>JAVANC010000022.1:28696264-29316264 GCA_033319125.1 Parnassius glacialis | reverse complement strand
GACTAAGATGGAATGCCTCATTTCCAGTAAAAAGGGCCTCCGGCCACCTGCACTCACCAAGCGAAACGCAGAGGTAAACCTTTACTTCACGCTGGTATTCTGTGAGGTCGTGGTACCACCCCGGTTCGAGCCGGCCCATCCGTGCGACAGCAAAAGCTGCCACGTGGCTCTACCACTGTTAAAATTTTTCCTAAAGACTACTAATTTCTAGTTTAAAAGTTTTCCGGAAATAAGAAAATGCGTAATAATTCTATGAAGAAAACATTGTCTTAATCAGAAGAGTATTTAAGATAATTAAAAATTAAAAATTTTGTACAACCGACTTCAATATAAATTATTAAGAATAACTCAAAAACCATTTATTGGTCAGACCTTGAAATTTATATGGGACCGCATGTGAAGCACCAGCTTTGAAATAAAAAAAGAATCATCGAAATCGATTTAAACACAAAAACTTATGAGGTTTCTATACTAAAATATAGTCTTACTATTAACAACTAAAAAAAATTCCCGCCAGTATATTTCCCAATAAAATGGGTGAGGCCTATGTTAAGCCGTGGAATTTTTATAGGCTGTGACGGTAACGATACTATGACTGTGTAACTTAAACCACATTTAATATTAATCATACCAAGCATTCTGCAAAACATACAGGAATATTTAATAATCAATATATGTGATATTTCTATTCTATTCAAAACTATGATTTGAATTCAAGAAGATTCGTGTCCCGGCAACGACGTCAATATATGAGCGAACCGACTTACGCTGGTATAATCCGGATCAGCCCGGGCAAATACGCCGGTTACCCGGGACGGATATCTTGTTGAGATAGAAGCTGTGCTTGGATGGCTTGAAGGTGGGATTTATTTCTAGTTTCTTGAATAAGATATAACGCTAGCGTTGTTTTGTTTTAAACGTGATCGATAAATAATACTTTATTTAACAAATTTCGAAAAACAATGGTAAGCAACTTTAACATTAAAAAAACGGCCAAGTGCGAGTCTGACTCGCCCATAAAGGGTTCCATAGCAGCTAGTAACATAATTTACGATTTATGACGTTTAAAAAAACTACTTACTAGATCTCGTTCAAACCAATTTTCGGTGAAAGTTTACATGGTTATGTACATCATATATTTTTTTAGTTTTATCATTCTCTTATTTTAGAAGTTACAGGAGGGGGGGGGGGATACACATTTTACCACTTTGGAAGTGTCTCTCAAGCAAACTATTCACTTTAGAAAAAAATGGTATAATAAACCTCAATATCATTTTTGAAGACCCTATCCATAGATACCTCACATGTATTGATGGAAAAAAAGTTTTTGAGTTTGCGTTCTAAGTATGGGGAACCCCCAAAATTTATTGTTTTTTTTTCTATTTTTGTGTGAAAATCTTAATGCGGTTCACAGAATACATCTACTTACCAAGTTTCAACAGCATAGTTCTTATAGTTTCGGAAAAAAGTGGCTGTGACATACGGACGGACAGACAGACAGACATGACGAATCCATATGGGTTCCGTTTTTGCCAATTGGCTACGGAACCCTAAAAAAGTAATGGCGTAAGTATTTGACGGCTCCGTAGCGCAGTGACTGAGCAATGAGTTGTGCCGTTGAGGGCCATGGATTCGAATCCTAGTATGGATGTTTGTCCTTGTAAAATGTATGTATGTATTCTGCGTCCGCGAAACATGAGAAAATCAAAGTGTGTAAATGGGATAATGCTTAAAAAAATAAAATAATAGATTCGAGAGTCCACTACTGGACATAGGAATCTCCCATTATAGGGAAGATAAGGCTTGTCTAATCATCATGCTTAGTAAGCGGATTTATAATTCAAGGCAGTAACAAACGTCTTGCACTTTTGATGCTACAGCCGTCCGCGGTCTAGGGATTTTATTTTTGCCGTAAATGAGATTTGTATATCGATGTCTAATGAAAGCCGTAAAATTTCATTACAATTTTCCATTGTTACCTCTCAAGACACAAGAAATGGGGTAATGAATAATTTCACGCTGTCATCAGGCAACAAAGTAACAACTAAGAAACTTTTTATTTTTCGGAAAGATAAATAATTAGTAGAATCAGGCGTTACTTTGCGGAAATCCATTATATTAAAGATGGTAAAAGTTAATTTGCGTACATCTGCTCAATAAAATAAAAAGATATATCTTGTCTAGTTTGAAGAGCACCTCCCGCCCTCCTTCAATTACGTACACTATCCCCCGCCACCACTAATCCCAGCGCCACTACTCTCAACGCCACTAGGAAAAACACACCACCGACGACAATATGACCAACACGTGTTTCGCCGCTACACGAAGAATCTTAAGGTAAATTAGACTCTGCGATGGCTGACCGCTAAGTATGTGTACCTCGAACACAAAGTAGTTTTTACAAACTTTAAAGATACAAATTTCATATTTTAAGGGTAACACCAAAACGCGAAAAAGTAAGTCCAAGTTGGGTTTAACAGTGGTAGAGCCACACGGCAGATTTTGCTGTCGCACGGATGGGCCAGCTGGAACCGGGGTGGTACCACGACCTCACAGAAAACCAGCGTGAAGTAGAGGTTTACCTCTGCGTTTCGCTTGGTGAGTGCAGGTGGCCGGAAGCCTTTTTTACTGGAAATGAGGCATTCCATCCTAGTCCTCATGGGTGACAACGCATCTATATTTTAGATTTGTAATAGAGGATAGATGTAGATGTCTATGGGCCGCAGCAACCACTTACCATCAGGCGGACTGTGTGCTCGTTTGTCACCCTTATCCTATAAAAAAAAAACTTGGGTTAAAACTACATTTTATTTTTCCTAACTTCTTTACGTAATGTTATAAATCTATATATTAGTACGCATAGAAAAAAACTTTGTACCCTTTTTAAGCATATAGCGCGCACGGTGGAGTGAGATTAGGCATAAAGTTTTAAAATTATCTATGCTATTTCTCTGACGCCAATGTCAAACACTTAATAGTCTGTGGTGAAACATTAAAACAGAGCAGAAATTGAAAAAATAATTACTGACAGATGAACTGAATAAACTTAGAATTTTGTGATTTTAAAATATTCCTTTTACAATAGTGTGAGGAGTGTATGTCAATGGAAAAAAGCTTTTATTTTTATATTTTATATTTTGAATATTAGATATCTTATCTATACTAATACACAGTTGAAAGTGAAATACAGTTCGTTAAGTAAGGTATATATGGTATAGAGCTAAAAATTTAATAAATTACGATCGACTTTAGACCACTAGGCGACCACTATTATAAAACCACACTTAAATTTGTTAGAACATAAGTATCTTTAAAGTTAGCTTAAAACTTGTAACAATACTTGTAATCATATTCTGATTACATAGTGTTACAAGTTTTATGATGTAAAATACTTCCCCGGTTTTTTTTATCAATTATGGGTGACAAACAAGCACACACCCTCCACCTGAAGGTAAGCGGATGCTGTGGCCCTTAGACATCTACCTCTATCCTCGATGTAATGCAAAATTCATATGCGTTATTTATATCACTGTCGCTGACTAAGATGGAATGCCTCGATTCCAGTAAATGTCTCCGGATTTCTAAACTCACCTTACAAAACACTGCAGGCATTAAGCTGTTATTTCACCCGAGCTTCTTCGAAGCTTTATGTGCTTCCCCGATCGATTCGACCCATTCATATTACACCTATAACATAGCTGCAGAGCGGTAGAGCAATGCTGCATGCTTGTATGCGTGTACATTATTGAATCATATATATTAGCCTAAAATAACTTATAACTCCCTAATAACTCTCTTCGTTTAATGTTTTATTTCTTCCTCGGTCAAACCAGCCTGTAAGTGCTACAACTGACAGGCCGGCTTGACCGAGGAATACTTTAATTAGAATAAAGTTAAAAGTTAAAGTTACTACAATGTTTTCATAATAGTTGATATTCTAACACTGCCACTACACGGCGGCAGAAAATTACTTCAAGGTAAAGAATGTTTTCATAAACTACTACAACTAACCTTTCCTCTAGACTACGAGATAATCATACTGCTATCTAAGAAGCAGTGTGACGTTTCTGGGGTTTCCCATAATTAAAAGACCCACGGGACGAAATTGGGTAACGGATTTCGTATGAATGGAAACAGTGTATCATAACGAAGAACAATGGATACTGATAAATTAAAAATTCCGAACATTAAAACGAGGTGTGAGGTGAAGATGTCACAGAGGCTTCGCAGTAACTTCCAAAATTTAAGGCCGGGTACACATTTGATCATCTTGACGTAACTTGGTCGGGTATATTGTATCGAGTACTTGTATCTTAAGCATGGATGCCCATTTCAAACATACTGTATCACTGGCTGTGTTAGAAACCGCCATACTTAACCATATCGTATCGTGTTAGCGTATCGGCATAACATTCTATATGTTTTTTTTTTATATGACATGATAAGGATGACAAACGAGCACACAATCCACCTGATGGTAAGTGGTTGCTGCGGCCCATAGACATATACATCTATCCTCTATTCCAAATCAAAATTCTGATGCGTTGTCACCCGTGAGGACTAAGATGGAATGCCTCATTTCTAGTAAAAAGGGCCTCCAGCCACCTGCACTCACCAAGCGAAACGCAGAGGTAAACCTCTACTTCACGCCGGTATTCTGTGAGGTCGTGGTACCACCCCGGTTCGAGCCGGCCCATCCGTGCGACAGCAAAAGCTGCCGCATGGCTCTACCACTGTTAAATATAAAATATGTGTGGATGCTTAAAATTTCCCTCCGATCCTCGTATCTTTTCCTCCAATTTTCATGTTACGTGTATTTCGCAACCCACTTACCACATAGCAACTTGTACTGAAACAAGTTCGCTAGTCGCAATAAACAATTCTAAACGCAAATAAAGCAAACATGTCGTAGCAAGCGATCGCGCACGTCGCCCCAAGACAAATAGTCTCACAACAATTGACACCATGCTGTGTGTAATTATTTTAGGACAAAGGCTTTGTATACTTTAAAGTAAAATTTGCAACACGATTATATTCTTTAGGTCGATTTCAGTCATGTCCACTAAGCACTTGGGGTAGTAGATTCTCTTACGATGCCTCTACACAGCTAGGAATAGAATAGAATTATTATTATTAAATATAGATTACTAGTAATACTAAAATCATGTCATGTGACTGACATTTCAACATGGTAACTCTCCAGATGGCTCAGCTCTCCTTAAAAACGGCAAGTTCCCGCGCCAACATGGAATTACATTGGAGCTTCTGAAAGCGGGTGGAAAAGCGGTACATGAATTCCTTCAGAAGCTCTTAATTTCGTCCTCCATGGTAGCACTACACCGGAGGCGTGGAGCAGAAGTGCAAGTTCAAGAAAGGCGTCAACGCTCTCTTGAAGAACTACAGACCAATTTACCTTCTGAGCCGCGTCTACGTGCTGTTTTCGAGAGTCATAACGAATCGTATCGCACGCAGACTTGACGACTTCCAGCCTCTCGATCAAGTCAGTTTCCAAAAAAGACTAGAACCATAGACCACATACACACCATTCGGCAAATTGTACAGTAATCCGAGGAGGACAATTTGCGAATTTGTCTTGCGTATGTGGACTATGAGAAAGCCTTTGATTCCTTCAAAATTTGGGCGGTGCTGCAGTCCCTTCAGCGGTGCCAAGCTGACTGTCAAAGTATCGAAGTGCTGAAGTGAAGTTTGTACATCAGAGAGCCATTCGAGTACAGAATCAGAGTACGAAACCTACCCAAAAGTCTTCACCGCTGCATTGGAAGACGTTTTAAGCTGCTGGACTGGAAAGGATACGGTATTAACATCAATAGCGAGTTCATCACTCACCTGCGATTTGCCGACGATATAGTCTAAGCACTATGCTCAATGACATCAATAGTGCCTCCCAACGCATAGGTCTTAAGATGAACATGGACAAAACAAAGATCATGTCTAACGTCTACGTTACACCTATGCCGGTGGGTTTTGGGAGCACTAAGCTCGAAGTTGTTAACGAGTATGTTTACCTGGGACAAATAGTCCAACTAGGTAAGTCCTACTTCGACTGAGAGGTCAATCAACGGATTCAACTCGGCTGGGCAGCGTTTGGGAAATGACGACTCATTTTATCGTCAGGTATATAACAAAACTTGAAAATGAGATTGTACAACCACTGATGGCCGTATGAGGAAGCTCAAGGTCACTCAGCGAGCTATGCTATAAATTTAGAAATAAGGATATCCGCAGTAGAACCAGAGTGACCGACTGGTTCTACTGCGGCTGGATTGGTAAGCTGAAGTGGAAATGGGCTGGCCATATAGCTCGAAGAACTGACAACCGATGGGAAAAAGGTTCTCGATTGGCAGCCTCGTACCGGTAGGTGATGTATCGGGTGACCCCCTTCTAGATGGAGTGACGAACTGGTGAGATATGCAGGAAGTCAATGGATGCAGGTGGCTTAGGATCGTGCTTCATGGTATTCCTTGGGAGAGGCCTATGTTCAGCAGTGGACTTGTGAAAGGTTGTAATTAGGAATGTCATGTGCGCTCTTACCACTGATTCGAAAAACGCTACTGTCCTGTAAAACTTGTTCTTTTTTGTCCAAAGAGGATCGAGCTACTCGGACCGCTTTTGGTAAAAAAATATGGGTTTAGATGGTTAATTGTAAAGGAATATGATGGGTGCCTAGCTCATCTCTTATACAGTTACAATCCCATTAGTCGCAATTGACGCCATGCTAGGCAAGCAATAGTTGGCACATTCTCTATTTATACGTCCCACATAAACACAGGACCTACAATTACCAAACCAACATTTCAAACGAATAAAACGATATGTGGTTACATTATTCTCCGCTTACCAATCGAACGATGCCGGGACTCGACAGATGTATTCACCTGGCGGGAAATTGAGATCTAGGGTATTTGTTCTGAACAAATTCTCATGATAACTAATGCATTGTGTTTATTCAATTATACCCATAATTTGAATATTAAAATAAACTTGGTCAAAGAAAAACTAATGACTATTTTGCTGAAATAGCGATACCAATTTAGAAACAAAATTTAAAATAAACTTCAAAATGTGAAACATATTCCCAGCCGATCTTTATCGTACCTAAATCAGTGTCAACAATGTAACTTTTAAGTAATTTCAAGGAACACATTTAACATTTTTACAGAATTAGGGGTGCTAAATGAGCACATGGTCTTCCTGATTATCAATGTATACTGTGGTTCATAGAGACCTTAACCTATTCCCGATTAAGAATCAATATATAGATGAGTTGTCACCCATGAGGTCTTAGATGGCATACCTCGTTACCAGTTTAAAGTATTACTCCCCATGCATATCAATATATATATATATATATATATATATATATATATATATATATATATATATATATATATATATATATATATATATATATATATCTTCTTTATATATAAAAAGTACGTGTCACGTTGTTTGTCCGCGATGGACTCCTAAACTACTGAACTGATTTCAATGAAATTTTTGGTCAATGTGCAGTTTGGTCCAACTTAAAAGATAGGATAGCTTACATCTCAATTTATAGTCGCAATACAATATTATTTTATTGAAAATTATTTGTCTATTATTTGACAGTCACAATTATCTGTTAGCTCCAAACGATTCTGTCAGATGACGATATCTGTTGGCTGGATTGAGTAAATATTTAATAGATGGCGCTATGTTAAAAATACAAACGTTTAATATAAGCTACAATAATTTAGTGGTATAACCACCACGTGTTGCTGTAAGTATTCAACAGATAGAACCGATTTCAAAGAATTTTGCAGACTGTGTGCAGATTGGTCCAACTTGAGAGATAGGATAGTTTTTATCCCGATAAGTGACCCTCAATTTTTTTATTGCTAATTTCAAGAGTTTTTTGGGAAAGCAAATGGTCGTTCGGAAAGGGCAGAACAACGTCTGCCAGGTCAGCTAGTATATATATATATATATATATATATATATATATATATATATATATATATGTATGTATAAATTTATTTTATCTTGTATGGATATATGTATGTATGTGTATATAATAACAAAGTGCACACCTTATTATCTTTTATTTATCACATATCTTTTTAACTGGCCTACTGGATGAAATTACATAATGAGATAAGTAGCGCCCTTGTACAAACTCTTCATCATATTGTGTCCTTTCCACAGTTTGGGTGTACATAAATTGTTAAATAAATAAATAAATAAAATAAAATCTAAGGTCGGTATTCAGAGGCAACCTCGAGATTTAACTCAAACGTTTATACGTGGTATAGCCATGCTGCAGCTATATTAGTAGTAGGTATAGTTGTAGCACGAATGGGTCGGCTCGACCGGAGAAGGACCACGCTCTCACAGAATACCAGCGTCAAATACCAGCTTAACACTGCTGTGTTTCGTATGGTGAGTGGAAAAGAGGCATTCTATCTTTGTCCTCATGGGTGACAGCGCATCTGCATTTTGATTCACAAACGAGGATAAATGTAGATGTCTATGGGCCACAGCAACCACTGGTGGACCACACCATCAGTTGGACTGTGTGCTCGTTTGTCACCCTATCCTATAAAAAAAACTCAAACAACACGCGTACAGCAAAGGAGTGGAACAAGTTGCCAACATCTGTCTTTCCATCTGATTACAATGTGGGTGTATTCAAGGCAAGAGTAAATAGGCTTTTGTTAAGTCAGTTTGACAGTACAATCCCACCTAATGGTAAATCTCCACTTACCATTAAGTGGGATTGTAGTTAAAAGCTGACTTAGAATAGTAAAAAAATCACAATGTCATAATTTGAAACTACACCTAACATAACATTTCAGAGTTAACATTTTAGACTTTAAACTCGAGGTTATCTGTAAATACCGGCATAAGTTACAAGCGTGAGAGGGAACCAAAAATACTCCTAATTACTCGATAGTACGAAAATTCGCTAGATAAGGAAACGTCAATACTACAAAGCGCCTGAATACTTGTAGAAGTAGGTTTTAGTATAACACAGCATAACACAATACTGAAGAATCAACTAAAATTTTAAATATTTATAAATAGAATGCACTAAAATTGCAGCATAATGATAAGTATGCTGCTATTACACGTTATGCTGCTGTTTTAAGCTAGTATTCTGTACAGGCGTGATCCTTCCCCGGTCAAGCCAATCCATTATCTGCAGCATATATGACTGCCGCACAGCTCTACCATGTATAAATATCTCTTCACTGCTATAAACCTTTGGCTAGCACCTGTTAAAATTTTCAACAAATATTTTACCACTACTGAACAGCTTAACTTACTTTCTAAGTAGATCGGGCTTCGCCGAAATTAAATACGTTTGAAAACATTATTGGTCAATACAATCGGACTTAAAACGGATAAATATTGTCAAACACCTCAGCCCCCCCCCCCCCCCCTATATATACAAGTGTGCATAAATATTAGATGAATTAGTATAATAGAGAGTTACGGGTTATACTCGTAGCATGCAAATCATAAAGCCTAAAGATGATAAGAAGTAAAATAAGCTTTATTTTATCAGATCCATAACTAGTCATAAAATTAGGAAAATGTACGGTGTCATTCACCAACGTGTTTGAAATGCGGGGTAAAATTTGAAATGTGATTTCTAATTTTACCTTTTTTTTATCAAGAATTATTTAGTTTGTAGTCAAGACCACTTACTAGACCTAATTTATAAAGTAAAAAGGTGAAAAGACTGATATTAGGGGCGGAGAGATTATTTATATCCACCCTATGTGTCCAATACGAAACATCAATATCGGAAATTAAAAAAAAATATTAAAAAAATCTTATTAGATGTGAGCACTAAATGTGTTCTAAACAGACATACTTAATAGGAATAATAACAATTTCAGTCAAAGATCACAGGCTTATGGAATAAACTGAAAGCTTATTTTATCTTTCGTAAACGGTTCGTTTGTACCTACTTATTCTCAAGCATGTACCTACTTCCAAAGCGTTTTTCTTATTTTTCAACAAAATTTCACTTAATCGATAACTCAATGCACATAATACTCGATATCTTTAACCAATATAGACTCAAGTAAGATTATAACCCTACCAAATTAAATATATGGGATTATTGATAAGCGACATCTGTTGTTCGATAGTCTGTTATAGGAAATACCATATAGGAAAACCAATAACTGATTCCAATATAACAATAGATGGAGACACTTGGAATTTTGTTATTATGGAATAATTCTTACCATTACATTCTAATCAGTAAATAATATACTATTGCAATTTAAATATAAGATAATAGAATTTACAGCAAAACACAAATTAAAACAAAACTTGTTTAAGATAGCCAAGCCGCCTAGAAGAGCACGACTATAATATAGTGACGGTGAATGGAATCCATATTGTAAAATAATTTTTTTGCCTATCCTACCTACCTTCTTCCCGTACAATGAACAATTTACCTACCTACTTTTCTCCAGTCGTGTCGGATAGCCGTCCCATCAAACTATGATAGTGAGAGAATAGAGTGCAATTATTGTGCTTGCGTGTACACTCGGGCACTATAATCCTGTTCTGCGCAAATGGCTCATCTCCGTTGAGACCGGCCGCCGTGACTGTAATCGTTCTGGAGGACATTATTAACTTCTAATTTTATTTTATTTTATTTTATTAATTCTCTTTGTATTGCAGCTGCCGTGCGGTGGCGGTGTAAGATAATCCATCACCGTACTTCGTTCGTGGCTGTCGTATGAGGCGACTATGGTAGGTGCCAGAAAACTCTTTTGACTTCTGATAAATGGCGGCATATAATTATGTTATTACTCATTACTGCATCAACAGTATCAGTTATGCAGATGACATGGTGTTGCTAAGCCCATCAATCGCCGGTCTCAGAAAACTAATAGGTGTATGTGAGAGGTACGCTTTGTCACACGGTTTCCTGTACAATGTTAAAAAGAGCGAGCTCTTGATCTCTCAAGCTAGGGGTCGTAAGCTGGGAGATGTGCCACGTTTGCTGCTAAATGGCGTCGCTCTATACATGCTAAATGCTTTTAAATATCTTGGCCATGTGGTTACCGAGGATTTAAAAGACGATGCTGACATCGAAACGGAAAGGACGGCGATAGCAGTCCGCTCTAATATGCTGCAACGCAGATTCGCGCGGTGTAGCTTTGGAGTAAAGATAACTCTCTTTAAAGCCTTTTGCCAAACTCTATACACTTGCAATCTGTGGGTCGACTACACGCAGCGGGCCATCAACGCTTTCCGAGTACAATATAATAACGCATTCAGGGTGCTGGTGGCGCTTCCGCGCTGCTGTAGTGCGTCTGCGATGTTTGCGCACGCGCACACGGACGGCTTCCACGCCGTGCTGCGACGCCGCATTGCCTCGCTGATGCTCCGTACGCGGGGGAGCGCCTACACCATCCTGAACGTGCTCAGCGACAAGCCTAACTGACCCCTTCTGCGGCACTGGGTAAAAATGCATGTGCCCAATGCCCCAGAGGGTGGCAGATAAATGAATTAAAATATAGATTAATTTTATTCAAGTAATTAATATGTTAAACAATCGAATTAAGTTATATTGAATTGATTTAAATTGAATAAGATTAAATTCAATTAAAAAGATTAGATAGAATTATATAAAATTAAATTAGATGAGATTAAATTTATTATAATGTAAATGTTACTTGTATGGACTCAGTCTGAAATAAATTGATTTTATTTTTTATTTTTTTTATTACTCATACTGCAGACGGAAAGTAGTGTCAGAGGTGTGAGATGTTGATACTACAAACGCCAATTTTTCTGCCAAGCGTGAGGCAATTCTCAAGGGGAGAGGTCTATGTTCACCAACGGACTACAACAAGCTGATAATAATAGATAAAGAAGGTAATAAAATAATTTAAAATATATGAGTAATATACCTACAGATTCAAAGCCAAATGTTTTTAATTTGAAAATACGTAAATTAAATTTATTATAACAGTGCAAACAGGATAAAAATTGAATGAAATGCCAAATTAAAATAAATTAAGTCATGCGAAAATAATTCTTAATTCTGGCGTAGAAGCAAAATGTAGAGGTGTGAATGATTAAAAACCGCTCGTGGATGGCGAGTCTTAGGTACTTGTCAGAGATAAGAAGTTCAATCTATCAATCTCTATATGCACGCAACTATGACTTTTCTTTTTATATAGACAAGAAGTAACTATTCAATACAAATACCTTTACCCTTTGAACAATAAATACATTTTTTTATATTTGAATCGATTGCTGGTACCCAGGTATCCAGAAATTATTACCGTCAAGTTTGATAATTATTGGCAGACTCTGTAAGACCCTATTCACTGACGTTATTCATCATTGCTAATGATTTAATTCTGATATAATCACAGATTACTAAATAGTTTACGAAATTATAATATAATGTGTATCCTACAGATTTTAATTTCATGCCATTTCTTTTATATATTATGTATGTATTTCCTCAATACACAAATTGAATGATTTCTTATCTCTTTCTGTTTACCTGGTGTACAAAAACATACCTAGTATTAAAAAAATAAAAATTACACATTATATTTTCATATACTATTTTAATACTATTGAGCGATATAATAACTTCCACATTGACTGCCACAAAGCGAAGGCCTGATTCACTTCTATTCACCAACTTGCTGCATGTTTACAAGCTCATAAGATTTTGGTGGTTGCGTCCCAACACATTTTTAATAAATGTCAATATCTTTTCGCAGAAGTCAACTCTAGGTATTTTACATTTCTACAAAATACATTTTGGGGAGTATGGGCAGCAATGTGGGCTAATAATTTTCTGATCACCAGATGTCGCTAGTTGACACTGAGGTAAAGTTTTTTTGTTACACAATGTCATTTAATTGAGAAGTTAGTTTCAAATAAAAGTTTATCAGTTGCTAGAGTATTATATTAATACACAAAACAATGCATCAGTGGTTTGCTCTTTAATTTTTTTGCACAGTTTTAACTTTTTTATATTTTTCTACTTTTATGAATATCTGTTGTTTGGTTTATTTATTTTTAATCTTATTAGTATAATTTTTTATTTTTTTTTAATTAGGTATAAATAGAACGGAAAGAAACAATGAACTTTACATTTTCCGAACAAATTAACTTCCCCGCTATGAAATCTGTCAAATATTATACCTCATTTTCTAGTGGCGCCGCCCTGGTGGCAGAAAAGTCGTGGATGCCCTCATTATAATATTATGATTCAATTCCTTCCAACATCGTAATCGTACTACCGGACGCTCGGATAGTTTCCAGCCCTTTGTTGTTGACATTCGAACCAAATGATTTGCTTGCACATTCGTAATACGTACACCAAAGGAGTCGAACTTTTTTCTTATTATAATACCTTCAAAACAAGTGTGTATAGCGTTGTCTCACTAAACACATCATATTATAAGGTCCAGCACTGGTTTATGATGGCTTAAAATATCTAAAAGAGTGCGTAACATTATATAATTTTACCTATTAGTTAGTACCTTATGTACGTACGGTTGTACCAACGTATGGTTTCGGTATAAAATTACGTCATTTTTTTATGTGTCAAAACAACATCAAGGAAACGATATATCGCCCTGCAAGTGTTAGATATTTCTACCTATTTCGCTTGTGGTAGCACTATCGAAAATGTAGAATGCTTTTATGTATGATGGCTGTCATAAAGGTTTCTGCGATCCGTTAGTGTCATTTAACATACGAGAAACAAATCTTTTATCGCATAACAAAATGCTGTTGTGAAACATTTTGAACAACTTCCAAAAGGAGGAGTATTTTCAATTCGTCTGTATATATGTACTTGCTGTTCCCCGCGACTTCGTCCGCGTGGTATTTAACCCTTATTATTTTTCTACAATAAAAGTTGGTTACGTTTTTCCGTATAAATAAAATAAAAAAGCCTTTTATTTCTTGCTTCAAAGTAGAGATTTACAATTTAAAACAGTGTGCATACAAAAATTAATTGATCCAGTGTTACAAAACTTAGTGTTATGGTAGGTATTACTTTTGATAGTTAGGTGTACAGAATAATAGAACAAGAACAAGACTTTCCATGAATTAATTGCAGTAAATTACTTCTTACTTCTAGTAGTTGTCTTAGACAATTGTAACAATGCATATTAAAAGTTCTTTTTTAATGTATGGGTAAAAATGCAAGAACCCCTCTCAACGGAGGGTCAAAGGCCTCCTCCAGGTGTTTCCTTATAAAATTAGCTATCTGCCACTGAAAGTTCCGTCAAAATTGGCCCAACCGTTTCGATGATTAGCCGGAACAAAGCGGTAATGCCGATACAGACTGACTCATCGACCACGTCCAAATGGCTGCAGACTCCGTGCTACAACAGGTCCCATCCAAAGCGATCGTGATACTCGGTGGTTTTAACGCCCACCATGCTGAATGGCTTGGTTCCCGTTTAACCGATCATGCGGATAGATCTGTCTATAACTTTCCCTTGGTATATGGTCTACCACAACTGGTTACTTCGCCTACGCGAATCCCAGATCTGGAGGATCATGTACCTTCTCTGTTGGACCTTCTGCTGACCTCTCATCCGGATGGATATCAGGTCTCCGTCGATGCCCCTCTGGGCTCTTCGGACCATTGTCTGATCCAGAGTACGGTGCCACTCACGCTCCAATCGCAGTTACGATCTGCAGCTTGCCACCGTTTGGCACTATAGGTCGGCCGATTGGGACGGGATGCGGTCTTTTTTTGCATCAAACCCTTGGGGGCGGGTTTGCTTCTCACCGGAAGATCCTAACGTTGTTACTGATTCTGTTGCTGATATGACACTTCAGGGTATGGAACATTTAATTCCATCCTCTGTGGTGCCCATTGGAAGTAGATCCCAGCCATGGTTTAATCGCTCCTGTAAAATAGCATCACGCTATAAGCAGGAGTGCTACCTGGGCTGACGCATCAACGTCTCGGGGTTTAAATACCAGCGCTCTTAAAAAGAATTATATTTCCGCCTCCAGGTCCTTCAAAAGCGTCATTGCCAAGGCAAGGTCTGAGCACATCGGTAGAATTGGCGAGAAGCTAGTTCACCTTCCTTCGGGAACCCATGCATTCTGGTCTCTCACCAAGGCTGTCCAAGACATATTGCCATCACCTCCTTGTTCTCCAAAATAATGGAATCCATTATAAACTGCCAGCTCATGAGGTGCCTTGAGGATCACAAGCTGATTAGTGACCGCCAGTACGGTTTTCGTCAGGGTCGATCAACTGGTGATCTTCTGGTCTACCTGACTCATAGATGGGCGGAGGCAGTAGAGTCCAAGGGGGAGGCATTGGCCGTTAGTTTGGACATAGCGAAGGCCTATGATCGGGTCTGAACAAAGCGCTTCTTTCGAAGTTTCCTTCCTATGGGCTTCCCGAGAAATTGTGCAAATGAATCACCAGTTTCCTTGCTAATCGGAGCATCAAGGTCGTAGTAGACGGTGCATGCTCTCATTTCAAGCCTATCAACGCTGGTGTTTCACAAGGCTGAGTGCTATCACCAACGCTGTTTCTCCTGCATATCAATGATATCTTGCAAACTGGTAACATTCATTGCTATGCGGACAGCACTGGTGATGCCTTATATACCGGCCGTGCCAATATTTCTCGGGAAAACGTCGCCGAGTACCGGGACAAACTTGTGTCTGAAGTCGAGTCTTTGCTTAACAAAGTCTCAGATTGGGGGCGACTAAATCCAGTCCAGTTTAATCCCCAGAAGACACACGCGTTTACCGCTAAAAAGAACCCCTTTGTCGTATCTTCTCAGTTTCAAGGCACTCCCCTTGCTGCCTCATCTAGCATCGGAATCCTTGGCGTCGACGTATCGAATAGTGTGCAGTTTCGTGGTCATTTGGAAGGGAAGGCCAAATTGGCCTCTAAAAAGCTTGGCGTGCTCAGCAGAGCGAGACAGTATTTCATGCCGGCACATCGCTTGCAACTTTACAAAGCGCAAGTTCGGCCTCACATGGAATACTGTTCTTTTCTCTGGGCCGGGGCACCCCAGTGCCAGCTCCTTCCACTTGACTGCATCCAGTGCAGAGCGGTTGGAATCGTCGACGACCGAGTTCTTTCTGATCGGCTCGATACACTGGCACTGCGTAGGGATGTTGCATCCCTTTGCATTTTCTATCGAATTCACCACGGGGAGTGCTCTGAAGAATTGTTCGGATTAATTCCAGCCGCCAAATTTCACGAACGCACATCGCGTTAAAATTTATGATACCATCCTCACCATCTGGATGCTTGGCGGTCCACGACTGTACGTTTTACTAGGAGTTTTCTTCCTCGTACAACTTCTCTGTAGAATTGTTTACCACCGGCGATTTTTCCGAATCGATACGACTTAAAGACCTTCAAGAAAAGAGCTTACACCTTTCTAAAAGGCCGGCAACGCATCTGCAATTCCCCTGTTGTTGCGGTTGTTCATGGGCGGCGATAGTCACTTACCATCAGGTGAGCCGTTTGCCTACTCTTCTATAAAAAAAATCATATATCATATGCATTTATTAAAAAGCTGTTATTTTGACATTACAAACAGACACTTCAATTTTATTTATTTGTATGGATTTGTATATATATTTTTAAATAAGTTCGGGCAAAATTTATTTGTTTATACACCGACTTTAATGACTCTCCGTTTATTAAATAATTCAACTTCAGATGTGATCTCATATAAATGTAAAGACCCCTAATAGTGGAAAAAGGAAGAAGATTTAATGTAACTACTCGTATTTAGACGGTATTCTAGTCGTTACTTTGCACTATGTGTTATAATGAGATTCCTTAGTTCACTTAAAAGGATTAAAATATACTTAAAAAATTAAAACTGACTTCAAAAACCAAAAGTAATAGATTAATTTGCACATTATAACTTCTGAAGTCAGGGCTTTGATTGCTCGATAAACTATATCCTTGTACTTGCACTTTTATAGAAGCTTTTTTTTAAATATTTAGGTTACCAACGGTCTCTATTACAAAGTTATGAGCAATGTTATATGAGCAACTATAATTTAAAACATCACAACTTTATGTAGAGCTCAATCATACTCATAAAAAATATAGAGTACATGGTACGCTTATTTCACTTTTACCTCTGTGACTTTGTGGTGATCATTGATTGCAAATTTTACAGGCCCTTTTTACTGGAAATGAGGCATTCCATCTTAGTCCTCACGGGTGACAACGCATCTGCATTTTGATTCGCAAACGAGGATAGATGTAGATGTAGATGTGGACTGTATACTCGTTTGTCACCCTTATCCTATAAAAAAAAACATGAACATTGCATATTTATTTGTAACATAAGCTAGACTATTGCAATTGCACATTAACTAGACTGGCTAATTATAGGCATTCCATCTTAGTCTCGGAGGTAACACCGCATCTGTGACCTTTGATGTTGAAAGTACCTATAAACTTCATAGGCTGTAGTATCCTTATCTACAGGATTTACGTGGTAGAGCCATGCTGCACCTATATTATGGTTGTAGCACGAAAGGGTTGGCTTTACCGGGGTAAGACAACGCTCTCACAGAATACCAGCTTAAAATAGCTAGCAGCTTTATGCTGCTGTGTTTCGTATGGTGAGTGTAGGAAAATGGAGACACTTTTTACTGGATACGAGGCATTCCATCTTGGTCTTCAGGGGTGACAACGCATCTTCATTTTGATTCTTAATCTAAGATAAATGTAAATGTCTATAGACCACACTAATAATGAATCATATGGAATATTAACATGTCGAAATACATGGAAACTTACAACTAAAACGTAGTGACTTTAATATACTCTTTGCTTACTACATAATTAAGAAAATATTTCAAATTACTCATCATCAGGTTGACTGTGTGCTCGTTGGTTACCCTTCTATTCTATAAAAAAAAAACCGGCCAAGTGCGAATCGGACTCGCGCACTGAGGGTTCCGAACAAATCCGTAGGTTAAAATTATTAAAAATGTTTTTATTATATGATGTAACTAAAAATTTATGCGTTTCGTAATTTTTCCTTTATCTGTGCTATAATACGTTGCTTCGCACCAAATTTTAAGATTCTGAGTTCACGGGAATTACCCTGTAGGTTTTGATTCCCTTGCGGCATAATATTTGCGGCATAAACGGCTGTATCTTTTGATTGCTTTGGCTTAGAAGTTTGATTTTTTCACAGCTTCAAGGGACAGTAGACTTGAGTATCTGATATGAATTTCAACTTGATACCTCCACGCGTTCCTGAGAAAAAGGGTCTTGACAGACAGACAGACAGACAGACAGACAGACGGACAACAAAGTGATCCTATAAGGGTTCCGTTTTTTCCTTTTGAGGTACGGAACCCTAAAAAGAAAAACTTTCGGTCCCTCCTATGACCACTTAAGCACATTTTTTATAGGATAGGGTGACAAACGAGCACACGGTCCACCTAATAGTAAGTGGTGGCTGTGGCTCATAGATATCTACATCTATCCTCGTTTGCGAATCAAAATCCCCGTGAGGACTAAAATGGAATGCCTCTTTTCCAGTAAAAAGTATCTCCGGTTCTCTACACTCACCATACGAACCACAGCAGTGTTAAGCTGCTATTTTACGCTGGTATTTTATGAGAGCGTGGTCCTTCCTCGGGCGAGCTCACCCATTCGTGCTACAACTATACTACTTATATAGCTGCAGCATGGCTCTACCACGTACAAATAAATTAATATATTAAGAAATAAATTTGTATTTTTTCATCGTTTTATGTAAAGCATTCAAATTCGTTTGTCTTTCTTTTCTGTGTTGGCGCTACGCTATTTACCAATCGTTCAACTCTAAAACTATTTTTTTTATTATTACAATTAAATGACGAAGATGATTCTATTTCGAAGATTCATAAAATTCCATGAAACAATATAGCTCGGGAATATTAAATACATCTCAAAAATTTATTAACTACTTTCAATAGATATTTACTCTATAAAAGCCTTTCTTAATCCACTGTGGGATATAAGCCATACACATCATGCTTAGCAGGCGAGTTGAAAAAGTCAAGCACCAATTAAAAAAACGTCACTAATGGGTTTGCATTAATTGTTAATTGCTTCTAAAACATTATTATTGGTTTAATACAACATAAGTTCTTGGTATTGTACAAATATATTTTCTGGGCCTAAATTAAACCTGATTGAAATAGACGAGGCAAATACAGTATACCTACAGGGTTATTTTGCAGTAACCGGCTAAATTTGCAGAGACGATTCAGATTAAGTAATATAGGCAAATGGTAAAAAAAATTAAAAAATCTCAAACATTATGTCTTTTTTAGCTTTTAAATACAAAACGCGTGACACTGCATTATTTTAACTCATTATCATTCATAAATATCTAACGCCTAATATTTTACTACGCACGCACACATTCGTAATGGTCGATCGGTCGGCAAAAACGTTGTGAATTGAATCGCACACAGAGGAGCACGCGTACGTGTAGTTATTATCTACCTATAAATCACATTCAATTTGAGATAATTAAAGTAAAAGTAGAAGCCTTTTTTGCTCATATTTTCAAAAACTCCAATGACTGTATATCATTATTTATATATTTGAACTAAAGTTTAAAATTTGGCTACTCTTTCAAAATTAACCCTGTATGTTCACCCAGAAGATTCAATAGCTCCGCACTATATCGGATTAATGTGTTACACTTTATGTGAAATTTCTAGAATATATTTTATAAAAATATCCCCTAAACACTTTAAAGCTTCCTGTCTACGTGAATATTAACCAAAGTTAGCCGAAATCTTAACAAAAGAATAATATGATCACAAACATATTGAGGCACAACGAATCGTGCATGTCTTTAGAGCTTACCTACTAACATTATTGATGACTAAAACAACCCCCACCCCCGTACGCCCGCGCGGACCCGAAATACGAAGTGGGGTCAAACGCTTCATGCATCCCCATAACCCTAATGTACCAATAACCAGTATAATACAAACGAAATTCCACCTTAAGCTGATGTAGTATAGTTGAAAATATAATTTTATAATCTGAGATAAAGGGCATAATTATTTCGAGTAGTTTGTGGGTGGGTGAGCGTTAACTCCCTAGGTGGTTAAGCCATTTTACCACGTTAGCCTGCGACGGTCGCTTGTAATTTTGGGGCCTAATGCGACTATTCCTATTTCAAGTTACCCAAGAGGCTTAAGATGTGCCTGACGGGGTAGATAAGGCTACACAGGTCCCTAACGACTATAGGTGTTGTACACACATACATAAAATATATAGATACGTAACAGGTAAAACGTTTTTGTATGATATTCATGTTTTCTATTAAGGGAGCGTTATGAAATATCGATAAAATTGGATAGATAAGAAATGTACTTTGAATAGAGATGCAAACAATGTTTTTATATTAAAGCTTTTTTTTATAGAATAAGGGTGAAAAAATAACACACGGGCCACCTGACGGTAAGGCCATGGTGTCGCCCCATACACATCTATCCAGAATTAAGAATCAAAATGCAGATGCGTTCTCACCCCTGAGGACTAATATGGAATGCCTCGTTTCTAGTAAAAAGGGTCTCCGGTTCTCTACATTCGCCATACGAAACACAGCAGCATTAAACTGCTATTTTACGCTGGTATTCTATGAGAACATGGTCCTTCCCTGATGGAGCCGACCTATTCTTGCTACAACCATAATATTAGCTGCAATATGGCTCTTTTCAACCTTTTCTACATATTAGGGCTCTGTTTTGGTTTTACGCTTTAAACATTACTATTTCTGTGTTTAGGTTTAAAGGATAAGAAACCCAGATAGTTATCATTCAGACGTTTCATCCTAGTCCTTAAGCGTTACAAAATATAATATGTGGCCCTATTTGATTGGGTTGACTCTGGTCTCCATAGGTTGCAGTAGCTTATTAACATTAGTTAGTTCGCTCGTTGACCGTTACCGTTACAGCATTTTAAAGTCCCCTTCTGAACATAGACCTCCCCTGTAGATTGCCTCGTAGGTGGAATATTTGCCATAGGTGCCACACTTGGCAATCGAGTTGGCAACCACAGTTTCATTTTTAGTCGTTATTAGGTAAATGAAAAATGGTAAATAAAAAATGACTTTCAATAAGTATTATGTAATAATCAATATTGAATAAAAAATTATTCTATTCTATTCTATTCTATTCTATTCTAGGAAAGTGCCACTGCCCATCTCCTGATTTGTTTCCTTCTGTCGCCGCTTACGACACCCATAGGATGATAGATTTGGGATATTTGGATTGGGATCGCTCGTTGCCAGTCTACTATTATTAAAAAATAAATTTAAAATTCATGTTATGGGGCCTTAACATAGAATAATTCTTAAATGATATATAATTAATTTATGCTACAGATAACCATGTTATTTTAAAATATGCTTAAATTTTAAATTATTCTCGTTTCATATCTCAAAGCTAGGCGCAGGCCTTTTCTCATCTTTGGGAGGGTTTTGGAGTAGTTAGTCCGCCGTGATACTCCAACTCCCTTTGGATCTTGGATTTGGCTCAATCGTCATGGTTAGTGGCCGGATTGACGATAGCAGTATATGACTTCACGTTATGCTATCTATCGAAAGCCATAAAATCCTTCTGGCGCTTTTAATAGTCGCCTCTTACGACACCCAGACACATAATACCAGCGTAAAATGGCAGCTTGACACTGCTGTGTTTCGTATGGTGAGTGTAGAGAACTAGTAAATAAAGGAATAGAAAATCCTAGGTCCAGTGTTTTTGTGACCGCGTACACATTTTCGGCATTTTATTTATTTATTTTTAATCTTTATTGCATTATCTATAAGAAAGGATACAAAGGGCGGACCAGTATTTCTACCAACTTCAAAAAGGAGACGGTACTCAATTCGATGTATGATTTTTTTATGTGTGTTATCTCATAACTTTTTTTCTTTGTGAACCAATTTCGATGATTCTTTTTTTATTTGAAAGCTGGCGCTTCTCATGGGGTGCCATATAAATTTGATCAAGGTATGACCTATAGTTTTTGAGTTATTCTTAATAATCTATATTGAAGTCGATGGTACAAAATTTTTAATTTTAAATTCTTACTAAATACCTATGCTCGGCGTAGTTAATGCCTTTCGACAATATTTTAGTGTTATTATGGATTAAACTAGACAGCGTAACAGCATGCTTATTATAAAATATAAGATGAAATTACAATAAAGTAGATTTAGTGGAAGCCACGTACCGGTAAGTGGAGTGTAGGCCGGACTTGGTAAGACGTGCAGAAGTCGATGGGTGTGTGTGTGTGTTTAAGAAACGTGTTGTGTGCATTGTTGTTTTGTGACGTCCCTTGGGACGTCACAAAACAACAATGTTCACCAGTGGCCGTGAGGGGCTGTGATGGCGTGATGTGTTATTATATTGGTATAAAATATTTTCACATATATAATAATATTATAAAGAGGTAAAGTTAGTGAGTTTGTTTGTATAAAGTAATCTCTGGAACTACTGAAGCGATTTTAAAATTATTTCACCAGTAGACAGCTACATTATTCCTGATTAACATAAGCTATATTTGATTGTGATTAATAATATTTTTAAAGTGAAATAACAATATTTGTCAATCAATTCCGAAAACAAATCCTTAAACACCCAGTACTAAGAACCACACAAGATAGTTTCATCACAAGTAAAAATTTTTGACGCTGAACAAAGCGGGCACGGGTCAGCTAGTAATATATATAACCGTGACAGAGGGAAACGAACCAGGAGATGGGAGACAGCGTCATCCTAATAACAACTAAAAAAAATAAAAAGCTGCGGTTGCCAACACTTCTGCCAAGCATGACAACTATGGCAATTGTCCGCCTTATGAGGCAACCTTTTATAAGGCCTATGTTCAGCAGTTGACTTTGATAGGCTGTAATGATGATATTATTATATAACTAACTAACTAAATGACTGCCTCATTGGTCTAGTGGTTGCAGTAGTGCAACTGCTGATCATGAGGTCCCGGGTTCGAATCCCGGGTCGGGTCAAAAAATCAGTTATTGACACTTGACACACAATTGCACATTAACTAGACTGGCTAATTATAGGCATTCCATCTTAGTCTCGGAGGTAACACCGCATTTGTGACCTTTGATGTTGAAAGTACCTATAAACTTCATAGGCTGTAGTATCCTTATCTACAGGCTTTACGTGGTAGAGCCATGCTGCACCAATATAATGGTTGTAGCACGAAAGGGTTGGCTTTACCGGGGTAAGACAACGCTCTCACAGAATACCAGCTTAAAATAGCTAGCAGCTTTATGCTGCTGTGTTTCGTATGGTGAGTGTAGGAAAATGGAGACACTTTTTACTGGATACGAGGCATTCCATCTTGGTCTTCAGGGGTGACAACGCATCTTCATTTTGATTCTTAATCTAAGATAAATGTAAATGTCTATAGACCACACTAATAATGAATCATATGGAATATCAGTAGTGCAACTGCTGATCATGAGGTCCCGGGTTCGAATCCCGGGTCGGGTCAAAAAATCAGTTATTGACTTTTTCCATCAAGAAACTCTCAGTAGCTGCCTGGAGTCAGAGTTGGCGGTGTTTCACCCCCGTGCCTCGGAAAGCACGTAAAGCCGTTGGTCCTGCGCCTGATCTCTCTCCGGTCGTGTCGGTTTACCGTCCCATCGGACTATGAGAGTGAGGGAATAGAGAGTGCACCTGTGCTTGCGCATACACTTGGGCACTATAATCCTGTCCTGCGCCGATGGCTAGTCTCCGTTGAGGCTGGCCGCCGTGGCCGAAATTCGGTCTGGAGGACATTATTATTATTATTATATAAGTATAAAAAACATAACACATTAATACCTAGTAATCCTATAATCTGACAAAAACTCTTAAATTAGACGTGAAATTACATGATTTTATTACAATACAAATCAACTCTACGGCGACCGAAGATAAACCAACAAATTTCCAAACAGATAAAGGTAGGCAAACAAATAGGTGCGCCGAGAGCCGAGGCCGAGTGCCGCCCGGAATATAAATGGCTGCAGTAAAAGTTTGCGCGGCTTAATTAATTGCGTTCGGATTACGCAAAGACAACCCAGAGCCTTGTTGCTATTCCATTCTGCTTCATCGTCATCATCACAGCCTATTAAAAAGTGCACATAGGCTTCCCCATAGATTGTCCCATAGGGAAAACATTTCCCATAGTTGCAACGCTTGGCAGGCGGTTTAACAATCACGGGTTTTTTTTTAGTTATTATTTGGAAGTTGCTGCTTCCCTTCTCCTGTTTCAGTTACCTTCTGTCGCTTCTTTTTATACCTGGTAGAGCCATGCTGCAGCTATATTAATAGTATAGTTGTAGCACGAATGGATCGGTTCGACCGGGGAAGGACCACGCTCTCACAGAATACCAGCGTAAAATAGCAGCTTAACACTGCTGTGTTTCGTATGGTGAGTGTAGAGAACCGGAGACCCTTTTTACTGGAAAACAGGCATTCTATCTTAGTCGTCACGGCTGACAACGCATCTGCATTTTAATTCGCAAACGAAAATATATGCATAAATAATATGTCTATGGGCCACAGCAACCACTTACCATCAGGTGGACTGTGTGCTCGTGTGTCAGCCTTATTCTATAAAGAAAAAACTATAAATCGTACATCCATAGTATGATATGTAACTACATGTCAAATTCGGAATGCCCAAATCTATTTCGGCCCGTAGATCAACAGTGCACCGAACACGTAAAAAATAGCATACGAGTTAACCTTAACATCAGTTAAGCAGCATCTGTAGAAAGCGTTTGACGGAACTCACATCTTCGCGGCGCATGTAGCATAAAACTCGAGCGGTCGTTGTTCTTACTTTTGTTAAATTTGTTTTGCCCGCCGAACGCCCCGCCGCTCTGCAAGCTCGGATACACCCAGCACTCAATATCTGTACTGGAATTAATTTTGGGTAGTCTTGCAATAATATTAAACGCACCTTGCACTTCGACAATTATAAAACAGGTTACGTTTATTTATCTGATAAAATACGGAACCAAGAAATTTATACATTATTTGATCAGAATAAGAATTATAATTCACGCATACAGTATAATAAGCTTTATTTAAAAAAAAATATGTTATATGTTTAATATATTACGTATTACGACACGGTATTGTATTCTATTATCGTTAACATAACTAACTTTATTAGATATTTTTAAATGAAATTCTAGCAATGCTATAATCATTATTTACTAATATTTCCGTTTTGTAAAACTTATGTTAGAAGCAACAGTAGTCGAATGGCGAATTCGAAACTAGGACTTTGGAGCTCCCGGTCGAAATCCTACTGTTTTGTAGAATAATACCTAGCCACTGTCGCATAAATTAATTTTCAATAATACTGTCTTAACTATTTTAAAATAATATATAAATGTACCTATAAAAAAGGTGTGACGTAACACATTTAACGAACGTGCCAAAACTCGCTAAATAATCAAAAGCCAAAGGAATAATACTTAAAAACTAATACCTTTTAGATATGTACCTATTTTAAATTAAAAATGTTTTGAAAGTAGCATTTACTTCTTTCTAAATTTTGTTATAATACAGACAGTGACCTAGAAAAAAGCTCTGAGGTATCACACAAAAGAAAAAATTAAAAAATACAGTCGAATTGCGAACCACCTCCTTTTTTCGAAGTCTGTTGAAAATACAAACTTATTAAATAATCAAGGATTTAAATCGTTTTTGAACTATATTAAAATATAAAATACAAAAAATACATAAGATATTAGAAATGCGTTGTGTCAATCTAAATTGTATCATATAATATACACATTCTACATATATCTTAGCTCAAGGACTAAAGCAGATTTATTCGTTAACGGTATGGAAAGTTGGTATGAATAAAAAACAATTCACAAAAATCACGAAACGCCACACACCTGAAACCGCCAACAAAAACCAAAAATTAAACAACATTCTTTGTTGGCAAAAACGCTAAATTGAGGAAATTTCCATCCATTCTCCAGCCAGCCGTCATCCGCGCCTAAACCCCGCTTCAATTTCAATAGCGCCCCCTACATACTCCCTACACCCTTTAGGACGCACCCCGAACTTTCCATCCCTTTCCATCGGCCGCTTATCTTTAGGGTGGAAGCGGGCGGGGGTTACCAACAGGGCCGGTCCGAAACTTAGACATATATTATTGTATTATACGATCGTAGGTGGTGCGGGGGAAGATTGATGCCACGGGCACAAACGGGGGTAGTTTTTGGCAACCCGACGTCTACGTAACGAAATTTCCCGTGACGTAGCCGTGTGTGCGTTACACCTCATATTTCACGTGAAGGAAATTAGGCTGCGGAATTAATTTTCAAGTTTTCTATAGAGAGAAGAAATTTTTGTGATGTTGCCCGTGTAGGTATCGGTGTGGCTTCGACTCAAATTAAGGTTATGTAGGGTTTCAAAGCAATTCCCGTTTTATCTCGTGAAATTAGTTTTGCGGGATGTCGTTTCTTTTATATACCTTGCTTTAATATGAGTAAATTTAAGAGAAAAAAATTCCATCTGCCTTTCGATAAAAAATTAATATAGATACGTATTATTGTAAGTTGAAAATGACAAAAAACTTCTTAAGGTATTTTGTAGTTTTTACACGAAAGTTTTTACCAAGGTCATATCTTGTAAAATGCATACAATAAATTGCATAGGTACAATTTTATAATGATTTCTTACGTATCGTGAACATGTTAAGGACAAAATATTTTTATTCAAAATTGTGCTTTACAAAATCAATTTTTGTTTTTGCAAAGTCAATAAAGTTACGCAAACACTTAAACAAGTACCCTACAGAAGGGCTTATGAAAAAAATACAATAATCTAAAATAATAATTACAGAAGTGTCATAAGCAATCAACTTCATACTGAATAGCTGATTTAAATGTATTCGAGGCATTCCATCTTAGTCCTCAGAGGTGGCAATGCATCTGCGTTTTGATTCTTAATCAAGGATTGATATAGATGTCTATGGGCCACAGCATCCACTTACCATTAGGTGGACTGTGTGCTCGTTTGTCGCACTTATTCTATACTAGCTGTTCCCCGCGACTTCGCCCGCGTGTAATTTAGCGTTTTAATTTTTTTGCGCAGAACCCTAATTATTTTCTAAAACAAAAGTAGCCTAAGTTACTCCTTATAACATCAGCCATCTGTCAGTGAAAGTCCCATCAAAATTGGTTCAGCTATTTTGGAGATTAGCAAACAGACAGACAGACAGACAACATTTTTTATAATTATGTTTTTGTTATAAGTACCGTATATACTTTCATATGCATGTAGTAAAATGCTGTTAATTTGACATTAAAAACAGACACTTCAATTTTATTTATTTGTATAGAAGAAGGTAGATGTATAGATAAAAAAGTATTAATTTTCAAAAATATTCCGTTGTAGAGCCACTCTGCAGCTGTCTGCAGCTCTATTGGGTGAACTCAAACCGGGAGGAAACATGTTCGCATAGTAAAACAGTTTGAAATAGCAGCATATGGTGGCTGTATTTTCTATGGTTAGTGACGAGAACTGGAGACATCCTCATTTTGATCGTTTCATTGCAACTTAATCAAGAACGATGTACGTATATATGGACTTATAGCATCCATTTACCACCTGATTGACTGTGTGCACGTTTGTCACCCAGTAATCTATAAAAAATATAAAATTATATTCTAATTTAGTAATTTAATTTTAATTAATTTAGTAATATATTTAAAATGATTTCTTCTATTTACGCGAAGACTACACATTAAATGAAACTAATTTTTATGGATTTTATCGCGTTTAATTTAACTTTTTAATTCCCGACGTTTCGGGTGTTTTGGGTGCACCCGTCCTCCCGTGACCACGGATGCTGTAAAGCACCCGAAACGCCGGGAATTAAAAAGATAAATTAAACACGATAAAGTCCGTAAAAATTAGTTTCATTTAATATATTTATATTAAGTACTTAAGTAATACCACTGTGAAATACATATACCTATATATATATATATATATATATACATATATATATATATACATATATATATACATATATATATATATATATATATATATATATATAATTCATTGTGTTCATTAAAAACTACACAATAAGTAACCTCTTTTTTTGAAGTCAAATCGGTCAAAAATTACTTTAACCTCCAACTTCTACTTACTACTTGATTTCTATCAGTCTATATCAAAAATATTTATATAAGAATAACAGCATAGTACCTGAGTCGTAGGAAAATTAAATAAAAGTTTAAAAACCAACAGTTAAATAAAGAGTATACTTCAACGTCATATTAAATAATGAAATCCTTTAAAAACTTTACGAACTGGCGACATTGACAAAGTTTTAAAAATAATAAAAAGAGCAAATAATTGTAAGTTCAAAGTCGGGGAGCTCCATTGTGCTAATTACGCGGCAACGGCAGACGGCGTGCTTTCACTCTCGCCGCCGCTCGTTTTAATTATTTTTTTAGCGTCTCGGCGTCTGGCGGGAAGCTGGGAAAAATCCAAGGTTGAGACAATAAGGACGTGCTGTTAAGAATATTAATAGAGAATCCATTCACAAGGAGAACACAAGACTATTTCAATCGGAACTGGTTAGGACATATTAGGCATAGAGGCCTAATAAAACCTAATATTCCAATTATTATATTAATAAAAAACGACTCATTGCTTTGATTTTCAATTTTATAATAAACCACACATCGAACTTTAAGCCATCCACCCTAAGGGACTATCCGCCTAATTTGAGACATCTGCTCTATGGTCAATAGTGTAGTTACTGGTGAAAAAAAATATCGATGAAGTTTTTTTTGCGCTTAGTAGTTTAATACATTTAGTTATTCCATAATAAGAATAATAACGCTTTCGTTTTTTTTTATAGGATAAGGGTGACAAACGAGCGCACAGTCCACCTGATGGTAAGTGGTTGCTGCGGCCCATAGACATCTACATCTATCTTCGTTTGCGAATCAAAATGCAGATGCGTTGTTACCCGTGAGGACTAAGATGGAATGCCTCATTTCCAGCAAAAAGGGCCTCCGGCCACCTGCACTCACCAAGCGAAACGCAGAGGTAAACCTCTACTTCACGCTGGTATTCTGTGAGGTCGTGGTACCACCCCGGTTCGAGCCGGCCCATCCGTGCGACAGCAAAAGCTGCCGCGTGGCTCTACCACTGTTAATAGAAAATATTTTAAATTTTTTTTTTTTTTTTTGATTTTTAAAAAACGTTACCCCCACACTAGGATTTTCTCCTGTATCGTGGAGGCAGTTTACAAACATATATTACACAAGGACAAACATCCAGACCCGGAACAATTATTTGTAGGCCGTACAAATACTTGTTCCGTGCGGGATTCGAACCCGCGGCCCCAAGCGTTGCAACTCATTGCTAAACCACTACGCCACGGAGCCGTCAAATGATGTTTATTTAAGAAATTTAGTAATAATAACTAAATTTCTTAAATAAACATCATTTAAAATATGCCTTTTTTATAGGATAGGGTGACAAACCAGCACACAGTCCATCTAATGGTAAGTGGTTTCTGTGTCCCATAGATATCTACATTTATCCTCGTTTACGAATCAAAATGCAGATGCGTTGTCACCCGTGAGGACTAAGATGGAATTCCTCTTTTCCAGTTCAGTCGGTCTCCGGTTCTCTACACACACCATATGAAACAGCATCGTTAAGCTGCTATTTAACGCTGGTATTCTGTGAGAGCGTGGTACTTGCCCGTTCGAGCCGACCCATTCGTGCTACAGCTATACTACTAATATAGCTGCAGCATGGCTCTACATTACATTTTAAAGAATAATGGAAGAATTATTCATATTATTATATTAAAATAATATAATGGTTCAGTAGCGCAGATGCAAAGCGTTTCACAGCATGCTGCGGGTCGCGGATTTGAATTCCAAACGGAAAAAGTATTAATAAAACTACAAATTATCGTCCCGGGCCTGGATGTTTATCCACGAGAAATTTATGTATGTTAAACTTCTCCGTGATATAAGAAAAAAGCCTAATGTGGGAGTTATTCCTAAGTATCTTTTTAGGTATTACAAAAATTGTCACTTAAATGTCCATTAAAAGTGCTCCAGAATATGATTGAATTGTACAAATATCCAACAGGATAATGGTGTAAGAAAGAAGGTGGTGTAATAATATCCAATATAATATATCCAATATCCAATATATCCAATATCCAATATAATATATATAATGTATAGTAATACCCCTTATGTATCGTAAGAGGTGACATAGAGAAACTTAAACAGAAGATGGGCAACAGCATCTTCCTGATAACAGCTGTACTGTACTGCTCACATGTACTTAGGTGACCTGTGGATACCTGTAAGTGCCCGCATCGTTTTTTTTTAATGTAACGAGTTTGTATACATTATTTATTTCAACTCAAAATAATAAAAAACTGTGGTTGCTAAATCGACTGCCAAGCGTGGCAACTATGGCAAAATTCTCCCTATGAGGATTATCTATAGCCTTATTATTTATATATATTATTATTTATTTATTTTATCTTTAAAATAATTTATAAAAATTGTGTCTTATCCATACGAAACTAACGTTGACTGTTAGCAAAGTTCGCGCTCCGCTCAATCTTTGATACTTTCTTCGTGCATTTTTTTAGCTCTTCTTATTAATGAAAAGTAGGTTACTAACTTACTTCGCTTTAAGAATGAAAGTTACGACCACGTTGCCGTAGGTCGATGAACTCTCAGCTGTCTTTTGTTTTTGTTGACATCTCACCAGATGTGTTTTGACTTGATAAAATTTGTTTACGTCGAATATATTATTGTAATTAAAATGTACAGTCTAAGCATAGTTATTCAAACTCACGTTCTCAGAAGCAACGTAGTTTTACTAACCGACTGAACCCACATTTCGATGACAATCGAATTTGCATATTTCTAAATATATAAATTAATAATAAATTAAGACAGTTGCACTGTACCTACTACAAAAAACAGCTGCTGTTGTTTTTTGTAGGAATTGTTTTGTCTTCATTTAAAACACTGTTGATTTCTAAAAACTTTTACCTGCGTAGGGTATATTGAAGTACCACAAGTGTATGTCCCTTGCCCCAACAGATCAGCATATCTAATAGGTTATCTCTCAGACATGCAGATATCCTCACGATATTTTTTTACCGCCGAATATTAGTAAATCAGACTTTTTCTACCACCAGGGCGGCCTCACTAAAAAGTGAGGTATAATATTTGACTGATTTCATGGCGGGGAAGTTAATTTGTTCGGAAAATGTAAACGTTATTGTTTTTTTTTTGTACTATTAGCTATATTTTATATTCATAACATTAAAAATAAATAAACCAAACCACAGATATTCATAAAAGTAGAAAATGTTAAAAAGTGCAAAAAATTAAAGAGCAAACCAATCACGTATTGTTTTGTGTATTAATATAATATTCTAGAAACTGATGAACTTTATTAAAAGTCAACTTCTCAACTAAATTACATCATAGTGTAACAAAAAACTACCTCAGTGTCATCTAGCGACATCTGGTGAGCAGAAAATTATTAGCCCTCATTTCATTGATGCCGGCGATGATCGATTCCGGGTTTAGAATAGAATAGAATAGAATATTTTTTTTATTCAATGTAGATCACATGTACCTATGTAATTCTTATTGAAAGTCGTTTATTACTTTACCGCTGGTTCGAAAATAAAAACCTCCGTCCTGGGAAGAACCAGCGAGAAACCCAACGGGACCTTTTTTCTTGTTTCTCACGTACTGTAAAATTTACAGGAAAAGATTAGCCCCTGAGCTTGGTAGCTCAGGGGCTAATCCGGTTCAATTTCCTGATTCATCACGTGCTCGGCGCTGAAGGAAACATATTTATATAATCTGCAGGTCTGCAAAATATAAAAAATAACTTCGGAGACTTGTGATGTCCGCCAACACGCATTGGGGCAGAGCGGTGAACACTTCATTGCCCTAGAACTCTTTCGAAATAAGACAAGGCCTGTGCGTAGGAGTTGGACGCATATATAAGCTATAACTTTTAAACTACTGGTAAATCAGCACATAAAACTGTAATTACACACAGCTGTGCCGGCGGGGATCGAACACGGGTTGATCACTTATTATAAAATTTACGGTAAGTCAATAGACACATAGCATAGGTCGTTTGCATCCAGAATTTCGAAGTGCGATAGTTATAGCAGCATGACACACCTCGCAGAGACGAACGAACCAGGTTAAAAAAGCGTTAAGTCTTTTCTGCCGCCTACCCGCGTCGAAGGCCTTTACTATGAAAGTTCTGGTAAAGGATGCCAATCCTGGCATGTACCCTCGCATCCATGTATCTTTGACTCCCATAATATTTATTAACGCAAGAAAAATATTAAATACCACGATCCCATTTGTAAAAGTATGCGAAGAGTATAACAGTGGTAGAGCCACGCGGCAGCTTTTGCTGTCGCACGGATGGGCCGGCTCGAACCGGGGTGGTACCACGACCTCACAGAAAACCAGCGTGAAGTAGAGGTTTACCTCTGCGTTTTGCTTGGTGAGTGCAGGTGGCCGGAGGCCCTTTTTACTGGAAATGAGGCATTCCATCTTAGTCCTCACGGGTGACAACGCATCTGCATTTTGATTCGCAAACGAGGATAGATGTAGATGTCTATGGGCCGCAGCAACCACTTACCATCAGGTGGACTGTGTGCTCGTTTGTCACCCTTATCCTATCAAAAAAAAATAGATTGCGATGTGAACTGTTTGAATTACTACTAAGTACTTTTTAATGTATTATTGGGTTATGTTGTATCTTAGGATAATTCTGTACGTGGTAGAGCCATGCTGCAGCTATATTAGTAGTAAAGTTGTAGCACGAATGGGTCGGCTCGACCGGGGAAGGACCACACTTTCACAGAATACCAGCGTAAAATGGCAGCTTGACACTGTTGTGTTTCGTATGGTAAGTATAGAGAACCGGATACCCATTTTACTGGAAAAGAGGCATTCCATCTTAGTCCTCACGGGTGACGACGCATCTGCATTTTGATTCTTCATTGAGGATAAATGTAGATGTCTATGTGTCACAGCACTGTGTGTTCGTTTGTTACCCTTATTCTATATTAAAAAAATCGAAAGAAAATAACACCTCAATAAATTTTAGTGACTGGAATTATATTATGTGCCCCAATAGCTACATCTTCCAAGGTAAGACTAAGGTTGTTAACGATATGCTGTAAATTGAGCTTAGATTTATGTTTAGTGTTTTTGCACAATTTTTGGCTCAAACCTGACCACGCCATCTTCATTCATCTCCTCTCATCAATTCTTCATCATTCATCATTACAGCCCATTAAAAGTTTACCGCTGAACACATAGGCCTCCCCCAACAGATTGATCTTAAAGGGGGATTTTCGACATAGTTATCACGCTTAACAACCTGCTGTCCATCTCTCACGACCGACTCCAACCGACTCTTACTTACGATGATTTTCATGGAAAATCCAATAAATAATGAATTATGTTCACTAAACCATGCGATCAGTGGAACACAGTAGTAATATTAGAGATTCAAATGTATTCTCTATCGCTGATATTCGGAAATAATTTGTCTCATCTGTTTTATGTGTTTACTTACTTTTGTTCTAACTTTAAATCTGTAACAGGCCTCTTCTAATCTGCTTGATGGTTGATTGCAAAGCCACTGTTTATTAAATTATTTATAACTTTAGCAGATGTAACTCATTATAATGTACTTCATAAACACGAAGTGTTGGCTTACAGTTTAGTACTTAATCATTTCATTTTAAGAATCTTTTATCTCAACAACTGTAAACTGTATTGTTAATAAATAAAATAAAAGATTAAAGTAAGATATTAATATATATTTTATATTATAATATATATATAATAATAATCTCTCAAGGTAAGTAGTAATGTTGTAGGCTATTTACGTCCCACTGCTGGACACGGGCCTCTCATTTCTGAGAGGGTTTTAGGGCAAGGAAATATCCGCCGCGCTGCCCCAATGCGTTGGCGAACTTGACATGTCTTCGAAATATATTTTTTCTTATTTCTCAGACATGCAGGTTTCTCCACGATGTTTTCCTTCACCGTCGAGCACGTGGTAAATCAGCACTTAAAATTGCAATTAACAATTTCATTGGTGCCGGCGGCGATCGAACGCGGGTTGCTCGAGTACTGTGAAGCTTACAGCGTGCGCTAATCTCTCAAGGTATGAATCTGAAATCAGCGCAATAGGTATTATATTAAAATATCGTTTGAAAACCGCAACTGAAACGTAACATCATTAATTATGTATTAAGAATAATCCTTTTACATGTCACAACGTATTCAGCAACGGTGAGAGGACACGGGATTACTTGGACTAAAACTCATAAAAAATCCAAACAAACACCACAATGGGTTACCCTCAATCGATTTGGGTTTTTATAGCACCATCGAAAAAAACACGGTGTTTAAATATAGTTCGTAATGGTTATTTTTAGTTATAATACGAGATCATTAGCTACTAACTTATTATAATAAAATCACAATAAATTGGATTACTCCATGTAGGTACGTGTACGATACAGAAGTGTCGTGATTTCACGTAAGCTCTATCCCCAGAACCGTTTGCAATAAGCTGACTTTTATATAAAAAGTAATATTGTTCAATAAAAAATAATATATTAATTAAAAAATAATTATTTAAAAATTAAAAAAAATAGGTACGTGATTTCAATTTATAAGAATCAATGTGGAAGTATACTTTATCGAAAAACAAACAAGTCCAAAGGTTTGAACAGTAATTTAAAAAACCCGACTGCTTAAATAAAGTTTACTTAAAAAGGGAAATGTTGTTTTATCCTATGTCACTTCTACAACTAAACCGATCGTAAAGGCACCTCATAAGCAAGCCATTTCGGCTACACAGTGTGCCAAAGAAACAGACATACATACATTACATATACTCGAAAAACATTACCCTCCCTCTGATGCAGTCGGGTAAAAATGGGCTAAATCGCTTAAGTAAACTCGGAGCTATCCTGACACATACAGTAAAAAAAGAACAGACAATAAATTACCCGTTTATGAGGTCGATTAAAAACTGATATAAGTTTCCAACAATGTCTACTTCCCTCTTTTTAATCGACTTTAAAAAGGAGGAGGTACTCAATTCGACTGTATATTTTTTTAATGTGTAACATAACTTTCATCTATGTGAACCGATTTCGACGATTCTTTTATTATTTGAAAGCTGGTGCTTTCCGTGTGGTCCTATATAATTTGATTAAGGTCTGACCAGTAGTTTTTGAGTTATCCTCAACAATTTATATTGAAATCGGTTGTACAACATTTTTAATTTTACCGCTTCTTACTTCTGGGATATATATACCTAGAGCAGAAAAATGCTTACAGTGCTGCACTTGCTCAGTGAACTGAAGCACTAGAGCAGCACAGCACGTAATGATTTTGACAAATGCTTACGCTGTTGCTTTGCATCGAATAATGAATACGTCTTATGCACTTGACAAAGGCTCAGCAACACGGCATAAGAAGAAATATTGAGGCAGCAGCGATGCATCCCGCCGCATCGGCACTTGTACATATAGTGCCAAATCTAGCGCTCTTTTGTATACATCATGTTTTAGCGCCTAGCAAAAAGTCTATCGCCACTACACTACATTCCGATGCCGCACCTGCTGCATCATGCGATCTCTTATACGCAATCATACGTTATAACTTATTATATTATATTATTTTAACACATTTTTAACAAAGCCGTCGTTGGTTTTCTGTTAACCCTAAAATGTAAGCCCTGCGAATTCCGATCCGTAGGAAGTACTTTCATACCTCTTCACACATGCCTGCGGCTATGCGCCGATTAAATCTTCCTGAGAATACATGCATAATAATCATCTAGCATAAGTCTCCAATACATCTGAGCTCGGATTACCCGCGCCCTTAAAAACCCTTCGGGTCACCCTTTCTCTACCTGAGGGTGACATTTTTTTATTCACACTTCCGTCAATAACCTATATGCAAAAAGGAGTGTGTTATTTTCTTTGATAGCGTATCGGAAATAATAATTATATGCATAATAGAGCGGATTAAGGGTTACGAGGTCTGTTCGTGACATATTTTTTTCTGTTCCTGTCACCTTGCTAAGTCAGATGTTTGTGAACTTTTTTACAATCAAATTTCGATACTGTTAGAGATTTAATAATGTGCATTTATAATGCAAGCTGCTTTTAATGCGTTATTTTTGAATTGAAAAAAAATACTTTTAATAAATACATTTGGTTAATTCGCATTGATATTCTAACGGCTAACCCTTGAACCCCGTAGGTGTAAATCTGGCACGTCACAAATTCGAACAATAAAATACTTGAGTGAACGCTTCGGTTCAAAGTCGTGGTCCACAATACAATCGGGTCGGTATCTCGGCGTGCAACCTCTTGACTTCAATCAAATAATTACTGCCCCACGGTCTACACCCTCGGTTCTTGAAATATTCAAAATGGCCGATCTGCTCTGAATTTAAATTGCTCGATAAAATCAGTTAGCTGAATATTTAGATAAAGATAGATAAAAGCAAATTCTCCGTGGCGCAGTGGCTCCGTGACGCAGTGGCTTAGCAATGAGTTGTTGCGCTGGGGGCTGCGGTTTCGAATCCCACATGTAACAAGTATTTGTATGGCCTAAAGATAATTTTTCCGGGTCTGGATATTTGTCCCCGTGCAATTTATGTTTGTAAACTGCCTCCACGATACATGAGAAAATCCTAGTGTGGTGGTAACGTTTAAAAATAAAATAAAGTTAAGCAGATTCTTCTAATAGTGAGTATACGTTGTAAAATCAATAGTAATAAATTTGATACGAGTCAAGTAATAATAGTAATGGGACAGCAACAACGAAATATTTTCGACAAAACATTACACCCTAGACACACCGCACATTTCGAATAACAATAGGATGCAGATTCTGAATATCTAAAGATAAATAATACATTTTGATTTATAACGCAAGTGAAAAAAAAACTCTTCATTTATTGAGACTGCATAAATAGACCCTATTATTGGGTATCGGGAAGTGCAAAATATGGGTGTAACTTTTTTTTCTATACCGTCTGAATACGTGTCAGTGAACGGGTTGACTTACGAGGGACGCGTTTTTTTTAACACGACTATCAGACGCGACGCACATTCAAAATAGTTCACAAAATATTTTACGGATGCATTCAACGGTGATTTGATTTATTCCACTGACATGCAGATGTAAGAGTCCTCGTTAGATTTATTTGACTTCTGTTTTTGCATTGATATCGCGTTACGCATGATCGGTCATGTCCATTGGCAGTTAGTTTCTTTTATGTGTTGTTTGTTACTTTGTGAGGGTGATTTAAAAATTTAATTTTGAAATAAATATTACAGACGACCCGCATGCATTTTAAATATTAAAAATCAGGCTCTGATGTTTAATAAAATACACACTGTCTATTTCTATCTAAAATAATAATTCTGTGCTAATAAAAAGCTTTAGCACGCAAATCTTTATCTAAATCCGGTACTGATAAAACCTCTAATCTACATAATAAAAAGAAGCGCCCGGAAACACAAATACAGTGATAATGGCACAATGGGCGCCCGAGACCGCGGTGCGCGTCGGAAGGGTTGCCATTGTCTGAACTTACTACTCCAAATTAATGAGCGATTGCAAAAAAATGTAGCACAATCACGAAATAGGATCTGTTGGCTGGTGCTCAAACTATTACAGGTAAATCTATTCCAACTGCTAGGGCCCTCGAATTACCATTTTATTTACGTTTTGAATTACTGCCAACGTAATTACTTAAAAATTTATATTTTATAATACACTTTTGGTTAATCAAATTTGAACATCGCACCAATTTGGGACAGGCTTTTCACTTTTTTAAAGGCTAATGATGAAGAATAGATACCGTGTAGTGGCGGTGTAAGAATATCCGCTACCCCATGTCGTCCCGTAGGTGGCCTAAGAGGTAACAAAAGAAAACAAATCAGGAGATGGGCATCAGCATATTCCTAATAACGACTAAAACTAAAAAAAAATCGGTTGCCAACCCGCTTGGCAAGCTTTGCAACTATGACAAATATCCTCCTATGAGGTAATCTATGGGAGGTTTATGCTCAGCAGAGGACTTTAATAGGCTGCAACGTTTACAGATAAAGAATAAAGAAAATAAATGTAACAACATTGATTAATTAACAAAACTTTAACTTTATTTAATTGTTTTACGACTTGATTTAAAAATAATTTTAACCATTTTCTGATATTTCTCGTATAAGTAAATAACGTAACAAAATTAACCATAAAAGAAAGAAATCAATTTATGCAACATTAAAATAAAAAATTGAGAACCAGTGTCCAATCGTCGCTACCTACTGATCTAATTTCCATGCGCTTACGCCGAGGTAGCAAAGGGGTTAACGTTTTTATTCACAGTTTCAATGCATGCTGTTGCATTTATTAACTTCGTGTACAGCTCATAGATTAGTTTGTTTCAGATGTTTGATTTGACTAGTCGGTTTCTTCGGTATTCTCGGGTATCAAAAGTTAAATGTGATTTAAGTGCAAACGATGTGATTATTATTGATTACAAGAACAAAAAAGTTAAAGAGACTTAAGGTGCATGAACTCTGTACGTGTATACAATAATACATTGGCGTCTTTTTGTGAAAGATGGTAAAAAACTCTAAATTAAAATCAATGTCTACTGTGTAGTTGTTGAAAATACTGCTCCTAATACGAAGATATTGTAGCGAATCAAATTCCTGCCCAAACCGATGCAAGTCTCGTGACTCTTTTGTCTTACTCAGACTTCCATTCACACGTATATATCTCAGGCGCATAGACAATTGACAGATTTGCCTTTAGGTTAATTTCACTACGTTAGCTATAAGCCATAGCTTATTACTCTCATTCGTAGTTGAAACATATTTTTCTTTAAAAAAAGCCTTACTTTCTTCCACAATAGTATTTCCTTCCATTTCGTACATGCATTCATCGGTTTTAAGTGCTCAGTTACCACGTGCTCAGCGTTGAAGTAAAACATCGTCGGTCAACCTGCATGTGTGGAAATAAGGAAAAAATATTTCGAAGACATATGAAGTTCGCCAACACGCATTAGGGCAGCGCGAAGTATTTTTCTTATCGTCTCTGAAAAGAGAGGTCTGTGCCCAGCAGTGGTACGTATATAGTCTGTAACTTTTATTCATCGGTACAATGTTACTTGTCTATTGACAAATAAGCATGAATACATGGATCCATTAATAGTGATATGGAATAGTTCGTTTCCTAATACTGGGTCATCGGTTCTCCGAGTCATATGTCATATCTATATTATGTCCATTCTAGTGTTATTTACCAATGTGACATTAATTAGTGCACCTGGATTGCAACGAAAGAAAATCCATTACCCCATTTTCTACCGACTTCAAAAAGGAGACGGTACTCAATTCGACAACTGTATGTTTTTCTTTGTTTTTTTATGTGTGTTACCTCATAACTTTCTTTCAAGGTGAACCGATTTCAATGATTCTTTTTTTATTTCAAAGCTGGTGCTTCTCGTGCGGTCCCATTTAAATTTGATCAAGGTCTGACTAGTAGTTTTTGAGTTATTCTTAATAATTTATATTAAAGTCGGATGTACAAAGTCCCGGGGTCCCATGGTCACGGGGGGATTGAGGTGTTCAACGTCCCAATGTCATAGTTAGCCACGGCTACCTTTATATTAAAAAAAGTAAAGTGCTCGAAACGTCGCGAATATAAAATAAGTTAATATACGCAAAAAATCCTTAAAACCTGGTTTTATTTAAATGAGTATCGTACACGTAAACATAAGAAATCATTATGCTATGTAACTTCTACTGTAATTGCCAATTCAATTAACCTGGCAATTATCACAAATCCTTCCTGCAATGTAAGAAGCCCAAGTCCAACCATAGATTATGAGCTTATTATGATGCCATGAAGATATAATATTGTTTTTCACACAATAACGGTTTAGTTACGTTTAAAATTATATTTGTTTTATTAATTTTAGTTTCCTTTTGAATAATGTCATAAAAATTTTCATAACGATCAATATAATCAATGCAAGAGTGAATAGGCATCTAAAACACCACACTACTTTCTGTCAGTGTATGGTATGACTTGTTTTCTGCTGGCTGAATAAGTAGCAGCCTCTTACCAACTTCTGGTGTATTGCACCCATTGCTGTACGAATAGTACAATCCGGTATTGCTCCTTGGTATTGTTGAGTGGTTGTGAGATTACATCTTCAGCGTTGTTACTTTAAAGTTTGTTTCAGTTGCCTTAGGTTCTAAAGTACTATAATATGTCTGCAAGACACACAGATCCTCACCTCAAATTTTAAGAGTGTAATGGAGTAAAGAAGTATTCACCATACGGTTCGTGAAAGTTGTGTTGATTTCTACCTTCGAAGTATATTTTATTTCTCAAACGCGAGCACATTTTATATGCGATGTTTGCGTAAAATAAAATTTAGAGTGAGCGTTTTACATCTGAACTTGTTGATTTCACCAGAGTAACCACGAATCTTCCATTCAAGAATCATTTACAGCTATCGATCACTAATAAAAAACTAGATACACAATCCCATGCAAAAGTTCTCTAAAAGCTGTCGCCAATGGTTTTACGTAATTTTAGTTGAAATAAAAATACATTAATGAAAATTCAACCTTAAATGCGTTTCCCAAAGATGTATTCACAAAGCTACATACAAATTAAAAGCGCACCCAAATATTCGAGTGGGCGTTCATTCAGTCAATAGTCCATATTTGAACATATGCCAACATATATGATATAATTAAATGAAACAAATTTTTTACGGATTCTATCGCGTTTAATTTAACTTTTTAATTCCGACGTATCGGGTGCTTTACAGCACCCATGGTCACTGGGGGGACTGAGGTGTTTGACATCCCGATGACATAGTTAGCCCATTATGTGAATCACTACGGACTGGTAATGTCCAATAAAATTCGCCGATTGGCAGATCTCAAGACCAAGCGTGCAAGATATATAACATCTTTAAATTTCTTGAAGAGATGGAGAGACCATAACCTCATTCCTACTTGTGTCAAAATATCAACAAAAAAGCACATTGGAGGAAGCGCTAAGATCTTAAAAGGCAAGTAAAACGTTGTTACGAACGGTGGTTCAGCAAAAACGTTTCGATCTATAATTCATAAATAATACCATAGACAATTTGTCCAGTGAGTTAAAGACAGTTTTAACGACATTTCATTTTAATAATTGCATTAAAACTTTAAACAAACTCGAAACATCGAAATATAATGAATGCAAAAATACACAAATAGAAAAATACCAAAAATTAACAATCAAATCAAATGCCAAACATTAATATCAACGTAGAAACGAAACGCAACCGTTGACCATAGACGCAAACAATAAACAGGTCTATAATCTGTCAAAACAAACATTGGACGAACCGTAGATAGAATACAAAGTCTATGGGACGAACCTACAATAAAAGTATTGTCGAAGGGCTTGAATTTTGCAATAACAACGCAAAGAATCCCGTACGAAGAAAAATTATCTGTAGTGTTGAAGATTGTCACACTGTGTATAGAAAAAAGACCCATACCAACCTATATTTAAATGGCGAATCGCACCATCATCCGTCACATTTAGCTACCGTAGGAAAATCTTTGTTTCAGAGAGTACGAGGGATCTGTGACAAGAAATAACATTTGGCCGCCGAACTTCAGCGCGTCGAGCAAATATTGCAAGAAAACAAGCTTCAAGTCCCGCGCCTACGTCACAGTGACCGGGTGAATCCGGCCACTGTTGAGCGTGTATCCGTTGTACTACTATGCTGTGCTATACATCTTGAAGCCAGATTCCATCAAAGTATACTTCAAGCCGCCGAAGACCATCCATCAAGTGTAATATCCCTCTACAAGATGCAGGAGTGTACAAGCTGAATTGTGAATGTGGTTTCTCTTACATAGGACAAACAAAAACATCTATAAAACCCGCGTAACAAACACAAACATAGCAAAACAAAAACAACATATAGCTGAATTGAAGCACCGACGTTCCGGGAAGTCTGCATTGTGTGAACAAGTTCAAGATCGTCCCCGCCATTACATTAGACTTGATAGACCACAAATCCTCGCAAAAGCACACCGATTCCTACCAAGAATGATTCGCGAGACTATTGAAATTAAAAAAAGATCCTAATTTCAATAGAGAAGATGAATGGGTGCTGGCATCTGCCTGGTATCCTATAATTAATAAAATTAAATCCAAACCCAGGTCCACAGCAAGACTTCTAGATACTATAATCTCATTCTGCGTAGATCGGACCAAAAATTAATATTAAAAAACTGAAGGTGGCCGAGCCTAACTATGACATCGGGATGTCAAACACCCCAGTCCCCCCGGTGACCATGGGTGGTGTAAAGCACCCGAAACGTCGGGAATTAAAAAGTTAAATTAAACGCGAGAGAATCGCGTGAATATAAGAAATCACTATATGAGCTTACTCATATGGATTCCACCAATGAGTTAATCTATTTGCCCTAGTTGCCACGTTTAGTTGGCACGTGAGTTGGCAACCGCAATTCTTTTTTATTATTTTAAGCTGTTAGTAGGAAGATGCTTTTTTATAGGAGAGAGGGCTTACGGGCATGCGGCTCACCTGATGGTAAGTGAACATGAATATATGCAACACCAGGGGAATTGCAGGTGCGTTGCCGTCCTTTTAAAAGTAGGCTCTTTTCTTGAAGGTCCCACAGACGTAGCGGTCTGGAAAAATCTCCTGCTGCTCATCTCCTGTTTCAATTTCCTTCTGTCACTTCTTATCATCAACTAACATATTTAAAGAAAATATACGTAAAGCCTTAACATTCCTTTACTGCAATATTATAATATTCTATTATACTGACTAATAATTATAGAATTGTAATCTTTTAACTAATTTCCTACGTTTAACGTTCAGAAAACAGATTCTCAGAAGCTGCATTAGAAATTAATAAGCCTCGCACCCTGTCCCACATCGCACAAAGCCTTCACTGGCACACGAGCCATGTACTCGTATTTACGGTTAACGTGCGAGCCGTATCTTAAGGCTTAGGATGCCATTTCGCGAAGGCATTTGCGTTTGTCAGAATCTACCCCTATTTTAAAACGCACGCAATGCAATAAAAGTTATGAAAGAGATATTTTAAATAATATTTTGATTGAAGTTACAGATGTCCAAGGGCTGTAGTCAACATTAGGTGGCCTAACTTGTTTTTTATTCTAATATTTAAAAAAAATCTTTAATTGTTTAGTCTTAAATACATTGTAAAATGTCTGTGTCCCAAATGACACTTATTCCTTTAAATCTTATATTAACGTTCCCATTCGTTACTTTTATAAATTCCACTTGAACACAACAAACACAATGAAAATTTTTAAGTCATCCTAAACTTAAACCCAAAATAATTTGAGGATATACGACATAAGGAATGAGTTAGGAGTTTTTATAAGATGAGTTAAAGATGAGTCCACTTAATTCTGCGGTTAAAATAGCCGATAAAAAACAAACCAACAAACAAAGCGTCTCAAGATGTCGTTAAGCCCAAAATATCCAATATCCATAGTTTTACGGGGGTTCGCCATGAGAAATCGATCACACCACCTCAACTCCCCCCTCTTCGACCCTCTTGACGGATTACGGTAGCGTGATGGAGTAAAAAGAAAACATTAGGCTCGCCAGACCTCGGGGGAGGACATCAAAGTTTTTTTTTATTTTTCCGCTACTGAAAAACGGCGGTGATCTTGAGTCGAAAACGATTTGCTGGTTATTATTCATAAATCCTAATTTTTTTGTTACTGCTTTTTCAATACTAGAAAACCAATATGTCTATATAAAATATTTTCATTCAAAATTTACAGGTTTGTAGGTATGTATTTAATTTTTTTACATGTTAGTGTAAGTATAATGTTTTATTAGGTACCTACGTTTTATTTTCTTATGAACTTTATTTAATTCACGCGAGGAATATAATAATTAACAAAAAAGTACTGCGGAATACTTGTGTTTTTAAAGAAAAAACGCGTTAACCCATAACCTACACTAAATATTATAATTTTATATAACATTTCATATTTAAAAAGTATAAGCCTCGGTTTAATATTTTACATAATTTACCCTTAAATATAAAATTTGAAATGAAAACGTAATTAAAAAGGAGTATACTGATTTGTTTTTATAGAATTGGCTATAAGGATACCCCGCTCTTTCCGTGTAAGTGATTATTAACATATTATTGAGAAAATGTGTAAAAGCATTATAAATAAAGCTAAAAATTTCGCTTAACCTTTAGTACTGCGAATATTTCACATTAACATTGTTACTTAACATAAATCCAGCCGACATTCCGATGTCCAACTCACTTTACATACAAATGTTTGTAACAGTATATAACCCGAAAGCGGGGGAGTCGCCCTAGAAGATACAGAGTGATTTACCGGGGGCCTTCGAGACCCTTATCGGGGGCCGTTATGACCATGTGAGGGTGAAGTTATAGTAGAGGGTTTGGGGGGGTTGGGAGCTACCTTAGGTGGGTAATGGAGGTGACGCGTTTGAAGATTTCTCTCGAGCACTTTGAAGGGACATAATATGTTATTATTTTAGAGTGGATATGCGAAGCTCAACTTTCTTTTTATTTTTGGTGTTTCGATTTGAAAGGGTTTTTATGTTGTGTATTTTGTATTTTGTTACATTGAAATTATTTGCAAAATTATTTTTAGTAAGTGTGAGGTTTGTAAGAATGATGCTGAATGAAAAATTATCAGCATTTTTCAAAGTACTAGTATAAAATCTTATAATATATATTATGGTCATTGAGTTATATGTACTACATTGAACATTGACGATGTTCAACTGAACATAGTCAATGTTCGGAATGGCTTCAGTCAGCAGTGGTAGAGCCACGCGGCAGCTTTTGCTGTCGCACGGATGGGCCGGCTCGAACCGGGGTGGTCCCACGACCTCACAGAATACCAGCGTGAAGTAGAGGTTTGCCTCTGCGTTTCGCTTGGTGAGTGCAGGTGGCCGGAGGCCCTTTTTACTGAAAATGAGGCATTCCATCCTAGTCCTCACGGGTGACAACGCATCTACATTTTGATTTGTAATAGAGGATAGATGTAGATGTCTATGGGCCGCAGCAACCACTTACCATCAGGTGGACTGCTCGTTTGTCACCCTTATCCTATAAAAAAAAACTGTAGTGCCATCATCATCATCATTACAGCCTATCATAAGTCCACTGCTGAACATAGGCCTCCCCCAAGGAATGCCACAAAGCACGGTCCTAAGCCACCTGCATCCATCGACTTCCTGCACGCCTTACCAGGTCGTCACTCCATCTCGTGGGGGGTCGCCCTACACTTCGCCTACCGGTACGAGGCTGCCACTCGAGAACCTTTCTTCCCCATCGGTTGTCTGTTCTTCGAGCTATATGGCCGGCCCACTGCCACTTCAGCTTACTAATCCGTTGGGCTATGTCGGTTACTCTAGTTCTACTGCGGATATCCTCATTTCTAAGTTTATCACGCAGAGAAACTCCGAGCATAGCCCTCTCCATAGCTCGCTGAGCGACCTTGAGCTTTCTCATGCGGCCAGCTGTGAAGGACCACGTCTCAGTTCCGTAAGTCATCACTGGCTACACGCACTGGTTGTACAATTTCGTTTTAAGGTTTTGAGGTATGTCTGACGACAAGATGTGTCGTAGTTTCCCGAACGCTGCCCAGCCGAGTTGAATCCGTCGATTGACCTCTCGGTCGAAGTTGGACTTACCTAGTCGGACTATTTGTCCCAGGTAAACATACTCGTCAACAACTTCGAGCTTAGTGCTCCCAACAACTACCGGCATAGGTGTGACATGGACATTAAACATAATCTTTGTTTTTTCCATGTTCATCTTAAGACCTATCCGTTGGGAGACACTTTGAGGTTATTGAGCATAGTGCTTAGGTCCTCCAGAGATTCTACCATAAGGACTATATCGTCGGCAAATCGAAGGTGAGTGATGTACTCGCCATTGATGTTGATACCGTATCCTTTCCAGTCCAGAAGCTTGAAAACGTCTTCCAATGTAGCGGTGAAGAGTTTCGGGGATATGACGTCACCCTGTCTTACACCTCTCTGCAATTGGATAGGTTTCGTACTCTGGTTCTGTACTCGAATAGCCATCGTAGCTCTACTGTACAAACACTTCAGCACTTCGATATACCGACAGTCAACTTGGCACCGCTGAAGGGACTACAGCACCGCCCAAATTTCGACAGAATCAAAGGCTTTCTCATAATCCACATACGCCAGACATAGTGGCAAATTGTACTCTTCGGACTTCTGTACAATTTGCCGAAGGGTATGTATGTGGTCTATGGTGCTAAAGCCCTTTCAGAAACCGGCTTGTTCGGGAGGCTGGAAGTCGTCAAGTCTGCGCGCGAGACGATTCGTAATGACTCTAGAAAACAGCACGTAGACGCGGCTCAGAAGGGAAATCGGTCTGTAGGTCTTCAAGAGAGCGTTGTCACCTTTCTTGAAGAACAAGACCACCGCATTACTGCACCACGCCTCCGGAGTAGTGCCACCATGGAGGACGGAATTAAAGAGCTTCTGAAGGACTTCAAGTACCGGTCTTCCACCCGCTTTCAGAAGCTCCGCTGTAATTCCATCCTCGCATGGGGCCTTACCGTTTTTAAGGTGTTGGCGAGCCATTCTAATCTCGCTCAGACTGACGTCCGGGATATCTTCGGAATAGTGTCGGATGAGACTCGCTCTTGGATCGTTACTCACACTTGCGTGTGGCTCCAACGATGACGTGTACAGCTGCCCATAGAACCTCTCAATCTCACTCAAAATCTCAGGTGTCCCGGAAACGATGCTGCCACATTCTGTCTTCAGCTTCGACAGTTGGCTCTTTCTGGCAGACAGGTCTCTGGCAAAGACTTTGGAGCCTTGGTTCCGCTCGATCGCTTCTTCAATACGAGCTGTATTGAAGTTGCGTAAGTCCCGCCGCATGCATTTGGAGATCTGTCTGTTCAGATGCCTGTATGCTGTCAAGTCTGTTGAAGAATGTAGCTTCATCTCCCGTCTAACAGCCATGAGATTAAGAGTGTGATCGGAGAGTTTTTGTGTTCTTCTGCGGCGGGTCTTGCAGAACTTAGCTCCGACCGCATGGACAGTTTCCACGAGCTTGTCATTCATATCGTCCACTTCATTGCAGTCTTCTAGGTACTGAAAACGGTTTTGTAACTCACTAACTGTAACTGTAGTGCAATCCGTACAAATTAAATATTGCGTAAATTGAAGATTTGTGAATTCCATAACATAATTATTATTACATTTTATTTTGAAATATAATATGTTTGTTTAGATGAAATTAAGATATTTTATATTAAATTCTTATATTTATTTTATATTAATATCTCATTTTATATTAAATTAAAGCCTTCGCGCATGCGCGGTAGTAGTAGTCGCGTACATAGAGTAGGACACAATTTTTGTTTGGAATGGCTTCTCTAGTACGTAGTACATATAAGTCAATGATTATTGTAATTAAAATTAAATTTCAAGTTATAAGTGATAAATTAATTGGAATATACACTAAATAACAAAATTATTTATGCTCATAAAATTTATTCCATAAAAATTTGAGTAACTTATTTCAAAAATTCAATTAATAAATAGTCGTTCAACTTTTTTTTTTAATATGATAAGGGTGACAAACGAGCACACAGTCCACCTGATGGTAAGTGGTTGCTGCGGCCCATAGACATCTACATCTATCCTCTATTACAAATCAAAATGTAGATGCGTTGTCACCCGTGAGGACTAAGATGGAATGCCTCATTTCCAGTAAAAAGGGCCTCCGGCCACCTGCACTCACCAAGCGAAACGCAGAGATAAATCTCTACTTCACGCTGGTTTTCTGTGAGGTCGTGGTACCACCCCGGTTCGAGCCGGCCCATCCGTGCGACAGTAAAAGCTGCCGCGTGGCTCTACCACTGTAAATTACTATAAAAAACTACAATAATCCTAATTAATCATTCAAAATGTAAGTAAAAAAATTATTTTAATAAGCAAACACAAATTAGGACGTGAAAATATAATTTTTCTTTTCAATATAAGCTCTCGTTTACTTCTACTACAACATAGGATAAAACTGCATTTATAATGTATTTTTGATTATAAACATTAAGACACCTATGATTAACTTGAATCCAAAAAAATTCTAAATGTTAATTTCATTTTTTGAAATCTTGTTCTTACTGATTAACTGAGAATTAAAAAATATATTCCAATCCAAATATGCTCATTACAATATTTTGCATTCAATAAACAAAAATAACATCTAAAATATTTTAATTTCGCCGAGACAAATGCCCGACGTGTTTCGCAAACCATTGGTCCCTGCAATAAAATTATATACGCCTACCAAATAAAGCGTCGCGACGTCCCCTTGCCGTCGGCGTTCTGCATGCAAAATTTAATTTTACAATCCGAGTCGTTTCAATATAGGTAATATTCGAAATTTATGTCCCATGCTTGAATTTTAATGTTGTTCCTCTTGTTATAAATCAGTGTACGACTATATTTATATCTTTAATTCTTGTTGTAGAGTTAAAAAAGTTGTAAATAGTATTTTTTGCATAGTAAAACGTATGTTCATTAGTAATAATTCAATAAACAAACGGTTTTCAAAACCCTAACAAGTTACAACAAATCAAAAACGCATCAGACAATAATTAACACAATTACGATCTCGGGAAGAAGATTGGGGAAGAAAACACCAAGTTAAAGTCGTGTTAAAAGCCAAAGTAATACAATTTTCCCGCCTTTTTCTCCCCCGTCTAATTACGCGCTATTTTATTAATAAAGAACATCGTTACAATTAGGGCGGTAACAGCTAATAAACTGTAAATAATTTTCTCGTGCTTTTTTTTTAAATAAAAAAACAATTACTTCCATTTGAACGGCGATACGATTATTATCTATTAAGATGATAGAGACAGTTGCAATAAATAACAATTTTCTTGATAAAATATTCTTGACTAAGATTTTTATTTAATAAAATAGCAAATATGTGACACTTCAAACTATGATTAACAATTGATATATTTAGCATAAATTATATCATAACAAGTACCTAATATATAATCGCAAAACACATGTACAACAATGAACACAATGTTAAAGAATATAACAATAATTTAACATTAAATTGTAAACTCATATATTTTCCTGTAATTTATAGATCATAAATTACATCCGTGGTCGGAGAAGCCCACCAACAATATTTAACTATCAAATGGTCGCGTGGACTTTCGGGTCAACCATTCAACGAAAATATATTTGAATAAGGAATGATATACGGTTTGTTTATTGGTGGGCCCTTTCCTTCCTTTTTTGAATAACATTATACATTGACCGGCATGCGTACGGGGTCGCCACTGGTCATACGAAGGGGGGTACCGAATAGGCGGCTGACCCTTCGTTCGTTGCTACATAATGTACAAAAATTGTAATATTTTCACAGCTTGGGTCTCGTCTCTAACCAGTTGCACCGGTGTAAGGTACCAAATTATTACAGATTTTACGTTTAATTTGATATACTAGCCGCACGCGTTAACTGTTAAAGGGTCAGTGCGTAGTTCAGGGTTAATTCCTTAGCATTGCCAATAAACTTCTAGGAAATTTAAGCGAATGGAATATTTTTCTATCGGTTTAAATGAATTTACTGAACAATATTTTAGTCATGCATTCATTGGATATGTTTGATTTTTCAATTTTGATATGAAAGTACTTTTTGTAGCAAATTTACTCAAAAGTTTCGCCTTTTTAAAGACGGCGAAAAACGGAGTAAGATCGCCGAATACATTACATATATGCTTAGATTACATTCGGGTAGTTATTAAGAAAGTTTTTACAAGTATTTTTCACTTATTCTATATTTAAATAGTAGTTATTTCTTCGTTATTGCTATTTGTTATAAAAATATTAGTACATTATTTATAAATTAGTACCTACCAATAATTAGAAAAGTAAAAAATGACTTAAAATAAGAATTACTTGTAATCTAGGTATATCGAATAAAAATGATTTTATTCTATTCTAACAAAATAATCAAAATAAGAGGGTTTTTGAAAAGATATTTTATATGTTTAAATTTTGGAGTGAAAAATAATACATATTATGCATTAAAATTCGTAAATCGAAAATTCTATTTTATTAAACACGTAAAGCGTTAGAAAACTGCCACAAAACCCGCAAAAGTAATATCTCCTAGGAAAAAACCGCTTCCATCCCCTTACATTTTATATAACTAGTGCAAAAATAAACAGAGGCTCGGAGAGGGAAAGTTTTCTCGTTTTTCACTCGGGGGGCGATTTAGAGGGTCGTATCTCAAATTTCCTATGGAATAATAACTTTTAAATCAAATTTTGGACCTTTACCACGCAGTATATATATTTTATATACCATTTTGTACAAACATTTTTATTAAACAGTTTTGCGAATAAACCATGAGAGATTCTGAAATTCGTAAATTTATACTAACTAAAGCACTGTACCCGAAACCAAAAACATGTGTGTTTTACATACATTTTGACCACAAATATAAAAACACTAATTCATGCGGTCGCAGAATAAAACAACTTCGCATAAACTAGTTAGAAAATTACAAAATATTGAATTAAATTAAATAGAAATTGCAGATTGAACATCATATTTAATATTACAAGTGAAAATAAAAGCTTTATAAATGTACCAAATTACAACATTCACAATTATTAGATATTAGGTTGCAATATAGCGATAATAACATACACAGTACAATACCCTCTACAGTCCATGTTATAAAAGCACAAAACACTTTTTAGCAACTTCAGCTGGAGCAAAAGCGAAAGTTTCGTGAAAATAAGGAGGCATGATAGACATAAATGAGATAGCATTGCTTTAGAATTATTAGAAACTGTTTGAGAAGACAGAAAGTGACAATTAAAACCGTGAGGAGAAAAGGTGATGCTATTGTAGTCTAATTGCGATTTTCCATATCCAAACGTATTGAGAAACTTCCATATATCAACCTAAAATGAAATAAATACTTGCTCGTGGACTTATAGAGCCATGCTGCAGCTATATTAGTAGTATAGTTGTAGCACGAATGGGTCGGCTCGGCTGGGTAGGGACCACGCTCTCATAGAATACCAGCGTAAAATGGCATCTTAACACTGCTGTGTTTCGTATGGTGAGTGTAGAGAACCGGAGACCCATTTCACTGGAAAAGAGACAATCCATCTTAGTCCCCACGGGCGACGACGCATCTGTATTTTGATCCTTTATTGAGGATAAATCTAGATGTCTATGAGTCACAGCAACCACTTACCATCAGGTGGACTGTGTGCTCGTTTGTCACCCTATCCAATAAAAAAAACTTATCGACGGATAGCAGCTCTCACCTTTTGATTGCATCGATTTCTACATCAAACTTTATTTCAGTAGGTACTATTCCTCTTAAAACATTCTATCGCTTTTGGCATAGCCATTCTTAAGCCATAATTATTAAAATCTTTATCGTCATTAACAGTAAAATCTTTAAAGATAACATATAAAGGTGTTTCGCCGCATTTAGTATGAACTCTTAGATAGTCTCAAAGCTTAAATTCAAGTGAGACTTTTGCTTCGCTCTCCCAAGGTTCATATATAGGCAATTAAGACAGTCTCCTAACTTCGACGCTTAGCATTCGTGACGTCGCCATTCAGGTGCATTCATACGGACAAGGTTAATTAGGTACATACAGGACTTTTGACGTGATACAGGCATACGTAGATGCCACAACCGCTGAGTATATACGTCAAAACGTATATTTTTTTATTTTTCAAATTAAAAATAATAAAGGAATAATAAATTTATTCCTTTAATATGTACAATATTATAATTTAATAATCACAATTTTGTAAGCTCATTTGTCAACAACCGTCACGGGTATATATATATTTATTCCCACATTATTGTAGGATGTGTAAATTGTTAATTGATTAATGAAGTCCTGCCGGTCGATTTCTATCATAATGACAATTTAACGATAAATCATTAAAATGCTTGAGATCCGATGCTATACTAGCCTAGCAGTGTCAGAGACACGGGGATAAACACAACACAACCAAACGCAATCCGAGAATTAGAAGTAGTTTAAAATGAACGCAATATAATATTAATAACGTGGTAAAGCTATGTTGCAGCTATATTATTGGTATAGTTGTAGCACGAATGGGTCGGCTCGGCCGAGGTAGGACCACGCTCTCACAGAATACCACCGTAAAATAGCAGCGTAACGTTGCTGTGTTTGGTATGGTGAGTGTAGAGAACTGGAGACTCTTTTTACTGGAAACGAGGCATTCCATCTTAGTCCTCACGGGTGAAAACGCACCTGCATTTTGATTCTTAATCGAGGATATATGTAGATGTCTACGGGCCACAGCAACCACTTACCATCAGGTGGGACATGTGCTCGTTTGTCACCCTTATCCTATTTATAAAAATTAAATAAAGTTAAAAATTAAAATAGAGTAAGTTTTGGAATGCCAATATTCTAGTATAATATTCTAGTGCGCTGAACACTTGCAGACTGGTACCTAACTAGGAGTAGCATTACCAGAGTGGTAATATCGACTTTACGCTCATCAACCCGGCTAAACCCGACCCAAAATAAATAAATTTAAAGTTTTCTTCAAAGCAAAAAAAATAATACGTTTTCCTAAACAGCTTTCAGGAAATTAGCGGCAATCAAAATTATATTATACTAGCTGACCAGGGCAGAGGTTGTTCTGCCCTTTCCAACGACCCTTCCCATAAAAAAATCCTTAAATCCGTAATAAAAAATATTGATGGTCACTTATCGAGATAAAAAGTATCCTATCTGTCAAGTTGGACCAAGCTGCACACAGTGTGCAAAATTTCATTGAGATCAGTTCTGTAGTTTAGGAGTTCATCGCGGACAAATAATGTGACACATAATTTTTATATATGTATAAAGATTAACTAGCTGGTATCCGGTGCATTGTTGCTGTAGAAAAAATAATTATGGGAAATATCGTTTTAAATTTGGAAGAGTTATATTGATTAATTAGGAATGATAATACATTCATTGAAGTTCAATGATACAGAACTTTCAAATAAATTTGTTGGTACGATACTTGCGTCACCCACTGTAAATTAATTGTACTATGCCTATAAGCTTCGCATAAATGCAAGCAATAAGTTGTCAATGTTTCAGCGCAATCTGATGAACGGTATGGCAGCGCATAAAATACGAACAAACAAACATTTTTTTATAGGATAAGGGTGACAATCGAGCACACAGTCCACCTGATGGTAAGTGGTTACTGCGGCCCATAGACATCTACATCTATCCTCTATTACAAATCAAAATGTAGATGCGTTGTCACCCGTGAGGACTAAGATCGAATGCCTCGTTTCCAGTAAAAAGGGCCTCCGGCCACCTGCACTCACCAAGCGAAACGCAGAGGTAAACCTCTACTTCACGCTGGTATTCTGTGAGGTCGTGGTACCACCCCGGTTCGAGCCAGCCCATCCGTGCGACAGCAAAAGCTGCCGCGTGGCTCTATCACTGTTATACACATTATTTTTTACATATTAAATATCCAGAGCATAGTTTGTATTTATTTAATCATTATGCTCCTTATCAGCCGTTTGCAATTGCATTACTAGACGTACGGTAGGCCTTTTTAAAAATCTGCCACCAATCTGCCAATGGACTCGTTAATAAGATAGAAAGGTTGCAGTTTTACTAGTGTCACCAATTATGAAATTATTTTTAAAAACTTCTTCACAATATGTTCATGCGTCAATGTTGCGAAGTTTTTTTAACGGCAGCTTGAACAAGCAGACAGTCGATGATGATAGTACCTCAAGGCGCCTAAGCAAACACAATAACTCATCACATCACCTACCGTACCACCAATAGTTCACATGGCCAGACATTTATTACACAAAATGTATCAAAATACAAACGTACCAAAATCCACTTCAAACCATTATTGAAACAGTATTTTTTTTTAAAGTATTACAGGAAAAGTATTACAGGACCGGTACTCCACAAGCGGCAAAGTTTTTTTTTAAAGGATAAGGGTTCTTACTAACACTCCATTTTGAGCTTTATATTTAATTGTTAAGTAGGTATTAATTGTTTTGAAATACTCGTAGCTAATTTATTTCACCAATAGACATAGGTATTGTTTTATTTCATTTGTACAAAGTTAACTTTTATAAACTTAAAATAATAATAATTCTCTTACATCATTTCAAAAATGTAATTTTTATCTTTTAATTCATTACAAAGCGTATTCCTGGGACTTCATTATTATGTAGGTCACGCAAAACTTATAAAATGGTATAATTTTCGTTAGCACTAAAACATGGCAAGTTGGACAACTTTAGAATAATTATTATTTTAAACGTATTTTATAAATAATTTTTAAATACGTTCATATTTTATAACAAATATATGGATATTCTCATTGTTTTAGTATTATAATTTTAGATTAATTTTGAAAATGGTAACAATAAACAAATCAAGAAAATACTCTATATTTATTTCTAAGAATGAAACCATAAAAACATTGCGTAGATACATAATATTCGGACCCCGACGCACACTCCTGTGTAACATATAGTCGCCCACATACGCGTCGTATGTGGCCACGTGTGCGCGGGAGGGACACGTGTGTAAGCGAGATAGGATGGAAAATCAAGGTGTGGGAGAGGGACGGTCGTTGCAGGACGAGCGATACAACAAATCAATACGAGCGGTGGTGACCGGTAGCCTGTGTCACTACCCTCCTCCCCCTGAATTCACCCTCTAGGCCCACAGACCGCACGCCTCCTACCTACATTGTCAACTGCCATAGAGTAAAACAGGTTGCCGAAATTGTTCTTACACAAATCCCAATGTATATAAGAATGTTATAGTACATAGAATTTGTAATAAATATTATAACAATGGGTATTAAAAAAAAGTAAATCTTATACAATAGAATTATATAATATCTTACAAATTTATGTTGCTAAGAATTCCGATTATTGAAAATATTTTATAAATTAGGTACGTATTCTTCAAATAGAATTTGTTATTCTTAAAAAAAAAGACGGCGTCCTTAAAATTTATAAACATTTTTTATTTATAAAAATGGCGATTATGATTTCTAAAACTAAATCAATATTACTAAATATTTTTGAGTATCCTTTTTGTTTATACAATAAAAATATACAGATATCCAATAGTATAATCACATAAAACAAACATAACTCATATACATTTTATATTTTTGAAAATAAAATATGGAAAAATATTTAAAAAGTTAAAAGTATACTGAAAAAAGCGCTGTGCAATTTCTGAAAATATTTACTCTGTGTTAAAAATCCGCTTGACCGCGCGTATGGAAAGCGCAGCACGACTTCGTCCAAATAAATTTGATACTTTAGTAACTTTTTAAAAGATTATTTTTGTAACTCTAGAAATGAAGGCAATGAACTTCAGAGTTCTAATACATATTATTGCTTCTTACACAAATCGAATTAACTGAATAGAATAAAAATTTGATGCATAAGGTAAATATTTTAATACAGAATGTACTTAACTGTTTAATTTCAATATCAAGAAACTATTTTTTTTTAATTAAATGTAGTATATATGTTTTGTGTGACATCATGATTATCATCATAAATTTTTGTTATTAATTTTTAATTATTATATATTATAATCAGCAGCTAATATATTTTAACCACTTATAGGTTTTCTATTAAATACCTCCAGCTCAAGCTAGCGTTTTGCAACAATCTGAGTTATCGAGAGTTTACCCCACAATACATAAAAATTTAGATCCCCTTAGCGATACTCTCTAAACTCGAACTGTTGTTCGTAACAGTATGACAATTATTTCTGGAATGTTACACACTAGAGCCCAATGACTTCGTCAATCTTACTTAGCGGTACCATGTAGCGACATCTATGGAAATGTATTAAATAAAGAACGATGTATTTAGCGCGTCAAATTTTCATATCGATATACATCGCAACCGCTTCCGTAGATAGATAATAGATGGCGCTAGAGTAGTCAAGTGAGCTCGGCCACGGTCCTTATTGCTTTGTAAGAGAGATTACACATAAACATAAGATAGTTAATAGAATCAGGCGTTACTTTGCGGGAACCCATTATATTAAAGTTGGAAAAATTTACTTTGCCAACATCCGCTCAATAAAATTTAATGATGTGTCTTACCTAGTTTGAAGAGCACCTCCCGCCCTCCCTCAATTGCGTGCACTATCCCCGTCACCACTAATCCCAGCACCACTGCTCCCACTACCACTACACTAGGAAAAACACACCACCAATGATAATACGACACGTATTTCGCCTCTATATGAGGCATCCTCAGGTGTAGTACGGTGGCTGACCGCTAAGATCTTAGTGCTCTTCATATTTTAAATAATAATAAAAATAAAATAAAATATTAACCTGTATACGTCCACAGCTTAACACAGGCTCCACACTTATAATAGGTTTATGAAGCAGTAACAATGCAGAGCAATATACGCACGTATTGTACACGACAATGGCACAGATTGACATTGTTTACTGGCATTTGTGACATTAATGATCGAATACTTTTTAACGTCTGATAGTAGGTTACATCGTCATCGTCATTGTATTGGTGTAAGTTACATCGACGATAGAGGCACATGTCCAGCAGTTTGATGGGTTATTTTCTAACTACTTCTTTCTTCTTCTTACGAGAAGAAGAAGGAGGTAAGTTAACGAATAATTAAAAAGCCAAGAAAGTCTTATTTATGATATGAGTTTGTTTTAGCGAGTTAAAAACAGAAAACGATTTGAAGAGAGATCTTAGAAGTACAATGTGATATTAGTGACACAGAAATCGTAATTTGCGGCCAAGCTCTACTTTCAGAAACATAATGACTGTTTTTTTTTACTTATATTCTAAATTTCATTCATTCATTTCTAATGCTAAATTTGTGTAAATTTTATTTCTTTTGGAAATTTTAATTTTTTTCTTTTTCTGATCTTTTGATAAACCCTAAAACATAACAATAATGAATGACTTAGAATCTTGAGGATTTTATCAGTTATCTTTCTTAAAAAACAATGTTCTTAAAAATATTCCACCAATGAAAATATATTTCAATCAAAACATGAATCGTACCATAAAAAATGCTGTTTGCGCTTAAGAAATGTTCACAACGTGCATATAACTGTCTGTTACTTGTTTTGAAACAAGAACTTCTAAAGACACAACACAAAAAAAATTTGGTGACTATGTATTTTGAAAACCACACTTACCTAAAACTAAAGAACATTCCTTATCCGAGTCCAAGCTAAGGGAGACTAAAAGTTTAAGGGTGCGTTCCACTAAATAACAGTCGAATAATTCACTACCCTTCGTAAGGAGGGCTCATACAGAGGGACGATAAACTGTAAAACCGCGGGAGGCAGCCACCCCCACCCTGATAAACAGGGTCGTAATTTATGACACCTAGAACCCTTCCTCGGATGGACTCTGCTTTCTTGAATTTCGGGTATATTTTTTATATTCACAAAGTTTTAGTAAATTACACGTTTCGTTCTTGTATATTGAAACTATGTTTCTAAATAACGTTAAAATGATATTTAAGTAAGTTTTTACGTGGTAGAGCCATGCTGCAGTTATATTTATAGTATAGTATAGTATAGCATAGTTGTAGCACGAATGGGTCGGCTCGACCGGGGAAGGACCAGGCTCTCACAGAGTACCAGAGTAAAATAGCAGCTTAATGCTGCTGTGTTACGTATGGTGAGTGTAGAGAACCGGAGACCCGTCTTACTGAAAAAGAGGCATTCCATCTTAGTCCTCACGGCTGACAACGCATCTGCATTTTAATTTGCAAACGAAGATAGATGTAAATGTCTATGGGCCATAACAACCACTTACCATCAGGTGGACTGTGTGCTCGTTTGTCACACAGTTCACCTGTATAAAAAAAACCATTATCACTGAATTAGGTAGTATACATTAAATAAAAATATTACATTTCATAAAACCATTTTTTTATATTTATAAGTAATAAAATTTATTTTTATTCATATTTTTCCACAAGCCTGAAAGCTCTTTACCTATCCTGAAGCTATTTATTTTTTACGCTTCTTACAAAAACCTTTTGAATACAAGAATTTTCAATAAATTATTATACCTTATTCAATTAAAGCCCTTTTAAATAAATTGTGGCATATTAAAATTATTTTAGTCAGGCGGATTCGAACCCCACTATTTTTAATTGTGATATTTTTACAGTCTGAATGAATTACATACATTCTTACAGACAACATAATACACCAAACCAAACAATCCAAATATCCTCTTTTAGTTTTTAGAAAAAGGAACATTTACATCTACATATTAGTAAAAAAATCTATTCCAACCAATACATAATTCAATAATAATAATAATTAAATCAACACATACGAATCTGCCTTAAACAAACAATGGAAACTTCAAAATCGATACCAAAGTTCGAGTGTCTGACCAACACAAGTACATACCTACATCAGATAAATATATAAAGGCTCCTATTTTACCCTTATGGCCGGCACGGTCCGCAGCCATCTTGGAATTTTCCCCCTCCCCCGCATCCCGCCCACGCTCAATCTTACCCCAAACATGCCCCCTCAATCTAAGGGGCTTTTGAAAGGCCGAAACCTACTAATACTAATGTCCTCTATGTATGCGTGTGTTAGGTGTAACACACGGCTCATGTCATGTTTGCGCTCAATTTGGTTTTCGTTCGTAATGTTTGTCTTTAAATCAGATGTAGAAGTCTTGCGAATAAGACATTACAGACTTTTAGATTTCTTTCAAATATACTAAATTATTATTAAATAAATAAAAACTTATAAATGTTAAAATTAAAGTCTCAATTAAAAAATTTTATGCATCATGTTATTTAATTTAAAAATTTAAACGCTACAATTAAAAAGGTATATTAAAAATAAAATCGTAAACTATATTTCGTACATTCATCATCTTCATCATCATCATTACAGCTCTTCACAAGTCCACTGCTGAACATAGGCCGCCCCCAAGGAATGCCACAATGCACGGTCCCGAGCCACCTGCATCCATTGACTTCCTGCATGTCGTACCAGGTCGTCACTCCATCTAGTATATTCTTCATCTATTATATTTCATACATTGTTGGAGTGTAAATAAAATTTGCTGAAAATAAATATTTATAATAATTCTGATACGCCACAATTTTACGACACGAGTTTACAGCTTCGCTTTATGACATGTTACGAACATAAAAGTGGAGATTTCCCGTTAAAAGATACTGTCATGAATAACTTAGTGCGTTCCTGCTACTCTCTCTATATGCAAGCGTATACTATACTTATTTTATCTCTTTTTATACATAAGTATGCGTTTCAAACAAGCACACAGTCCATCTGATAGTACGTGGATGCTGTAATTATTGGACTCTGACATCTATCTTCGATTAACTATCCTTGATTAAGAAACTAAATGCAAATGCGTTGTTTGTTACTCCTCAGGACTAAGATAGAGTGCCTTGCAAATATTAAAAAAGCCTCCATTTTTTTTCGATACCAATTACTTTGCTTTCAATGCACTTAATTGGCAAATTTGTGAAAATTCAGGGCTACCCGCTTGTAGTTCAGTCCCGACTGCATCATTGCAACTGATTTACCGTGTGCTCTGCAGTAAAAGAAAACCTCTCCAAGAATTTTTTTAGTCCAAAAAATTTAATAAAAAAAAGCTTATAAACTCTCCATTCATATCATCTTACCCATCATAATCATGGACTGTAATTTAAAAAAAAGCAGTAAGAGCGAATAACGACTCGCTTGCCAAATTTTACGATTGATCAAATACTTTTAATAAGGTACATGAGGGTAATATCACCTTAAGCTTTGCCGCCTTATAAAACCAAAACTAGGAGGAGGACAGAGACAAATACACAATGTCGTATACTATAACTAATATAGAAAAAAACCGGCAAAGTGCGAGTAGGACTCGCGCACCGAGGGTTCCGAACAAATCTGTAGGTATATAAGTTTAAAATTATTCAAAATATTTTTATTATATGATGCAACTAAAAATGTATGCTTTTCGCAATTTTCCCTTTATCTGTGCTATAAAACGTTGCTTCGTACCAAATTTCAAGATTCTGAGTTCACGGGAAGTACCCTGTAGGTTTTGCTTCCCTTGCGAAGGTCGAAAATTTACGGCATAAACGGCTGTATCTTTTGATTGCGTTGACCTAGAAGGTTGATTTTTTAAAGCTCTAAGGGACAGTAGACTTGAGTATTTGATATGATATTTCAGCTTGATACCTCCACGCATTCCTGAGAAAAAGGGTCTTGACAGACAGACAGACAGACAGACGGACAACAAAGTGATCCTATAAGGGTTCCGTTTTTCCTTTTGAGGTACGGAACCCTAAAAATAACAAACAAGCCTTGGCAATAATTAGCAACACTTCGAAAACTCGACTTAAAAAAAAAACTAACTATACTACGTGAGGGTAATATGGTCATCCGGTTAATATGGTCACTTTCTTATAACTCAAAAACTACAGCGTAGTTTGCATAGAACGCTCTGTGATACGATAGGTCTTGATCAGTCTATCAAATAATAAAGAGTCAGAAAGGCACTACTTTAACGATGCCATTTTGACAGTTGATATTATTGTAAATATTTTAGTCGATTTTTGTATTGTGTAGTGTAGTTAGTTTTTTTAAGTAGATTTTTCGAAGTGTTCCTAATTATTTCCTAAACTTGTTTGCTATTTTTTTTTCTTAATATATTAGTTATATTTAATAGTTATATATAGTATACGACTTTGTGTTTTTGTCTGTGTTCTCCTCCTAATTTTGGTTTTATAGTGCGATAAAGCTTAAGGTGATCATATTACCCTCACGTACTTACTATAATATCAACTGTCAAAATGGCGTCGATTAAGCGGCGGCCTATTAATCCTTTATTATTTGATAGACTGATGAAGAGTTATCGTATCAAAAAGCCATCTATGCAAATTAGGCTGTAGTTTTTGAGTTATAAGAAAGTGACCATATTAACCGGATGACCATATTACCCTCACGTGCTACTAAACTCTACCTGCAGCTTACTAACACTTTCCTTCCCGTTGATTAGCGCGTCATGTGTCATGAGACCATAAACTACATTAGAGAACAAATTAAAAAAAAATTAAAATCACTCATACGCTAAAACGATGAAAAATTTTGTCGTATGCCGTTCCTAAGAAAAAGTCCGGACGAATACAAACGGACAAACATTAAAACTAATTCTATAATATTTCCGTCGTTTCATTTTGTGGTACCTATAGCCATTTTTATTAGCAGAACTTAAATCACTATCCGAAAGGTTTAATTGATTTTTGTCCTCAAACACCGTTTTTCGAGTTTATTCATAATTTTTCTTGTATCTCTTAAAAAAGCAAATTTTGTTTCGAAAATGAACATTATTAATAAAAACTTTCATGTTTTATAACACCTATTTAAAAAAAACAACTTGAATTGATAATAATAAAAATTACTATTTACCACTATCAAGGTATTATATTAATATCATAAACTATATAATATTCACAAAGGGTACTTTCTAAACGAAAGAAAAGAACCATTCAAATAAGTAATTATGTGAAATTATTAACCGAGTTTAAATATAAACGCTACTGCTGGTTGAATAAATTGGTAAAAATTTAATTATTTTACTAGAAAATTAGAATGAAACAATTTTTGTTTTATTAATCGTAAAATTTATTTAATCTGTGGTACAATAATTGTGTCATCATTATTAAAGTCTATTATAAACTCATTGCTAAATATAGACCTTACCTAAAGATCGCAAAACAAGTTCCTGATCTTCCTGCATCTATAGATTTTCTACATGCCATATAACTTCACTAGATGGATGGTGGGCCACAACCTCGAGAACAGTATTTTTATTCTTAATATACAATATTATTGACACTATGAGTGTACTAAAGATAAAAGTACTGTTTAACAAAGTAAACTTCAATTTAGAGAGGAAATAACACTAACGTATTTCTTCTAAACTTGCCTTGGTAAAGTGAAATTAAGTAAATTAAAGCCTATATATACGTGCCACTGCTTTGCAACGGCAATTAGTCCACTGCGATGTTTCAGTGGCGGATTACAAATGGCATTAAAATATTTTTATTTATTGTACATACGGGTTTTCTCTGGATGTTATCCTTTAGTGAATTGACAGTTGGTGACGGCGAAGATCGAATCCGGGTTGCTCACGTACTGTGAATTTTACGGTGAGCGCTTAACCCCGATCTACTACGGCTCTATATCAATTATTAAAAAAAAAATAATTTGATTTTTTTTTATTAGATACAAATTTTAAAATTCCAAATATATTTCCATGAGAATACATAGTATATATTTTTTATAGATAATGCCCAAATAATCAAACACTGCTCAATTTTATGATGCCGTTAACTCTCGTACTGTCTCTATCACTTTAATTCAAAGTGACTGTGACACCACGAGACTTAAGGACATCTTAAAATTGAGTAGCGTATTTATCCTTAAAAGCGACAAACGAGCTAACAGTCCCCAGATGGTAAGTGGATGCTGTGGCCTATAGACTCTACATTTATCCTCAATTAAGAATCATATAATAATAAGAATCATGCAACTGCGTTGTCACCCCTGAGCACTAAGATTAAGATGGAATGCCTCGTTTCCAGTAAAAAGGGTATCCAGTCCTCTACACTCACCATACGAAATTATAGCATTCCAACCCCGATCTAGTCAAAAATATAGTTCAATTTATGCGTGGCTTACCACGTATAAATTGAATTACTTCTTTTTTAATTAATAAGGTATAAAAATTAACTTAAGAAGGCTGTAAAAATTGTCTAGTCCATCTGGGTTGGTACAAGTCTTACATTTTTCTGTTCCCAACCAGTGAGAAGATTCATGAGGCATTTCTCCTTTGCCCCAAGGTGACATCGCATCTATTACCTATATTTCGTTGTTTGAAGTTAGTTGTGGTGCTGCGGTCTGTCACTACTAACAGATGGACTCTTAGCTCGTTTGTTTTTCTAATATTGTAAAAAAATAAAAATGATCAAGTTATTTTTGTTGTTGACGTGTACCAAGGGCAAATTATGCGACAAGATAAGTTCAACTTTATCGAAAGGATTATCGACGGAACCAACTCGGTTGGCAACATTCGGGAGATAATGACACATCTTCTAGTCATGCATAACTCAAATATTTTAAAACGAGTACACTCTTGCTTTATGTTTTGAGGTATAACCAGTGCGACTTGCTAGTAATGACATGGATCTGAGACATGGTAATTGACATGGGCGTATGAGGAAATTTATGCTATGGAGAGAACTATGCTCAGAGTTTCTTTGCATGATAGACTTAAAAATGAGAACATTCGCAATAGAAATGAGTAACTGAAATAGCCCAAAGGATCAGTAAGCTGAAGTGGCAACTGGCCAGCAATATAACTCTAAAATCGAAGACTGGTGGGGAAGAAAGATTCTCAAGTGGCAGCCTGGTACAGGTAAGCGAAATGTAGGGTGCTCAAGACCGTGATTTGTGACGTTCCTTGGGGGAGGCTCATGCCTATCAGCGGTGGACTTGGTTGGATGGATAGATGTAATAATGATGATGATGTATACGATCAAAATATAAAACTTTCTTTGTAGGGTTGGAATGAATCTCTCTTACTTTATTACCAGTTAGTTAAAAAAGTTAAGTTAAAGTTACAGCCTATATACGTCACACTGCTGGGCACAGGCCGCCTTTCGTTTCTAAGATGGTTTTTGGGCCCCGGTTTTAGGAAGTGTCCGTGGCGCTGCCCCAGAGCGTATGGGCGAACTTGACATGTCTTCGAAATATTTTTTTTCTTATTCCTTTTCTACTACGTTTTCCTTCACCGCCAAACACGTGGTAAATCAGCACTTAAAATTGCAATTAATAATTTCATTTGGATCGAACCCTACGTTGTCCGCGTACTGTGAAATTAACAGCCAGCGTTAACCATCTGAGCTACCACGGTTCTTTGTATTATTAATTAAAATTAAATAATATCACGTCCTATAATTTAAAATTTAACAATAGCGAAATATACTTCTAAATAAATAAACAGGCATTTTAGAAACAAAGAACCGAATATCGAGAGCAGGAGATCCAATCAGTCACCACAAAGCGCATTTCAAAGATAATTGGCATCGAGAAACACGCCTTTCCCTAACACCCCAACGCCGCAACGCATTACCAAAATAAAAAATTCACCTCAATTTCCAAAAGGAGTTTCCATCTAAAACGATACGGTGACTAAACACAAAACCGTAAGGTGCACACACACAAGCGCACGAGTAAAATCACTCGCCACTTCAATACATCATTCATTCGTCCGCTGAGAACGGTTCGACACCAATCTTCCATTTGGCAAGAAAATCGATACACGTCGTGGCCATATAAGCATTCCGGGGGAGGCAGACGGGGTGTCTTAAGGGGAGTTAAGGTTTAGTCCCGAATATTGAATTTCCCTTGGGACAAACCCGTTTCGCTTTGTCCCTTTGGTCGGGGTCGTGTGGGCCTTGATGCCCGGGCTTTCTGCCTGCCTACACTTACGCATATACGAATATACATGTAGGTATATGCGTGGAGCTCGTGCGTAAGTGTTGGATAATAACATTGCGCGGCTACCAGCCATACGTGACTCTGAGAGCATTTGACGGGCCCCGGGGCTGCTCTACCTCTACATGTGTACGTATATTTGAGCACGCGTTCGCCCTATATGACACACAGTGTACACTTCAAAGTAAATAAATTAGGTCCCTTAAAAGTAAAATATTAGGAGCACGTGTTGTAATTTGGCTTTTGATAGGAATATTTCAATCTCAGCTACGAGTATGTTATTAAACTCATGTTGATTATATTTATTTAAATATCTATAAAGACATTTCTAATATTCATTTTTAGAGATCCGTACCCCAAATAAAAAAACGTTAGTTGTTCGTCTGTCAGTCTATAAGTCTGTCAAAACGTTTTTCTCGGGAACGCGTAGAGTTATCAAGTTGAAACTAATATCAAATACTAATATACTACTCTATACTTGATAACTCTATCCGTTCTTCTTTTTTGATATAATAAAAAAAACCGGTGGAGTTATCAAGTTGAAATTAATATCAAATACTAAGGTTTACGGGCCCTTGGAGATTGAAAAAGTCAGCGCAATCAAAATATATGGCCACAGGCACAAGCATAAGATACTTTCTGTTCACTTAGAATTATGAAATTTGACAAGTAAGTTCACACAGCTACTAAAAAATCAGAAAACCGTTAATTGTAGCTATCACAAAAAAAGTTTGTGAAAACAACCTTACATTTATTGTTGGAGCATCGACCGCTTGTAGACAGATTTATGGAAGAACATTTTTTTCCACTGCAAAGTAGTTTGCCCTTTCAATTCGCCTTACCTTTTTAATGGAGCAATGTTTGGTTTGGTTATAATGCCCAGGATGAATGAATTATCTGCATACATAATTAAATTTATACGGATCCCATAGGCGCAAGTCCTACTCGCACTTGTCGGTTTTTCGTTTTCATACATAATTTTTATAAAAGCTTTAAGCCCTGTTCTTTCAATTTCTACTAACCTTTCCTTGTTTAAAACCGTGTGTACACAAAAGTAGTAAACGCTGTTTTAATGAGTATACAGTATCTTTAATTAGGCTGCATGGTTTTTAATAAAAAATCGTAGGAGTGTTTTCAACCCATAGTCATGCAATATTATTCCATTTTTATCATAAAAATAACTTATAATATTTGTAAGATATTGGAAAAATTTATTTATTTATTTAAACTTTTATACACAAAAAAAAAACAGATTTGTATCGTAAATCCTTTTTTAATAATAAAAATAACTCATTTCTAAGAGAGAAGTATCGTCTGTACTGCCCCAATGTCTCATGTCATCGAATTTTTTTTTAATTTCTTCACTAAAATGTAATGAACTATTCTATTGGTGCACGCTGAAATCGATTCCGGGTTACTCGCGTTCTGTGAAATTTAAAGCGAGCGGGCGCTTATTCCCTGAACTACCACTGCTCTATAAAAGTCAAATGATTAAGTAACAGTATTATTTTTACATAATACGACAGAAAGAAAACATTATGGGAGTCGAAAGTAAAATAGAACAATTTATACCAAATCAGCTCATAAATTGCGTGTGCCTTCATGTCAACTGTTTGCCAGTTTATTTACTACTTGAAACGGGGTTTGTCAGCAAAACAATATATTGCATTATACCTACATATTATTACATGTGTATTTTGTAATAGCAACACTGTTTATAACTAGATGTAATACTGGTTATGACGGGAACTTGATCGGCGGCGGTTTGCTGCTCCTGTATTATAGTTTAAATAATCGTTTGAAGTGGATTTTGATATGTAAAAGTGGTGCGATTTTATGTATTAACTGTCTACGCATGTGAACTATTAGTGGAAACGGTGAAACAAGTGCTCTGATGGTGATGGATTCTCAAGATAAGCTGTTTGCATAGGCGCCTTTAGATACCATCGCCAACTGTCAGCTGCCTGCTGACTCCAGTTGCCGTCAAAATCTCCCAAGGGCTGCACAATGTGACGCATCAACATATTGTGAAGCAGTGAACTATGAAGGATAATAATACATAAAGACAAGGCTTGGGGAAATTATAATAAACCGAATAATAATACTCAAGACTTGGCCTAGGTCTATTTATATTGCCCTCTTAAAATTATCGAATGTTTAGAAAAACCAACAGGAGTTTTTTATTACCGTAACTAAAAACGATAGACATACGTTACGAAGAAGAAACGGAAATTTTGTTTCTACAGTCTTATTTAAATATCAAGTTATTATTACTTACAACGATTAGTTAAAATAACTTCTTAATAAAAAAAAATACTCAAATTCGCTTAGCTGTGTCTGTTAAATTATGCACATTTAAGACTAGAGACTTGTCGTTAATTATAACAGTGGGGCAGTGACACCAAAAATAAATCCTAGAATTATTAAGGTTACGAGAAAAGGAAAGGACTTTCCATTAGAATATAGCTCTCCCGTTTTCATCAAGCTTCACCTTTGTACATTGGAACTTTTACTCAAAGTGACATTCATGTGGAGCGTTATCTGTGCCCGGTTTTAATCCCGCACGCTTGTATCGAAATTACTGTGATAGCGACGTATATGAAAACGGGGAGCTTGCGCGTCATTACTGTGGTATAGTTTTATTGATAGATATAAGTCTAGATATAATTTATTTTATTACTGTTCGTATCATTAAAAATTGCTCAGTTTGAAAACGTTATCCTGCAAATCGAATTTGCGATCACAGCATTAAACATCTCCGACGCTGGATATTGCCCCTTGTCCCCGGTCTGCTTATATTTGGTAATTTGTAAGGTGGTTAATAATTCCTAGGTCAATTTATAAGACAAAAATGTAGTGGCACTCACATAAATTAACTTTATCACACCCGAGATAGCTGAACATTAACAGATTCCCACTATCTTAAGACAATAACAATATAACATTTATATTTTAAGGTAGTGATTTAAGAAGTCGTTGAATAAAATAATTTCTCAGCATTGAAATAATATATATTGAAAGATTTTCAGTAAGACGCCACAGCATCTCCCCTGTCGCCTCAGGACTTGTTAGAAGCATCGGTCGAGAATCACGTTCGCTTTGAAAAACCTCCTTTGAAGCCTCTCCTTGTTACAACCGGCTCCAACTAGCGCTATACACGTGTATTAAATCTTTAACTCTTTGTCGCAGTAAATCAATTCACTATCAACTTTATTCCGTTTAATTAAAGTCTAGTATCCAACATAAAAAATTGTAATAGAATAAAATAATTTCAAGTAGGCTCGCGTGCTTGGGATTTTATGTTTTCTCTTTGCACAAAAAGTGAAATATAGTTTTAGCAGTTACTACTTTACCTATTTTTATTTTCGTTAGAAATTCGTTTGGATTTCAAGCTCACGAAGCTTGCAACAATTATTGAATGAAGGATTTGAAAGGATTGAAATTAATTGATAAATATTGTTGCCTAAAATATTTTTAAGAGATATGTTTGTTATTTTATAAAATAAGAAAATTAAGAAACGAGTGACATGTGATAAATGATATTATATACAATTTGTTGCTTTGAATAAATGTATAATTTCTATAATATATATATCAAGCTACTTCTACGCGATATTCGTTACTTAAATAATCATAATTTCGCATTTTATTTTCTCATTTATCAAGCAAAAATTCTCATAGCAGGCACACTTTTGATATTTGAACCATAATGTATAATGCCTCCCTCTGATTAACATTTGACGAACTGAATATTCCACTCCGATAGACTTTTTGAAGCTATGCCGTACTCAGATACGGAGAAAAAAAAGAGATTGCCGCTACTTTTGTGCTTACCTATTTACGTTTCCCTTTTTATTTGAATTGCTCATTTTTTCTGACCGCATAGCGACCGGGAATAATGATTAATATCTGTAAATACTTTTTATTCAACCTAGAATCATCACCATTTGTTTCGTGTAATCTCCTATAATTTGGAATACTCTACTATAGACTAATTATATTCAAGTATTACTTTTATAACTTTATTTCTTTTTAGAATATGGATCAAACATTCATGTTAGTTGATACTGTGATCTATGGACCCCTACATCTATTCTCGATTAAGAATCAAAATGTACATGTATTAGAGGACTAGGAAGGGAAGGAACCTCGTTACTAGTAAGAGTGCTATTTTACGCTGGTATTCTATGAGAGCGTGGTACATTCCCGATCGAGCTAACCCTTTCGTGCTGCAACAATAACACACTGCGTCTACCACGTCAAAATCATTTATTTGTATATAATGTATAGAGCATATTTTACATATACCTACAATAATTATTGATGTCAAAAAAATTATTCGTTTGTTTTAACTAAAACCACTGTCTTTCTTATAAGAGGAAGCAAACGAGCATGCGGTTCACCTGATGTTCAATGACTATAGCAATAAGCAAGTTAAGTGTTTATAGATTTATTCTTATTATTTACTATTTTTATCTATTTACTGCCCATGAACTCCAAAACAAAACACTAAATTCAAAATTCGAAAACAATGGCATTGAAACGAATTTAATTCAGGCATTGTTTTTGGTCACAATCGCCCGTAAAACAATGAGTTTGAGTCACATGCAGAGTTATAGACTAAACTCAGTTAACCTTTGTCAACCCTTTCTATTAACGCACGATCCCGCATTGTTTTCAGAGGGCGCAAATTAATCTCAGTATATTTCTTTGATCGTGATGTTTGGAATAAAGGACTCCATCTGACAGGTATGAAATGATGGATATGTAAATGGCGGGCAAATGTTTTGTGACTGGCCATTAACTATTGTTGTTTTGAAAACGTGTGAGAAATTTCATTAATTCAAATTTTTGAGAATAAATTTAGCAGAGGATTAAAATTAATTTTATCTTTTGATTTATCAGCGTACCAAACTCCCCCCCCCCCCTCCACCCCCATCACTACAATTTTTCTTCTTTTTTATAAAACTGAAGTGACAAACGGACTTACAGCTCACCTGATGGAAGGTGGTTACCGCAGTCCATTAACACCTTCAGCCATCTTCAAACAAAGAAGTCTACAAAAGCGTTGTTATCTTTTTTTATAGGAGAGGGGGCAAATGAGCATGCATCTCTACTGATGGTAAGTGACTACCGCCGCCCATGAACAACTGCAACACGACGGGAATTGCAGATGCGTTGCCGGCCTTTTAAAAAGGAGTAGGCTCTTTTCTTGAAGGTCCTTAAGTCGTATCGGTCTGGAAAAATCGCTGGTGGTAATCGATTCCACAAGGAAGTTGTGCGAGGAAGAAAACATCTTCTAAATCGCACAGTGGTGGACCGCTAATCATCCAGGTGGTATGGATGGTAACGCAAGTTTTGTCGCGATGTGTGATGGTGAAATTGAGCCGCTGAAATCAGTCCGAACAATTCCTCAGAGCACTCCCCGTGGTAAATGCGATAAAATACGCAAAGAGATGTAACATCTCTACGCAGTGCCAGTGTATCGAGCCGATCAGAAAGAACTCGGTCGTCGACGATTCGAACCGCTCTGCGCTGGATGCGGTCAAGTGGAAGGAGCTGACACTTGGGTGCCCAGGCCCAGAGGTGAGAATAGTATTCCATCTGAGGCCTTTTTAGAGGCCACTTTGGCCTTCCCTTCTAAGTGACCACGAAACTGCACACTATTCGATATGTCGACGCCGAGGATTCCGATGCTAGCTGAGGCAGCAAGGGGAGTGCCTTAAAACTGATGAGATACGACAAAGGGGTTCTTTTTATCTCTGATCATTAAGATGTAATAGCTCATAGTCTGCAATTATACTGACTCACAGTAGCGAAAGTCCAGTAGGACAGTAGAAACAGTAGTTTGGCGGTAGAAATAGGTAAGAGGGTGATTCCTACTCAAACAGACACCTAGGTGTAAGAGGAATCTTATCACCTATAATTCCGGTATCGTTGAGGCTTTTTACTTACATAAATTGCACTTGGATAAAAATCTAGGCTCGAAACAATTATTAATTTGTAGGCCACTTGTTTTGTGTTGGATTCGAACCTGCGATTGCACGGCGTCGCAGCCCAACGTTTAGCTATTGCGCTAGCGAGCCGTGCAAGGAGATATTTTATTTATTTATTAGAAAAACAGTAACCGCATCATGTATAATATGGGTAACTTACATGTCCGATTAGTAAGGCTTTATCGATAAGAAAGTAAGAAGTATTTATATTCCTTGTGGTTTTTGGGTTTGGTCCACAACCGTATAATGCTTTCACTTTTTTAAGTAGTTTGTTATAATTGCTCTCCTTTCCAGTTCCAGTCTTTGAAAGACTGTTATTATTATATTTAATGAATAGTGTTTCATTATAGCCTGAGCTGTAGAATAGACAGTGAAGTAGCTATTGAAGAATGAGACCAGCTTACAAGTTATCCTTTAGCCCTAGGAGAACAGTGTATAAATTTATAAAGATTATGAGTAAATACTCGCTGCATAGACTTAGCATAGTCTTAAGGGGTTAAAGATTTGCAGAAGACGGCTGACGTCAATTGAATACGTAGAGCCTTCTCTTCTATATATCAGGGTAATTGTTGCTCCTTGTTGGAGATCTACGTCCAACAGTGAGAAAGAGAGAGAGAGAGAGATCTATATTAGTTGTATAGTTGTAGTACGAATGGGTCGGCTTGACCAAAGAAGGACCACGCTCTCACAGAATACCCGTGTAAAATAGCAGCTTTACGCTGCTGTGTTTCGTATGGTGAGTGTAGAGAACTGGAGACACCTTTTACTGGAAACGAGGCATTCTATCCTAGTCCTCATGGGTGACAACGCATCTGCATTTTGATTTGTAACGGAGAATAGATGTAGATGTCTATTGGCCACAGAAACTATTCACCATCAGGTGGACTGTGTGATCGTTTGTCATCCTTATCCTATAAAAAGAGTGGTCATAAATTGATAACACAAAGTTTATATTTCCAATTGTTATGCTACGACAAGACATAAAAATAATAATAGGAGGGCTATGTCCAGGTAAGGGTTCACAGACGCATGATAAAAAATAACTGTATTAAAAAAACTTTTTCTTTCTATTTTTATTACGAGTGATTTTAAAACCGTTTTCGATTACGATTAAATATAATTTAGTAAATTTACACAGACATATAGAACCTACTTATTCGTCTATTTTGTAAGATATTACCAGAGGCGATGTAATATCCGCTTCGTATCGTCGGGCCTGTCAATTTATTTATACTGTTACATGTGGAGATTTACAGGGTGGGAGGATGGAGGGATAAAATGTGATGAACATTATATTTTCTTAATAGAAGTATATTATATAACCAAACAAATATAGCTTTACTGTCTTCACTTTTAAAGCTGAATTTCTATAACAAGTCTAAACTCTTTTTTCAGTTACATATTTATTTACCAATGATCACTAGCTTAAAATTTATTTCTTAATACTTTTTAACCAAAGTACTGCAACCCACCTTCAATAAATTAGGCAAAGAATTCCATATGTGCGTTGTCATCCCTATAACTTAAAATTAAATACTTCACAGCCTTTACTGGGTCAACACACATAATCGGGTGACTGTTGCTTATCGGCAGAAATAGTATAAAAAATTGGTGCCAACCCAAGCCGACTTCTAAGCAGAAAGTTTTTTTTTATAGACTGTGTGACTTTGTTATAGACTGCCTCAAAATGGAATTTCGTCCTTGCTGCCACGCTTCCCAGGAGGGTGTCATGGTAGCTCAGAGAGCTAATAAATATTCGTCTTAAGATTCCTCGACCAAACCGAGTTGGATACCCTCCGGCACTAATGAAATAGCTAATTGCAATTTCATTAGTGCCAACTACCACGAACTCAGCAACGGCGGTAAAGGAAAACATAGTAGGAAAACTGGATGTCCAAGAAATTAAATACATCTTCGGGGACAGAATCTTCCCCGACCCTAGCGAGAGGCGGCCTACGTTCAGATGTTGTTTATATTATGTAGGCGGTTAGTTAACTTTTTATGCTACAAATGCTCTCGATAGCAATGGACATGCATTAAGACAAAATCATATACGTCTTACGTGGTAGAGCCATGCTGCAGCTATATTAGTAGTATAATTGTGGCACGAATGGGTCGGCTCGACCGGGGAAGGATCACGCTCTCACAGAATACCAGCGTCAAATAGCAGTTTAACACTGCTGTGTCTCGTATGGTGAGTGTAGAGTACTGGAGACCCTTTTTACTGGAAAATAGGCATTCCATCTTAGTCGTCACGGGTGACAACGCATCTGCATTTTGATTCGCAAACGAGGATAAATGTAAATTTCTATGGGCCATAGCAGCCACTTACCATCAGGTGGACTGTGTGCTCATTTGTCACCCTATCCTATAAAAAAACATATCATTGACACATTTCATCATGTTAATTTTAGGTCCCACTACGACATTCTCATTCTAATCCACAGCACTAATAAAATATAAGCCGCTGAAACTCAGAGCGGGAAGACTAATAAATGTCTTGGGGCTTGTTACCCGTTGTATAAATTAACCTACAAACATGAACACGGAGCTCAATCTTTTTTCATGTTATTGGCACACATCCAACGAAGTATGTGTAAGCTTTTACTATAATATTATAAAAAAAAATGTAGAGCAAATAGAGCATTGACCATTATGCATTCCCGCCTCCTTTTTAATCAATAAGTAAATGGGCGTACTTACAAAAAGACAAGTAACAAATACGAAAAAAATTATAATCTGTTATAATGTTTTAGGTACTTTTTATATTTTTATTTAAATCATAAAATGATTGAGATATAAAAAATAAAAGAAAAAAATGTTAGTGATGTAATAGCTATAACCTGATTACATTCGAAAAATTAAGGAATTTTCAAATACCTACCTAAAAGTAATGGCAAATTTAAAGTATTGTACTTTATATTCATATTTATGTAAAAATTCAAGTAGTAGTTGATTTTCAGTCTGATTGTGTTATGATTGTCCCCGTATCTCTGACACTGCGTCCTAGATTATCATAGAAGTATACTTACTATGTACTAATGTATTTACGTACGTACGTACGAGTAGTACATATTACTTTAATGCATTAAATTTAAGTTTAGAAGTGTGTGGGATTTTGATATAGTTTGCGCAGTGAATAACTTCCGACATCATTTTGTAGAATTCTATCATTTCCTCGTTTTGAGAAGTAGTTTATTACGGGCATAAACCGGCCGAAAATAATGACAACTAAGAGAAGAAAATAAAAAGTAAAGTAGTGAAAAAACAATGCTGATTTTATTTATTTCCATCATTCATGAGAATATATAAAATAAAATAAAAACTTTCCGAATTAGTCCTCAGGAAACATTGAATTAACTGCTGACGCAAACCCTTTTGGAAAATATTTAATTTAATTCCATTATGTTAAAGATGACAAAGGGAAACGAAACTGGATGGACAGCAGCATCTTCCTGATATTAACTTTATAATAATACAAAGAAAACTGCAGTTTCCATCCCGCCTGCCATGCGTGTCAACTATGGCTCATAAGAACAATCAATGGAGAAGGCCTATGTTCAGCAGTGTAGGTAGTTGATTAGACGTAATGAATGAATGAATTCCAATAATGTAATAACTTCATACACTACAAATTTTGCCTTTATTGTGCACCAATTTTCACATTTCACGAAGCCGGTCATATTTGCCTAGACAACATTTAAAACTATAAATCGAGTAAGTCAATCCACATCTAGGTTAGTGCAAACTTATCCAAAAACAAGATTTCCCTTAAAACAATAATGATTATATTATTCTCTTTATAAAATGAAGAAAATCTTTACCTTAGCTTAATAAATTATTAGAAGTTCCAATGGAACTGAATTCAGAGCTCACCTAAAATAAGATCGCTATTTATTTAGCAAAATTCCTCACCCGCAAACCAATTGACACGAAACGCTCATTTACTCGCAGACTAATTTATCCCGTCTAATTCAACCCTTAACAAGATGCTGTCCGTAGCTAAAGGTGGGTTATACTTATATATAACGTATATAGTTTTCTATATATCCAGTTAAGCCTTCCGAAAGTAGATCTCGGCATACATTGGAGCAAGGCACGCACACATGCACAGTAAAGCCGCAAGGCACGTAACATAAGGAGCTTTGAAATTAATTTAGCTCGGAACTAGCTGGCAAATGGATAGACGTGAGCCCGGCGTGTGGGGGTTAGGTGCCCCCCCTTAATGGAGTGGGTGGGCGCCTTACGAGGCCGTGTGTCGGGTAAATTCGGCGTTTAGACGAACCTTTGTGGTGGGACCGGTTACGCTTAGGAGTAATTGTGTTGGTTCTTGTTGTGTAACGATTTTATTAAGTAACATTTTTATTAGCAAACATTTTGTAGTATCATTACAGTTAAATTATTACACTTGGCTATTTTTATCAAAAAAAAAAACAGTTTTATTTACCTGTATAACTTATATGCCGAAATTGAGCTCTGTATTTTTTAATTAGTGAATTACAGTAAAACCCGCTTAAGACGATTTTGTAGGAACCCAGCCAAAATGCCGACTTAGCGGGAAAGCGTATTATGCGGGATAGGGAAAATAAAACATAAAATCATTAACTAATTTTGTGTAGGTATTTAATTATTGGTATATTTATAAATTTGTTAGAAAGCTATAACATTATACATAATATGTATATGTATTTAAATACTTTACATAATAGTTAATTATTATTTATAATGACATCACCTACCCCGAAAGCGAAAAGCAAGTTGCAAAAATAGATACATAGCGCCTTAAACCGTTTACTGCTTATAATGCCTCTGCGTTTGACAGTCGGAATTGACTATCCTTCATCTTCATAGTCGTCACTTAGGAACTCTTTTTGGGTGTTATTCAGATCTTCAAAAATATCTTCAATTGAACGGGTTTCGTACGGTGCAACATTGTCATCAATGGAAGAATATCCAGGAAAACCTTGCAGTATCGCGTGTTTTTCTTCCAACACGACGTCAGCTTTGTTACATAGGAAACCTGTTTTCTTGAAACAATTTTGTATGTTTTCAGGCTTAATTGCTTGCTATACCGCTATATTAGGATCGGATCATGCACAGTCAAGGGTCGTTTGATGTCAGGGTCTTCCATTTCTTTACGATAGCGATGTATCAATCGTGTTCTGTAGCTTTGTTTAAGGACTTTTATAATGCCCTGATCCATCGGTTGCAACTTGCTTGTCGCATTCGGAGGTAAGAAAACAAGCTTGATGTTCTTTAGCCCAAAATCTTAAGGGTGAGCGGAGCAGTTATTAATGAAGAGAATTATGCGTGCTACTCGGCTCGGCTCGGGTGTTACACAGATGGCGTATTAGACAGGATGACGAATCGTATTATGCGAGTTAAAAATGTATGAAAACATGCCTCAAGTTGCAGGGACTGATACAAAATGGCGTATTATGCGAGAAATCGTATTAAACGTGATCGTATTAAGCGTGTTTTACTGTAATTGAATATTGAAACGATTTCTGTGAACATGTTAAATTCCAAACAAGGTTTTTTAGAATTCCTTCAAACATGAAAGCAACTTTCTACCATATAATACTAATTTCATTTCCTCTTAATCCGTAAACGTTCACTGCTCAAAATAGATCTCTCCAGCAGTAGAAAGAATATTGGTTATCGTCATCATTACAGACCTTCACAAGTCCACTGCTGAACATAGGCCTCCCCAAGGAATGCCACAAAGCACGGTCCTGAGCCACCTGCATCCATCGACATCCTGCATGTCTTACCAGGTCGTCACTCCATCTAGTGGGGGGATGCCTTACACTTCGTCCACCGGTACGAGGCCGCCACTCGAGAACCTTTTTTCCCCATCGGTTGTCGGTTCTTCGAGCTATATGGCCGGCCCATTGCTACTTAAGCTTACTAATCCGTTGGGCTAGGTCAGTCACTCTGATTCTACTGTGGATATCCTTATTTCTAAGTTTATCACGCAGATAGCGTGCTTCGAGCGACCTTGAGCTTCCTCATCCGGCCAGCAGTGAAGGACCACGTCTCAGTTCCATAGGCCATCTTTGGCAACACCTACTAGTTGTACAGCCTTGTTTTCAAGTTTTGAGGTATACCTGACAAGAAGCTTAGCCGTAATTTCCCGAACGCTGCCCAGCCAAGTTGAATCCTTTGACCTCTCGGTAGAAGTTGGACTTACCTAGTCGGACTATTTGTCCCAGGTAAACATACTCGTCAACAACTTCAAGCTTAGTACTCCCAACAACTACCGACATAGGTGTGACATGGACATTAAACATTACAACAAAATTAGATCTTTATTTTGTCCATGTTCATCTTAAGACCTATCCGTTAGGAGGCACTATTGAGGTCAGTGAGCATAGTGCTTAGGTCCTCCGGCAATTCTGCCACAAGGACTATATCGTCGGCAAATCGAAGGTAAGTGATGTACTCGCCATTGATGTTAATACTGTATACTTTCCAAGCCAGTAGCTTGAAAACGTCTTCCAATGCAGCAGTGAAGAGTTTCGGGGATATAACGTCACCCTGTCTTACATATATCTGCAGTTGGATAGGTTTCGTACTCTGGTTCTGTACTCGGATAGCCATAGTAGCCCTACTGTACAAACACTTCGATATACCGACAGTCAACATGGCACCGCTGAAGGGACTGCAGCACCCAAATTTCGACGAAATCAAAGGCTTTGTAACATCTCCAACTTAACGTTTAGGTTCAGTGTGCCTCTCACCATTCGGTGATCGCTACCGATTTTTACCCTAGCAATCACTGAGACATCACTGAACAGTTGTCGTCTGGTCATCATAGTGAAGTCAATCTCATTTTTCGTCGAACCGTTGGGGCTCGACCAGGTCCACTTCCTGTGGGGCCGCTTGTGGAAGAAAAAATTCATCAAAAGTCCCCCTTTCTCCATGAAGGCGGGCAGCTGCTGGCCCCTTGGGTTCCGTTGCCCAAATTTCCCCACCTTCAGCGCACCATTCTCTCATGTGCCTAGTTTTCTAGCTTTAAAGTCTCCCATTAACACCGTATAGTGGGTTTTGGAGGAATGCATGGCTCTAGATATATCCTCATACATTTCCTCCACCTCTTCATCGGGATGTACCGAGGTTGGTCCGTAAACCTGTATGACCTTCAGCGAATACCGTTTGGTGATTCTGATTATAAGGTACGCAGCTCTCGTCGACACAGTCTCAATCTTTACAACGTTGTTAACGAGAGACTTGTGGACGATAAATCCGACACCTCCTTGGGACAGATAGTCACCCTCCCGGTGATAGAACAAGTTGCCGGATTCGAGGATTACCATGCCCTCCCCCTCTCTTCGGACCTCGGTCCTACAATATTCTAGCGTAACTTGTCTCTCTTCTTCCAGCTCCAAAATCTGGTCGTCGGTCCCCAGGGTGCGTGCTTTATATGTCACCAGGTCGAGTCATCTTAGGTGGTAACCAAACCACCGCCGGAGATTATTTGCACCCTTGCCCCGCCATTACCATGGCCGCCACCGTAGCCAGGAGTAGCGGGGCCGCCAGGGATTGGGCGCCGTCTCTTCGTAGTTTTAATCATGAGGGCTATATTGCCATAGTTGCCACGCATGGCGAACGGGTTGGCAACCGTAGTGTTTTTGTTGTTGTTTTGTTGTTATCAGGAAGATGCTGCTGCCCATCTTCTGCCTCAGTTTCCCTCCGTCGCCTCTTACGACACCCACGAAGATACGGGTTAGTGGGTATTCTTATCCGCCCCTACACGGGTATTACCACCCACTACACGGGTAGTATATTGGTTATCACTGCACCAGAAGTCTCGCAACGTTATCACTGCCACCAATCACCGGCCTAGGTATTTATGTCATTCGTAAAAGGAATGATCTTATCGTCATTTATTAGAAGACATAAAATCTTTCTGGCGTTTAGTATGATCCCCTTTTACAACACTCACGGGGTGGAATAGGGTAATGGATTCTCATTGGATCAACAAAGGTGTCATTTGATATAAATTATATTATGGTTTCAGCACGAATGGATCGGCTCTACCGGGGAAGGACATTGCTCTCATAAAATACCAGCGTAATGCTGCTGTGTTTCATATTAAGCGTAGAAAACCGCAAAATCCTTTTAATTTGCTAACATACATTTCGTCAGCGCATCTAAACTGATCTAACTTTTAAACGAGGATAGATGTGTCTATGAGCCCCCACAACTTACTATCTGGTGGACTGTGTGTTTGTTTGTCACGCTTATTCTAAAAATGTGGCTTTATTATAAAAATATAATATTACAAAACTTTCGCAATATCCCGCACGACGACATCAAAAGCCCAGCAATATCCGACGGACGTGCCCTTCACATATCCGTGTACACTCACGTTATTGTCATGTTCATACCTTGGGCAATCGACAGATAGCGTATAGCAATATCCGGTACATGTCTACCGCTTTACGCTAAATAAGTTTTATTTAAACGAAATGTTCGATATAGATATATCTTTGTGTTTTTAATATTGATTTGAACCAGACAGAAATCACTATATCTCCTATATTAGTTTCATCCAATTCACTAAGTGCATTAAATAATTTTGTAGACTAAAAGGTAAAGTAAGATCATGTTCTATAAGGTAATTGTAATTTAATAATAAGGTAATTTGTAAAAGTAATAGGTACCTTAAGGCCTAAAATTTCCAATGCCTTGAGGGTCATCGCGTGTCTGAGAAATAATAATAGAATTAACTGGAACAAGGAAACGAGAGAACTCCAGTATCGGGCAGTAGACAAGTAAGAGTTATTAATTTTCAGAAATTCGTAAGATATTGTTCAAAATAATCTGTTTATATATTTTATCATCATCATCATCACAGCCTATCAAAAGACAATGGACTCTCCCTCATGAATGCCTCAAAAGAGAAATGTTTGCCACAGTTGACACGATAGGTGTTTGTTACCGCAGTTTTGTATTTTCTAATTACTATTAAGAAGACACTGCTGGCGATTTTCCGGTTTGTTTCCCCCTGTCGTCTAGTAACATCTGTGAGACAATATCTGGTAATGGATATACTTACACCGTCCACTAAATGATTACATACTCGTGTTGTGTTCATATGTTTAATTTTGTATCACATGAAACTTTTCACCGTTATAAAATATCACTAAAAGTTGATTTTAATCGTAATTTCATAAATAATAAAATAAAGGCAGCATTTAATTCAAATTTGCCAAATTAGGGGCGGTTAGACCTCAAATAAAACTTACCCTTACGATTGTTCCAATTGACTAAAGTTGCGGCACTAAAAAACCACTTATTAACACATTAACTATTTCAAATACAAAAGATAAAGAACAAAAGTACCTCATATACCTATGCCTATATCTATACTCAGCATTGTACACGATACGTTGTTTTAGATGAAAAGCTTTTTCATTTGTTTGGTTTATTTTTTTGTAAAGTTATTATCCATATACATCCCACTGCTGGGTTCTTCTTTAATTTTTAAGAGGGTTTCATCATTACAGCCCTACACAAGTCCACTGCTGAACATAGGCCTCCCTCAAGGAACGCCACAAAGCACGGTCCTGAGCAATCTGCATCAATCGACTTCCTGCAAGTCTTACCAGGTTGTCACTCCATCTAGTGGGAGGGGTGGGGTTTGAAGGCAAGGTGTTAGTTCGCGGTGAAATAAAATTTCTTAGTAATACAGCTTTCGATGCTGTTTTCACCGCCAAGCTCGTTGTAAGACAGCACTTAAAATTGTAATTCACGTTGTAGCACTTAAAATTGTAATAAACAATTTCTTTGGTGCCGGTAGAAAGTAATATCTGAAGTACCTTTTTATGCAAGTAACTTACGAGCATACAGTCTCTAACTTGTGGATGCTGTAGCCCAGAAACATATACCATCTATCCATAATTTAAAACAATATGTTTGAGGCGATTAAATTCTTCGCTACTAGAAAAAAGGATCTCCTGTTCTTGTCACTTACTGTACAGAACACGGCCGCGTTATGCTGTTTTTTCACGCTGGCATTCTGTAAAAGCTTGGGCCGTCCCCGGTCCAGTCGACCCATTCATGCTGCAACGAAATAAATATGGAAACGAGGCAATTAATAAGCTGATATTATCAATAGATTATTATGAATAATAGACAATACCACAAAAAAATACTTATTATATTATATTTGAAGTTTAAGATAATATTTTTGAAGTTAAACTTCTTTCGGCGCAACTTGAGGATAGCTCAGTAATTTTTGTTTGTCGGAAGTAACGTTTTATTTCCACGGTTACTTTGTAAAGTCAGCCACTGGCTGATATTTACATTGTTAGACAATTTTCAGTCTAATGAAACAAAAAAAAAATAGAAATAAATTAAAATTTTTGGTATAACTACCAAAAATTTTCATTTATTTCTATTTTGTTTTTATGTAGTTTAATAATAGTAATTATTAAATTTTTGGTATAACTACCAAAAATTTTCATTTATTTCTATTTTGTTTTTATGTAGTTTAATAATAATAATTATTATATTTTATTGATAATTATTTTATTACAGAGTTGTAATTATAAATATAACCAAAATAATAAATAAATAATAGCATTAAAAATGATTACGTTAGGGAAATAAATATTGATATGAATAAACATAAATATTTAAAAAAAATCTTCAATCGTGCGTAATGGCTATACATCCTTATTTATGATAAAGACAACATTAGGTATTATAATAAACTAAATAATCCTTATTCGTTACAAAATACTTATTTTAATATTCATATTCTTAAACATTTCAAACGTGAATCATAATTATACAAGAACACGCTATATGTTACTTACTTATTTTTCCTTAGTACATTATGCAAGGTGCAATTCTTAGTACACAGTATGTAGAAATTGAAGAGCGTTAGATAGAGGCGTTTACGCTACACTTATCTAAGGAACTCTTATTAAATCCTCCTTAACTAATCCTTCAAGATGCTTACGGTCAGCAGAAAAATATTATCAAATTATACAATAAATTAAATATAGCGATTTTTATTTTAAAAATATTCGTCGTTGCAGCCTGTTGCCTATTTGAAGGTTTTCGTTTTTTTATAAAGACAAATATGCAATACTATCAGAGTACCTAGTACTATTACAACCTTATGCCGAAATACTCGAACGCTACTCAGTTTTAAGGTGCCGTTAAGTCTCATGCTGTCTCTATCACTTCAAGTCAAAGTGACTGTGACACCTCGAGACTTAACGACATCTTAAAATTGAGTTTCAGTATTTGGTCATTAGAGTAATAATTACATACATAATATGATCACTATGATTATAACACTTCGGTATTTGACTATCATTATTTATGCAAATGAAATTTTAAATTCAAAACAATTTCAGTTAAAATATTTTTATATATTTGATGTCAACTAAAACTTGAAACTGTTTAGTAATAATAATAGTACTCGTAATTAATATTAATTATAGTTTTATCATTTCCTATTCGTTATTTTTTTATAATTATTTTTAAAAACAGTGGCATTCCATCTTAGTCCTCACGGGTTACAACGCATCTGCATTTGGATTTGTAATAGAGGATAGATGTAGGTGTCTATGGGCCGCAGCAACCACTTACCATCAGGTGGACTGTGTGCTCGTTTGTCACCCTTATCCTATAAAAAAAACCTAGCTTTTATCATCGATGACTTTTAATAGCAATCTAATCATAGACCGGAGAAACATTTATTCGAATGTTTCGCCGATACCTTGACTTTAGATTATTCACATGCACGTAAGCATCAAACGGCTCCATTGAAAGTTGCGTTAACAACAACTAAAAATTATTGACAATAGTATATATTATCGTGATAGAATTTAGTTAGGAATAGCGAAACGAAATTCCAAATATCAAATGTAATTAAACATGTAAGTAAGTATTATGTTTTCTATATTGAACGAATTCCTCTACCGTCACTTTTAGGGTTCCGTAGCCGCGTTAACAACAACTAAAAATTATTGACAATAGCATTTTCTTTCGCATCTACCACGGGGAGTGCTCTGAGGAATTGTTTGGATTAATCCCAACTGCCAAATTTCACGAACGCACATCGCGGCAGAACTTCCGAAACCATCCACACCATCTGGATGATTGGCGGTCCACCACTGTGCGATTTAGAAGATGTTTTCTTCCTCGCACGACTTCCTTGTGGAATCGATTACCATCAGCGATTTTTCCGGACCGATACGACTTAGAGACCTTCAAGAAAAGAGCGTACTCCTTTTTAAAAGGCCGGCAACGCATCTGCAATTCCCTCCCTGGTGTTGCAGTTGTTCATGGGCGGCGGTAGTCACTTACCATCAGGTGAGCCGCATGCTCTTTTGCCCCCTCTCCTATAAAAAAATATATATATATTATCGTGATAAAATTTAGTTAGGAATCGCGAAACGAAATTCCAAATATTAAATGTAATTAAACATGTAAGTAAATATTATGTTTTCTATATTGAACGAATTCCTCTACCGTCATTTTTAGGGTTCCGTAGCCAAATGGCAAAAAACGAAACCCTTATGGATTCGTCATGTCTGTCTGTCTGTCCGTCCGTATGTCACAAACACTTTTTTCTGAAACTATAGGAACTGTGCTGTTGAAACTTGGTAAATAGATGTATTCTGTGAACCGCATTAAGATTTTCACACAAAAATAGAAAAAAAAACAATAAATTTTGGGGGTTGCCCATACTTAGAGCTGAAACTCAAAAACTTTTTTTCCATCAAACCTATACATATGTGGTATCTATGAATAGGTCTTCAAAAATGATATTGAGGTTTATTATATCATTTTTTTCTAAACTGAATAGTTTGCGCACACTTCCACAGTAGTAAAATGTGTGCTCCCCCCCACCCCCACCCCGTGTAACTTCTTAATTAAGAGAATGATAAAATTAAAAAAAAATGTGATGTACACTACCATGTAAACTTCCACCGAAAATTGGTTTGAACGAGATCTAGTAAGTAGTTTTTTTAAACGTTATAAATCGTAAATTATATTACTTGCTGGTACGGAACCCTTCATGGGCGAGTCCGACTCGCACTTAGCCGCTTTTTAAATTTAATCGCTAATGGATTAGTTTCCTTTGTGTTAAAATAAGTTAAAACTGCTCTAATTTCGTTATATTTTGTTGTTTTGATAAATTTAGTGTCAACTTTACCGTGGAAACAACACCAGGTCTTGATGGCGTACAACTTTTATCAATGCATTAAAACTAGAGTTTGCGCTACTTATAAGCTGTTACAATTAAAAATTACAACAAAAAATTAGTAAATAGGCATTAATTATTTGTGATAGAACGATACTGCAACTATAGATATTAAAGTTGTAGCACGAATGGGTCGACCAAGGAAGGACCACGCTCTAACAAAATGTCAGCGTGAAACAGCAGCCTGTGTTCCGTATTCGAAACTAGCCATTTCATTTTATTCCTAATAGGTGACGATGCGTCTCTATTTTGATTCATAATTAATGATAGATATAGAATATAATAGAATAGAATAATTTTTATTCCTTATACATTATTACATAATACTTATTGAAAGTCATTTTTTATTTACCACTATAGATTACAATAAGGATGTCTATGGACCATAGCATTCAGTTACCACCAGATGGACTGTGTGCTCGTTTGTCGCCCTTGGTCTATAAAATGTTTTGATGTTTCTAGTAATAAAACCGAAACTTGGAATCTATCATAATTTATTTATATCAAATAGATTTACATATGTCACATGCTGACTCTACAAGTAATTAGAGCAAGGAACATAGGTATATAGATCGTCGTATATAATGTAATTATGCACGCTCGTACATACAGCCTTCTAAAATACCCGAACAATTTGGAACTAGAGGCGAAGTTGGAAACCGCAGCAGACGGCGGCCATCTTGCTGTCGCTATGGTTACAGCCCACGGATTGTCTGTTCACTACCTGAAATGTAAATAACTTTGTTAGGATGTTTACGAATGTAACTTGTGTAAAACTTATCTTGAATTGCAAGTAAAGACGATGAAAATATTCCACCTATAGACCAAAGTTAGCAAGTCTTACATTAAAACCTCAAACTGTATGGATTTCAATCCTTATCCCAAAGAACAGACATGACGTCTTTATTATATACTAGCAATCCGCTCCGGCTTCGCACGATTTCTAGATCTTTACAACTGCGCCACCCACCGGGTCCAATTGTAAATCTAAACCATCCAGGGACCCACTCAAACACACAAAAAATTTCATCAAATTCGGTTTAGTTATTTTTGAGTTTTTGCAAGACTAACGGGCAGCAATTGATTTTAACCTTAAAATATAGGAAAGGGTAATCAGTGAGGACAAAGTCCATAAGATGGTAAGTGAATGCTGTATTCAACGTCTATTTTCGATTAAGAATAAAAAAGCACATGCGTTGTCACTTCTGAGGATTGAGATGGAATGCCTCGTTTCCAGTGAAAAGGGTATCCGGATCTCTACACTCACCATACGCAGCACAGCAACATTAAGCTACTACTTTACATTGATTTACTGTGAGAGCGTAGTCTTTCCCCGGTCGAGGAGACCCATTCGTACGTACAAAGTATATTTAAGAGAAGACTTAAAATAAGGTCTATAAAATTTTGACAAAAAATTTGTGCAAAAAATTTTGCGCAAACAACATGGTGACCTGCAACGTTCACACGATAGCCTCTTGCATGCGCAGTTTGTGTAAATTTTTCGCAAAAAAACATGAGTGACGTCCCATGAGTCACCCCGCCTTAACGTACTCGTACATGCTTGCTTGTGAAACTTTAGTTTGAGCAAATCAAGCATTTGTGCAAGCTATTTGCACAGTGTACCATTTTGCCAGCTTTATGTACATTCTTGCTCTTGCAAATAATAATTTGTGCAAGTAAGATTGCGCGTATAGCCGGACCATAACACAATTTCAAAATTTTATGCAAATTAAATAAATTATTTTACAAATTACAAAAAACATTATCTGAATATGTAATTTTTTACTTTTTCAGAAGTAATTACTAACAAGAACACAGTTCTCCAGCTGAATTACGTTCACTGTGACTCATCAAGGCCGCCGGTATTAACAATAATATAAAAAAACGTGAATAATATATGCGTTTTTTGTGAAGTGAAGCAGATCGCACTGTATATAAAGAAAGAGAAAGAGGCTCCTGTAGCCCCAGCGCCGCCATAAATAACTTCAAACAAAGAAAGCAACAAATGCGTTGTCACCCCCGAGGCTAAAATGAAATACTCCGCAGCCTTTGATTATACTGAGAGGTAAGTGCTCTTTATCAGGAGCATAACAGTAACACCTAGGCATGACATGAGCCACCACCTAGTAGGTATACCTTACCACTGTCAGTTTTCAGGTTTTCAGTGCAAGATGTTGTTGTGTATAAAAGTTCATTTTTAACAAAGTTACTTACCATCAGATACGTTATCTAAATCTTTCAAATATTTACCAAGCAAACAAACTATTTTCGAGTTGCATTCCCATTCATATCAAAAATCCCATTTATATAATTCCCATAAAATATAAATATTTTCGAATAACATTAGGGATCTTATGTAATATATACCATAAATATTTGAAATTTATTCTAAAATAATTTTAATATTAAATCTTGGAAACCGGCTTGCAACAGTTATTTCGTTGGAAGTGTTGACTCTGAATTGAAGGAGAAATAACTATTGTCAAATAATAGTTATCCATCGAATCAATTATAACCCGACTTAAAATAAAAGTGAATCAATCGAACTATTCTATTAATACAACTATAATTTGTTCAGGTTGTATTTTATCCTATTAACTTTTATCTGATGATTGAAAAATCGGCCCTTAGTGTTATTGCTTTTAGTCGGCGAAGTATTATGCCGAGACAAATTTGCAAAACAAGGCTTAAAAGCTACCCAAAGCCAATTAATTAAAGACTAAGGTGTATGTTGGGGTCACCGTACCTGCTTCGGTACCAGGGATACATAACAATTCGGCGGAGTATTTCAATATAAACGCCGGTCCGCCATTAGCAGGCGACGCGTGCGGGCGGGTCGCTCAAGATATGAGGACTACACTACCCTCACGGCTAAGGGCTCGCTAAGTATGGATATGGATTTAATATTTATTAATATGGTTTTCTTGGTAAAGACTACAGCCAATAATTTAAGAATTTTTCCGTAACAGATGTATTAGATAAATTTGCAAACATCTTTTACAAATGAGAATGGAAGAGGTTCTGATTCCGACCGAAATTTTTACCATATATCAAATCCCTGTACCTATGTGGATGTGGTATCCTCTCATAATAATAGCCTATCAAAACTACACCGCTGAATATACACCTCCCTCATAAATATAAATATCCCCCATATTTGCCATTGTTACTACTTTTGGCTGAAGATTTTGTAATCCAGGTTGTTTCAATTGTTATCAGGAAGAAGTCGAGAAATAAACCTCTGAATTATGGAAGAGAGGGAACTCGTCTTTGAACAAGTTAATAAACAGGTTTTTTTTGAGATCTTAGGTTATTAGCGCTTCTTGACATAATTAAATAAATCATTAAAAATCAAAATCAAAATCAATTTGTAAAATAATCGGAGCGCACCATGTTTGAGAATATGAATGTTGGTGGCAAAAGTTTTTTCTATTTTTTTAGAAAAAATAGCATAACACTTTTATATATTATATTACATATATTCGTAACTTTCTTTGTAATCCAAAAGTTTTCTGTGCCATTCAACAGAAAAAGTGTTTATCGCCATAATTATAAAAATTGTCCATAAAATCGAAACATTTATTAATTAAACAAGAAACGAAATTTTTCCAGTAAAAAGGGTCTCCGGTTCTCTACACTCACCATACGAAACACAGCAGCATTAAGCCGCTATTTTACGCTGGTATTCTGTGAGAGCGTGGTCCTTCCCCGGTCGAGCCGACCCATTCGTGCTACAACTATACAATTAATATAGCTGCAGCATGGCTCTCCCACGTTAGATTAGAATGCCTCATATAGGTAATTTGAAATTGATTTCGGCGATAAGCGGGTTAGCAAAGATGCCACAGGCCATCTCCTAGTTCGGTTTCCACCTGTCGCCTCTTACGGCACCCGCGGGATGGCATGCATTAGTAGATATTGTTACACAGCCACTACACATTATAAATGCACTCTACTCAATATTATTTTATTTATATTAATGTTGTATTTTCTTTATTTATTTAATTTTATTACAGCAGTCTGTCTCCATGCGATTGGACAACAGAGGACAGACAGAGTAGTTGTGAAGCACTCTTCATTTCAAATGCCTGTCCACGCGCCGCCTCCCATTCCCTCGCATGTACACGCCCTGCATCCTCGAAGTACGGTACAAGCAAATCCAGTACGTTTTTGGATGTGGCATCACTAACATATAAAAGGTAAATAAAATGCTGATTAAATTAAATTCTGTTTTATTATATAATTAAATAAAAGACGATCTTCTCAGTGATTTTATTTATCCTTCACTTTTCGACTTACATTATCCTAATTGCATTAACAAAAGTTAGACTAACAACATTAATAATGTGAGAGTCAGAAACGAGCTTAAGGTATGCCTGATGGTAAGTGACTATTGCAACCTATTGTTACACTAAGGGCTATCCTTGCTGTCTTTTTTACTCCTCTTCTTCTTCTTAATAACTGGCTTTACGGCTCTGGGATCTAGCCCTTCTGAGCCTGACGTTACATTATATTATAATAATTATCCTTCATAGTATACTGCTACACAATATGTTGATGCGTCACATTGTGCAGCCCTTGGGAGATTTTGACGGCAACTTGAGCCAGCAGACAGCTGACGGTTGACGATGGTATCTCAAGGCGCCTAAGCAGAGAGACACCTATTTTGAGAATCACATCACCATCAGAGCACTTGTTTCACAGTTTCCACTAATAGTTCACATGCGCAGACACTTAATACACAAAATCGCATCACTTTTACATATCAAAGTCCACTTCAAACCATTATTTAAACAATAATACAGGAGCAGCAAACCGCCGCCAGTCATGTTCCCGCCAAAACTCCATTTTTTTTACTCCTCTAACCGTAAGACTACAGTGTGTGCCTGCTATTTGGTAGCAATTTGTAGCAATATACCTTTTACCTTTTATGTATTTTTTGGTTGACTGTAAAAGTAAAATAAATTTACAGCCTACATGCCAGTACCACTGCTGGGCACAGGCCTCCTCTCATTTCTGAAGGGGTTTACACTCCAGAAAATGTTATGCGTGTTGACGGAATTCACATGTCCTCGAATATTTTAATTCTTAGATATGCAAGTTTTCCTCACGATGTTTCCTTTACTGGTCATTCATCAATTGGTGCCAACGGGGATCAAACCGGGCTGTTCGCATAATGTGAAATTTACAGCGACCGCTTAGCCTCTGAACCTTTGATTATATACACGTATATTAATTGTTTTAATTTAATTTAATTTAAAAAAATATGTGTATATAATCAAAGCTCTGAACTAACGCGGCGTATTTAACTATACAGTCAGTCAAACTATGCGCGTTGAATATAAATAGGATGGGATCCATTTAAAATTCTATTTTTTAAATATGTGGTTGCAATATAAAACTATAAACTAAACTATAAATTAAAATTATAATAACAAATTGATTTTTCAACAACCTTAAGCGAAATGTCAGTCCTTTTTTTATCGTGTAGGTAATAAGGTGGAAAGAGTGCAATTTTGTTTACATTGTATTTTTTTCTGCCGTATAAACATTTGTATCACTAGAGAAGATAAATGCCGTGTCCATAACATATTTATTCATAGATCAAGTAACGCATGCCCTTCGCTCCTTGGCAAGTGATGAAAGGACGTGTGATGCGTACCCCTCTATTGTGGTTTGTATCTCGGCAACCAACCTGCCGAGGGCCGGGAGGGTCCGCCATTACCGAGCACTCCCACCTGACGCTGTGAAATGGTGCAGAAATTGAAATAGATGAAATGTGAAACTCTCTAAACACGGCTTCGTTCATTGCCAAAGGACATTCCGAGACAGTCTTCGTTATGTAACTTTAGAAATAAAGAAGAAAAAAGGAATGTATGGCTATACAAAAACATTTCATTGTATTTTGTTTTCAATTATCTTCTTATTACAATAATTTACCTAATAAATTACGATTACAGTGGTTTCCATTAAATAAAATAATAGATATAAAATAATGCTGACTGAGACGACAGGCACCAAATAAAACAAAAAAAAATTGTCTATATCTACATATAAATATTTAAAAAAAATATCATTTAGTAATAACCACAGGTCAAATTAATATTTAGTAAATAAGTTGATTAATTAGGAAAGTAATAACAGTTTTTAACCTATCATTGTCGTAGTTCCAGAGTAATTTCTTTCCAATAATCTTTTTCTATAAAAGTAATTATCTACCTAATGATCTGATGATTAGGAGATTCTACAAGATACATCCTACAGACACCTACATCTTTCCACTGTTAACAATCAAAATACTGATGCGTGTTCACCTCTGAGGATTAAAATGGAATGCCTCATTCACAATAAAAAAGTTTCTCGTCATTCGTCGGTTTCAGCTAGTAATATGTATGCGCCTGGTTCTTGTCCAGATGAGCCGACCCAAATTATATGAAAGAATCGCAGAATAATTTAAGAGAACAAAAAATTTGAAAATAAAAAATATTACTCTTGGAGTTTTCTTTAAAATATTGTCCACAACGCACGTTATGGTAAATAACAGTCGGCTTGATGACGAATCTATTCATCACATCACAAGTCCACTGTTAAACATAGACCCTTCCATAGATTACCACAAAGCATGGCCTTGAACCACCTGCATCCATCAAACCCCTGCATGTTTCATTGGATCGTCCAGCATTGTGCTTGCTATTTCTTTTTCTCTTTATTTGGTCTACAAAACAGAACACAATTTCAACATGCTGAACAGGTATTATATATGTAAAACAAAAAGATTTCAAAAATTGTATTGTAATATATATGTAGTAAATTTTTATGCGTGGTAGAGCCTTGCTGCAGCTCTATTAGTAGTATAGTTGTAGCACGAATGAGTCGGCTCGACCGGGGAAGGACCACGCTCTCACAGAATACCAGCGTAAAATAGCAGCTTAACACTGCTGTGGTTTGTATGGTGAGTGTAGAGAATCGGAGACCCTTTTTACTGGTAATGAGGCATTCCATCTTAGTTCCTCACGGGTGACAACGCATCTGCATTTTGATTCACAAACGAGGATAGATTTAGATGTCTATGGGCCACAGCAACCACTTACCATCAGGTGGACTGCGTGCTCGTTTGTCACCTTATGCTATTAAAAAAAATGTAGACACAGCTTGCACAAAATTTATCTGTAATTAACAATATCTAAAGTTTGGTACTTAATGTTATGTTATATTCATGCTAAACTAAATACCAAATTAAATTAAGACTACATTAAATTTCATACTTGGAATAAAGATACTGTAATATTTTGTTGTAATAATTTGTTTTTTGCGGAGGCCACTGAATCCATGAAAACATCCACTTCAGATCGAACATATATAATGTATAATGGCGAATGTTGTCCGAGAACCGTTCTACAAAGTGGAAGACTAAATGTTTTACGATTATGAAGGCGACTATTATGGCGCGTCTCCACCAAAGTTTTCAACATTTGTCAACACGTGTTGCCAACAAATGTTTCTGTAATCACCTAGTTTTAGCAACAAAACGAAACAATGTCGGGAATCGTGTTTCCATTTTCGGCGGCAACATCAAAGGAATACGCTTGTTGCCGACATTTGTTCCCTCGGTGGAGACGCTTCTTGCAACATTTTGAAACAAATGTCGTCAACTTTTGTTGATTTGTCAACAGTCGGAAACATAAATGTTGTCAACATTTTTGGTGGAGACGCGCCTTTAGCACGGTTAAGAATTGTATGCGCTGAAGATTATTGGTGAGTAAATATAACCATTAATCAATTTATACAAAAAAATTATATCAAACATTTTCCTACGCATATGCAACGGAACCATTTTAAAATGCCGATTATTGTAAGAATGAAGTATATGGCATTTGTTCTCGGCATAGCTAAGGACATACAAAAAACGTTTTTGAACACGCTCTATTCGCTCAGGCTGCCCCTCGAGAAACTTCCTTCCTCATCGTTTGTCGGTTCTTCAAAACTATAATATGGCCTAACGCCACTTCAGGTTACTAATCCACTGGGCTATGTCAGTTATATTTGTTCTTCGGCGGATATCATCGTTACAAGTTTTATCGCACAGCTAAACACAGATCCTCTCTATAACTCGTTGAGTGACTCTGCGCTACCTCATACGACCAGCAGTGAAGAACCAAGAACGTTTCCGTTCTGTAACTAATCACTGGCATCTTCATACTGGTGGTTAATTTTTTTTACGTTAATAAAACCCAAACTTAAAATTACTTACGAGTAAGCAAGGATTGAAAGGAATGCAGTAAAAAGCATATCCTATGCAAGCGTTAGCACCATTTTATCATATAAGTTGTAAGAAGTCATCAAATAAAAAATCTTTAACTTTATAGAGCAATTTCGGCCCAGTAAAAATTAAACATTGATTCATATTTTTCTTTTATTTTTCTTTAAAATTGTTCATTGTTTCATTGCCTTGGCTTCGCAAACACCGAAATTTTAAACTAGATAGGTTTTAAGAGATTCTTAAAATATTTAACTGACCTAAATAAAGAGGTTATAAGAGAGATTGTTATTTCTAATGTGTGTGTGTAACACGATGTTGCTAAGGTTAGTTAATTCATTCTGATACTCATATAGTAGCAGTGTACAATAGTAACGTGTTTCATATGGTGAGAGTAGTAGAGAATCGGAGACTTTTTTTACTGGAAACAAGGTATTCCATCTTAGCCCTCAGGGGTGACAATGCATGTGCATTTTGTTTCTTATCGAGTATAAATAATGATTTATTAGACGTTTGTCACACTTATTCTATTCAAAAAATTTAAACATATGAATAAATTTAAATTGACAGTCTGTAATTTCGAAAAACTGACTTCTATTAAGCTCTAAGGCTATTTGTATGCTATTATGACTATATTTTATCCGCAAAACATGCAAGATTTTTTGACTTCGAGAAATTATTAAGTAACTGATTTTTGAAGATTATCACTTAACTATAGAGATAATAAATATAGTTACGAACAAAACTTTTGTACGTGACAACGTCTTATAAATCGATGAAGCTGGCTGCACGAACGAAAAAACATGACTCATGCGGCGTTACCTAGGCGTTCCATTTAAAGTGCAAGCGAGAGCGCGGAACGAGCGACTGTGCGAGCGAATGTGGTGTCAATTGTTTATAGCAACGATAATTGCGGCGATAAAGGTAATGATTCTTTCGATATTAAATATTTCTTATGACGTTGTCACGTTCAACTATCGTCAGTAAACCGACTTTACAGACCATCGATTTTTTTTTATTTGCAATTATACACAAAAAAAACTCTCTTAAAATTTTTAAGCAAAACCGATTTTTTAACATTTATTTTTACTTCAACATCATTTGACTAAGAACTGGTTAATAAGAGCATTTTTTACGTAAAATTAATTAAACTCCAATTGCTATCTTAAACATTTTCTCATATTTTTTGAAATAATAGTGAAAAAAACTAAGTTTAAAGTATTTTTCGATAACTGAACTACTTGCCCAAAGACCAATATTATAGAACATACTAGTAGCACTGCAAGTTTTTGGTTTAAGTTCTACGCAAACGAAGTGCTATAAAACTTCGACTTAATTCTATGCTAATAATTGAATTCATTTTTTTAATATTCCAATGACAAAATATGAAACAAAATAAAGATAACATGTGCATTAATCCATGTCAGCAGGATCAGTTTCAAGGATGTAATTACAGGAATGTTTCTCACTCAAAATCCAATCACATCTAAGCGCTGTGAGAGATCGACTATCCGAGATTGAATTGCGAATCCACGTAATATATCAAAGGTAATCCGTTTAAGTTTAAGGGGCACTATATATCATGCGATGGTACATAGCCCACCCTGCTGTTTGGTCGCCTAAGCAGGGTGGCTCTATCGGGCTTAGTAGAATGGCGAAAGCTACGCGCTTCAAGCGATTTAGTTACACGCCATCATATAGAAAAATATTCAATTAATCCAATCATTATTTGACATTGAAAATGATGTTAATTTCTACCTTTTTACGTGGTAGAGCCTGTAGCTATATTATGGTTGTAGCACGAATCGCTTGGCTCGACCGGGGAAAGGACCACGCACTCACAAAATACCAGCGTAAAATAGCAGCATAATACTGCTGTTTCGTATGTTGAGTGTAAATAACCGGAGGCCCTTTTCACTGGATACAAGGCATTCCATCTTAGTTCTCAGGGGTGTATTCTTGATTCTTAATCTAGAATAAATGTAGGTATCTATGGGCCACAGTATCCACTAACCATCAGGTGGACTGTGTGCTCGTTTGTTACCCTTATTCTATAAAAAATCCTGTAGTTTAATTTAACTTATAAAATATTTTGTCCACAATGCACCTTTCACGCGTGTTTTATTCATAGAATACTTTTATTGATATAGGCCCTCTAAATTCTAGAGAGACGACAGACTATATTAATGTCCAATTAAGTTAAACGTAATTTATCCCTGTATTTAATTATCAAATTTCTACAACGACATTTGAGAATAAGAATTTTTTATGTTTATACTTTTAAATTACAACCGCTTCTGCTCTTACCTTATCCCGGTACATTCGCTCGTCAACTAAGCAACGGGTGGAGGGTGTAGGGGGGGTCTACATTTTCCTGTTTGAAGGCACACGTCGCAAAGGGAAATCCTGTACAGGACAGAGCTCTAAAATTGCCCGCTTGTGATAGAGGTACGCAGATATCTTTCTATGGCGGTACCGACGGCAAAAAATTATAAATAATTGTTACATTATCGATATTAAGGTAACATTTTAAACAGGCGATAACAACAAATTAACGTTAATTAAGAAAATATAAGTCTATAAAAGCTTTACAAAAAATTTACTACAACTATTCGAAATACATATTTATTGTTGTGTGATGGAGGCTTAAGAGAAATCATCACCTCATTTCTCCTAGGTATCGTAAGAGCCGTCTATGGGAAATACCAGAAGAATCTTATAGCCCACTCATAGACAGTAGAATAACCATCTGGTATATACCTTGCATAAAATAGCCAGTCCGAAAAAAGATAACAGCTTATATGACCTATGCATTCTTTCAACTATGGCAAAATCAGCTTTAAATCAGGTTCAAGACCAGAATTCGCATTGTTTTACATCGCGTAATTGATTACATACCGATCTTCGAACATTTTGCTATTTCCAAATGAGAATACCGCTTTAAGTAATATGATGATGATGCATCTTTCTAGCCGATTTATTTTATCGTGGCGACAATTTCCGAATAATGGCAAAAGTTATAACATATAACTCATAATAGAATATCTTTTTTCAATACAACTCGTATGTGATTTGGAGGTAGGCGCATAAGATATAACAAGCTATAGAACCACAATTGAATTTATCTACTCGTTCTATAGACTAACTTTTCCCGACATAACTCTTCTGAGATATGGATGATGGCATAAAAATTATAATAGGTCAGGGAAAAAGTTTCTTCGAATTTCGTCTGTATAAAATTGAAGAAAAGTCTCTTTGGTTGTACTGTTTTTATCTGGTTGGTTTTAATATCAATACATATAGGATATTAAGAAAAAGAAAAGTAAAAAGTAAAAAACACTTTCCCGCCATTTTTCAATTGTTTTTCTGCCCACCAAAACGAGTAAACCTAACGAAGAAATTCTTCGATACATTCTGAAGTTGTATGACAAAAAAGGGAAAATGCGGCTGAAGCCGCGAAGATATTCGTGACGTTTATGGGCCTAATGCAGTGTCAGTAAGAGTAGCAAAAAGTTGGTTAAGTTGGTTCAAGCGTCTACAGTTCGGGAATTGATGTCAAAGCTACAGCTCGGTCTGGTCGCCCTCATAGGGATAAAGTCGATGCCATTTTTGAAAAAGAGGAGTAAGATCGGCATATTAGTAGTTACGACGTAACCGAGGAATTGCGGAGTGACCACAAAACAGTTTTGACCCATTTGAAAAACTCTGGCTATACAAAAAGCTCGATATTGGGGTACCCAGTGAGCTCACTGAAAGAAATCTAATCAATTGTAACTCATTTGCGATTCTCCATTGAATCGTAATGAAACCAAACCAGCAGCTATGACAAGAAAGTGCGAAAAAGATCATGGTCAAAGGGTAGTCAAGCTCCGCTGATTGCAGCGAAACTGAAATTAACACGCAATAAGATTATGCGGTGTGTATGGTGGCATTGGAAAAGCCTAGTCTATTATGAGCTTTTACTGCCATTGATTCGGTTCTCTACTGCCAACAACTTATGAGACCCAAGCAAGAAATTGAAAAAAAAACGGCCGGAATTGATCAACAGAAATGAAGTGGTCTTTCACCATGATAACGCCAGACCACACACATCATATTTGGCAACTCAGCAAAAATTTAAAGAGCTTGGTTGGGAAGTCTTAAAACATCCATCATATAATATATATATATATATATATATATATATATATATATATATATATATATATATATCCTGACCTAGCAACCTCAGCTTTTCACTTTTTTCGGTCTCTTCAGAATTCTTTGAGTAGTGTTAGCTTAAAATCAAGAGAGGACTGTTAAAACTACTTGTCGTATTTTTTGATGAAATATCAAAAAAAAGAAAGAAAGCAACAGGATTGTCACTACCTACAAGATGGGAACAAGTTATCGAACGAAATGGCATATATATATATATATATATATATATATATATATATATATATATATATATATATATATATATATATTATAAAATACTGTACTGTGTTACAGTGGTAGAGCCACGCGGCAGCTTTTGCTGTCGCACGGATGGGCCGGCTCGACCCGGGGTGGTACCACGACCTCACAGAAATCCAGCGTGAAGTAGAGGTTTACCTCTGCGTTTCGCTTGGCGAGTGCAGGTGGCCGGAGGCCCTTTTTACTGGAAATGAGGCATTCCATCTAAGTCCTCACGGGTGACAACGCATCTACATTTTGGATAGATGTAGATGTCTATGGGCCGCAGCAACCACTTACCATCAGGTGGACTGTGTGCTCGTTTGTCACCCTTATCCTATAAAAAAAAAGTACTTTGGAAAAAAATATCTTCAATTTGTATATAAAATACGAATAAACTTTTTACAATTACAACATTATATAGTGTCACAAGGGTGCATCCCCTCTTTTCTTTTAGATTACTTTTTCCCTGTTTAACTCATATGTGGTATGGTGGTTGACTAGGGTACAGAGTCGAGGACAACAACACTGCTAATATGAAAGCCAACAAATTGTGCATTAACTCCAGTTTGATCAAAAGGGCGGTACTTCATCGACGCCATTATGATATTTGACATTATGGTAAATATTTTAGTCGATTTTAGTATTGTATATGTAGTGTAGTTAGTTTATTTTAAGTTGATTTTTCAAAGTGTTCCTAATTATTGCTAAAGCTGGTTTAATTTTTTTTTCTTAATATATTAGTTATAGTATACGACCATGTGTTTTTGTTTTTCTCTTCCTCCTAGTTTTGGTTTTGTAGGGCGGCAAAGTTTAAGGTGACCATACGTACCTTACCTCACGTACCTTAGATAATATGATGCATACCCTCTAGACGCAAACCCAAATACTTGCTACTCTGCGCCTGAAAGCAGAATAAGCTTAACTTCAAACTGAACCGACTGTGGATATTCAAATCTGAGAGCCGTTTGGACTATTAAGTCACATCACATCGACCGATTAACTGTGGTCAACGAAATAAAAAAAATTGCTTGCAAAATTATTTTTCTGCGCACTGTACTAACAGTGAAGAGATCGCGCGGTCACACGTCCCCTACCTATAGTACCGGTTACCCTCTGATTGCGAACGCAGGCTGGCGGTGTTTACCTTTGCTTTTAACCTTACGAAAAAGCCTTTCACTATACCACAAGCTCTCATTGCTAAGATGAGATTTTTGCGATCTTGATTACTTGAGAGTATGGCACAGATTAAAAATGAAACGTCACATTTTATGGAAACATGTAACAGTCAAGACATTCTATAGGAAACGGCAAAAATATTTCAGCTACATAGGTTTAATAATATGTCTTGATTTTCAAACAGCTATATTTAATTGTATAAGCATAGGCTTTTTTACGTGGTAGAGCCATGCTGCAGCTATATTAATAGTATAGTTGTAGCACCAATGGGTCGGCTCGACCGGGGAAGGACCACGCTTTCACAGAATACCAGCGTAAAATAGCAGCTTAAGACTGCTGTGTTTCGTATGGTGAGTGTAGAGAACCGGAGACCCTATTTACTGGAAAAGAGACATTCCATCTTAGTCCTCACGGATGACAACGCATCTGCATTTTGATTCTTTATTGAGGATAGATGTAGATGTCTATGGATCACAGCAACCACTTACCATCAGGTGGACTGTGTGCTCGTTTGTCACCCTATCCTATAAAAAAGGCTTTACGACCTAATTTAATTAGAATCTAAAAGCAATATTAACCTCATCAATATCAACAATATCAATGTTAATTAAGTTAATCAAATCAATATCAATTCTTATCATTATTAATTCGGCAATATCAACTTACCTTCGTATTTTTACTGACGATATCGTCATTGCTATATATAGTTATATAACTAACCGATAATATGCAAATTAAGGTTAATATTAGCTTTTTACAACTAAACCTACGGATACGTTCTCAAATCACTGTACTTTGCAAGGTAGACTGGTAGAGAATACTTTAGGTGTTAAGTCCGTATATATACCACGTGTGTATATGAAGTTTTAAATAAATAAATAAATAATATGCAAGTAACAGAGACGCTCAAACAGGAAAGAATTGGCTCAACCGGGGTAGGACCACGCTCTTATAGAATATACCAGCGTAAAACAACAGCATAATGTTGTTACGTTCCGTGTCATGAAAACCAGTAACATGAAATTATATCTTAGACACAGCGGGGGAAACGCTTCTATTTTCATCCGACTTCAAAAAAAGGAGGAGGTTCTCAATTCGACTGTATTTTTTATGTTTTCAGAACTTTTTTCTAGGTAAACCTCTCCTCATGTGGTCTCATATAAATTTGTTCAAGATCTGACCAGTAGTTTTTGAGTTATTCTTATTAATGCGTATTTAATTGACTTCGACCACATTGATGATGTTCTCATTTTATTTATATATTGAAGTCAGTTGTACAAAATTTTTAATCTTATCACTTGTTGTTTTGTCTATTGAGATACTCTCAAATCACTATCAGCTAAACTGAGGGCTCGTTTGTCAGTCATACGTGTGCGAGTATAATACCGATTTATAGGAGAAAATATTAAAAATACCATTTCCTTTATGAAACACCGTCAAATTCGATAGATGGGAAAATTGTGGTCTCCTGCAGCAAATATGTCTAATGTACATGTACCTAGTAGTTGTCTTCATACGTCCTATTTTATTCGTCAGTTATGCAGGTTTCTTGCCGATATTTTCCTATATCGCCGAGCACGTGGTAAAACGGCACGTAAAATTACAATTAAATAGCTTCGAAAGCATATTATTCAATGAAAATGGATATACTTTCGTAATGACATCATTCTACGTTGTTTTGAAGCGATGCGGTGATAATTATAATAGTGTGAAAGAATATTGGTTTCAATTTAAATTTTAGTTGAGCTCTATGACTTACAGATTTAACATCTGGCTAGTGAGAACATTTATCAGTAAGAAAAATTTCTGGAATTTTAATTTTTTTATTTAACTATCTGGCCAGGCAGACGTTGTTCTGCCCTTTCCGAGGACACTTCCTATGAAAAAATCCTTAAATTCGCAATAAAAAAGATATTGAAGGTCACTTATCGGGATAAAAAGTATCCTATATCTCAAGTTGGACCAAATTGAACACAGTGTACAAAATTTCATTGAAATCAGTTCAATAGATTAGGAGTTCATCGCGGACAAATTAACAATGTGCCACGTAATTTTTAAATATAAAGATTTAAAGAAACGCTAATTAAATGTTAACAATTAACGATTTTTCATTAGATTCGATTGAATTTTTGTGTTCTTTGATAGATGGTGAATATGAATTAATGATTTTCAAAAATTGACAATTATTGCTATGTTTACTGTATATTCTTTATTATTTTTTTTTATTTTCCTATATCTTCATTTTTTTTTATTGGAGCTAATGACATACAAAATTAACGTGTTGCCATTTATTTCACTTATCTACTTCCTAGTTCCTACGCTTAACGTGAAGTGATAAAACATAATATTATAAATGTTTTAATAAATTCAACAAAGTTACCATATGAGGAATCAAAAATTAAGACGCCATTAACAATAAATGCCGGGCTCATCTACGTCAAACAAACCTGACATCTTTTGTGAACGCTCTGGGAAAAAATCACCGCGCAACCCTTTCGATTTTTTTTCTATGGAAGTCATTTGAACATCTCGATGGATCCCCTGCTCGATGCACCTTGTTGCAAATTAAGTATTCAGTTCTAAAAAAAAATGTGACCCCAAAGAATCGTGGGTAAAAATTTATCTTTTTTATTATACTATATTGAAATGAGACACCGGGTCCGCATATAAAATTAGACTTTTTATGCACGGTGAAAGGGTTAGACACGTTGGATGCATTGAAACTTTTTTTATTTCCGATAGTGTATAATTTAACCCTTTGCCACTCGTAGTTCGCAACAGTCTGTTATTTCCGTGGTATAGTTGAATTTGATTGCATAAAAAATATTATATTAAAATATTAAAAATATTTATTGAATTTTGAACTGAAACGCTTAGTTAAACTTATTCTAGTAATTTATTAAATAGACAATATAATATGGTTTAGACCTCGTACTTTGTGCATTAAAATTAAAATTATTTGTCATTGTAGTTTAATTATGTAAAGTTAAAATTTACACCTTTACAAAGTTACTCAAACTTAATGACAAAAACAACAAACGCAATGCATCTATTTTTCATCAATATTATATCAAAATCAAAAAAGAAGACAAAAGAAAAGTAGATTCCTGTTCTTTAATAACACTTATAAGGCTTATTACTATTTTAAATTATTACTGTATTAATCTTTATACATAAAAATTACGTGTCACGTTGTTTGTCCGCGATGGACTCCTAAACTACTGAACTGCTTTCAATGAAACTTTGCACACTCTGTGCAGTTTGGTCCAACTTGACAGATAGGATGGTTTTTATCCTGATAAGTGACGCTCAATTTTTTTTATTACGAATTTAAGGATTTTTTATATGAAGGGTCGTTGAAAAGGGCAGAACAACGTCTGCCTGGCCAGCTAGTATACGATATATGTCTGTATATCAGAAAAGTTTTTTTTAATTGTCAAGAAATACAAACAACGAAAGAAATAGAAAATATCCGAATTGCGTGTTATATTTTAAACTGAGAAGACATTCACAAACCTTTTGTACTATCACACAAAACATACAGACAAAAGCTCAAAGATAATATCAACAATTTCACACTTGGTACCTCGGGTGCTTTTTTTCAATTCGATAAAAGTGCTTTATTTGCGCCGATAACATCGCCCCCGATTCGATGTGACATCATTATTATAGTCGAGAGTCTATTGACTTCTGTAAACTCATTTTAAAGTTGCTTTTGTGTATAGGTGGCGGCATTTACCAGTATAAGGAAAACTTAAATTCTCAACTAAAATACAGTAAGTTATATACGTGGTAGAGCCATATTAGTAGTATAGTTGTAGCACGAATGGGTCGGCTCAACCGGGGAAGGACCGCGCACAGAATACCAGCGTAAAATAGCAGCTTGACACTGCTGTGTTTCGTATGGTGAGTGTAGAGAACCGGAGACCAATTTTACTGGAAAAGGAGCATTTCATCTTAGTCCTCACGGGTGACGACGCATCTGCATTGTTATTCTTTATTGAGGATAGATGTAGATGTCTATGGGCCGCAGCAACCATTTACCATCAGGTGGACTCTGTGCTCGTTTGTCACCGTATCCTATAAAAAAAGTGGCCATTCAATCTCTAAGAAAGTAGTACAACCGTATATTAATTAAAAAATAAAACAATTGCCGCTTATCTTAACTAGTTTTACAATTGATTTCAATGTATGATTTTGTAGAACTAAAATGATTATCGACAAATCCATCTCATACGGCCCTTGAGAGGTCTATGTTTAGAAATGGACTGTTACAAGTTGATGACGACGTTGACTTTTTTTTTTTTTTTTTAGAATAGGGGGCAAACGAGCATGCGGCTCACCTGATGGTAAGTGACTACCGCCGCCCATGAACAACCGCAACACCAGGATTTTATTACAGATGCGTTGCCGACCTTTTAGAAAGGTGTAAGCTCTTTTCTTGAAGGTTCCTAAGTCGTATCGGTCCGGAAAATTCGCTGGTGGTAATTGATTCCACAAGGAAGTCGTGCGAGGGAGAAAACTTCTTCTAAATCGCACAGTCGTGGACCGCCAATCATCCAGTTGGTATGGATGGTAACGCGAGTTTTGTCGCGATGTGCGATGGTGAAATTGAGCGGCTGGAATTAGTCCGAACAATTCCTCAGAGCACTCCCCGTGATAAATGCGATAAAATACGCAAAGAGATGCAACATCTCTACGCAGTGCCAGTGTATCGAGCCGATCAGAAATAACTCGGTCGTCGACGATTCGAACCGCTCTGCGCTGGATGCGGTCAAGTGGAAAGAGCTGGCACTGGGGTGCCCCGGCCCAGAGATGAGAACAGTATTCCATGTGGGGCCGAACTTGCGCTTTGTAAAGTTGCAAGCGATGTGCCGGCATGAAATACTGTCTCGCTCTGCTGAGCACGCCAAGCTTTTTAGAGGCCAATTTGGCCTTCCCTTCCAAGTGACCACGAAACTGCACACTATTCGATATGTCGACGCCAAGGATTCCGATACTGGCTGAGGCAGTAAGGGGAGTGCCTTGAAACTGAGGAGATACGACAAAGGGGTTCTTTTTAGCGGTAAACGCGCAAACTTGTGTCTTCTGGGGATTGAACTGGACTAGATTTAGTCGCCCCCAATCCGAGACTTTGTTAAGCAAAGACTCGACTTCAGACACAAGTTTGTCCCGGTACTCGGCGACGTTTTCCCGAGAAATATTGGCACGGCCGGTATATAAGGCATCACCAGTGCTGTCGTCCGCATAGCAATGAATGCTGCCAGTTAGCAACATATCATTGATATCCAGGAGAAACAGCGTTGGTGATAGCACGCAGCCTTGTGGAACACCAGCGTTGATAGGCTTGAAATCAGAGCATTCACCGTCTACTACGACCTTGATGCTCCGATCAGCAAGGAAACTGGTGATCCATTTGCACAATTTCTCGGGAAGCCCATAGAAAGGAAGCTTCGAAAGAAGCGCTTTGTGCCAGACCCGATCAAAGGCCTTCGCTACGTCCAAACTAACGGCTAATGCCTCCCCCTTGGACTCTACTCTGACGTCGAAAATCTATACCAATGTCTATTTGGACTTTATCTATGAAATTGAGGGTTTCTAATATAACGCGATAGCATATGAACTTACTAAAGGAAAACAGAAAAGTCATGTCAAAGCTTGCTATTATTTGTTGAATTAACATACGAAGTGACTTGTCACTTATAATGAAGAGTGAATCCTGCATGATAACAGGTAACATTCTTAGGAATAGTTAAACCTAGGAGAGACAGTCTAGCCATGCGCATATTATGTTGGTCCTGTGCCGAAATTATTTATTAGCGCTTCTTATAATCTGACACTCAAATCAATTTCTCTAATACTTCTCCACGACATCACACGTCCACACAGTTTTCAAGAGACTGTGTAAAAAGTACAGCTACGATTCGTTTAAGAAAATGGCCAACTTTTTAATTTGTATTTTGTTATTTTTGAAATTATTTTATTTTAACTATTAATTACTTTATATATAATAGTATAGTTGTAATATATTTAGTTATAATACAAATAACACACATTAAATTAGGTAAGATGACCATGTGAACGCTTTAGAATTGATAACTTTTGTACGTGGTAGAGCCATGCCGCAACTTTTAAATGGTTGTAGGTTGTAGCACAAATGGGTCGGTTCGACCGGGGAAGGACCTCGCTCTCACAGAATAACAGAGTAAAATAACAGCTTAATGCTGCTGTGTATTGTGTGATAAGTGTAGAGAACCGGTGACCCTTTTCTACCGCCATCAAAAGGGAGGAGGTATTCAATTCGACTGTATGTTCTTTTTTTTATGTGTTTACCTCATAATTTTTTTTCTGGGTGAACCGATTTTAATGACTATTTTTTTATTTAATGGCTGGTGCTTCTCATGTAGTTCCAAAAGTTGTAAATTTTATCAAGGTCTGACCAATAGTTTTTAAGTTATTCTTAATAGTTTATATTTCAGTCGGTTGTACAATTTTTTTTAATTTTTAATTATTACTCGATACTAAGCATTCCATTTTAGCCCTTAGGGGTTAGGGGTGACAACGCGTCTGCATTTTGATTCTTTCCAGAATAGATGTAGATGTCTATGAGGCACAGCAACCACTTATCATCAGGTGGACTGTGTACTCGTTTGTCACCCTTATTCTATAAAAAAAAAACTTTTAGGGACCGGTAATTTGTTTTATTTCTCATAAACAAACGATAACCTACCAACACTAAAAAACTACAAATTCCTTCTTACTAGTTAAATAAGAACACAAACTAAACGTGCAAAAAGACATAAATCTCACCCAACCCGAAAGCGTCGACATGTTTTCCAAACTTCGGTGTTACCGTCACTCCCCCGGTATTCGCGGGACACGCTCCTATTTACTAGTAACCCTAACTGACCCCTAACCCTGCCTACCTAAATATGACCTTTAGGCCTGGCCCTCGGTCATTGTGTAGTGAATTAATCGGTTGGTATGCCTTTATAGTGGACACTGCCCACCCGTTATTCACGACCATTTCTCATTGTGTTTGAATTAAAAGTTTTTAAGTGTCCCCTCGGTAGTTTAGGGTTTGAGCGGAGCGGGTTTGCAATTTTTTTTAAACCAAAACTAGTTATCTTCCGGAATCTATATAGATAAATTCAACGTTCATTCTAAAAATGCTATACAATTTTTGCACCTTGCATATTTCTGATATTAAAATAGCACACGAATTAAAAGTTAATGTAGATTCATGCAGTCACTACACGGCAAGTTAATATCTTATATATTATTTTTTTATTATTTTATAATGTTTATTTTCAACAGAGTTTCACGGTTGCATTGTTCGAATCTAAGACTCCTTAAGAGCATTTGTGCAAAAACACAAATTGTTAGTTTTCAAATTTACACTAACCTATTAAGACCACAGATTAAATAATAGTACTACGTAGTACGTACACAGACGGACGGGCTATTAGGCAGAAAAGGAGTCATACTACCTAATATTATTGACAAGCTGACGGTAAAATGTGTGCCTACAGCCTATATTATAATCGAATATGTTATAATGATTATAATAATGATATATGAATAATTTAAAATTAATAAATACTTATATCTAATCGACGTTTTTATATTTTTTTTTATATAGAATAGGGGGCAAACGAGCATGCGGCTCACCTGATGGTAAGTGACTACCGCCGCCCATGAACAACCGCAACACCAGGGGAATTGCAGATGCGTTGCCGACCTTTTAGAAAGGTGTAAGCTCTTTTATTGAAGGTTCCTAAGTCGTATCGGTCCGGAAAGATCGCTGGTGGTAATTGATTCCACAAGGAAGTCGTGCGAGGGAGAAAACTTCTTCTAAATCGCACAGTGGTGGACTGCCAATCATCCAGATGGTATGGATGGTAACGCGAGTTTTGTCGCGATGTGCGATGGTGAAATTGAGCGGCTGGAATTAGTCCGAACAATTCCTCAGAGCACTCCCCGTGATAGATGCGATAAAATACGCAAAGAGATGCAACATCTCTACGCAGTGCCAGTGTATCGAGCCGATCAGAAAGAACTCGGTCGTCGACGATTCGAACCGCTCTGCGCTGGATGCGATCAAGTGGAAAGAGCTGGCACTGGGGTGCCCCGGCCCAGAGATGAGAACAGTATTCCATGTGGGGCCGAACTTGCGCTTTGTAAAGTTGCAAGCGATGTGCCGGCATGAAATACTGTCTCGCTCTGCTGAGCACGCCAAGCTTTTTAGAGGCCAATTTGGCCTTCCCTTCCAAGTGACCACGAAACTGCACACTATTCGATATGTCGACGCCAAGGATTCCGATACTGGCTGAGGCAGCAAGGGGAGTGCCTTGAAACTGAGGAGATACTACAAAGGGATTCTTTTTAGCGGTAAACGCGCAAACTTGTGTCTTCTGGGGATTGAACTGGACTAGATTTAGTCGGCCCCAATCCGAGACTTTGTTAAGCAAAGACTCGACTTCAGACACAAGTTTGTCTCGGTATATGAATGAATTAAATTGAATTAGAATACCTACGTAGTTCGAATCGAATGAGTTTGAAGTTATTAGATGTCTGCTTACAAAACTTTACAAAATTCATTTTTTTTAATTAGTATTAATTGAAATAATAATTGATAAATAATATACCTAGAATGTTTCATTCAATTGCTACTATACCATAGTTTAGGAAAAAGATATCATTTCATAAAAGAAAACAGATGCCTCTATGTGACATTTTAAAACTATTCGAAATAATAATAGTTGATAATTATGCAGGAACTATTCAGGTAGGATATGCAAAACGATACATTTGCAATATTCAAATTTCGGCACACGCGGACCCGAAGGGTTTACGTGGCAGATGTTCCGAAACACAACTTCGCGCGCATTCGCAATGTTGTTTATTAAAAAAAATCTTTTGTGGCCATTTAAAAAGTAAAACTTCCCTTAACAATGCGCCATGCAAATTAGATGGCGACTCACCTTAGAAGGGCGTAAATTAAATTAATCTGATATATGAAACGCAACGTAAACCTAATAGAAATTACTGTTATATTTGCGTGACGAATTATTCAATGCAAATATTATTTTTATTCAATAGCGCTATAAGGAAGAACGATCTTTGTCGTAAAGATTTAAAGGCGAAAATAGCATGAATCGGAAGTAGAAATTTGCATAAGCGATATCGCACACCTTTCGTGCTGATCCATTCTATGGCAGTTTGACTGACAGGGTTTAGTTTGAATGAAACACAAATCCCGTAAAAGAAGGCGCCATTTACTTAAATTTATATATACATACGCGTATTTATTTAACATTGTAAAGAAATTTGTTTTTTTTTTTACAAAAAGTAAATACAACACAATCCAGGATTTCTTTGTATACTTCTTCTTTACGAAAATGCTTAAAAGAAATCTGAAAAGTGTGGAAAAAACAAATTAAATATTTAAATCCGCTAATTACTTCAAATCTGAAAGAACACCAAAGTAATCGATTATTATTTTAAAAGTGTAAAATTAATTAACTAAAATTACAGATTAATTATGATTTCTATTTAAAAAAAAATCATTGTAAATTGGATTATTTTATTAATTTAATAAACTATAGGATCCATTTTAATGAAAACTTAAACTAGTGTTTTCGCAAAGTGATGTCAAACCTTATTCAATTAACATAGAAACCTTAAAAACAATTTTAATAAGTATAAAGAATTAAAAACAATTACACTATAGGTACATATTTAAATAATTTGGAAAATGACAATGTACGCCTCATGAGCGTACCAATGGCATCAAATTTAATACTATATACATTGAGGTATTATGTACTAACGTACTTTAGTACATAATAGTTCAATGACTATATATCTCAATCTGTTGCTTATGTTTCTACGCACTGACGCACAGACCAACAGACGGCAGTCCATATATTTTTTCAATTACATTTTTTGTCATCTAAAGTGAATCATTTAGAAAGCAAACTAATCTTATAATTCAATGTATGTAGTTACTGTGACGTTAATAATAATATGGATTTTATGTTTAGATAAGAGTATGAGAACGATTTTATGTAGCGAAATTGAGGTATGGCCACATATCAAGAGTAGAGCACTCCCTTACGTTGTGAGGCGTGCAATATTGGAATAAACCTAGCAAGCTAACAGCATAGCAAAGTGGCGAAACAATCAGCTTTGTAGCGGTTTCTAACGGTTGCCGTTTAGCAATCAGTTTCAAAATAGGAGGTTCAGATGCCTGGGTGATCAGTAATCGATTGCTGAAAACAGAATTTGAAAATTCGAAACCGTTCTCGAGATAATCGTGGGACAGACGGACAGACGGACGGACAGACGGACAGACGGACAGACATCGTGAAATCAATAAGTGACTTCGCAAGCTTCGCCACTTAATAAGTAACGTTACAATTATGAGTTTTTTGATTCCCTCGTTGGTCTAGTCGTCGTAAGCTCGTAAGAGCGGCTGATGGTCATGAGGTCCCAAGTTCAAAATCAACTATTGGATTCTGGAGGAGGTCTGGAGGACATTATTATTACGAGCATGTTTTTTCATATTTTCTATTTCACATAACTTTTGAAGTTTTCCTTTTTTTAGGGTTCCGTACCCGAAGGGTGACCAACGGGACCCTATTACTAAGCCTCCGCTGCCCGTCTATCTGTCAGCGGGCTGTATCTCATGATCCGTAATAGGTCGAAATTTAAATTAGAATAAAATTAAATAAAATTAAAAACTAAAAATTAAATTTAAATTAAAATAGTAGAAATTTTCACAGAATGTGTATTTCTGTTGCCGCTATAACAACAAATAATAAAAATAAATTAAAAATTAAGGGGGCTCCCCTACTAGAAACATGTTTTACGATGGTACGGAACCCTTCATGTGCGAGTCTGAATCGCACTTGACTGGTTTTATTTGGTGTTTATTTTAAGTTTTAGATGTTTACCGTGAATATTGAGCCTAACAGGACGCACCAAATTTTAGACTGTGTTCGTATACCGGCCATTTTTATGCAAATGCGAAGGGCTGCATTTCCGGTGTAATATATTGTGTCTAACAACAATGTAGGTACTTAAAGGGTTTGAGCCATAGTAGTATGCAAAATAGTTACGCAAAAGGGAAATATGTGAGAATCACCGCGCCGCGTCTATAATTAGTATTCACAAAACTATAAAGTATTGTTATAGAAAATAGTAAGCATTTTCCTGGAACATGAAAAAAATGCGGTAATTCACCTTGTATACAAGGCAACTGTGGCAAACATCCACATATAAAGACTTGATGAGGCATACCGGAAACCGATAGATGCAGCTGTACTTAGACCGTGTTTGTGAATTTTTAGGGAAGATATATTATGTTCAGCGGTAAACTTATGATAGATCAAATTATATAGAGTAAATAAAAAACAAAAAAATGTCTATCGTCTTCATCTATACGAAACTAAAAAATGTTATATCAATTTGACCTTGAAGTCTGCATAATGTTACTGTCAAATTTTATTTTTACAATTGGACGTAGTTATACAAAAACGTTCCAACCCACAAATCATTCAAAAATGAGTTCTTCTTCTTCTTCTTTACTTTTTGGCTTCTCTTAAAAGAATTCTGCCAATGTCAAGTCATTTATGGGAGTGACAATCAAAAATAAGTTCGCGAAGATGTCAAAATACAGATCTACTTATTTTGACATCTTCGCGAAGATGTCAAAATAAGTAGATCTGTATATTTAACTCATTTTTGAATGACTTGTGGGTTGGAACGTTTTTGTATAACTACGTCCAATTTATATAGGTACCCATGTACAATTTATATGGGTACTATATGCTCCTACTAGCTGAGTTCTGTCTCTTGGTAGATAGTTTTAGACTGAAATCTCCCGTGAATCGGCAGTGATGTGCCTTAACCACTATTTTACAAGTACTTACAAATGTGACAAACGAGCAAGCAGTCTATCTTATGGTAATTCGACTCAGTGACACCCCTATTTATCCACGATTAAAATTAATAATGCATTTTCATTGTCATCCCTGAGGACAAAGATGGAATCCCTCGTTACGAGTAAAGGGACTCCGTATTTTGTCAGTCTGTCAGAAACACAGCATGATTATATTTTACTATACTGCCGTGCTCCAGCCATAATTATCTGCAACGTGGCTCTACCATTTGGAAACAATATTGGTCCTGAGGGTTGACCAACAATTTATTTTTTGTTTTAATGTGGTTCTTATTATAATCAATATTTTTACTTTGACAGTGACTTATGCAGGTTATCATAATATGTTGCAATTACAATCTGGGTGTCTTCAGAGGCAACAGAGGAAAATTAAACAGGAGATGGACAGCAGCATCTTCATGATAACGTCAGAAAATAATACTAAACTGCGGTTGCCAACCCCACTGTCGGACGTGAAAATTCTACCAAATATCCCATCATCCCCCATATCCCCATATGGGAGAGCCCTAGATTCACTCTGTGGCCTTCTGATAGACTGTAATGAATGAAGATATTATTGGAAAAAGGCATCGGCTTATAACTACAAACACCAAAATCAAAACATCTAACGCCAAAAGGAAGCCAACTACTACCATCAGAGTTACTTCATTATAGAGACTAGCGGTGTTTTTTGTCTTTCACTCGTCCATAAAGGGATAATTAAATTCAATAACCTAAAAATCAACCATTTCTGTGATGACTCATATTAGTAATTTTTGTTTTAATTCGAAATGAATACCCGTGTACGTCTAAGAAAGTGTATAGATATAAGAGTAAAAGTTAACCTAAGAAAAGATGGACAGACTGTGTCTGGGATGATATATAAGGAAGGAGAGAGTGAAGAATTAACGACTTTCAAAGTAGAACAGATGAAGAAGACATGCTATACCGATCAAATAATCTGCCAAGTAATTGCAGGCAGAAAGAAGAGCAATACCCATGCCACTTCATACTCGGCATATTGAGGACTAAGCCAAGCGGTCATCATAGCGTTATTTATCTGGTTATATTTAGCTGAAATATTGCAGTAACAAAACTAAACCAGACATTTTGTAAACACCACAGTGAAATATAATAAATCAAATTTCATTTCAATTTACAATTATTTACGACGCGTGCTGTAATTATTAACAAATTCGATAATTCGTTAACATAGCGGGTCATTCCGGACAATGTCACTCTTTATAAAGAACCAGTGCTGTCAACCCACCCATAGCTTTTCCCCTGCTTTATAGCGAGTTTTAGAAAGAAATATTGCGAATTATAAAAAGGCGCGTGGTCAAACCCGTTCCTTAGCAAATGAACTAGATAAACTGGTTTTGGCAAAATCGCAGTACGCTTTATTTTGCGCGGATTTGCTAAACATAATGATTTTGAATGGCGCCAATTGTTCGGCCCATTCTACAACAGTTCACGGTGTTTGATTGTAAATAAATATTTTGTTATAATTTCTGACCAATGTTAGGCAGATGGTTTTAAATTATCTTTTGTTAATATATCGAATATTTCAGTGTGAATAATATTAATGGAGGTCGTTAAACTTGAAAGTATTTTTTTCATATTCATAAATAGGTAAAAAATCATCATTTTTGTCAGTCCACTCAGTTTCAAATTAATGTCTTTATATATTTATAGACGCTTTTGCAAGAATCTGATAATAGCATTTCGTGAAAGCATGTATGCAGAGCCCACCTTGTATCATAGGCCAGTTGACTAGCACTGAGTGTACCTATTTATTTATTTAAACTCTGCGCCCCCTTTTCCCTAAAGGGGGTCGCTTCCGATTCGGCAGAAAGGTCATTCAGGCCAATGCCAGTCCCACAGGTGGTGTTTAGTGAGTAGGCACTTCTTCAAAGTGAGTCCCACATAACCACGCAGCCGGCTGCTGTGGTATGCTATGAGCATTCACCACCTCCCTCCCCCGCTTCCGGAGGGTGCCTTGCTAAGGCGCAAAAAAAATATTCAAACTTTGTTGCACAAAAAAGTGCAACGTACAAGGGCAGACTTAGCGCCTTAAGGAGTGTAGACATTGACTAATCTTTCACATGTACAGAGAATAAATAAACCTAGCAAGCTAACAGCATAGCAAATCAGCTTTGTAGCGGTTTCTAGCGGTTGCCGTTGAGCAATCAGTTTCAAAATAGGAGGTTCAGATGCCTGGGTGATCAGTAATCGATTGCTGAAAACAGAATTTGAAAATTCGAAATCGTTCTCGAGATAATCGTGGGACATACGGACAGACGGACAGACATCGTGAAATCAATAAGTGTCTTCGCAAGCTTCGCCACTTAATAATCATTAGGTGTAATCAATAAATCACACTTTGAATGTAAATTCTGTGGGTACTTAGGTATGTAACTGCATGCTATTGGGTTATGGATTATGGTCATGGTAGCTCAGGGAATACGCGCTCACCATAAATTTCAAAGCACACGAGAAAACTAAGCGACACCCTCGCCATTGTCAATGCCACTGTTATTTGCGATTCATCCATCCATCCCTACATTACAAGCCTGTAAAAGTTCATATCTGAACATAGGCCTCCTTATAGATTGCGTCACCATTTTGCCTTAATTCCACGCTTGGCAGGCGGGTAAACAACCACACAGTTTTTTTTTATTAAATTGAATTTTATCGGGAAAATGCTTCTGCCCATCTCGTTTCAGTTTCCTTCTGTCGCCTTTTACGACAGCGGAGGGACTAAGTATATGGGGGTAGTGGATATTCCTAATGAATGAATGAATGAAATATAGATACTTTATTGTACACCAGAAATACATATGAAAGAGAAAAAAAAACATATAGTTTTAAAGGTACAATTGGCGGCCTTATCGCTTAGAAGCGATCTCTACCACGCAACCATTGCAGAGGATAAACTGACCTGCGAGAAATGGTGAGGTTCTTACACCGCCACTACACGGCTAATTGTGATTATAAGTGCTGGTTTACCATGTCATATGGTAAAGGAAAACGTTGTGATGAAACCTGAATGTCTGTGAAATAAATAAAAACCTCAGCGACATGCGAAGTTCGTTAAATTGGATCAGCGCGGCAACCTCGTCTTTACTTCAAAATCTTTTCAGGAATAAGAAGCCTGTCAAAGTGATGGGTCAGATGACCATGGAAATACCAGCAAAATCTTATGAATTCCAATATATGGCGGTGTAACCATCATCATTTATTTAATTAAGAATAAGTGTGACAAACAAGCACAAAGGCCACCTGTTGATAAGTGATTGCTGTGGCCCATAGACATCCACTTACATCTATCCTCGATTAAGAATCAAAATGCAAATGCGTTGTCAGCTCTAAGGACTAAAATTGCTTGCCTCGTTTCCAGTAATATGGGTCTTCGGTTCTCTACACTCACCATACAAAACACAGCAGTATTATGCCTCGTTTCCAGTAATATGGGTCTTCGGTTCTCTACACTCACCATACAAAACACAGCAGTATTAACTTTACGCTGGTATTTTTAAAAGCGTCTTTCCCTGGTCGTGCGAAACCATTCTTGCTACAATTAAAATATAGCTGCAACATGGCTCTACCACCTAAAACTTATATCGTAGTAGGTATTATAATTAAAGTCGATTTATATATTTTTTATAATTGTTCAATTATTAATGATTTGACAATCAATGACAACAAGGCGTAGTGACATTAAGTAACTAGGGTTAAATACACTCATTTTGAATATATCATGAATATACAGTGGTAGAGTCACGCGGCAGCTTTTGCTGTCGCACGGATGGGCCGGCTCGAACCGGGGTGGTACCACGACCTCACAGAATACCAGCGTGAAGTAGAGGTTTACCTCTGCGTTTCGCTTAGTGAGTGCAGGTGGCCGGAGGCCCTTTTTACTGGAAATGAGGCATTCCATCTTAGTACTCACGGGTGACAACACATCTGCAGTTTGATTCGCAAACGAGGAAGATGTAGATGTCTATGGGCCGCAGCAACCACTTACCATCAGGTGGACTGTGTGCTCGTTTGTCACCCTTATCCTATAAAAAAAAGCTATATTTAATTGAAAAAGCATAGGCTTTTTTACGTGGTAGAGCCATGCTGCAGCTATATTAATAGTATAGTTGTAGCACGAATGGGTCGGCTCGACCAGGGAAGGACCACGCTTTCACAGAATACCTGCATAAAATAGCAGCATAACCCTGCTGTGTTTCGTATGGTGAGTGTAGAGAACCGGAGACCCTTTTCACTGGAAAAGAGGCATTCCATATTAGGTCTCACGGCTGACAACGCATCTACATTTTGAACGATGATAGATGTAGATGTCTATGGGCCACAGCAACCATTTATAGGGTAATTCGAGGACATATGGCCATAGAGGAGAGATGGCCCAGTAAAATATTTCCAACTCTCACCAAGAGATAGCAGTGATAAATAAGAAATTGAGTAATTTGCAGTTAATTCTTTCAGCTAATTAGAAAATAAATGCGCCTGTTTAGTAATTTAACTGTTGACAAAATGTAGACACTTTATTTGTCGTATTTTGAGTTGTCCCACTTAGAACATATACTTGTTTATAAAATAATCTCTAAAAGCGGTACTGTTGTTGATTTATTTCGAAGAATTAAGGGTGGGCCATCTGTCCTATATGTTTAGGACCAATGGCCCTAATTCGTAAAGGTTAGAGGGCCATATTACCTACTACTTTTATTGCTTATTTATGACATATCTAAGCAACTTTTTTTATTTTCCAGATGCCTAACCAGTATGTCTGAAAATCTGGTGATCACGATAAATGGAGTCAAAACATAGCACTAGCAATTCAGCAGGCTGCTTTGGCGTATAGTGTGCCCCGAAAAATACTATTTAACTACACTACACGTTTGAAATGTAAAAATTTCTTAAAGGGTGCCATGGGTCCTTCATCTGTTTTTGAACCGGATCACGAAAGAACACTACTTCGACATATAATTGACATGCAAAAGAATTGTTTTCCATTAACGCCCAAAGATTTAAGAAGCACCTTTAAGCTACCTTTTTGCTCAACAATTAGGTATAAAGCATTCTAATAAGAATAAAGAAGAAACCGGTTACGTGTGGTTGAAGTCATTTTTATAAATTAAAAATATTAAGAAGCGGCACGAGTCTTCCGTCACGGATATTGAAGATGAACAGATTCATCAAAAGAAAAAAGAAAACAAAAGGAATCTACCAACAAAGAATGTGACCAGAATAACAACAGAGTTAAGCTACGAGTACAACTGATACAGAGGATAAAGATGAACCGGTTCCCATAGAGTGGCGAATCTTCCTCTCTAAAAAACCCTGTTAACGACTTCTTGGGGAGACAAGATGTCATTATAGTCATCTTGTCTTCTTCCCTTTCTGGGAAATGTTTTTGAGGATGGAAGGGTTCATTTTCCTACGATTCCTCCATATAGCCATCTTATATTGATTAAAATAGTATAGGCATCTTATATTCATTAAAATAGTATGGCCATCTTGTATTGAATAGCATAGGAGATATAGCCACCTCAGTATGTGAGTGTGTGTGTTTTTTTTAAAGTGAAGTTAACGTTGGATTTTTGTTATTATTTCGTGTTCAATTTTATTAGTAATAAGCAAATGACTGAAAAATAAAAATAATTCTTTTATTTGATGTAGGTAAGTACTTCAAAATAGAATGTCCCAGAGAAAACTATGACAAACTGTCCTCGAATTACCCTACTATAAAAAAACTGGAAGAAGACAAAACTTAATCTTATCATTAACCTGAAAAAATCCTGTTTTTTGATCAAAAACCTAAACTTGTTTAGGTTTATGATAAAATTTAAGCTTAGGTTAGGTTAGGTTATCTAATTGTTTTATTTATTTAAAGGAATGGCAACCAAAATTGATTTTATAATATAACTAAATCAGTCTATGGATTTCCTCAGGTTTATGATAACATAAAGTACAGTAGTAATTTCGTCTTTAACATAAACCTGCAACATATAATAAATATGTAGAGAATAAATAGCAAGTGACACGATTCAAATGTAAGCTCACTGTGATAGAGTGATTATTCAATATTCATTATCATCCGAATCCAAAAGTCGAGCGTTTCAATCAGTGGCGTAGCGTGCCTTCGAGGGGCCCTGTATCAAAATTTGTTGGGGGGCCCCAATGAAGAGTAAAGATTTCATAAAAGGAACAAAAACGCTTGCATTGAATTCAAATTATTATATATTGATTTTAAGTTATTCATCATCATCGTTACAGCCCTTCATAAGTCCAAGGAATGAAAAAACGAATAAAGGAATAAAAAACATATACATAAAAATGGTCTTCAGTTCTCTATGTACACATAAATTATCGTCAATTATCACGACAACGGCAAAAGTACTAATTCCACTAGTTCATCATCATCATCATCATCATAACAGCCCTTCATAAGTCCATTAAAGAGCATAGGCCTCACCCAAGGAATGCCACAAAGCACGGTCCTGAACCACCTGCATCCATCGACTTCCTGCATGTCTTACCAGGTCGTCACTCCATATAGTGGGGGGACGCCCTACACTTCATCCGCCGGTACGAGGCCGCCACTCGAGAACCTTTTTCCCTATCGGTTGCCGGTTCTTCGAGCTATATGTCCGGCCCATGGCCACTTCAGCTTACTAATTCGTTGGGCCATGTCGGTGACTCTGGTTCTACTGCGCATATCCTCATTTCTAAGTTTATCACGCAGAGAAACTCCGAGCATAGCCCTCTCCATAGCTCGCTGAGCAACCTTGAGCTTCCTCATCCGGCCAGCAGTGAAGGACCACGTCTCAGTTCCGTATGTCATCACTGGCAACACGCACTGGTTGCACAATTTCGTTTTCAAGTTTTGAGGTATACCTGACTAGAAGATGTGCCGTTATTTCCCGAACGCTACCCAGTCGAGTCGAATCCCTCGATTGACCTCTCGGTCGAAGTTGGACTTACTTAGTCGGACTATTTGTCCCAGGTAAACATAAACGTCAACAACTTCGAGCTTAGAGCTACCAACAACTACCGACATAGGTGTGACATGGACATTAAACATGATCTTTGTTTTGTCCATGTTCATCTTAAGACCTATCCGTTGGGAAAAACTATTGAGGTCATTAAGCATAGTGCTTAGGTCCTCCAGCGATTCTGCCATAAGGACTATATCGTCGGCAAATCGAAGGTGAGTGATGTACTCGCCATTGATGTTAACACCGTATCCTTACCAGTCCAGAAGCTTGAAAACGTCTTCCAATGCAGCGGTGAAGAGTATCGGGGATATAACGTCACCCTGTCTTGCACCTCTCTGCAATTGGATAGGTTTCGTACTCTGGTTCTGTACTCGGATAGCCATCGTAGCCCTACTGTACAAGCACTTCAGCACTTCGATATACCGACAGTCAACTTGGCATCGCTGAAGGGACTGCAGCACCGCCCGAATTTCGACGTAATTTTGATTGAAAGTCTTTGGGCTTTCTCATAGTCCACATACGCCAGAAATAGTGGTAAATTGTACTCCTCGGACTTCTGTACAATTTGCCGAAGGGTATGTATGTGGTATATGGTGCTAAAGCCTTTTTGGAAACCGGCTTGTTCGGGAGTAATGACTCTCGAAAACAGCATGTAGACGCGGCTCAAAAGGGAACTCGGTCTGTAGTTCTTCAAGAGAGCGTTGTCACCTTTCCGGAGTAGTGCCACCATGGAGGACGGAATTAAAGAGCTTCTGAAGGACATCAAGTATCGGTTTTCCACCCGCTTTCAGAAGCTCCACTGTAATTCCATCCAGCCTGGGATCTTGCCGTTTTTAAGATGCTGGAGAGCCATTCTAATCTCGCTCAGACTGACGTCCGAGATATCATCGGAATAGTGTCGGATAAGACTCGCTCTTGGATCGTTACTCACACTTACGTGTGGCTCCAACGATGATGTGTACAGCTGCCAATAGAACCTCTCAATCTCACTCAAAACCTCAGGTGTCCCGGAAACGACGCTGCCATACTCGGTCTTCAGCTTCGACAGTTGGCTCTTTCTGGCAGACAGATCTCTTGCAAAGACTTGGGAGCCCTGGTTCTGCTCGATCTTTTCTTTAATACGAGCAGAATTAAAGTTGCACAAGTCCCGCCGCATGCATTTGGAGATCTGTATGTTCAGTTGCCTGTACGCTGTCAAATCTACTGAAGACTGCAGCTATATACCCCGTCTAAAAGCCATTGAGATTAGAGTGTGATCGGAGACTTTTTGTTTCTTCTGCGGCGGGTCTTGCAAAACTTAGCTCAGACCGCATGGACAGTTTCCACGAGCTTGTCATTCATATCGTCCATTGTATTGCAATCTTCTAGGCACTGAAAACGGTTTCGTAGCTCGAGCTGAAAGGTTTCTGGACTTTGGATTAGAGCACGAGAAGGACGGAGCGTTGACTTCATTAGACGTGACTTCTCCAACTTAACGTTTAGGTTCAGTGTGCCTCTCACCATTCGGTGATCGCTGCCGGTTTTCACCCTCGCGATCACTGAGACATCACTGAATAGTTGTCGTCTGGTCGTCATAATAAAGTTAATCTCATTTTTTGTCGAACCGTCGTGGCTCGACCAGGTCCACTTCCTGTGGGGCCGCTTCTGGAAGAAAGAGTTCATCATAAAGAGTCCTTCTTTCTCCATGAAGTTCGCCAGCTGCTGGCCCTTTGGGTTCCGTTGCCCTATTCCGAATTTCCCTACTTTCAGCTCACCGTTCTCTCTTGTGCCTAGTTTTGCGTTGAAGTCTCCCATTAACACCGTATAGTGGGTTTTGGAGGAATGCATTGTTCTAGAGATATCCTCATACATTTCTTCCACCTCCTCATCGGCGTGTACCGAGGTTGATGCGTAAACCTGTATAACCTTCAGCGATTACCGTTCGGTGATTCTGAGTATAAGGTCCGCAACCCTCGTCGACACACTCCCAATCTTTACAACGTTGTTAACGAGAGACTTGTGGACGATAAATCCGACACCTCCTTGGGACAGATGGTCGCCCTCCTGGTGATAGAACAAATTGCCGGATTCGAGGATTACCGTGACCTCCCCCTCTCTTCAGACTTCGGATAATCCTACGACATTCCAGTGCAACTTGTCTATCTCTTCTTCTAGCTCCAGGACCTTCTCGTCAGTCCTCAGGGTGCGTGCGTTATAAGTTGCCATGTCGAGTCGTCGTAGGTGGCAACAGAACCTCCACCGGAGACTCTTAGCACCCCCTGCCTCGCTGTTACCATGGTCGCCACCTTAGCCAGGAATAGCGGGGCTGCCGGGGACTGGGGGCCATCTCTTCGTTACTTTCATGGGGGTATATTGCCATAGTTGCCACGCTTGGCGAGCGTGTTGGCAAGCGCAGTTTTTTTATTGTTGTTTTGCTGTTATCAGAAAGATGCTGCTGCCCATCCTCTGCCTCAGTTTCCGTCTGTCGCCTTTTACGACACCCACGGGAAGATATGGGGTTGTGAGTATTCTTACCCGCCACTACACGGGCTTATGAGTTATTACTTACAATAAATACTCCTAGGAACTAAGCTAGCCAAACAATTTAATTTTCGTGCCTTTTGTTCGGCGAACATAGCTGAAGACGATTTCAGTTTTACTAAATTCTTTACTTCTTTAGAGAATAGTGATAGCCTTTCCTGTCCCATTAGAAGTCCTTGGAGTTTTTGCTTACACACGTTGGGGGCCCCTGTAGCCCGGGGGCCCCGTATCATTGATACGGCTGATACGGCGGTAGCTACGCCCCTGGTTTCAATCCATACAATGTATTCAAACGCCCTAAAATTCGAAGATGGAATGCTGCTCTGCCTCTGCTCTGCGCTCAGGTTGGCGCCAAAATTCGGCGTTCCTCTCGAGCGCGTACCGCCTCACATACGGGCTCCGCCCCACACATGGTGGCCAATCGCACGTCGTCGAACACCCTCGCGCAACACGCTATCGATCTGCCGAGTGCGGACACTGCTCGAACAGTTTACGTTTCGACATATCACACGCTAAGCACCGACAAACAAAACATATGGACATTGCGTAACGTAATTTACACTCTACTTGAACACAACAAAGGTTAAATTGCATCGTAAGCCCGAAAGGCAGTTTTGACAGAATTTTTTTACAGATAGAGGAATTCATATTATTGCGTTCGTTAAATCACACATAGACGGATAGAACAACAAATAGGTACTTAAAATAAGGTTTATACGTTTTTTTTGTATTTACATTTACACAACATATTATAACAATTATAATAAGCGTATGTTCTAGTGATCGACCACTTACTGGCTATTTAATTAATATAATTAAACCTATTTTTACTATACTTAAAAATAATGTTAGTATTACCAGTACAGTGAAAGTTTAGTTCCATCTAACGGATAATTTAAAAATTAGCAGGCAGTTGTACCAAAGCGCCATCTATAAAATCATATTGATAACGCAATGTACTCTAGAATTTTAACGTCCACAATTATCAGCTTTTTATTATTAATGCTAGATGTCGCTTAACAAAAATACAAAAATTTAAACCGATGAAATAGAGAATACAGACATTATTAAATTTGTTTCACATTACCAAGGTTTTTTTACGTCTTCTGCAGTTCTGCAATCTGCATACGTTAACTGAATATTTGCCAAATAAACCAAAAAAGGCAGGCGCATTACTGAGAACAGATGATGCTTTATAAATACTGGGTTGTTTCATATCATCAACATAATTTGAATGTAGGGTTTTGGTGAATTTTGAGTTACTGGCGACCGAGCGACCATCATTTTAGACGTTTAACGTCTAGACTAGCATATAGACGGAATTTCGTTAAATCACGGGTGATCTCTCCATGGTATAGCCTGCAAAAAATAGCCATCCGCTTCTTACCATCAAGTGATATATTATAATACACGTCGAATAATAAAGGTTCTACTAAGTTTCCTCCTTTCTTAAATTCGGTTCAAAAATGATGTCTATAACATACAAATCCGTAGCAAATGGAGTAATTAAAAGAAAACCCATAATAAAATTATATTATTAAATTTATTGCTAACAAATATTACATTAGAAATATACAAAAGAAGATTTGTTAGGTAATTAATTTTAACACAGTTCATGTAATTATTATTATATTTTATTGTCATAACGCTGATACTTTGTGTCCAAACCTCACTTTTTAACTTTTTTTCTCTTTTCAGTCTGAACTCACTGGTGTACAAGATACAAGAGTATATTTCTACATTTACTGGTGTAATATTGTCACGACACTACGACAGTCTCTAGCAAAGAGTATAGTAACTGTCCTGTGTCCTGTGTACAGGAAGTGACTATATATATTATAATTATAGTATAATTTATACAGTAATCTATGGTCGATAGTCACTTGCGGGCAGATATTCTAGACACACGACAGTGTACCTATAAGCCAAGTTCGAAAAAGATAACGTAATATTCATTCATTCAAATAAAGTTATTTATTGAAAAGGGCGATGCGACGCATCAACTGTTTTATTTTACACGAACAATTTCAAGCCCCATACCCATAGATAATACACTATATATGCCCATAACTCTAAAATATTTAGACCTACACACTTGTAATTCTGCATACAGTCTCCTTGAATACCTAGAACATTAATTAGTTCTTGATTTATGGCGCGTCTCCACCAAAGTTTTGTCGTCAACACAACATTTGCCAACACGTTTTGTCAACAAATGTTTCTGTAATCACCTAGTTTTAGCAACAAAACGAAACAATGTCGGAAATCGTGTTTCCATTTTCGGCGGCAACATCAAAGGAATACGCTCGTTGCCGACATTTGTTCCCTCGGTGGAGACGCTTGTTAACAGAAACATTTGTTGGCAAAACGTGTTGGCAAATGTCGTGTTGACAACAAAAACTTTGGTGGAGACGCGCCTTTAGATATGAAAAATGCAATTTTATCTATTACTCACTCATGAAAAACCAGGTTTACATTTTCAGCAGTGACAAGTGCGAGTGAGATTGACAAATAAGCCACTTATATAACAGGTTACTTTCAAACTTACAAAGAAAAAAAATCGGTAGTGCAAATTATCGATATTCGATGTCGAAAAGGTTATTGGTGCGGTTAGTTTTCAGTACAGTACACAGAGTACATTTTATATGTACAGTAATTAACTGACGACAAATAATTCTTATAATTATTTAAATATATTAAAAATAAAGACTGGGGAAAAATCCCAACAAAAACGTCAAGGTTATTAATTTATTTATTAATAAAATACTTATTTTATTTTCGAAAATTAGGACTGCCTATAAAAGAGTACGTTCCAAGAATGTTGTACATTCTTTTAGAGATTGCCCATTCGATCTTATTATTTATATTCAAAAGGTGGCCCTGTTTTTGCATTTATGATTTTGTTGAGATATAAATTACATTTAATAGGGTATTACACCCATTTTCAAAAAGTGTTTTAAATAAATCCCAGAGTGATAATGAACCAATATAATTTTTATATAAATTTTTTAAAACCGATTAGTGACATAAAAATTACTTTTAATCTATCGTTTTAAATTTTAACGTGAAAACGCTAGCCGCCATACTGTTCAAGTTGTGACGTCACTGTCCTAGAATTTTGACAATTTTGCAAAGGAATAAGATACTTTTGAATGTTTAATAATGATGTATCATCTACATCTACATTGTGTTGTACCTGATTGCAAAAAGACGAGCATAAGAACGCCGGGGAAGTTATGGATTAAAGTGCCAACTGATTTAAATATGAGAAATACTTGGTTAAAACTGGCAAGAAGAGACCCGAAGGCATTGTCTACAAAATCTAAACTATACTTCTGTGAAGATCACTCTGATGTAAATATGACTTATATTTAACTATTGATTAAACAAAACAAAACATCATGACATGATAGGTACCTATTGCAAGTCAAATTTTATAATAGATTAGGTTCATCGCTCGTCTGTCCCGCCCTTTGTGGGCCATTTTGATAGCCCTTGCAAGTGCAGTGCAGTGTTTTACTTAATTCCTGTTTTTTGTTTATTATATGGGAATAAAGACATGGTTTGTACTCAGACCAAATAAAAAAGTGACTTTTTATTTCGTCTGAGGGTTTGTACAAAAAAATATAACAAAAAGTTTTTCTCACCTAAGCTTATATTATAATATCTATAATATTAGTGCTAAAAGCGAAGTAATAAACTCGCTTTAACGAATCCGTCTTCCATGATGCCTTTTCAATAAAATTTGGAATGAAAGTCAACAATCGTAATGATAACTTGAAAAATTTCGAAATTAACTAGTTAGTACACAGCACATAACCTATTTCTGTGACCTAGTGACGTCACGACGCTATCTAATATGGCGGACATCGTTTTGCAGATTTGAGGCACAGGTAAAAAAAAATTATTCTTTAAATTGAAATATAAAATTTATAATGCATTTTTATAAATAGAAATCAATATTTCTCGTTTACTTTTTACAAAATCTATCATAAATATATATTCTTTGACTTATTTTTACATTGTGTAAAATACCCTATTGCGTAATAAAAAACACCCCTGTCAAATTAACGTGGTAGAGCCATATTGTAGCTATATTACTGGTATAGTTGTAGCCTGAATGGGTAAGCTGCTGTTTCGTATGGTGAGTGTAGAGAACCGGAGACCCTTTTTACTGGAAACGAGGCATTCCATCTTAGGCCTCACGGGTGACAACGCATCTGCATTTTGATTCGCAAACGAGGATATATGTAGATGTCTATGGGCCACAGCAACCACTTACCATCAGCTGGACTGTGTGCTCGTTTGTCACCCTTATCCTATAAAAAAAGTATTATAAAATGTGTAGGGATAAGAATAGACAATATACCTTATTGATTCAAACAAGACTCAACCTAATGAAATGTAAGTAAAGTACATTCATATGTCATCCTTATTGCCATTTTTACTCACTCCGTTGGCAACAATATCTTTGGTGATAAATATTAAGGTTTTAAACTAACTTATTAATTATAAGTGTAAAAGATAACAAATCAATAAAAAAAAGTGTATGAAAATATTGCAGTATAAACATACATCAAAATCAAATTGCACATTTAAGTTTCAAAATATTATAAATTAATTTATCACATATAAAAATAAAAATCATTGACTTTGCCTTTAATATACAACAAATATAAAAAACATTATGAGGAATTATTATTAATTTTGTGTAATACTTTTGTTGGCTCATTTAACACCAATGGTATATTGCCACCACCATTTTTTGGCACCCATCCAATAGATTCTTCTTCCATCTTCTTTTTTTCTTCCTTAATTCTTTCATATTCATCTATTTCAATCTGATACTTTGGGGTGGTTATACCGAAGAAGTTAGCAAGGGACTCCCCTGCATAATCCACTGCATTTAATACTTTGGTTCCTGACTTCATTGCATAATGAGAAAACCATGGACCCCACGATAGTGTTGTCTAAAACCAATTCAACTCTATATTATTAAAAATATTGATTTATTACATATCTTCTCCTTCTGCATCAACCAGTAAATGTCCACTGCTGGACATAGTTTTCTCCCATTAGTGGGAGGGTTTACTTTAATGGAAACGCATGGCATGCGGATTGGTAATGTGTGTGTATGTGTGTGTGTGTGTGTAGATCGTAGATGCACAGACTGCGGCCCGCCGGTCGAATACTGGTGGCCCGCCGACAGCAAAAATAATACTCTCGTGCATTCGAAAAATATTGAATTATTTTCCAGAATAAAACCAAAAAAAATATGTTCGAAAAGTAATTTGAATCTCGCGCGCGCGCTCTTAAGTGCGCTTATCGGTGCGCCGTGCATGCGTCGGTAACAGCGGTCGGTAATGTTCGTGCTGATCTCGGTTAAATTCGGTTTCTTGAGGAACCGCCGCGGCCAGCGGCGCGGCGACAACGGCAGCGCGGTGGCGGCTTATCCACAGGTTATATTGTTAGAGCAAGCGAGATAGCAATAGTCCCGAATTCCCGATTGCTCGCGTAGGTAGATACACGAAGCTTCTAGAGTCGGTTTCGTGATTTCTCCTGACAGTTTTCGACTCTATACGCGCGGTATAAAAGCCACGCTAACCGCAGCGACCGACAGTTCGGTTTTAATTTGAGTGAAGTGTCAATAGTTCTAGTGTAGATTTTAACTCGACTAGCTGGTGTCATATATTTTGATCCACATTCAACGTAGATTTCCCGTCAAGTGCCGTGTATAATTGTGTTGTGAAATCGTAAGTAAAACTCTGTTATTAATAAGTGTTGCCCTACCTACTTAATCAATTATTTTTGGTAATTTAAAAAAGGATGGGTAATTTAAGTAGGTACTGTAATTGTTTTTAGATGCTGTGTTAATCCTAGCCAGGATTAGAACGCAACATGGACAAGCCAGGACCTAGTAAAAAACGTAAGGTTAAAGATGAAAATCGGCAGATTCAAGAAATTTGGACTGAGAAATACTTTTTTGTATGGTCGCATAACAAAGTCGTTTGTTTAATTTGCAAGAATTCTGTTGCGATTGCAAAGGAATATATAAATAAAAGGCACTGAAACGCAGCATCCTAATTTTACCAAGTTTACAGGCGAATTAAGAAAGCAAAAAATGTTGTCTTTAAAACGGGAGCTTATTGGTCTGCAAGTTATATTTACGAAACCCATTCAAGATTCAGAAACAGCTACAGAAGTTAGTTTTGAAATTTCTCGAATGATAGTAAAGCGAAGTCGCCCCTTCAATGATGGGGATTTTGTAAAAGAATACATTAAAATTGCCGCTAAGAAAATGTGTCCAGAAGCAGCAAAAAAGTTTGAGAAAATTCAACTGAATCGTATGACTATCCAAAGACGAATTATGTCTTTGTCAGGTAATATTGCGGAACAATTAAATGAAAAAACTAAGATCATTGAATTTTTTTCATTAGCACTCGACGAATCCACTGATATTAGTTCCACAGCTCAACTTCTGATATTCATATGAGGTGTTACTCAAGATTTTGAAGTCTTAGAAGAGTTATTAGGAATGTGTTCATTGAAAGGTCAAACCAGAGGAGTTGATATACTCAATGTACTTTTGGATGAGTGTTCAAAAACTCATTTGGACTTATCAAAATTATAGGGAGTTGCGACTGACGGTGCTCCTTCGATGATTGGTGTCAATTCTGGGCTAGTTACTTTGCTGAAAAAGCATCTGCAAGAAAAAAACATAAACGCTGAAGATCTCATGCAGTTTCACTGCATTATACACCAAGAAGCCCTCTGTTCTAAAAAAATTGAATTTCAAAATGTCATGAAAGTGGTAGTTTCGACTGTAAATTTCATAAAATCACGAGGACTCAATCACAGGCAATTCAAACAATTCCTTGATGACATTGAAAGCGAATATGGAGATTTACTGTATTATACAGAAGTAAGGTGGCTAAGTCGTGGATTGACACTGGAACAATTTCTAAATTTAATAGAAGAAATTGGAATATTTCTGGCAGAAAAGCAAAGGGATGTCCCGGAACTTAAAAATCTTGATTGGTTGTGTGAATTCGCTTTTTTAGTTGATATTACAAATCATTTGGATGTCTTGAACACACGGCTTCAAGGCAAAAATCAACTGATATCCCAGCTCTACGCTCATGTATCATCTTTTCAATGCAAGCTGACACTTTTCAGATCGCAATTGAATTCTGGAAATTACAATCATTTTCCGAATTATAAGAAAATGGCTGAAAAATTCAACAAAACTGCAATTAATTACAGTTATGTAGAAAAGCTAGATATTTTGATTCAGTCTTATCAAGACAGATTTTCGGAGTTTAAAAAAGTGAAACCTCTGTTGGAGATATTCAGCAATCCTTTCATGATTTCAGTTGAAAATGCGCCAGAGTCAATGCAGTTATAAATTATCGACATTCAAAACGACCAAGATTTACGCAACAAATTCAACGAAGGAGACTTGCTGAACTTTTACCGCTGCATTGATAAAAATATGTACAAAGAGTTGCGCATAAACGCTCTGAAATGTGCCAGCTTATTTGGTTCTACCTATATATGTGAACAAACCTTTTCAATACTAAATAATAATAAAACAAACAATCGAAACCGCCTTGCAAATGAAAGTTTGGAAGCAGTTTTACGTGTTGCTACAAGTAAATTTGAGCCAAATATAAAAAAGATTGTAAGCACTATGCAGTGCCACGCTTCAAATTAATAAATTCTTTTTCAATTTTAATACATCATTATCAATTATTTATTTTCTTTAATTACCTATACTTCTGGCGGCCCGCCATCAGTTCATAATTTGCCCGAGTGGCCCCTAATCTAAATAAGTCTGTGCATCACTGGTGTAGATGATTGTGATGACAAATGTAAAGTGTGTTAACGTACTTTTAGGGAGCTTTATTTTCCCTATTTCATTACCATCATCATTACAGACCATCACAAAACCTCTGTTAAACATAGGCCTCCCCTAAACCAATGCAACAAAGCACAGCAATGAGACACTTGTATCCATCTACTCCTTGCACCATCCTTTCCCTATTTACCACTCTAATAAACTCATATTCAAAAATAGTTATAATTTTTAATGTTTCCTAATAGTGCTATTTTAAGGTTGTAAAAGTGAACAATTGATTTTTAAAAGAAATGTAACAAATTTAGTAATAATGCAAGATATTTGTGCAAATATCATTTCCTTACATTTGTGCAAATACTAATCATTAAATAAATCTCTAATTTACAGCTTATATCACATTTAACTTATTTTTACTTACCTATTTTAAAATATATTTAACACAATGAAATCCATAAAATTAGTTTATTCCAATAATGCAAGATATTAAATTTAAGGGGTTACTCAAACTGCACCAACAATTAAGTTAGTATAATCACTACTAAGGTCTTAAGATGAACATGGACAAAACAAAGATCATGTTTAATGTCCATGTCACACCTATGCCGGTAGTTGTTGGGAGTACTAAGCTTGAAGTTGTTGACGAGTATGTTTACCTGAGACAAATAGTCCAACTAGGTAAGTCCAACTTCGACCGAGAGGTCAATCGATGGATTCAACTCGGTTAGGCAGTGTTTGGGAAATTACGACCCATCTTCTCGTCATGTATACCTCAATACTTGAAAACGAGACTGTACACCCAGTGCGTGTTGCCAGTGATAACCTTTGGAACTGAGACGTGGTCCTTCACTGCTGGCCGTATGAGGAAGCTCAAGGTAGCTCAATGTGACCGACATAGCCCAACGGATTAGTAAGCTGAAGTGCCAATGGGCCGGCCATATAGCTCGAAGAACCGATTACCGATGGGTAAAAACGGTTCTCGAGTGGCGGCCTCGTACCGGCGGACGAAGTGTAGGGCGTCGCCCCACTAGATGGAGTGACAACCTGGTAAGATATCCAGGAATTCGATGGATGCAGGTGGCTCAGGACCGTGCTTTGTGGCATTCCTTCGGGGAGGGCTATGTTCAGCAGTGGACTTGTGAAGGGCTGTAATGATGATGAATCACTACTAGCCAGTATAACAAAAATTGTCATTTCCAATAAAAGATGTGAATAATCACAAATGTGAATATAAAGTACATTTATCACACTAGACAGGCACTTGAACTTTGGCGAGTGATGACATATGAATTTCAGATACAGTCCATCACCCACTGCCCATATGAGGAAACTCAAGGTTGCTTTGCAGTTTATGGTTCTAGATATTTTGAGTTATAATAATAGGTAATGCCGTTAAAACTTAAAATGTATTATTTAGCCCAGTTTATTTGAAAGGGACGAAGAGAGAACGAAGTGTGAAATATGGGTAAATCAGGAATGTCTAGAACAGGTAAATGAAATTGTATACTTGGGGAGTGCTTTTAGCCGGGATGGAAGATGTGATTTAGATGTGGACAGGCGTGTCGCTGCCGGGAACAAAGTCAATGGTGCCCTGACTGCGTTAGTCAAAAGGCAAGGCGTAGTGAAGAGTGCACGCCTTGCAATACATAACGCAGTGTTGGTACCGACTTTGTTATATGGCAGCGAAACCTGGGTGTGCCAGAAGAAGCATAAAAGCAAGTTGAATGCAGTGGAGATGCGATCTCTTCGTAAAATGTGCGGCGTTACCATGGCCGACCGAAAGCGAAACGAAGAGATTCGCAATATGGCAGGTTTGAAAGATGACCTTATCACAAAAATTGATAAGGGCGTGCTTCGATGGTTTGGGCACGTTGAGCGAATGAGTGAAGACCGAATGGTGAAGAAAATATATAGCGCGAAAGTTAATATTAAAAGGTGTCGAGGTAGACCGAGACTAACTTTCGAAGACCATGTGAGCAAACTGCTCGAAGAGGGGAGGGTCAAGAGTACTCGGATACCTAGACGTGCATGTATGAAGAAGATAATGAATCTGAAAGAAGCGAAAGAGGTATGTAAGGATCGTGACACTTGGCGATCTGTTCTCTCTGGCTACCCCGTCAGGGATTGTGCGTGAAGATAAGGTAAGTTAAGTTAAGTTAAGTTTTAGCCCAGTTTATCACAAGATAATGTTTCACAGATAGACAAAATTATGTTTAGAATATACAAAGCCTTTATAATTATATTAATCTATTATATTATAAGCCACTAGTAGGTTCACTTTTATTTGCTTACTCACTGGGTCAATATTATCTTCAGTTTTGGGTACACTTGCTAATTCATTAACATTTGCTTCCTGAATTTCTTCTTCAACCCCATCGCTGAAGTGTAAAATTTTGATTGGTCTGTTAATTGTAACATTTACTTGAGTATTGGAAATTTCTGAAGCATCACTCGTCTCCATTTCAGTACTATTATTCCCTAGCACTTCTTATTCTTAATCGTAATAATTTGAGATTTTACCTGACCAAAATCCAAACTAGCTTGCTAGCTTGCTACATATATATTTATCACAAACTATATAGAAACGCTACGCGTTCAGACGGACGTCTCTGGTACATTTAATTTGGACCGTAGAGCAAATCAGAACATGACATTTCGTTTTTTTTTAATATGAATTGGATATAGGCAAAGGAATAATTTTATTTCAGCCTAGTATATAGTAGCAGTATATATATATATATATATATATATATATATATATATATATATATATATATATATATATATATGAATGTATACCTATATAATATTTTTATATATATAATTTTAATTACTATTTTTATTATTATACTATTATGAAGGATTCGTAGAAATAAAATGCATTGTATATATTATTTAATATATGATTTATTTCTTTAACCTTTTTTATAATAGTTTAAGGCGTTTTTTTTGCATTGGTGGCAATGTACGCTTTTCGATTCTAGTGATGTCCGTGCCTTTCAGAATCCCATCTATAGTATGTGCTATAGAGTAAACATTTAATTGCTCTCTTGCTGCTTGCACTTGAATATTTTCAGTGGAAAGGTTCTCTTCAATACATTCGATATCCAGTGTATTGAGCTGGAAAAAGGAATATTTAAATATATATATTACAAGTTTGAATATGTGCGCTAATTGTAATTGTTGTCGTTTATAAATGTTTGCATAGAAAATGTCAAGACAAGAAGAGGCCATTGTAATCAGACAAAGTTACTTTCACATAAATCTAAGAAGCTTTCACAATTATACACAAATTTCTAATAATTTTTGAACATAATTATCATTCATACCAAAGATAATTAAGTATACTGTAGCAATTTTTGATAGAAGGTTGGGAGGATAAAAGTATTTGTAAAGTAGCCAATTATCTATTCGAATCTACATTCATGTTCTACTGCTGGGCACAGACTCTGTCTCATTTCTCAGAAGGGTATGAAATAATGAGTTGGGCAAGGTGCTTATTGGTAGACTACATCTTTAAAATATTTTTATTCCTTGAACACGATAAAAAATTGGTAAATCCAATTCGGCATGCCTTAAGCGCCTTAAAAAAATTACGTATAATATGATTATACGGATTTTTTTAAAGTAGTTTAAATACATTTCGACAGCACTATCGGCTTCAACACCCTCGAAACCCATGAAAATGACACCCATGATGAAAAAATTGATATCTACTTCAGCCGCCATCTTGGATTTACATTTCGACAGCACTATCGGCTTCAACACCCTCGAAACCCATGAAAATGACATCCATAATGAAAAAATTGATACCTATTGCAGCCGCCACCTTGGATTTACATTTCGACAGCACCATCGGCTTCAACACCCTCGAAAACCATGAAAATGAAACCCATGATGAAAAAATTGATATCTACTTCAGCCGCCATCTTGGATTTACATTTCGACAGCACTATCGGCTTCAACACCCTCGAAACCCATGAAAAGACATCCATAATGAAAAAATTGATACCTATTACAGCCGCCACCTTGGATTTACATTTCGACAGCATCATCGGCTTCAACACCCGTGAAAACCATGAGAATGACACCCATGATGAAAAAATTGATATCTATTGCAACCGCCATCTTGGATTTACATTTCGACAATCCTATCGGCTTCAACTCTCTCGAAAACCATGAAAATGACACTTATGATGAAAAAATTGATACCTATTGCAGCCGCCATCTTGGATTTACGTTTCGACAGCACTATCGGCTTCAACACCCTCGAAAACTATGAAAATGACACCCAAGATGAAAACATTGATATCTACTGCAGCCGCCATCTTGGATTTACATTTCGACAGCCCTATCGGCTTCAACACCCTCGAAAACCATGAAAATGACACTCATGATGAAAAAATTGGTACCTAATTCAGCCGCCATCTTGGATGTACATTTCGACAGCACTATTGGTTTCAACACCCTCGAAAACCATGAAAATGTCACCCATGACAAAAAATTTATACTACTTACTTTTAGTATGTACTACTATTATTTCTGTACTTTTAAAATATTGTAATAAAAAAAATCTCTTATTATTATTATAATCAAGTATTGCATGCCGAACGCAAAGCGCATAGGTATGTTCTACTAGCGCCTAAAAATCAATATTCCAATGTTTTGTAGCATGAAATCGTATCTAGCAATCATATTATACATATAAATGATATAAAAAGCACATTGTCAGAAAGATAAATGATTGTTGATCTTATTAATATTTTTTTAAATCGATTAATTACTATTTTCACATTAAAAAAGGGGTTTTAGTGGCTTATGGTGTGGATTTATCAAGACCGCAAGGCTTGTAAACACTAACTTTTGAAAATATCAATTGTTTAACTCAATCTATTTTTTAATATCTTCATCTATCATGTGGGAAGCCACTGAATGTAAATGGCAGTGTAATTTTGTTTTGTTTAGCTATAATTAATTTTTTTCGGCTCCAAAATGGCGAAATTTTCGTTGATTTGGTAGCCTTGTGTTAGAATTAATTCAGTAAATAGAGACTGCCTGTGCCTCCTCGCTTAGTTCGGCATCAACCGCCGTTGTGAGTGGATACTGTATCGGTTGTTGGCAGCGGCTCAAAAAGATCACTGTACAAATAAATACAAAATATTCGAAAAACAAATTTCATACATACTTGATTATTATAATAATCAGAGATTTTTATTACAATATTTTAAAAGCACAGAATAAATAATAGGAGTACGTACTAAAAGTAAGTAGGATGTAATATTTATACTTGAATACGTCTTGGACTCTTTGGAGTGACATGAATGATGATATGATGACCATATGAGCATTATGAGTCGTGCACTTTGGATTTTCCAAACTGTTTCAAATTGAAATTTGACATAAAATTATAGAAAAATTTAAAGTATAATAAGGTTATTAGTGAAAACATGTGTGTATTTAAATTACTTTAAAAAAAATCCTTATAATCATGCTATACATATTTTTTTAATGTGAAGGCATGCTCAATTGGATTTACCAATAGTTTTTAAAAAATTTGGTTATACGAATATTGTGTATTTGTACAGTGATCTTTTTGAGCCGCTGCAAACAAACAACCGAAACAATGTCCACTCACGACGGCGACTGATGCCAAACTGAGTGAGTGAGTAAAGTACTCTGTGGCTGTAGCTCGGAGTGCGGCTTCCGCCTATTTAGAAAAGTAATTTACATACAAGGCTACCAAATAAACGAAAATTTCACCATTTTGGAGCCGATAAAAATTAATTATGGCTAAACAAAACAAAATTACACTGCCATTTACATTGTTTACAAGCCTCGCGGACTTAATAAATCCACACCATAAGCCACTAAAACCCCTTTTTTTATTTAAAAATAGCAATTAATCGATTTAAAAAAATATTAATGTTCAACAATCATTTATCTTTCTAACAATGTGCTTTTTATATAATTTATATGTATAATATGATTGCTAGATACAATTTCATTCGATAAAACGTTGGAATCTTTATTTTTAGGCCATAGTAGAACATATCTTGCGCTTTCGCTTAAGACATGCAATTAGCACTTAAAATTGGAATTAACATTAATTCATTTGTTTCAGTGGTGTAGACAGAGATCAGATTTGCTCAAAAATATAAACATATTACTAATCCTAATAAAAATATTATCTGAACTAAAGTTTTAGAATGGCAATTGTATTGCAATTTAAATTTTACATGATTATTACCTTAATTTTCTTACTTCATTGGGGATCACATGTTCATAATTTAGTTTATGTAACAAGCTCAATTGAGTATGCTTGCAGTCTGTTTAGTACACATCATCTTGCCATTTTGATACGTTTCCATCACTTATTATGTGTTTTGACAGCAAAATTATTCCTCACATCTTTATGATGGCTGATCAAATATCACACTAAGTTTATTTGAACTGTATCATCTGAAATAAAACCATAAAAGATTGTTTGTCATTGTCATTCAGACAACCTTGATTTTGTAATTATTAAGACTAGTGGTGTGCTATTGTGGTTAAAATAATGTTGACAATTAATTATTTAAAATAATAGAATTCTATAAAAATACTTCAGCCATTAACTTAAAATTTTAATAAATTATTATTAAAATAATTTATTATTATGTTTCATTCATCATTAATTCATTGCAGACTATCATAAAGCTACTGGTAAACATAGGCCTTTATAGGTTATCGTATAAAGTGTACATTTTCCATAGTTGTAACACTTGGCAGACAAGTTGGTAACCAGTTTATTATTACTACTAAGTTGTTATCAAAGAGATCACTTGAAATGCCAGGAATTAAGTAGTTTTATTCAATGTACAATACTCCCGTACATCTTTATTACAATTTTTTAAATTTTATATGAATACTGAATATACTGAGCAGTTATGTTTAAGGAATAATTAAATGTACATACCTTTGTCATCTTTGATGATAAACCTAACTCAACTTACTCCAACGAATAGTGTTGAGTTTATCCAACCTTTTTTAGCCTTATTAATGTCAGATTTAGCAGTATGAAACCCTTTATTCAAAAATTTTGTTACTAAGCAAGTTTCTTGAAAAGGTTACTAGAATGCAGCATACTTTTAAGTTTGTCACAGTTTATTAAGTCCAACCACTTGTTTCTTTGGCCTTCGTCAGACTCTTTTCTGTTACTTGCACAATTGGGAATGAAACACTTACAAATACATTTTAAACCTAAAAATTATATACAAAATACACTAAAGCTATAAAGAAAACGTCCCGTCGAAATATATAACCTATCAAACAATAAATACCCTTTCGTAAAATAGCAGTAAAATGCCAATAAAACTTTATTTATAATTTATAGTTAGTTCATACTTCATAGAAAAACAAAATAAAAATTTCCAAGAAAACTTCTAACTTGACAGCTACGCGACAATAACATGACATACATGACATGACAAAATGGCAGCAGCGGGAAGGGGCAAGAGGTGGGAGGGACGAGGGAAACGTCATGTTCTGGATTGCTCACTGCATTTCATACGGTCAAAGATTTTTGTTCAAAGATTACCAGCCGTGATATTTATCTATGATCCAAACAAAACAATTATCATAGATAAATAGATATCTTCTAGCAAGCTCATAGAGATATATCTTCTTTTTCTTAATAACTGGCTTTCTGGCTCTGGGATCTAGCCCTTCTGAGCCTGAAGTTACAATATATTATAATATCCTTCATAGTATACTGCTTCACAATATGTTGATGCGTCACACTGTGCAGCCCTTGGGAGATTTTCACGGCAACTTGAGCTAGCAGACAGCTGCCGGTTGGCGATGGTATCTCGAGGCGCCTAAGCAGACAGTCACCTTATTTTGAGAATCATATCACCATCAGAGCACTTGTTTCACAGTTTCCACTAATAGTGCACATGCGCAGACACTTAATACACAAAATTGCACCACTTTTACATATCAAAGTCCACTTCAAACCATTATTTAAACAATAATACAGGAGCAGCAAACCGCCGCCGGTCAAATTCCCGCCAAAACTCCCATAGAGATATAAAGTCAGTGAGCAACTTTGAGCATAGAAAACTATGCTCGAAGGTGAGCAAGCTATCATAGACTCGCAAGCTATATTGCGCGCGTAGAGAGAACGAGGCGTAAAGAGACGTCACTAAAATGACAGGAAATGCGTGAGAGAAACACACTTATCTGTGTTACGTTAAGAGCGAGCGAGTCAACCAATTTTTTTTTTGTTTCTGTCACCGTATGCCTTTTCCTTTGTTTGGAACAAAGGTACTATGTTCCAAACGAACGGCTGTCGTCAACTGTTTTAGTGGTTTTATGTGATTATTTGCTAAATTATTGACGTTTGAGTTACGTGACCTTTACCTTTAATATAATACCCCTGCCAGCACTTTTAATCACTTTCGGCATAACGATGACGGTTATTTACTGCAAAAAAGAACTAAAACATGGCACCTAAGCCTAACAGGCTCTTTTGACACTCGCCATAAACAATAAGGTGGCGGCACATGATGAGTTCCAATTTCGGCCGCGCGCAGAGTTATCTCGCACGCACTCTAACAATTATCTAGCACTTCTTACTAGTTTGTGAATTATAGCATGGATGGTGCGAGTGACACTGACAGGCTGACAGCTTAGCACCCCCTTTAGGGATATATATGTTTTGTGGCTTAGCACTTAGCTTAAAGTTCAACGTTGTCAACTCTACCGATTTTTCCGTAGATCTACGGAATTTTTTCATCGTCTGCGGAACTACGTTTACTAAAACTATCCACAAGTATATAGTTGTTAATTATTTTATTTGTTTTTAACTAAAGATAAATAAATTTAAAGAAAACGATTTATTTTTAAACATTTTATGGTAGTATTATCTTATACATACAGCTTGATTCGAAGTTTGTCGATCTAGGAATATTTTGAAATAGCATCTACAGAATTCTACGGATTTTTTTATACCAATCTAAGGATTTGGAAAATTTTGAGTTGGTAACACTTGTTTACACTAAAAAAATACTAAGAGTTTTGGCGGGAACTTGATCGGCGGCGGTTTGCTGCTCCTGTATTATAGTTTAAATAATAGTTTGAAGTGGATTTTGATAAGTGAAAGTGGTGAGATTTTATGTATTACTGTCTACGTATGTGAACTATTAGTGGAAACGGTGAAGCAAGTGCTCTGATGGTGATGGATTCTCAAGATAAGCTGTTTGCATAGGCGCCTTTAGATACCATCGCCAACTGTCAGCTGCCTGCTGGCTCAAGTTGCCGTCAAAATCTCCCAAGGGCTGCACAATGTGACGCATCAACATATTGTGAAGCAGTGAACTATGAAGGATAATAATACATAAAGACAAGGCTTGGGGAAATTATAATAAACCGAATAAAAATACTCAAGACTTGGCCTAAAGGTAATCCAAATATAACGAAGAATTACGAAAATTTACTGTCACAATACATTTCTATAGTCCAGGAGCATATAATTATTAACGTGAAAAATTTGATTTGTGTCTTCCACACGTTAACACATTGCGTACCTGGTATGCCAGACTAGACTGTGAACCTAGTTTCACTCAAGAATCTTTAAACACCATTAGAGAAATGAGAAAAAAGGAGCTGATCTAAAACTATGTCTCACTTTTGATGAAATGAGTATACGTGAATACACTGAATGGGTAGGCCAGAAGCATTATGGACGAAGTTTCATCATGGATCAAACACTTCTTAAAAAATGCGTCATGAGCTCTCGGACCAATATAGGCGTTCACTGGTTTGGATGGTTTTTCTCGAATCTCATTGGGCGGCTAGGGTTTATGCGGTCGTTCGCGCTCCGAGCAGAGTGTTCATTATATTAATTTTTCATTATCTCTTTACCTATGCGTCCAAATAATATGCTATAAAGAGCAAAGTTTATCTTCATAAAATTGTCTTGACGATGAAGTAACTTTCGTCCGTAAGGGTTAATATGCCATGACTAAAAATAACGCTCATAAATCACTTTTTTATTTTCAATATTTTTTTTCACAAAATGACTTATTGTGGCTTATGTATAAGAAATAGGCATGTGTCTGGTGGAAGGAAAGGGGGAGATCTCCCGCCGGGCAATGTGTTCTGCCCGGGGAGCGGCCAACGCTCCGATTGGTAGTTCTGAGCTATTCTATATATGCTTCGGAACTTTGTTAGTGTGATATGGCTGCGATATGTTTCGCTTGTGGTGGGACGACAGTGCAGCCACAGACATATGGTATCGCAGACTTTTTTTAGATGAAGCAAAGACCAATATTTTTGGAGAACATTGTATTTATGTAATACTAAATGTTACGCTAGCGCACGTGGATAAAGCAGTTACAGAGCACCTTTTCTTCCGACTTGCTTAACAAAAATCAACATATATATATATATATATATATATATATATATATATATATATATATATATATATATATATATACTATGTCGTGAAGCGACAATTAAAAGAGAAAGAACTTAACCTAAGAACAGCAAAACAACAAAATAGACCAAGAAAATAATATATTATAATTTTTAAAAGGTATTTACAATCTTATAAAAAAAATGAAATATGAAGGTGATGGATGAAATGAGATTACAATTATATTAAAAAAAGGGATAGGAGAATAGGAGAATTAGTATGATAGTGGAGCCCTAGAGCCTCGCTGCTTTTGTAGAAGTAGGGACACGGAGAGCTTGAGGTTTCTCAGCGGCGACGGCACGCAGCGCCTGGACTGGGCACACGCAGCGTCCGGAGTCGGCGCACGTAGCGCCTGGGGTAGGTGCGCTCAGTTCTTGGAGAAGTAGTCGCCGCGCCCAGAGGTAGCGCGGGCAGTAGGGACGCAGCGCCTGGAGCCAGCAGTCGAAGCGCGCCTGAAGGTAGCGCGGGCAGTAGGCTGCACTCAGCACCTGGATCAAGCAGTCGTAGCGCGCGGACTAGTATGGCCCCGCACTTGAATTAGAATTCACCGACGACTTCACGTGTAGATGGAGGCTTGCAGGATCCCGGGGCCTGGTTTGCAGGATGCGCCGACGACTTCAGGATGCGCCGGATGTAGATGGAGGCTTGCAGGATCCCGGGGCAGAGCGGCCCCGGGATAAGGCCTTTAGTAGGTGTTTCTCGTTTGAGAACTGAAGCGAGACTGTCCTGTATTCTCCAATTGTTTGGCTTTTATACCTTTTTAGAGAGAACGAGAAATTATTTAAATTAAAAGGAAATTTATTGTAAATGACCTAGAGCAAAAGAGTATTTATGTGAAAATATCGAGATAAAACATCATATCGGTAACGAATTTGAATAAAAATTGCCATGACAACCATATAAATAATGGTTGTCAGAAATATAAATTTTTAGTTTTAGGTATATAATTGGAAAACCATTAGATTTAAGTAAGAAATGAGATATAATTCACATAGGAAAAACTTATGCACGGCTGCGTGCATGAAGCCTGAAATTGTAGAGTTACAGAGAATTCAATAAAAGACCATAAAAGGTAAGACTTCATTGACAGCTATTTTAAAAGTGATAAATAGTGTGAAAATACGAAGTAAAATGATATGTTATTGTGTAAAAACGTTACAGGATCCTATAGAAATAAAGGTGATGCAAAATATAAATGCAGAAAATCAAAAACAGAATGAAAAAAATAGTATAAAGTGATGCAAAACATGAATGCAGAATATCAAAACAGAATGAAGAATTAGTGTACAATGAAATGTAAGTAGTATAACACTACATTTTCCCCCCGACCCTGGAAAATTTTTGACTCAGCAAAAATTTTGACATGTACATTCTAAAATAAACCATAAAAACACAGCTTTGCAGAAACAGACATCACCAGTCAAAATCAGATATACTATCTCTTACATTCATCATCTGCATTAAGGTAAGGGTGGAGTTCACATTCAATGACTACCACTCTAAAAGTGTGTTTTCAAAACGACATTAAGGCTTATTTAAGGAGTAGTCAACCGCTCCTGTGTGGGAAAAAAAATTAGTCGAAGAAACACCACTCTTAGAAGTGTGTTTTCAAAAGGACATTCAGGCTTATTTAAGGAGTTGTCAACCGCTCCTAAGTGAAGATAAAGATAAAGAACATTAAGGGAATAGTCAGCTGCTCCCAAGTGAAGATAAAGATAAAGAACTTAATCTTAAGCAAGCATTAGTCGCTATGACTTATGCAACATCACCAACGAGATGTGTCTGAAACAAACATAAAAAGTGAAGATTAATCCAACCAACCTTCGAGGTCTTAAAGCAAGATGTGTTGAAGAACACTGGATCATCAAACAAACAAACAAATTAAAAGAAATAAAAATAATAAGGTGAAAATGATGGTGATATTTATACATATATACAAATTAATAGTAAATAAAAGTTAAGAAAATTTATGATTTTACATCTTTGATGTGCCACTTGCCTCTAACTCCATTAGGGTCTTCAAGCACATAGACTAGTGGTGACAGTTTAGCTATCACTTTGCACTTGATGAACTTAGGGGCAAGTTTAGCATTAAAGTATGCGCCGGCATCGCTTAAAACATGGTTTTTACGCCAAACAGTGTCTCCCACATTAAATTCTTTAAAAGACCGACGAAGATCATAGCGAGCGCTATTTTTAGCGTGAGCTATGTGAAGTTTAGTTTGAACTTTGTGAAATATAGATGAGAGGAGACCAGCATTAGACGCGTAAATATCACGAGGCATAAATACCAATTCCTCGAGGTTCTGAGTTGGAGTATAGAAGGAACCACAAGGTATTGTTTCCCTACCAAAGACTAAAAAATTTGGAGTAAAACCAGTAGCTACATTTGTAGCGCTGTTCATTGCGTACTGAATCTTAGCAAGATGGTTGTCCCAGGATCTATGATCGTCTCCTACTAGAGATGCTAGAGCTGTAATAATTGTACTATTAAACTTCTCCGTAGGATTAACCTGAGGACAAAATAAAGCTGTGTGAAAAATACAAGGAACATTATAAGAATTTAAAAATGAGTGGAATTCTCGCGACTGAAATTGAACAGCGTTGTCCATTATAATAGTTTGAGGAATGCCATGAACTAGAAAAACTGAATTTTCCAAAACATTAATAATATTAGCTGAAGTAGCACGTTTAAGGGGAAAAATCATAGTATATTTAGTAAAATTGCAGTTAATTACTAGAATATACTGATTTCGTCTTCGAGTCATAGGCAATGGACCCATAAGATCTAAGGATATAGTTTGAAAAGGTCTGGAGCAAAGTTTGGGTTTACCCATAAGACCATAGGGAGAATGATTAGGGTGTTTGTAGGTTAAGCAGGTTTCACAAGTCGAGATTAATTCGGCAATGTCCTTAAACATACCAGGCCAATAGTATTTTAATGATATTTTCTTGAATGTTTTGAAGATACCAAGATGGAGTTCTGAAAGGGAACCATGGTTAGCTTCAATAAGTGCCTGTCTATCTTGAGGTAGTGGAACTTCTTTCCAAATAAAGTCATCGTTTAGACGATCGGGAGAATGGATACAGCGGTAAAGTTTGTTATCCCTGATAGTGTAGTTGGGATATGCGTCTGGATTGTTGGAGCATCCGAGAAAAATTTTGTTGTAGTGTTCAAGTCTACGATCAGGTGGTTCTTCAATCGTAATGGGATGTACGCCTTGAGGTGAAGTTTCTCGTGTATCAGGACGTTCTTGATTTTTATGTCTTGATAATAAATCTGGAACAACGTTATCCTTTCCTTTTTTATGTTTTATGACAAAGTTAAAGCATGATAAGCGTAAAGTCCAGCGAGCAAGTCTTCCTGATGGGTTTGATAAATTCTGAAACCATTTAAGTGCAGCATGATCAGTATATATTGTAAATTCTTTACCATTGTCTAGGTAACATCGCCAATGTTCTAATGCAGTTATTACAGCCAATGTTTCTCTTTCAGTAGTTGAGTAGTTCTGTTGATTTTTATTTAGTGCTTTACTCATGTAAGCAATCACGACTTCTTTATCATCTTGGTGTTGAGTAAGAATTGCTCCTATGCCATAATTTGATGCATCACAATGTACAGAGAAGGGTAGTTCGAAGTTAGGGCAAGCAAGGACAGGAGCAGTTACCAAAGCTTCTTTAAGTTTCTGGAAAGCAGCTGCAGCTTGTGAATTCCATAAAAATTTAGGAGCGTTCTTCCCGGAACAGGTTAGTTGGTTGAGTGGAGAGGCAATAGTGCTAAAGTTTGGAATGAATCTTCTGAACCAGCTGCAGGTGCCTATGAATTTTCGTACTTCTTTTCTGCAAGTAGGTACAGGATATTCTAAAATAGCTTTTATTTTATCTGGATCCGCACGTAGACCATACTCGTCCACTAGAAAACCAAGGTATTTCAGTTCTTTCTTGAAGAATTGACTCTTCTCAAAGTTAATAGTTAGATTAGCATATGAAAGTTTTTCATGAACTTTCATAAGAAGCGATATGTGTTCATCAAAAGTCTCACTAATAATAACAATGTCATCCAGATAGCAAAATACCTTGTTCTCAAATTCAGGAGTAAACAGCATATCCATTAATCTTTGTAGAGTTGCAGGTGAGTTGGTGAGGCCAAAAGGCATTACTTTGAATCTAAACATACCTCTTCCAGGTACATAAAATGCAGTTTTATCTTTATCCGCAGGATTCAAGGGAATTTCCCAAAATGCTTTCGCAATGTCAATGCTTGATAAGTATTTGGCATTCTTCAGGTTGTCCAAAATTTCGCTTATTAGTGGCAACTTATAAGCATCACGACGTGTTATTGAGTTAAGCTTCCTGCTGTCAACACAGAAACGCCATTCACCATTCTTCTTCGGAGTGATGAGAACTGGAGATAACCAAGGACTTTCGCATTGTTCAATGACCTTCCATCCCAGCATCTTGTCAACTTCATTAATTAACGCCTTTTGTTTTTCAGGAGACAGTCTATAACATCTTTGTTTGATTGGAAGAGAATCACCAGTATCAATCTTGTGGGTGATTAAATGTGTGCTTCCCAGGATACCTTTTTCCTCAAAAGAAATTGTCTTGAAGCGTTGGATGATGTCGTTAGCGATGTTCTTTTGGTTAGGAGTTAAATGCTCATAAGGTAAAACTTTAATATCTTTAGTTTCGATAGCAGAGCATTTAGATTCTGTAAAGTTAAGAGAAGATAAAACACTAGGTAAAAGATTAAATTTTCTCCAAAAGTCAATACCTAGTATTAGTGAAGGAAATATTTCAGGGAAAACATAAGCTTTAATTAAATGAGTTTGATTATTAAAATGAACAGGTAAGTCAAAATAACCCAAGGAATTAACTTTTTGATTATTAGCAGTAGAGACAGTAATAAGATCTGACTTGAAAAGTTTACAGCCCAGTTTAAGAATTTCCAAATGAGAATTATTACCCAGAATAGTTACTGAGCTGCCAGAATCTAGTAAACCAGATAAAGTTAAGTCGTAAATTTTGACATTAACGAATGGACGATTAAGATCTTGTTCTTTGGAGTAGAGTGTAGAAGAGATTTTGTAACAAGAAAAGAAGTTTTGAATTGTTTTAATCCAACTAGTCCAATCGTCTTTATCAAAGTTTAAGTTACTTTTCAAGTCAGCAGTTAGTTTTTTGAACTAGTATGTGGTTTGGGAGAACAAGTAGGGCAATCTGCAGTTTTAAAACCTTTAAGACCACATTTGAAACAAATCACGAATCGTGGTTGAGTACAAATGTTCAAAGTATGACCTTGTTTGCGACAGCGAACACAAAAGGAGCTTTCTTGAGGGGCATTAGTTTGAGAGAGACTATTAATTTGTCTAGAAGGGTATTTGTATGATGAAGTGAATTTGTTCATTAATGGAGGAGAAGGTCGTGAGTTATTGGAAGAATTTGGAGAGTCAACTGAACTTGAAGTGGAATGCTTGTAGTTGAATTCAGAAATAAGAGGATTTTGTTGTACATTTAGTTCTTTAAATTGTTTGTCTCTGTCTAGGAACTTTTCATAATTTTGGCAAGTAGCCAGAAGAGAGTCGATAGAGTCAATGTCTTTTAGAGCTACGAAGACTGAATAGCTTGGGCGAATATTCCTCAAAATAATCTCCAATTGTTCTGTTTCAGAAAGTTTCTTCGAAAGACGAGAGAACATTCCAGACATAATGGAAATATAGATGACGATAGGTTCATCACGGCCTTGAGTTCGATTCCTAATCGCTTCTAGAAGTTTATGATCATAGTCAAAACCACCAAAGTCTTTAATTAATAAAGAGGAAAGTTCGTTCCAAGTTAAGTTTGGATTCTGATTATATTTAAATCTGAACCAATGAAGAGCATTGTCGGTGAAAATTTTGAACGCTTGAGAAATCAACAAGTCTTTGGACAAGCCACGAGCTAAGCAGTATTCTTCAAGTTTTTGAAGAAAGGATCTTGGACAGCTTTTACCATTGAAGGTGTGTCTTTTCAGATCTTTGAAGACGTTAATTGGAGAAAAAGATTGAGGTGGTGGTGAAGGATACGGGGTATGGATCATAACAGAAGTTTGAGAAACAAGAGGAGGTTCCATGACAGTCGGGCCAACAGGAGGGTCAAGTGATGGAGAGTCATTTTCATTTGAAGGTGGAGTCAAGGATTCGAATTGTTTAGCAATAGCGTTAAATTTTATCTTCAATGTATCGAAATTAGCTTTAAAGTCTGGATATAAGTCAGTATCTATTCGCTCTAATCTGTAAAAAACATGGTTAATAAAAGTTTCTATTAGTCGTAAATATTTGGTTTCACCTTGTAAAAATTTTTTAATTTTACAGTCCAGATAGGTCAATGTAGAATCAATTTGAGACAAGTCATCCTCGATCGGAATTGGAGAAGTCAGAATATCTTCAGGGTGAGAATTCGCAACTAAACGTAAAACTTTTTTTTTAGAAGCAAAACAGTATTAGCTGGTTCCTCACTTCTAATCTTCACTTCGTATTCAAGTTCGGCCTTGTTAAGGAATTCGTACTTAATAACCCTTTTCATTGTTATAATTACGTGTAAAGTTAAGTTTAAGAAATAAAAATATTATTAAAAATCGTACCGCTAAGTTATCTAGAATAAAAAAATATTAGAGTGATGGATGTAACTTAGAGTGATGAATGTAAGTGAAGTGTTATATGTAGGCCTAAATATAATCCAAATAAGTTGAAAAACTAGAAGAAGTTTTATTTTAGAATTTTGAAGGTATGAAAAGGTTGTGTAAATGAATGATGAATAATGAGTTAAGAACGAAAGGGAAAGCAATTAAATCAAAAGAGAATAGACAAGGCGCAGTAAAGGTGAAGAATTAAGAGAGAAAGAGGACTTATACGTTGGGCGCCAAACTGTCGTGAAGCGACAATTAAAAGAGAAAGAACTTAACCTAAGAACAGCAAAACAACAACATAGACCAAGAAAATAATATATTATAATTTTTAAAAGGTATTTACAATCTTATAAAAAAAATAAAATATGAAGGTGATGGATGAAATGAGATTACAATTATATTAAAAAAAAGGGATAGGAGAATAGGAGAATTAGTATGATAGTGGAGCCCTAGAGCCTCGCTGCTTTTGTAGAAGTAGGGACACGGAGAGCTTGAGGTTTCTCAGCGGCGACGGCACGCAGCGCCTGGACTGGGCACACGCAGCGTCCGGAGTCGGCGCACGTAGCGCCTGGGGTAGGTGCGCTCAGTTCTTGGAGAAGTAGTCGCCGCGCCCAGAGGTAGCGCGGGCAGTAGGGACGCAGCACCTGGAGCCAGCAGTCGAAGCGCGCCTGAAGGTAGCGCGGGCAGTAGGCTGCACTCAGCACCTGGATCAAGCAGTCGTAGCGCGCGGAGTAGTATGGCCCCGCACTTGAATTAGAATTCACCGACGACTTCACGTGTAGATGGAGGCTTGCAGGATCCCGGGGCCTGGCTTGCAGGATGCGCCGACGACTTCAGGATGCGCCGGATGTAGATGGAGGCTTGCAGGATCCCGGGGCAGAGCGGCCCCGGGATAAGGCCTTTAGTAGGTGTTTCTCGTTTGAGAACTGAAGCGAGACTGTCCTGTATTCTCCAATTGTTTGGCTTTTATACCTTTTTAGAGAGAACGAGAAATTATTTAAATTAAAAGGAAATTTATTGTAAATGACCTAGATCAAAAGAGTATTTATGTGAAAATATCGAGATAAAACATCATATCGGTAACGAATTTGAATAAAAATTGCCATGACAACCATATAAATAATGGTTGTCAGAAATATAAATTTTTAGTTTTAGGTATATAATTGGAAAACCATTACATTTAAGTAAGAAATGAGATATAATTCACATAGGAAAAACTTATGCACGGCTGCGTGCATGAAGCCTGAAATTGTAGAGTTACAGAGAATTCAATAAAAGACCATAAAAGGTAAGACTTCATTGACAGCTATTTTAAAAGTGATAAATAGTGTGAAAATACGAAGTAAAATGATATGTTATTGTGTAAAAACGTTACAGGATCCTATAGAAATAAAGGTGATGCAAAATATAAATGCAGAAAATCAAAAACAGAATGAAAAAAATAGTATAAAGTGATGCAAAACATGAATGCAGAATATCAAAACAGAATGAAGAATTAGTGTACAATGAAATGTAAGTAGTATAACACTACAACTATTCCTCATGAATCTGGCTATTATATACAAAAATTTTAAATTTGAACTGGTAGTTCCAGAGATTATCGTGTTTAAACAAACAAAATAACTCTTCCGCTTTATTATATTAGTATAGATTAAATGATTTTGTTTTTTTTTGTTTCTGTTTCCGATTCTGTTTAATAAATATTAAAGGTAATAATTATATAAAAAATAAAGCAGCCATTATATACTCCGTGTCCTCGTTTTTTATTTTACCAGCAAAACATTTTATAAAATATAAATAGGTAGATACTTAATTAAGTATCTACCTATTTATATTTGATTAACATTATGTTGAAAAAGAAATGAATTCCGGGGAAATTGTAAATGGCATTAAATATTTTTCTCCAAAGGTCAAAATTATAACTTTCCGATCTGATTGTTGTAGAAAATTGTTTCATTTTATCGGTAGACTTACCTCGCCTCTTCAGATATTATTGCAATTTTGTACATTTTAAATTAAAGTCCAACAAAAGGCCCATGTGTGTCATAAAGGGCGACAAAGGGAAACTAAAAGAGGCGATGGGCAGCAGCATCTTCCTAATAACAACTCGAAATAATAAAAAACTGTAGTTGATAACCCGCTGGCCAAGCGATGGCAAATATCCCCCCTATGAGGCAATCTATAGGGAGGCCCATGTTGAGCAGTGGACTTTGATAGGCTGTAATGGATTATGGATGATGGAAAAGGTAGGTGGGTGCAGCTTATTCCCGGTAACATGTGATTTGAATATTTTTAGTTATTTTAAAACTATCATGGTAAAAATTTAGTTAATTTGTAATTAAATAGATTAGTGCACAAAAGTTATTAACTTCTGTGCACTAAACTATTTTTTAGTCTTTATACCGGTTTCTGAACAAAAATTTTTCGATAGCCCTTTTAAATAAAATCTACATCACTAGCCAACTCACACAATAACAAATCAAAATTGGTCACGCGTTTTCGGGCTGTCAGGTCGTCTATACGCCAGTATATCCTAAGTCTATGTTAAAAACTAAAAGTAGTGCAATGAGTTTTAATTCCCCTTCAAGATTTATCTGATATTTAAAATATGTGTGAGATACCTTGCCGGAATTCAAATTATGTAGTTTAATTTTGTTTACAACGGGCTGTTTTCCGCAACTTGACGTCTATGCACGTATTTTGCGTGTGGGCAGGAATAATGTAATTATTCGAGCCATGAGATCTCCCCGAAGAAGCTCAACAGTCCTTTGATAATGCATACAACTTCGGGGAGTGATCCCGGCGTGCCGAGATGTTTAGCCCTGTATGCAGCGACCTCCGGACATTTCAGTAGCACGTGAGCTGCCGTTTCTTCCTCCCCCATACACGCCCTCCACAAGGGACTATCTGTAACACCTATTTAGTAAATAAATGTTTGTTAAAGGCACCGTGTCCTGTGATAGCACTTGTTACTATCCTGATCTGCGGCTTGTTCAGTCTCATTAGAACTTTGGTTAAACGACTGTTCATTTCAGGCAGGGCCTCCTTAGCTTGTCTACAGTCTACTAGATTTTTCCAAAGCTGAGCGTGTTGATTAGTGAAGTGTCTACGTACCAGTGACCGAACGTTACCAAAGGGGATTGGTATGATTGGTTCCGGCCCTATAGTGGCCAGAGCCGATCCTCTTCTGGCCAGTTTATCTGCTGCATCGTTGCCTCTGAATCCACTGTGTCCCTTTATCGATTGCAGAGTCACATTGTTGTTTTTAGAAACCCTCATTTAATCGTTGATGGCATTCATAATTATATTAGTCCTGAGTTCACTACATTGTAGTTCAGAGCTTGTAGTAGCGCCCTACTGTCGGTCAGTATTCTGATGGAGAAGTCATTAACCTTCATAGCATCTATTGCTATGGACGCCTGAATTATACTCATACATTCCGCCTGAAAGACTGTTATAGGTAGCCAGCGGTGTGCATATGTGGATATTGAGGTCTTCAGAGAGTCTTCAGTTCCAGATCCTACACCTTCATTTGTTTTAGAACCATCGGTGAAAACTCTAAGCTCTTTTGGGCTTAATCTTTCCGGCTGGCTGATTTCATTTAATTATATCTTGTACATCTTATCGAATACAAACTCTTTGGGAATCTTATCGTACGTGGCTTGTAAGATAGGAATTTTTGAGTGAATTCTATCAATTATGCCTGTATGGGGGACACTATTCTTACGCCAAAGATTTAAGGTCTTGAGTATGATGGCAGCCAAAGTCGCTTCTTGATGTATATGTAGATAAAGCGGGGTTAACGCCAGCATCGCTTCTAAGGCCGCTGTTGGCGTACTCCTTATGCAGCCTGTGGCAGCCATAAATGCCAGTCTTTGGTAGCGCTGTAGCTTTTTTATAGTGGTGGCTTCATTTACTTGGTCCACCATACCAGAGCGCCGTATGTGCTCATGGTCTGAATTACAGTTTTGTACAGCCACAGTATGATTTTTGGCGTCAGACCCCATCTTTTGCTAATCATGTTTCTGCATTGCCAAAAAGTTATACTGACTTTTTGTTTTTTTTATTTGTTTAGCTCTTCTTCTTTTAGTTCTATATAAACCGGTTGTATAAAGCATTCTAAAATTGTCACATATGCTGTGTAGATCTGATCATATAATGAGTACAACTTTGATTTTTCTGCCTGCATTTCTTTATTCAAATCTGTGAATATTGGTAAAGCAAATGGTAAAAATTCCAAGCATAATTCGTGTTGTTCCATGTGCCGGTTCCACCAAGTGTTGGTTCCATGGCCTTTGGTTAAAATGCTTTCGGCAGAAAGAAGACGATCTGTAAACACTGCTGATTGGAAAAATAATTTTATAGCTGGAAGTTGTTGCAACAACCTATCAATGACATCGCTTAACGATAGTCATCTGGTTTGTGCGGGGTGTAATATTTTATGTGGTTTTACATTTGTAAACGCCTGTAAAGCGATTTATAATCACCGATGCGCTTAGGTGAATTTTGGATGTAATTAAAAACTTCGCGGCAAAAATCTTCAAGACCCCTCGGTAATTTTTCATAAGCGCGAGATGCACAAAGCACAAATGAATGGTATGTACATTTCGTGGTCAAAAGATTAGGTATGTCATTCTTCAAATGAGTGATCATCGAGCTATTCCACCGAACATGACATTGGCACCATCAGACGCAAACCCTAACAAATTCCTGTTTGGAATTTCTTTCTCACTAAAATATTCGATAGTTTTTTTGGTACAAAACTTTAGCTGAGCCGTCGGTGATCACTATCACAGTTAGAAGTTTATCTTCAAGTAAGAGTCAATAAATTTTTTCTCATATCTCACTACTTTCTTCTTTCTTAGTGGGGATTTATCAACATCTGACTCACTATCACTACTGCAAATAGTTGCAGTAGTGATAGTAGTGATATGTATAGGCATATTCGTACATTTTTGTTCAACTCACAAAGTCAATAAAAAAAAAAATCTAATCAGACTAATGACGGAATGCATCGACAAGTCAATTACATATATGTATTATGAATCGACAAAGCATTCACGGGGATTCCCGAGTAAGTAAAAAAAGCAAACAAGAGAATGTTGGCAAAACAGACATCGACCGAAACGATCTACGACTAACGCCATCTATTAAATCACCTGATCATTAGGCTGGCTTTTCACTATGGGATATAATATATATTATATCCCGAAATATAAATTATATCCCGCGATTGGTTTTCACACTGTGAGGTGTGAGTTCGTCATTGGTTATTGGATTACCCCCCGTTTCCCCGTACACCGTCCAGCGGTGGCGTGGAATGGTGTGCGGGGTGCAGGGGGCGAAATATAATATGAAAATATCGCTCGGTCGATCGAAAAAATATTTATAGCTTGAGATGTAATATATATTATAGCTCAGTGTAAATGGTTCCATATGAAATGTATGGTGAGTGATATTAATGTATATCTCGAGATGTAATATATATTATATTATATCCCATAGTGAAAAGCGGGCTTTACTTCTGGTTCGATAGTAGTGGGTTTTACTGAAGCTGACTTAGTGTACGGACTAATAAAATAGATGACGCTAGATAATATAGACATCTTACATTAAAAAAAAAACTGTAGATTTCGAGGCCTAAACTAAAAACTAACAGAATTAAAAAAACTTTAGATCTACAGTTAAAACTGTAGGGTTGGCAGCACTGATCGGTAAGGCTACATAGCGACATATCATTGAAACAACGTCAGGCAAAAATTTACTCTTGTAAACATTTTTATATTTTGCTTTTTTTGAAATATTCGAAATTAAATTAGTGATAAAGAACTATACATTTTGTAATGAAATATATATTACTGCATAATTATAGAGATTTATGTAAAAGGTTATTTTAAATCGTGTAAGCACGCTTGTGCAAAGTTATTGCGGAATGATTAATGTGAAACGTCAAAAGGTATATCTTAGATTTGGTTGAGTGTAGGTAAGATTTTTTAAGTTAATATTTATTTAATAGTTATAACAGAATAGAAAATAAATTCAGTGTTACTTTCTCATAGTTAAAAATGTCGTCGAAATCTTGCAAACGCAGGCAAGTTACGTTCTAGTGACCTGTCAACTTGTCACTCGCACCATGCTATACCACAAAGATTATAAATATAAATAATTTTATGGTTATTATAAAAAAAATCGAATCTCGACTTTTTAGGGTGAAATATCGATGCACTGGATAGATTCAGTACAATATATCAATTAAAATCGACCTATTCGGAAAAAGAAATCGATTCTTTAATTAATCGATCTCAAATCGCCATGCGCAAGCGGACTCGAATAAAATTTATTTTCACTCGAGTACCGAGTTAAGCAAAACTGGGTTACAACCAGTTTCAGTCGTATCACTATACATTTACTTACTTTGCTCATGAAGTTATAGATAAAGGTGGAGACCACACTCCGAATACCTACTTGAAGCTTAACCTATGTATTACTATCTCGCTCTCTGTGGGCAGATCCTCCCTTTCTAAGTAGGTAACCTTTATTTTATTCTTCCCAGGATATCGCTGTAAGTAGTTGATTTACATTAAGTGTTTTATTTATAAATATCTATATCTCTGTTTACTACTAAGACCTAGCCTATATAGATTATATATTTTTGTACAATTTTTTTTTGGGAATTGTCTAGTTTTATGAAGAAAGGTTTTTTTTAAACAGTGATAGAGCCAGGCGGCAGCTTTTGCTGTCGCATGGATGGGCCGGCTCGAACCAGCGTGGTACCACGACCTCACAGAGTACCAGCGTGAAGTAGAGGTTTACCTCTGCGTTTCGCTTGGTGAGTGCGGGTGGCCGGAGGCCCTTTTTACTGGAAATGAGGCATTCAATCCTAGTCCTCACGGGTGAAAACGTATCTGCATTTTGATCTGTAACAGAGGATAGATGTAGATGTCTATGGGCCGCAGTAACCACTTACCGTCAGGTGGACTGTGTGCTCGTTTTTCACCCTTATCCTATAAAAAAAAATCCATGGGCAGAACCGGTATTAAAATATGACCACGCATTTCCGTCACAACCCATATAATGCAGAGCCTATTTAGAAAATGTGGAAAATAAATATATCAGAGAATATTTTATAACTACCATTTCGATAATGTATTTTCTGGTTATTGTATACAATTCCTAAACGGTACCAACGAAATATAAAATTAAAATTTATTATAGCCCCGGGTGATCAAAGAATTCGGCAAAATATACCTGATTTATTGTTCAGACAGACTAAATCTATTTCTGGACAATGATTTTAAAAACATATCTCGAGGACTAAAGCAGCGTAGCGGAGCTCCTGCCTTAGCCTTCTGACCTAACCCATCCGAGTCAGGCTGCTCTGAGCTGAAATATGTATATTACTATATTCCACACATCCAGTTCATTAAGAATTATCTACAATTCCTAGGAATCCTATATAATAACGGATTTCATAGATTTCTAGTAACATATGTACTATAATAGGAACGATAATATATTATTATTTTGAGTTGTTATCAGGAAGATGCCGCTGCCCATCTCCTGTTTCATTTTCCCTCTGACCCTCTTACAACACCCTCGGAACGATATGGGGTAGGGGATATTCACACACCGCCACTACATGGTTTGTTAAAAACCTTAAAAAATAAATAAAAACACTTTCAATATTAAAATTATTTATTGAAAATTTTCACAGCATGTGGATTACTCTGTGGCTTTTTGAAGTCCTTACACATATGAGCAAAGCAGCCTTGAATAATATTTTTCATTTCTGACTGGCCAGTATACTTTTTAATAGTGTCCATTAAAGAAGACCTATCCTGAATTTTTTAGTTTGGCGCGCCACTTTTTGCTTAAGAATCTTAGTTTTCGTCACAAGTATTTCTTATTTAGTACACTTTATTTTCATTGCACGCCCCTATCAATATTCGCGGGATCGTCGTATTCACTGCTGACCTAAGAAAACAAGAAAACTTTATGAAATCGGTAGTTTTAGCATCGTACATCGTATTGCTACGCTCATAAGAGTCGTAGCGTGATAATAGAAAGCCTTCCTGAAGAATTGGTTTTAAAAATGCAAAAAAATATTTTCAAATCAGACTGGTATAGTTCCAGAGATTAGAGAACTCAAACAAAAAAAAAAAAGAAACAAATGACTCTTCTACATCATAATGTCAGTACAAATTTACATCACTTAATAGGTAACACATAATACACCGGAGTGCGCCTTCATGAGCACGCATAAATGGAGCATCAAACAAGAAGCTTTATGCTTAGTGTCGTAGTGACGGTTACCACACTGGGATTGGCACTAAAGAGTTTAAATATGTATGTGTTTTAAGCTATATAATACATTATGTAATGTAATATTAAAGTCATAATAAATACAAATAAAAGGTATTTATTTAGTAATAAAGGAAAAGGAAACTTACAGGTAATTTGTTAAGATTGCATAAATTTTCAAGAATTTTTCGACATTGTTTTTTACTAGTTTGGTCTTCAATATTACAGCCAGTACATTTCACTTCTGTTTCCTTAAGTGCAGAACTACTTTCATAAATGCCAGAACTAGTGCTTGGTACAGCCAGAGCAGCTATTTGCACAATAGACTCTTCATATAATGCACTAGTTGTCTGCAAATAATAACATATTTTACAAAATGTTGCTTTATATCATACATTTAAACTACTACATTTATAAATACATAATTATTATAAACGTTATTAACGTATCAGAATAATGAGAAACAAAAACTAAATAAAAATAAATTGTCTACCAAAAGAATATATTATGTTACTAATTTTTAATTTAATATTATGAAATCCGTCATTATATAGAATATATATGAAGTGTACATAATTCCTAAATTTCATGCATTTCCGGTAACATAATAAGAAACATGTGCATATAATTAGTTAAGGTCACACAGAAAGTCTCAGATACATCGTCAATATGGTCACACTACTTCAGTACGATTTCTTTTAAAAACAATAAAATTGTTCAAACTTAATTAAATTCAATGTAAAACTATTCGACTTTGACAAAGTTATAATTTACTAATATGTTTAAAACACTGATAAAACGTTTCAGCAAAAAATTAAGTGAAAATACAAAAAAGTATGTTTACAAGTATTCAATGCCAGAAGCAAAGATGTTTTATAGGTCCAGATACCGTGTACGCGCGCCTAAAACGCTTCCATTTCAAAGGCGCCAATATTGGCGTATTCGTTCGATCGTTCCGCCATTACGCCAGCGATGTTCGCTGTGAACATACGTCACGCACCGGTGTTTTTAATTTCGCAAAATGACTGTTTGTGCTGTGAAATCATTTAAAAATTTCTCTTGGAAAAAAGATAAGGATAAGAACATCACTTTTCATAAGTAACTATACAATTTTATGGTGTATTTCTTTGTAAAAGAATACGATAGCTAAATGTAAATACAAGTAATAATACTGCTCAATAATATTCGAGTGTTGCCTAGTCTATGAAATGTTTTTACCATTTTTTAATGTCATGATCAACCGCAAAGGTTATCTATATGGGGGTTTTAAACAGTCTAATTTTACAGATTTTACCCAACCTATAGAGTTAAACCGTTTTAAGGGTTAGGGTTGAACTACATATGGCAGCATGAAATTGCACTTTCCTGTGCTTCTATCCTTTTTGGTCATTCAGAACCGTTATTTACTAGAGCGAGAAAGAGAGCGCGAGTGTATAGTTCCACCCTCAAAAAGCCGATTGTAAACCGGTTTTAAAAGTTTATCTATCATTCTTGACAATCCATACTAATATAATATTATAAATGTGAAAGTGTGATTTTTTGTTTATTTGTTTTTGTCATTCCTTCACGCAGCAACGGAACGGAGCAAGTTAAAACAATCAAACATTTTGCTATCTCTTGACCGAAGTTTACGCTTAACCAAACTTACTTTTTTTCGTCATTTTACTTAGGATTGAAAAATAATTTAATGTCTTCGTAAAAAGCGGCAATATTTTGTTTTCTACAGTACAAAAGTGTCGTACTCTGTATATATTTAGTAATAAAAGATTATAAATATATGTTACATACATAAATATCTATTGTGCTTTTTTATTTATTTTAACTTTTACATTAATTATAGGTTTTATTACATATCTTCAATATTTTAGTGCGATGTTCGTACCTGCATAATACACACATAAGCAACCATATCCCCATACACAAACGCACACAAATGCACACGCCACGCACACACATTTTATACTCTTAGAATAAATAGGTACGTCAATATGAATGAAATATAAAATCTCCCACATTTTTTGGGTAATCGATTCGCACTGTTATTACCGAAGTCACGCACATTAATGCACTCATGGTGCGTAAGATATGCGCGTCACGTGGTACTCACGCACACATGAATCAAAGACTGTCTTCACTATGAACGTTGCGGTGTGTTAGCAACACGGTATCTGGACCTATAAAACATCTTTGACCAGAAGTCACTATTTAAAAACTTACGTGTGAAATCTTATATCACCTCCTGGACACCAACTACTGCCGCAACCACGTACTACACAAGTTTGCACCATTTCTTGAATTATAACAATAATTAACTTTAATTATCTTAAACGACGCTGTGAACTGCTAAGCACAGAGTACATTATATATAGAGAACTGCTAAGTAAACAACGGCCATATTTGTCTAATGACATCACGACATCCACGGGCATCCACGACTTTTTCTGCCACCAGGGCGGCGCCACTTTAGAGTGAGGTAAAATATTTGACAGATTTCATAGCAGGGACAATAATTTCTTAGGAAAATGTAATATGTAATTTTTCTTTCTGTATTATTAGTTATATTTTATATTAATTACGTTGGAAATGAATTAACCAAACTATAAATATAACTAAAAGACGACTTTTTAAAAAAAGAGTTATAATGTGCAAAAAATTAAAAATCAAACCACTGACGCATTGTGTTGTGTATTAATATAATACTGTAGATAATGATAAACTATTATTTAAAACTAATTTCTCAATTAACTGACACTGTGTAAAAAAACTTTACCTCAGTCACACCTAGCGACATCTGGTGAGTGTAAAATTATTAGCCCTCATTTATGTTGACATTATGGAGTGTAGAGTACAAGGAGGACCATCTCTATATAAGAAAAGTGTCCCTGAAAACGTGTCCAATAAGGGTGGCGCTGCAGTAGCATAGGATAAATTAAAAAAAAAGCGCCAAAAGTAATTAGAATAAGATGGAGAAATAAACAAGGACCGACCAATCCACTTGGTTTTGTACTACGTAAATAGTTGAGATTTTCTATAATGGCATTTTACTAACTACTCTAGTCATTAAATTTTTTAAATATTTGAATTCAGCTGACATAACTCCGTTCACAACAGCTATCTTCATATCGTAGTTTTTCAGACGCCAGCGCTATTGTGGTAGGTTTTGGAACCTCTATTTTCAGTATATAGTAGGACACTTTTTCAACTTTCGCCCCTTATAAGATGGTTCTCCTTGTACTCTACACTCCATAGTTGACATATAGGGGTAGGGCTAATGTTGCCACATTGCCGAACCCTTAGGAAATGGGATTGTAATTCACTGATTCGTTAACCCAATAATGCATACGAGACCTTCAATTTTGGAATTTTTAATGTAACTAATCGTAGATCAACTATTTATTTATTAGTACATTATTTTACAGAGCTTAACTTCTGATTTAGTTAGTGTGGAAATTATTTCTAAGAATTTACCGGGAGATTCAAATAAAACATAGCAATATTGTGTTCCACACTAAAAAGAGAAGTCAGACCACAGAGAGTGAGATAAAGATACGTAGGTATTTGACTCAAGCTGTTGTTCCAAGTGTGGCCTCCATCTTTATCTATAACTTCATGACTTTGCACAGACTACTTTTTTAATTTTGTATACCTCGTACCGTAGAGAGAGCATGAAACTCCCTCTACGCCTTGTACTTTTACTTTGTGGTTCTGCACAGAGTACTTTTTAGTAGCATTGCCAACATGTGAAGAATTCCCCAAATTACGGGGAATCGAAAGCTGGCTGGGGATTTCTAGGGGATTGGTATTATGCTGGGAAAACGCGGGGATTTTGAAAATCGATAGCTCGGACCAACTCAGAACCTTTTTCAAGAAATTTTAATACTTATCGTAACATTTTGTTGGGTTACTTATGAATATCGAATGACTCCTTTTTTTTAACTATCTTCGTTGCACCACATTTAATTATTGGATTTATTTCGGCAACTTTTGTGTATCATTCAATGCTTTTCATTTCTTTATTTTTTAATTTTTAAGCAGAGAACCGCATGCATATAAATTCAGATACTGTGGTACTTTTCAATGGCAGCAAGGGAAGGAATTAAAAATACTCTACGGAGTAAAATGCTTGTTACAAAAATATAGTGTGAAAAATTTTTTTTTGGTTAAAAAGAAAAAAATTTTAGTTTTTTTTTTATAGGTTAAGGGTGACAAACGAGCACACAGTCCACCTGATGGTAAGTGGTTGCTGCGGCCCATAGACATCTACATCTATCCTCGTTTGCGAATCAAAATGCAAAAAACGAATCTCATAAAATAAGTTGAAAATCGTCTCATTTCATAAAATAAAATTGAGGGGAATTTGTGGGAAATCTGTTGAAGTTTTTTTACCTAAATTGGGGAATTTGATATGGATTTTCGGGTAATTTGAGAAATTGGTGTTAGCAACGCTGCTTTTATTGTTTTGTAATTTACATTGACTTTAAAATAAGTTAAAGGAGTTAAATTTAAATGAAATATAAAATTTTAATATCACGTCCTCAAACAACAAAGAAATAAAATACTAATGGAAGGTTTTTGTAGGGGTTGTTTGGTTCAATACAATGATCCAACCGAATTGTTACAATACACTGAGAAAAATAGAAGGCTATTTGTGTATTCTACCGGTATACAGGTATTATTAGTGATTAAAGTTCTTTTCTGTTGTCCAATTGGAAAATCTAACATTTTATCATAATCTTCGCTATCTCAGGATATCTGTAACAGCCTTCATACGCCCTACTGCTGAGTAGAGTATAATAAATTGTAATAGAATAATTTTTATTTATTATAGAATACAAGTAATTATTTTCGAGTCATTTTTTTACTTTCACCACTGGTTCGAAATAATCGATGTCCTGGAAACCACTCAGAAACCCAGTGGGACTGTTTTCAAAGTAAAATTCTACAATGAAACTCGGTTTGTACAAACTACTTACAAAACTTATTTAAGAAACACACTGTAAGTGACCACCTCATTTCCAGGGGTTATTATCAACCATGTATTCGTTTATATTCTATGACCATTTTTACAGTTAATTTTTGTTTAATAAAATATTTAAACTTTTCAATAGGGACACCTTGCATATTTTTTGGGACTTTGCTATAATATTGTATAGGCTTAGCTTTCCATTGACGTCAGTGGAGTTTGGTGTTGATACGTATTTTTACAGAAAGATTACACTATTATAAGCACACACACAATGTCTCAATATACGGAAACGCGTAATATTTGAGAAAAGAATAATTGAAAATCAATTATTCTTGCAATGTTTACGTCTAATTTGCTAATAAACTGGCGCCATTTTGTAATGTCATTGTCGACGTCAATAGGGATGTCGATTCTTTCCGAAAAAGGTCGATTTTTAAATCGATTCAAATCGTAAGCTGATGTATCGGTTCACAAAAAATCGATTTCTAAAATGTCTATATTTTTTTAATGTTTCTATTTATAATGTAAATATAAACCCATTTTATGAAAAACAAGAAAGATACCATGATAAATGATCTCTTATTTAAATTTGTTTTATTTAACAGTACCTATTAGGGCAGATAAATAAAATAGGTTAGGTTCAACTTATGTCAAAGAACCGAATTGATTGACCCCGACTCCACCTGGTACGAGTCTGTCCTACCCCTAGAGTGGTTTTATAGAGCCGGAGGCGCGTAGGGGGAGCAGCCTCCGCCTGCCGTAACAAATCGTAGGCATCGGACGAGCCGGAGCGGCTGAGGCTGGTCGCCGAAGGCGACCAACAAGCCGAAGCTGCGGAGGCGAGGAGGGATGCCTGCGATTTGTTACGCTAAGGCGTAGAGGCTGCTCTTCCCGCAGCGCCGGAGAGGTAGCAGTCTCAAAATAGATACAGAAATCCTTCTGAATCAGTCCCCCTATATTTTATGATGAAGGGGATTTTTTTCTCATAAAATGGATATATATTTACATTATAAATGCAAACATGAAAAAAATATAGATATTTTAGAAATCGATTTTTTAGGAATCGATACATCAGCTTACGATTTGAATCGATTTAAAAAACGACCTTTTTCGGAAAGAATCGACATCCCTATTGACGTCGACAATGACATTACAAAATGGCGCCAGTTTATTAGCAGATTAGACATAAACATTGCAAGAATAATTGATTTTCAATTATTCTTTTCTCAAAAATTACGCGTTTCCGTATATTGAGACTTTGTGTGTGTGCTTATAATAGTGTAATCTTTCTGTAAAAATACGTATCAACACCAAACTCCACTGACGTCAATGGAAAGTCGTACCATTGTATATATTGCTCCATGAATGAATTACTGAATCTGTGGAGTCAAGAAACTGGTATCAAATAGCGTGTGTTTGTTCCCGGTTTACACAGTGTGCATTGCTTGTACATCACTTTACATCAAGAGTAATGCCAAGAAATACAGTGGAAAAGGCCTTTTCTCATAACTGAGATTATTTTAGGGTGAAAACAAGTTTGTTGTGATGCCTCACCATTTTTTTAAATTTCTCAAACATGCTGGTTTTCTCATGAGTTGGACTATAGAGCAAGTGGCATAAACTTAGCTAACAATTTTATTAGTGCAGGCAGAAATTGTACTTAGTATTTGCATCAGAGCAAAAGATGCCTATCAAGTTGCCACTATATATTAATGTAATCCGGGCATAAATTTTATTTATTTTTATATTCAGTTGTTATTAGAAAAAAAAAGTTCTCAGTGTTTTGTAGCAGCATCAGAATATCCACATATTGTCTTGTGGGCGTTGTAAGAGGTGAGGAAAACTGAAAGAGGAATGACAGCATCTTTGTGATACACCGAAAATAGTAAAAATTGCAGCTTACCAACTCACCTGCCAAGAGTGCCAACTATAGCAAAATCCCCCTATGAGGGTCTAGAGGCCTATGTTCAACAGTACACTTGATATGCTATAATAAATTAATGATAAAAATTATTAAACAATGTACTGTTTTTCAGGTTATTTTTTTAACACTAGAAAAAAAAAGTTACCGAACATGATAATTATAATGTTAAATAATAATAATATTAACATTTGTGTATGTTTCAGGTTAAGCGCAATGATTCATTTAAATTTCAGTTATGTAAAGACTGTTATCTCAATATGAAAGTGGGATGTAAATTTAAAAAAATGTGCAGAAATTCTGATAAAAGATTGAAACACTATCAAGCTTTAAAAGATGCCGGTGAAACTGTTGATTTTTATACTTATATTAAGAATATTGATAATGATGACTCCTTAACATTTAGGTAATTTTTTTTGGTGTATATAATTTTTAAGATAGTATTTTCAAACCTTGTTTGTGGCTGAACTGCTCAATACCTCAGCCTATCTGAGAAAGGAGTAACAATTATAATGAGAAGATCTTATTAAAACACAAATGCGCCCAAGCTGAAAAACGCAAGCATTTAGCTTACTTATCCTGGGTTGACGCTCGAAACTGCAAAGCTCCGGATATTAGCTCCAAGAAGAGAGCTTTCAACCAGACCGCCAAGTCCTACGAAAAAGCATTATGGAAAGCTAGTCTCGATCGCATTAAACATATTGGCGATAAAGTCTCTGCCAGATCATCCGGCACTAGAGCTTTTTGGTCTCTCGCCAAAGCGGTCGAGACAAACTTCTGTCGGCCTACACTGCCTCCGTTGGTAAAACCGGATGGCACACTGGCTCATACGGCTAAGGAAAAAGCGGATGTTCATCTCTCTCTTTGCCTACAATTGACGTCTGGACAGTGGCAACAATGTTCCACCAAAATTACCTCACTGCGGGACCTCTATGTCGGAGATTCGTATAACGAATAAGGAGGTCCTTAAAACCTTGCGGTGTCTAGACGTGAATAAAGCTAGTGGACCAGATGGTATACCAGCTATAGTCCTAACAGCTTGTACACCTGAGTTGTCTCCTGTGTTGACACGCTTGTTCCGCCTCTCAGTTAGTACTGGAATAGTGCCAAAATCCTGGAAGCTGGCCAATGTGCTGCCTGTTCCAAAAAAAGGCAGCTGCGCCGACCCTGCCAATTATCGGCCAATCTCAATTACCTCCATACTCTGCAAGATTATGGAGCGTATATTGAATGCCCGCTTAATGGCATACCTAGAACAGAATGACCTTAGTGACCGTCAATATCTCTTTCGCTGAAATCGGTCAGCTGGGGACCTTAGCGTATGCCACACATGTATGGGGCGAGGCACTCGAGAACAGTGGGGAAGCACTTGCTGTTTCCCTTGATGTCTCAAAGGCCTTTGACAGAGTTTGGCACACTAGCCTTTTGGGTAAGCTTCCAGCATACGGCTTATCCCCTGGTCTGATGTATGGGTAAAGTACTTTCTGATTGAACGGTCTCTCTGGGTCATCGTCGATGGCTGCTCATCCGATTCTATGGCGACTAATGCCGGTGTTCCTCAGGGGTCTGTTCTCTCCGCAACTCTCTTCCTGCTGCATATTAATGATCTGCTTATGCCCGGTATCTATGGGTATGCAGGTGATAGCACAGTTGTTGAGAGATACCAACCAACTTCTCAGGCCAGTCGGGATCAAATCCAGTCCGAAAGAGATGCTATGGTAGAGCGTGTGAATCTCACATTACAGGCAGTCTCCGATTGGGGCGATGCCAATCTTGTGAAGTTCAATGCCTCCAAAACACAAGTGTGTTTCTTCACTGCAAAAAGGAGCCAGCTCACCTTGGCTCCTTCTTTCCGAAATATATCACTGAAATATACCGACCGCCTTCAGTTATTAGGGTTTAAAATATCCTCAAATTTGAACTTCGGGTGGTTCATTGAGTCCAAGGCCAAAGCAGCTGCAAGGACGCTTGGAGTCCTTGCAAAGGTGTGGCGATACTTCACGCTGGGACAGCTGCTTACTTTATATAAAGCACAAGTCCGGTCGTGCATGGAGTATTGCTGCAATATATGGGCTGGTGCTGCAAAATGCCACCTAGCAGCTCTGGACTAAATCGAAAGGCGTGCTAAGAGGCTATTTGGTGACCCGAATTTGGTTAAAACCAATCTTACCAGCCTCGAACACATATGTAAAGTAGCCAGCCTTTCGGTTTTCTACAGGATGCATTTCGGAGAGTGTGCGTAGGAATTACATAATTTAATTCCCCCTTATCCCTTCCACCATCGGACACCCAGACGTTCGGCCAGTCTACACCCTTTCGTTGTTGACTTACCACGCATTCTAACCAAACGGTTCGCCACGTCATTCATCATGCATACAGCAAAGGAGTGGAATAAGTTGCCAGCATCTGTCTTTCCATCCGATTACAGTGTGGGTGTCTTCAAGGCAACAGTGAATAGGCTTTTGTTAAGTCAGTGCGCTTCATCATCTTAGGCTACATCTCCACTTACCATCAGGTGGGATTGTAGATAAGCACTGGCTTAGAATATAAAAAAAAAAATCTGATATAATAATTATGAAGTTGTTTCTTAATTACATAAAAATATATCTGGAACATGTTGTAGTTATGTATACATAGTTGCAACTTGCACATGTTTCTTCATCTCCATTGATTGTACCTTCCATGTGTAGAGATTCTGCTTGCACGGTTATTGTACTCTAAAATCTCTCAAAAGCATACAAAATTGCAAACAGTTTTGTAGATAATGCTAATGAGTATATTATAAATACTACCCAATTTCATTTATTTTTAATTAATTTGTTATATATTGCATAGTTACTTTATTTTTTAATTAGTTACTAAGATGCTTATATAATGTGTAATTGCACCAGGGTATAAGTTTTGCTAGGGTTTTTATTACTATTTTAGTAACAGATTTTGCATTTTATTTTTGTATTGTTTAATTTAGGTTTTGATCTTTGTTTATTAAATATCACATGAATAAAATGTACACATTTGTCAACTATTCAGCATACCAGTACTGTGGTAACAATGCCGTAGCATCATGCTGAGTCGGATAGCCATTTCGTTGCTGGAAGTTAATACTTAATTGGTAATTTATACTTTAGAGGTATAAACCTTTTTCTTCATAGAATAAGGGTGACGAACGAGTACACAGTCCACCATCTACATCTATCCTCAGTTAAGAATAAAAATGTGGGTTCTTAACTGAGTAATTCACCTCTGAGAAAATAATATGGAATGCCTCTTTACTAAATACAAGTACTACTAATAACTGTTGCTTCTGTAATAAAGTCAATGCCTGTTTTTGTTAGTAAGACTCCTGTATTACTGTAGTCTTAAATATTTTTTTTCTTTCCTCCTTTTTCTCTTTCAACTGTTACAATACAAGTTATTTTAAGCATTATTATTAATTGTTATTGTTATTTTGTCATATATTTGAATGCATAAGGCCGTGTTGGTTCCTACCGTAATATGTGGTAGTGAAAGTTGGGTGTGGCAGAAGAAGCACGACAATAGAATACGTGCTGAGGAAAGTTGGTCAAATGGTGACATTAAAAATTATACCACCAAAACTTTTTGTGAAACCAGACTTCAGTTGGATGAAGGTTCTTTAGTTCTGCGAAATAGCCAGGTTTCTTCATGTACGATACACCAAAAGAAAAGTTTTAGGTATTTTTAAAAGTTTTTGAATGTGTAAGTTTACTATCGTGTTTTTGAAATGTGTTAGTAAATGAGTTATCTACTTTAAATTTTCTAAAAATTTCCTTGCCATGTCCGATTTAGTCAATGATGTGGATACAGTTGATAGTATTGGTGTTTGTCGATTGAATACCTACTTGACCTAACATAAGAACAAGGTTTGATGTACTGATTGCCATTACTGTAGTCAGTATAATAATTATTAAGTGGCGAAGTTTGCGAAGACACTTATTGATTTCACGATGTCTGTCCGTCTGTCCCACGATTATCTCGAGAACGGTTTCGAATTTTCAAATTCTGTTTTCAGCAATCGATTACTGATCACCCAGGCATCTGAACCTCCTATTTTGAAACTGATTGCTCAACGGCAACCGTTAGAAACCGCTACAAAGCTGATTGCTTCGCCACTTTGCTATGCTGTTAGCTTGCTGGGTTTATTAAATACCATGATTTAATTTGCCAAAATTCATAATTTTCACGATAATTAGAAATTCTAACACATTAGGTTAGGGTTAACCTGTTCAGAAATGTGCCCAAACGAGGTAGGACTTGTCCCCCCCCCCCCCCTCCTCAAGGCTTTTGCATCGATCTTCCGCAAATCATGTATAATAATAATTTTGTTTAATTATAGGCTACCTATGCTGGGTAATAGCACACCAGGTACCAAACCCAAGGATGATGATAATGGTAAGTTTTTACATCAGAGAATATATTACGCCTAGAAAATCACAGTATGATTTTTTTTATAGGATAGGGTGACAAACGAGCACACAGTCCACCTGATGGTAAGTGGTTGCTGCGGCCCATAGACATCTACATTTATCCTCAATAAAGAATAAAAATGTAGATGCGTCGTCACCCGTGAGGACTAAGATGGAATGCCTCTTTCCCAGTAAAATGGGTTTCCGGTTCTCTACACTCACCCTACGAAACACATCAGTGTGAGGCTGCCATTTTACGCTGATATTCTGTGAGAGCATGGTCCTTTCCCGGTCGAGCCGACCCATTCGTGCTACAGCTATACTATTAATATAGCTGCGGCATGGCTCTACAATATGTATGTTGTGCAATATCTTCTTCAATTGTGAAATGATTTTGATGAGTTTTTTTATGGTCGTTCCCCCCATTGAAGTATACTGTACTTCAGAGGTGGTATAATCAATTTGAATGAAAATTTCAACCCTTACGCAAAATAGGGAATGAAGTTTTTAATGTAGCTATTGAGACAACATAATGATTGTGTTATCCGCTAAAAATGGTTAAAAATAAACTTAATAAAATGTAGTAGCCGACTTCACAGACCCAAAAATAATAAAATAATATAAAATATTCTATCAACAAATGTCCATAAAAATAGTAACCACATGGTGGAATCTCTAATAGAGAATACCAGAAAATATAAAAATAACCAGAAACGAAATATAGAGCATAAACAGTTTATTTGTTTCTGCTTTTTAGATCTGCCTGTATGGTGATTTTTTCATTGTTTCATTTACCATTCAAGAATAGAACATGAATCTTTCTCAGTATTTAGTTCAATTGAACTTCCCGTTGTATACTGAAGCCATCCATCACCATTCAATAAATGGTTGTATATGTGATATGCCTGAGGTTGACTGATAGAGAATGCTAATTGGTATTAGGTACAACCTTTATATCCTTCATTTCGATGAAGTATACAATAAAGAATAAATAAATAAAAATCTTTACAGTAATTTACATAGATAAGATAAAGAGTGCTTGAAGCTAATTTTAAAATTCTATTTTTAATATTTTAGAATCAACATGCACAAGTATACAAAATTTTATAAGTGACATTATGGAATCGGAAGAAATACCTGCCACCGAGGCTCGCATTATACGCGAAGTTATAGAGGAAGAGGCAGATGTTTTAGATGACTCTTTAGACTCCCACTGGCTTCAAGACGATGTTTCAATAGATACAGATTTTAAACTCGATTTTAGGTAAGTTTATTGGCCTTATCATTTACTATGCCCAACTGTTCCCAGCTGGGAAACGTCTATAGGCTATAATTATACAGGCTGGCCCAAATGAGACCTAGTGATGTTAAACACGTGTAACTCTTGTAATAACGGTTTTTTTAAATGATTTATTTTTATATGTTAAATACATTTTATGGAAATTCAACGTGACTATGTGTGAAATATGACATCAGACAAATCACCACCATTTTGCTCGATACAGGCATTGGCTCTTTTTAGCGCATTTTGCATTACACGGCGTATTGTTTCTGGTTGCAGGCGCCGTATTTCGCCTCGAATATTCTGCTTGAGCTGTCCAAGTGTCTGTGGTTTGTTAACATACACTTTGTCTTTTAAATATCCCCATAAAAAAAATCGGGCGCAGTTAAATTTGGTGAACGAGGAGGCCAAGGGAAATCTGAATTTCTTGAAATTATGCGTTCACCAATAATTTCACGCAGCATGTCCATAGTTTGCCTAGCAGTATGCGCAGTGGCTCCATCTTGTTGAAACCACAAATTAGGATGTTGCTCCACCATTGTCCGCAACAAGTTGTCGATCATTGTTCTGTAAGAAGCCCCGGAGACTGTTTCTGGCGTTTCATCCTCATTCTCAAAGAAATATGGGCCGATGATTTTTGTGGCCATAACACCGCACCAAACAGTGCATCTGATTGGGTGTGACTGATGCTGATGTATTGCCCTTCGATTTTTGGAGCCCCACAACCTACAGTTTTGTTTATTCACATAACCACTTAAATGGAAATGTGCTTCATCCGTCATCAAAAGATTATTTAAAAAATCATTTTGTGTGGCTAATTGTGTAAAGCGAATAGCGTATTGTAGGCGTTGTTGGGGGTCTTGCGGTAGAAGCTGTTGCACAATTTGAACTTTGTATGGATACATCTTAAGATCCAACTTTAAAATTCTCTGCAATGTTGTTCTGGGTATACCCAATTGGCCGGAACGGCGACGAGTTGAGACATATGGATCATTTGCAACACTGCTGTACAGCTTGCACGTTGTCTACAGTCCGAATATTTCGATGAGCACCTCTTCCTGGACGGTCGGCAACTGAACCCAGTTCCTCAAAACAGCGAACTAAACTTGCAATCATGGAAGATGTGGGCGCTGATCTTACGTTAAAAAAACGGCGATAATTTCGCTGCGTCAGAACAATTGATCGTTGAGAAGAATAATAAAAATCGATAATTTTAATGCGTTGTTGTGGACTGTACGTATTCATTTTAAATTTCCAAGAGTTCAGTTATAATCTGCAAAAAGGAATAATAAATTATGTTAAAAAATAAAAAAGTTATTTGTGTTTCACATCAGTTGGTCTTATTTGGGCCACCCGTTACTTTATTACCACAGTATTTTTTATAGAAAAAGGGTGACAAACAAGTGCATAGCCCACCTGATGGTAGGTGAATGCTGTGGCCAATAGATATCTACATCTGTTAAAGATCAAAATACGGTTGCAGGACTGAGATTGAATGCCTCACAGTCTATAACTATACCAACTCTCTACACTCTTCTGACTGGAACACATCGGTGCATGCACTGCTCCTTGGGGACAAGAATAGGTAATACCCTCTTACCTACCACCCTAACTAGACAGTCTCTTAGGCAACAGAACCCTCTACATCGTATCTTTGCTTATAGTTTACGCCATTTCATATGATCTGCTAAGCCTATCTTTATATATAAAAATTACGTGTCACATTGTTTGTCCGCGATGAACTCTTAAACCACTGAGCTGATTTCAATGAAATTTTGCACACTGTGTGCAATTTGATCCAACTTGAGAGATAGGATAGTTTTTATCCCGACAAGTGACCTTCAATTTTTTTTATTGTGAATTTAATGATTTTTTTAGTACACATGGCCGTCGGAAAGGGCAGAACAATGTCTGCCTCTGGTCTGGTCAGCTAGTATGTTTATATATTATGAATGATCTTTTAAAGCTAAAGTTTTCATTTCAGCTGAAGAAATCTGTATTAGTTTATTAACAGTGTTTCTTTTATAGTTTCAGTCCCTTTTCAACACCTAAGTATATAAATAATGATCACTGTTACACGCCAAAGAAACTAAGAGATGAAACTACCCAATATGAACATCCACAGAAGAGTTTTGAAAGTAAAGTTCAAGATGAAAATGCCGAGGAATTTGTAGAGCACAATTTCCAAAATGTGGACGAGACTGGGAAAAAGTGTACAATAGACAAAAATTTAGAAAATGCCTTACAAAATGAGGGAAACAAAAATTTCTTTTTAGAAGATCTGCTCGTAACTCCTCCTTGTAAGAAAACAATACATTTTGTAGATTTTACGGATTAATGAATTAATAGACAATAGATTTGTCAGAGAATCATGTTTTTGAGTCATTTATAAAGAATGACTTGATGCATATCAAAACTCTCTCAAACACTTTGGCTGATATTCAGAGACAACGTTATGTTTAAACTGAAGCTTCTCAATGTTATAATTTGTGTAACATAAGGTCTATATTAAAATTTTGAAATTTATGTGTATTTATGTGAATACCGGCCTCTGACTTAGTTTTTTTTTAAATAGAAGTCTTGAAGAGTGTCTGTGTAATTTTATTGTTCATTGTGTCATGATCAGCTTGTTAAATCCTGTCCATTGCTGAATTTTTTGTTATATTTTCTATAATACATTATGTCGTAAGTTTAGATGCCTACAAATGACAACTGTTTGATAACTAAAATAAGAAGTGAAAATTAAAACTTAAAACATGAAAAAAGACTGATTTAACGAAAAAAGTATAATCTTGCTATAAAGACTTCTTATTCTTATCTTAATTTTTTCAGTATATCCAAATGGGTCAGGACCACCAACACCTCTAATAACGAACATATTGTTTGGCGATAAATTAGACAGTGACTCAAATGATTCAACTATGCATAAAGTGGGGCAATGCATTGAAAAATTTGAAACTGTGCAAGGTGATACGGATATTTTAGAAGAATTTTTCACAAAAAACACAAAAGATTTTACAATAGACATAGAAGAAATTAAGGAAAATGAAGAACCTGAATTGAGGGTAGAATTAGTAAAAGATGTAAATAATGAAAATGAACATAATATAGCAAATATAGCAGAAAATAAGAACAGTGAAAAAGCGGCATTGCCAGTTGAAAACTTATATAACATTACAAACTTTTACTGTAAAATGTGTGAGAAAAAATTTAAAAATCTTGCTGCGCTAAAGGTGCATTGTACGAAAATGCACAAATTAAAAATTGAACAGAAAACTCCATATACTCGCAAAGTTCGAATATGCGACCATTGCGGAAAATCTTACTTTAACCTAGCAGATTTTCTAAAACATATCGCAGATCACAATGTAAGTCTGTAATTTTGTATTTTATTGAAGCTGGTATAATACCTTTGTACGACGGTATTTCATCGCATGTTGAGACGGGAATAAGGTTGTAATAGGTTGTAATCAAGGGGCTACTGAACTTCTTCGAGGAGATTTCATGGCTCAAATAATCGTGATATGCCTGGTCCACACACAAAATACGCACTTAGATGTGAAGTTGGTTCTTATGTGAGTAGCGCATTGGACTCCTATAATACTACACCTACCTATAATAAAAGTCCAGTGTTATTGTAATCGTGACGCTTTGCAGGCGAAGTGCCGACTGCAGCGCCAGGTGTCTCAAGCCAAAGCCCCCAATTGCCATCCACATCTGGCATAAACCTATCTGTCGGAAGCTATGAGAACCTCCTAGCATATTTTATATCCCTTCTCTACCGTGGTCTTCTCCCAATAGCCACAGATGAAATAGGGTCATGGATTCTTTTGGATAAATAATATTTATTATTTTAGTTAACATAAGGTGTGGTATCAATTTAGTGTCTTTTTATCAATTAAATAGAAACGGTCTTTGAAAAAAGCTACATTTTGAATAAACGATAGTGAAAATGTCATTTTTTATAGAAGCGAGGTAACAAACGAGCGCCATCTGATGGTAAGTAAATGGTTTATCCCATAGCCCCTTCATCTATTCTCGATTAATAATCAAAACGCAGATTCGTTGTCATCCCTGAGGACTGAGATGGAATGCCTTATACCAGTAAAAAGAGTAAACTATTGATATTTTGTGACGGAGTGGTCCTTCACCGGTCACCTGCAACCATAGTACTGCTGCAGCATGGCTCTACCATGTAGAAATTGAAGATCATTCAAAAAGTTCTGTAAGTGCAGCCTCATACTGGAAAGTGCAGTGTTGGATCCTGCACAAGATGGAGTGATGGCTTGATGAAGTATGCAAGAAATAAATGGGATCGAGTGGTGTCATCAACCTTGTAGCCATCATTATAATAAATATAAATATTGACTAGATTTTTTGTTTCAGAAATCGCAAACCCCAAATGTATGCAAACATTGCTCATTAGAATTTAGCTCCGAATCTAAACTTAAGATGCATATGACGACACATAATAAGAAATTGGACCCGGAACCTATTGACACTAGCAAAAAGGTAAATATGATATATATAATTATATACATAATTATGTTATGCACAGTCTATGAATTTGCTTGCTTATAAATATTTGAACTTTTCAAGTCTAATGAAACATTAGTTCTATATACAAGTTTCGACCGTTTGTCGGACCTCGGAACAGGTATCAAACGCCCGTAAGTGTTGGCTTACTGTAGCTAACATCTTCCCCCCCCCAAAACGAAAGCAAAGCTTACTTGGTCGAACGCCTGTATGTCCAATGTCCAAGTAACCTTACCAGGGAGATTGCACGAGAATATAATACGATGAAACAGTTCACCCATTAGTGGATTTTAGATTTTTTTTTATAGGATAAGGGTGACAAACGAGCACACAGTCCACCTGATGGTAAGTGGTTACTGCGGCCCATAGACATCTACATCTATCTTCTATTACAAATCAAAATGTAGATGCGTTGTCACCCGTGAGGACTAAGATGGAATACCTCATTTCCAGTAAAAAGAGCCTCCGGCCACCTGCACTCACCACGCGAAACGCAGAGGTAAACCTCTACTTCACGCTGGTATTCTGTGAGGTCGTGGTACCACCCCGGTTCGAGCCGGCCCATCCGTGCGACAGCAAAAGCTGCCGCGTGGCTCTACCACTGTTAGAATATAATACGCATACATTATTCACGTTTTTTTACATTAGTGTTAAAACCGGCGGCCTTGATGAGTCACAGTAAACGTAATGCAGCTGGAGAACTGTGTTCTTGTTAGTAATTATTAAATTAATGCTGTGTGTGTGTTAGATGTTTTTTAACTTAAATTTATTCGCCATTTTTAATATTTTTATTTCGCGGGCACACACTTCCTCGCGAAACGCGCGCACTCAACAAATAAACCGTTAAAAAAGCATGGTTGCTAGCATAACCTTTTTTTTCTTAGATATTTTTACTAAATATATCTTTTTTGTTCGTCCTATAATATATCAATGACGCGTAAGTTAAGCATTATACTTACTTATTCCCTGAAACGGAAAGGCATTATCTAACTACACATTGGTCAAGAAAAAGTCCAAGTTTGGTCAAGACAAAGACTATGCTGCTCATTTTTTTACGTGGTAGAGCCATGCTGCAGCTATATTAATAGTATAGTTGTAGCACGAATGGGTCGGCTCGACCGGGGAAGGACCACGCTCTCACAGAATACCAGCGTAAAATAGCAGCTTAACACTGCTGTGTTTTGTATGGTGAGTGTAGAGAACCGGAGACCCTTTTTACTGGAAAAGAGACTTTCTATCTTAGTCCTCACGGCTGACAACGCATCTGCATTTTAGTTCTCAAACGAAGATAGATGTAGATGTCTATGGGCCACAGCAACCATTTACCATCAGGTGGACTGTGTGCTCGTTTGTCACCCTTATTCCATAAAAAAAATATCTCCTAGATTGTTTTTCTCTATTGCCTTTTGAGATATGGAGACGATATGGAGGAGTTGATATTCATATGCTGTAACTCCACAGCATTAGCAACAGTTAGTTTACAAAATGTTATCATAATTAATAATGATTAAATAAATAAAAAAAAATAATAATGATCGAGTCCGTATATTAATAAAAGCATAAGTCGTCAGTAAAAGTAGGAAAAAGTGCAACGGTAAAGAAAGCGGGAATCAGCACAAACAAAAATGTGATATAATCATATATTCAATCAATATATTTCACAAGCACAAATTGTGTAGTCAATGTGTGAAAATAGAAATAAAAAATCAAATAGAAAATCACAAATAGTCAATGTGTGAAAATACTTGAAATACGTACTTACGATATTGACACAATGACGTGTGTGTATCATTTCACAAAATGCACGAAAATCTAATGCAATTCATGATTATTATGGACTTATAATAATAATTGAAATAAAAATTGATAAGTAACATTTTGATATGACAAAGACTTATAATCTATTTTAATAGAAATATGTATTGTCTGATACTTTATGCATACATATATAGTGTGTTCACGCAAAAGCGTTAGTGTCAGGCATCGACGTTAGATGGCGCTCGGCTCGGCCGATACGGGATGACGTTCGTGCGTGTTGAACGTCCGAGCTTGCTGAAAGGTGAGAGTCGAGAGCGAAAAATTAGATGTCTTCTTCGCGTCGAAAGAGAAGGCAGTCCGTTTTGTTTGGGAGCTCTTAGATCTAATTTTATGTTAGGCGCGTATAGTAAATATACCACTGGGAATGGTAGCGCGTGTTGAGAGTTTACCCGGGACTTTAGGTTTAACGCAGAATCTGTATAAGTGGATTCGACTGTATTAGTTACTAGTGCGGTAGTTAATATTCTAGAAATAACGGTGACCTTTGACCCGTACGTTCTGTGTTCATTTTCGCGAGTCAATCGTAACAAAGGAAGAAAGTGACTGCGGAAGGCGACCTTAGCTTGGAGAGGAGCTGAGGGCCGAACTGCTGCAGGGGGAACGGTCAAATAAGGTCAATAACACTACCAGCTACACCCAAATACACATCACTGACCTTTACTTTCTAGCACAATACATCCACACGAGACCTGACCGAATCCTGAGGGACCAGTCGCCTTGAATAGAGGTAAGTAAGCTCTGTTCAATAATTGTAACGCTCCCCCCGGATTGTTTAGTGTAATTAGACTTTTAACCCGTGGCGTGAGGACGCCCGACCAGCATCTGCCTGTAGCTTCTTCGTCTATGGGCCGCGAAGGATTCTACTCCTGGGATAGGCAGCTGCCGGCCGTAACATAGTGTGTATATTGTATATATAGATATATGTAATTATTCGTACAAAGAAACACAGATGTTATTAGAAAAGACTGGAAATGTAACTATTAATCGTTGAATTACTTTTTTTAAACAATATTTTACCGCAAGTTGTACGATTTATCACAAAAAACTTCAAAAATCATAAGATTATTTATCATATTTTTACCTTCTTTGTACAACGTGGGGCATGATCTGGCATTCTCCTTTTCTTCTTAAGGCTTTAAGAAGCCTGAATGACCTTGACGAAACTGCAACCGCAGTGATTTTAGCCGACGTCAACACTGTCTAGCGACTACTTTCTGTATTACTTAGAAAAGTGCAAAGATTAATAGATTGCAGAGGTGACAAGTATATAAGTGATATACTGCCTATTATGCTTGCGCGTCACTGAGAGTTATGTCGTGGTTAAGCATCTTCACGATCATTGCACGATGTGGTGCTGTAGCTTCGTCCGGTAGGCATCACAAGCTATCAAGTGTTTAAGTTTTAAGTACGTAAGAGTTTTTATTATATTCGTTGAATCGTATTCTAATCCAAAGTCCCGAAACCTTTCAGCTCGAGTTACAAAACCGTTTTCAGTGCCTAGAAGACTGCAATGAAGTGGACGATATGAATGACAAGCTCGTGGAAACTGTTCATGCGGTCGGAGCTAAGTTCTGCAAGACCCGCCGCAGAAGAACACAAAAACTCTCCGATCACACTCTTAATCTCATGGCTGTTAGACGGGAGATGAAGCTACATTCTTCAACAGATTTGACAGCATACAGGCATCTGAACAGACAGATCTCCAAATGCATGCGGCAGGACTTACGCAACTTCAATACAGCTCGTATTGAAGAAGCGATCGAGCGGAACCAAGGCTCCAAAGTCTTTGCCAGAGATCTGTCTGCTAGAAAGAGCCAACTGTCAAAGCTGAAGACAGAATGTGGCAGCATCGTTTCCGGGGCACCTGAGATTTTGAGTGAGATTGAGAGGTTCTATGGGCAGCTGTACACGTCATCGTTGGAGCCACACGCAAGTGTGAGTAACGATCCAAGAGCGAGTCTTATCCGACACTATTCCGAAGATATCCCGGACGTCAGTCTGAGCGAGATTAGAATGGCTCTCCAGCACCTTAAAAATGGCAAGGCCCCAGGCGAGGATGGAATTACAGCGGAGCTTCTGAAAGCGGGTGGAAAACCGGTACTTGAAGTCCTTCAGAAGCTCTTTAATTCCGTCCTCCATGGTGGCATTACACCGGAGGCGTGGAGCAGAAGTGCGGTGGTCTTGTTCTTCAAGAAAGGCGACAACGCTCTCTTGAAGAACTACAGACCGATTTCCCTTCTGAGCCGCGTTTACGTGCTGTTTTCGAGAGTCATTACGAATCGTCTCGCGCGCAGACTTGACGACTTCCAGCCTCCCGAACAAGCCGGTTTCCGAAAATACTTTAGCACCATAGACCACATACATACCCTTCGGCAAATTGTACAGAAGTCCGAGGAGTACAATTTGCCACTATGTCTGGCGTATGTGGACTATGAGAAAGCCTTTGATTCCGTCGAAATTTGGGCGGTGCTGCAGTCCCTTCAGCGGTGCCAAGTTGACTGTCGGTATATCGAAGTGCTGAAGTGCTTTTACAGTAGGGCTACGATGGCTATCCGAGTACAGAACCAGAGTACGAAACCTATCCAATTTCAGAGAGGTGTAAGACAGGGTGACGTCATATCCCCGAAACTCTTCACCGCTGCATTGGAAGACGTTTTCAAGCTTCTGGACTGGAAAGGATACGGTATCAACATCAATGGCGAGTACATCACTCACCTTCGATTTGCCGACGATATAGTCCTTATGGCAGAATCGCTGGAGGACCTAAGCACTATGCTCAATGACCTCAATAGTGTCTCCCAACGGATAGGTCTTAAGATGAACATGGACAAAACAAAGATCATGTTTAATGTCCATGCCACACCTATGCCGGTAGTTGTTGGGAGCACTAAGCTCGAAGTTGTTGACGAGTATGTTTACCTGGGACAAATAGTCCGACTAGGTAAGTCCAACTTCGACCGAGAGGTCAATCGACGGATTCAACTCGGCTGGGCAGCGTTCGGGAAACTACGACACATCTTCTCGTCAGACATGCCTCAAAACTTTAAAACGAAATTGTAGAACCAGTGCGTGTTGCCAGTAAAAATAATAAACATACGGAACTGAGACGTGGTCCTTCACTGCTGGCCGGATGAGGAAGCTCAAGGTCGCTCAGCGAGCTATGGAGAGGGCTATGCTCGGAGTTTCTCTGCGTGATAAACTCAGAAATGAGGATATCCGCAGTAGAACCAGAGTGACCGACATAGCCCAACGGATTAGTAAGCTGAAGTGACAATGGGCCGGCCATATAGCTCGAAGAACCGACAACCGATGGGGAAGAAAGGTTCTCGAGTGGCAGCCTCGTACCGGCAGGCGAAGTGTAGGGCGTCCCCCCACTATATGGAGTGACGACCTGGTGAGATGTGCAGGAAGTCGATGGATGCAGGTGGCTCAGGACCGTGCTTTGTGGCATTCTTTGGGGAAGGCCTATGTTCAGCAGTGGACTTGTGAAGGGCTGTAATGATGATGATGATGAATGATGAATCGTATTTATTTGTGTCGTATTAGTAGCTCTGGGTCTTAAGCGCTCGCTGTAAATTTCGCCTCGGTTTGATACCCAATGAAATTTTTAATTGCAATTTTAAGTGCTGATTTAGCACGTGCTCGGCGGTGAAGGAAAACATCGTGAGAAAACCTGAATATGTCTGAGAAATAAGAAAAAGAAATCGAAGACATGTGAAGTTCGCCAACACGCATTGGGACAGCGCGGCGGACATTTCTTTGCCCTAAAACCTTCTCAGATATAAGGCCTGTGCCCAGCATAGGGACTTACATAGCCTGTTACTTTACTTTTGTATCGTATACATAGGCAATATTCATATTCGTTTCAGATGCAAAAGGGTACCTTTTTTTTAACATAGGGAAATGCCTACGCATACCCGCCTCGCGGGGGCTAGGACGGGTTATGTCGGACTCGCACCGACTAAAATCCCATGGTATTCCACCTTCGTCGCATATTAGTAGGGCCACGAGAACGCTTTCGCACACATCCGCGGCCCCACCTGCGCTGGCCGCCACATGGCGGCCTCTCCTCAGGAGAGGACGACTACTCCTCCCCCATCTCCTCAGGTAAGGCGCACCAGAACACATGGCGCGCCCTCCTCCTCGGCCTCCAATTTCACATGCGCAACGGACGCCCCCGTGTCCGATGCGCGAAGGCCATGGGGCCAGGAAAAACTAGCACTCAGAAGCACCAGCCTTCCTGACCCCAGCGGCGGATCTGGTCTATGGCTCCGCCGCCAGCCAAGATTCGGCTGCGGAGGGTAGGGAAAGCGGCACCTCGCAATACCGACACTCCTCTACCCCCGCAGCCCCACCACCACTGCATCAATTAACGGTGCGGACCCGTCAGAGTCGCGGAGGATAAGGCCATACCAACACTTCTCTTCCTCCTCGACTCCACCTCGGCTGCAACGGCAGGGGGAGAGGGCACCCCTCTCGCAGCAGCCCACCGACACACATCCGAAGTGGGCTCGCCAAGCCCACTCGGAGTGGCCATCTCGGGCCGGCCCTACACCCCGGGCGAGCCAAGGGGTTCCTCTTCGTTCACCGCGGGTGACCAAGCCACGGCTACTAAGCCCCTCCGCCACGACAAGGCGGGAACCCGTTCGGGGTGGGGGGGGGGGGGGGGGGTTTACCTAATGCTGACAAAAATATCATGTGGAGGTTATGAAAACGTAAAACATCTGTACCTAGATAAAATGTACTAGTGATTATCAGTCATTATATACGCCACATTTTCTAGAGAGTTTAGAACGTTTCAGATAGGGCAAAATAAAAAATAATAAACTGAGTCTTGTAGATACCACTATTTTTCTTGGATTCACACTAGACGCGAAGCTTCAATGGAGCCCCCATATTTCAAAACTAGCAAGCAGACTTAGTTCTGCAGCATATGCTGTAAAAATGAATAGAAGTCTTACCAGTGTTGAAACAGCTAGACTAGTCTAATTTAGCTATTTCCATAGCATAATGTCGTATGGTATTTTACTATGGGGACACGCAGCTGACACCGAAATTATATTTGTTTTACAGAAGAGGGCCATAAGAGCAATTTATGATTTAAAACCTAAAGGGTCGCTGCGACAAAAATTTAAGGAAATTAATATATTAACTTCGACCTGTCAATACATTTATGAAAACGTAATGTACGTACACAAAAATAAAAGTAGTTTTACGAAAATAAGTAATATTCATTCTGTAAATACTACGAACAGATACAAGCTAGTAGTACCAGTTACTCGACTCCATCGAGTCAGTAATTCATTCTTGGGGCTATGTATACGCTTTTACAACAAAATTCCAGAAAATATACAAATTTTGACCTGCTCAAAATTTAAAAACTTTATTAAACTAAGTTTGTATTAAAAGGGTTATTATAATATTAAAGAATTTATGGATGATAATAACCCCTGGAAATGAGGTGATCGCTACCAAGCTATTTCTAATTTGTTATGTTGTTAATTTGTGTAACATACATGATTGTAAGCTGTTATTTTTAAAAAAAGGTTCCGCTGGATTTCTTGCTGGTTCTTCCCAGGACCGAGGATTTTTTCCGAACCAGTGGTAATTAAACAAAAGAGTGACTTTCAATAAGTATTATTTATAATCTATATTGCATAAAAAAAGTTTCTGTTTCAATACAAAATATTATGGGAATGATTTATTAATAATATATGCATTTATAGGTACCTATTTATAATAAAAATAATGAACCAAGGTTCAACTGATAGTGTTTCTTGTAAACACAATTGAAAAATTGCTGTTCTCATTTTTATCAATGGCGAATTGATAAAACGTAGTCAAGATCACTTTATATAAAATAATTATGTTTAATTAAATTGGCACATGACGTATTTGGCCTTCTACATAAAACTCGGCGGAAATTTGAAAAGAAAGATTTTGTCTCTTGTGTACTGCACTTTTCACAGAAGTATTCATTACAACTGGCGTGGTTTCCAAAAGCATTATTAAGTGTCAGCTCTAAATCGTCAATCAGATCCTGAACTTTTTTGACTTTTATTTTGTGTCTTTTTGTTATATCTTGTAACCTTTTTAAAAACTGACACAAACTCATTAGTTTATTATTTGTTATGATTTTCCCTGTAACGTATTGGATATCTTGGATAAGTTCGTAATTTTTTTTTATTTTATCAAAAAAAAATTGCAATAAATTATTACGTTTTGCACTGTGATTCTCTCCTTGTAGTTTTGGCGTGACTGCAGTATGTTATATAGTTTTTGAGTAACTGTCAGTTACTAAGCGGCTATAAATCAATATATGTAAGAATAGACATACAGATCTACATTTTTTGTTTTTATTATTTTGATTTTCTGAATTTTGATTGAATTTTTGAAACCTGCTAAAATTAATTCATTTTCCATACCATTTGATGGGCCTGATTTTAATGACAGTTATGCTCGTTGGCTGAAGTTATTTTTTATTTTATGCACAATTGCCGACAAAACAATCTCTAAAACAAAATTTTACCTCTTCTGCTTCTAACAGTAGCTCCTGCACCTGACACGGCGGAATAGTTTTGTTAACAGTTACGAGTGTAACATTTTTATCGGCTGCTTTATTCATAGTGCCTTGAGCAACACTGCCGGGTTTTGTACAGAAAATAATAGTTTAAAAAAAAAACTAAAAAAACACGCGTTTGTAGACAACCGCGTTGGGTGCTTTTTCAGGTATTTTTATGACGCTTTATAAATATCCACAAAAATATTTATAACAAATGACATCAAGCACAAGCATCCCACGCTTTTTTTTATAACAAAATGATTTTTTTTTATGTTTATCACTATTTTTTATTTTGAACTTATTGAAAATTATTTTCTACTTTTAGTGCGGCAAACTAATTCAGTATCACCTAATTAATAAAAATATGCAACATTAAAATTACATAGATATTAAAAACTATCGAAATGTAAGTAACGAGTTGGTCGTTCCACATCTAAATTATATAAAAATGCATTTTTCAATTTCACTAATCAACGTCTCCGCGAAAATTTCTTCTTTGGAGACTTTGAAAATTAATTTATTTAGAAAACAATATTTACAATTAGCAATGTACAGATATTAAGTAAATTAAGTATTTCTAATCATAAAAATATTTATAATTGAGTATGAACTCTTAAAAAACTAAAATACATTTCAACGATGTCGCTCCATCGAAGTCACGCTCGCGCGAATATATTCAATTTCGGGGAAAAATGATATTTTCTCGAGTAAATCGGGGAATAAAAATAAAACTCAATCAAAAATATTGATATTTTTAAGACCTTTTCTTTTAGCGTAAAAAGTATTTAAAGAGCTTGTGCCGTTTTGGAGAAATTTTGCAAAATATGACAAAGATAGACTTTTTGGGGATTTTTTTCTAATAAGAGGTTGACAAAAATACTATTTTGTTCAATTAATAACATTCATAAAATCCCCTATCGTCACCCTGAATTTTTTCTTTGCGGATTAAATGATCAGTTATTGTGAATTTTCTACTTAAATATCCAAGAATTTAGGCATTTCACCTGCACTTAGGGCCTTAATCAGTTGAAGTACTTTATACATTGCTGTAGCTATGTTTTGAGGGACTGATATGGAACTTGGCACCCGTTCCCCTTTCCATTCAGAAACAAACTTATCGGCGAAGCCGACAACCCTGAGCGCTTTTATTACCTACTGAACTAGCCTCGATTCTCACATTTGCTTTTAGTGAGTCATCACATCACATCGCAAGCCCACTGCTGAACATAGATCCTAGATTGCCGCAAAGCATGGTCCCTGCCACCTGCATGTTTCATCATTTTAGGTTAGTAAAAGGTTAAACATGATGGTTACTTATATTCACGAGAATACTACACATTTAATCAAACTTAATAAAACGGTGTTCCTAAACAGTGGAACATTTTTACAGTTAATAACGCAATTTCTTCATAATAATATCACAGTCTAAAGACCATATAGTTGTGAAACAAATGTTCTTATACAACGATGGGGGCCTTGCGGGGTAGTGGGCGGCGCGACCGCATGCCAGCGCACTCCACTAAGTCTGTACGTTGTACAATACATACAGTTGACACGCCCGTGTTTTATAGTACTTATTTAACGAATTTTAAGTGCCGTTTTTTAAAAATATAATATAAATAATAGTTAATTACTGTTATAGTTATGAGTTACTAAATAAAGTTGAATTCAAATGACGGCTGTGCTTATGTTACCTCATTTTTTTTTGATAAAATTGTTCATTCGAAAGGGAGTACACTACATAATTAAATTTAACAATCGAAAACTGAAAATATCTATAAAAAGAAAATGTCGCAAAAATATTTGGCAGTGGCAACACTTGTAAATGTATTTTTTCTTGTAGTAATAAAAAATGATTTTATTCAAAATGTTTTAAAGTTATAAGTATGTACAATAGTGTTAATAATAATAACGAGTAATAATAACCAAAATTATGTTATTCCCAATTTCGTGACAACCCCTATCATATTTGCGCAGGACGGCGTAAGCATCGGCTGACATCAAAGACTTTTCCAAACTGTAATGCTCTTTAAACTGCGATAATACTTTATATTATGAAAATTATTTATTTAACAATGTGGGCTGTTTTTAGAAATTCGTTTGCTCAATATGTGGCACCGCAAGTTCATCGATCGGTAATTTAGAAGTACATCAAAGACGACATTCGCAAAGCTATTCATTCCATTGTGAAGAATGTGGAAAAGGGTTCTACAGGAAGACTGATCTGACTACGCATTTGCGGTAATTTATATTTAATTAAAGACTGCACTAGATTAAAAACAAATTTATTTAATCACTTTCACTATAACTAGTTGAGCTGTCATCGTCATCATCGTTGTTTATATTATTTATTATTTGATTTTCTATGCATTGAAAATGAATGTCTGTTTCATAATCATCCATAACCATTTTGAAGTTTTCATTAAGCTCAATCATCACTTGTGTAGTAGTTGTATTTTCTACAAATCCACCTCCAGCGGTTCCACATGGCAAATTATGTGGCGCCCACCATTTACCACGGGCACTTTTCATGTGTCCATGTCTGCGGCACAGTGTGGTTGGCGTTTAGCCATGTTTCATCAATGAATATAAAGTTGTCTCAATTGGTTATAGTTTTATTTTCTCGTAAAAATGTTATACTTTGCATTCATGTCTCTAAATAATTATTTTACTTTTGCCATTTTTTTTCCCAGAAGCCAATTTTTGTCTATTCTATACTACCATTGTATCATCTTCAAAACTTACTCGCAACTTCGCCGCAATTTATATATATTTAATAGAAATTATAAAAAATTAGACTTGTTTAATTAATGGTTCATACCTATATTTTATGCAACTCTAAAATTAAAAAATAAATAAATAGATAAAATAAGAAATAAAAAATGTAAAGATTCGATCATTTGAATATTTTAACAATTAATCCCTCTAGCATGAATTTTAATCATACAAACACTACGTACGTATCATTGAAACAACACCAGGAAAAAGTTGATTCTGGTTAATTTTTTTTATTAATTTTTTTTTTATATTCGAACTTAAATTAGTAATAAAGAACTACATATTGTAATGAAACATAGATAACTTAATAATTCTTTGAATTTACGTTAAAGGTTATTTTAAATCGTGTGAGTACGCTAGTACAAAGTTATTGCGGAATGATAAATATGAAATATCAAAAGGTATTTCTTAGATTTGGTGGAGTATAACATTTCGCAATGTGACACTGAATATAGTGAAGAAGTTTTAAACAAATTGCTTTATAGGATAAGTTCTTATTACTTGACACTGTCAGAAGTACGTAGGTAATAGGGTTATGAGGCCATTACCAAATAAATAGACTCTGTTGTCATGGTGATAATTTAAGAAATAAATTGGACTTATTGCCAAATAATAGCTTAGATATTTCTTTTTGCAGGCGTCACACCGGTGAGAAACCATTTCAATGTCAATATTGCTCGCGTCGATTTGCGAGACGGGATGTTCTCAGTGCACATATGAGACGTCATACTGGTATGAATATTAATTAATTCACACCTACTTATAGGCTTTAGTGTTCGCCATACCTACGATTTTGGAGATTCTTGGTTCGAAAATTCTTAGATGGGATAAAAGAAGTAAATAGTCACTACGACATTGCCTATAGACGTTTATTGATTTTTTAAAGTAATGCAACTATAACGTTGCAACTATATTTTGGCAGCGACACGAATGGGTCGGCTCGACTTGAAAACGTGCGTAAATGTAGAGAGCCGGAGACCCTTTTACTGGTAATATCGCTTAGTAACCAAGTAGTGACTACGCAATCTGCATTTTGTTTGTTAATCAATAGTGTTAGTGCCAATGAGGCTCAAAATTCATTTACTATTAGGTGATGTGCTTTTTTTTTTATAGAATAAGGTTGACAAACGAGCACACAGTCCACCTGATGGTAAGTGGTTGCTGCGGCCCATAGACATCTACATCTATCCTCTATTACAAATCAAAATGTAGATGCGTTGTCACCCGTGAGGACTAAGATGGAATGCTTCATTTCCAGTAAAAAGGGCCTCCGGCCACCTGCACTCACCAAGCGAAACGCAGAGGTAAACCTCTACTTCACGCTGGTTTTCTGTGAGGTCGTGGTACCACCCCGGTTCGAGCCGGCCCATCCGTGCGACAGCATACGCTGCCGCGTGGCTCTACCACTGTTAATGGTATGCTGTTTTGTCACCCTCTTGTTATGTGTAATTGGGTCACCGGTTCTTGTCATTTATTAATCTCCTGTAGATTCGACCTCGACGATAACTGCCGAATGTTGCCAGAAGCGATCGCTTAAACACTACTATTTGTACTATAATTTCTATCTGCGAACTACTTTCAGCTGCCACTCATAAATATTTGTATTTTTATTTTCAGATGAAAAACCATTTCAATGTCAATACTGTGAACAACGTTACGCGAAGAGATATGAATTTAAAATGCATTTTCAAAAGGTTAAAACGTGTATAGAAAAGCGTAACAAGTTGCTATCAGAAGGAAATGTACCTGCTAATAGTGTGTCGGTATATTATGCGACCGTAGTAGGTACAGATATATTATTAGATGATTTGCAAGATGAACCAAATGTACCAACTTAAATATGATAAAAGCGAAAAAATTTGCTAATACATAGTGTATGCATGCGATTTCCCCGCGTGTACCTACGTCAGAAAATGACATGATGTCGAAAAACTACGTTCACCTTTTTTATATGCGGCACCTATGATAAAATATATATTTTTAATTAAAATGTTTTTGTTGCTTCAAATCAACATTGAATTTCATTATTTCACTGAGATTCTGTCTATGTTTTACAACATACTACATTTATAAGATAACGTTAAATTAATACCTAAAGTAGGTGGCTTATTTATCACTACTGAACTCATCAACGAAGCGCTTTATTTTAAGAGTAAAATAACAACTGACCGAGTAAAATAACAAACTGTGACTTAAAAATAAAATTGAACCGCAAACCAGATTATTATTATTATTTTATTTATTACAGATTATTATTATTTTATGATTTTTTTTTGTACCAGCGGTGAACATATAGCTGACAATGCGAAAAGCATGGAGTGCCCAAATCATTGAGTTATATGTACTACGTACTAGAGAAGCAATTTCAAACATGAATTATTTATAAGGAAAAATTTTAGGAAACTAAAAGCAAATGAATTGTTATGCGTTTATTCCAGCTCAACAAATAAAATAAAATGGTATATTTTATATAAGTACATACGCCGCATATACACATATATATTTTATCTACATTTGGTTTTGTAATGGAACATCTGCATGTTTTAGTCTATGATTGTAGATAGAGTGGCATTTAAATGAAAAAAAAATCTATTGTAATATTACGATATTACCTATTTATACACTTCAACGACAAATAATTTTACTTACTCGACTAAAGAATTGTTATTTACGTCCAGGTTTAAATTTAAATTTGAAATCTCGTATTATTAGTTCCGCTCCACACTGCATGAATATTGAAGCCACACTAAATGACACTAAAGTAAGGTGTATGGATTGAAGTACAGTTCAGTTGAACATAGTGAATGTTATGCGAAATCTAGTGCGTAGTACATAATTATTATATATCGATGGCCCAACACCACTTAATTCATACAATGAGACTTATCTCTTTCTCTCCTCCACCAAATCTAAATCCGGCGCCAGATACATCTTTAAACATTTTAACACTTGTTTGAAGCTATGTGTGGCACGGGACTTTGAATGAATGTTAAAATAAGTGCGCAAAGAAATGCACTTTGCCAAGCGGTTTCGGTTTTTTAGCGCATATCAAAGCGTTCAAAGTCGACAGTGTTCAAATGTTTGCGTAACCTGCTCCACTTGCGCAAAGTTCATTCTACCCTATATAGTATATTATCTATGGTTCATTCGCACGAGCCTTGCCCAACGGGACGGTTGTGCGTAGTAAGTTTTAAAAATAGGTCCAAGCATAAAGACAGTAAAAAACAATCGAATTAATGTTATTTGTATAGTCAGCTGTTATTTGAAAAGATAAATCCCTTAGATGAAAATGACAGACTAGTACTTGTGAATGAAATACATAATCTTGTATTTAAATATTTTATTATATTGCATTTTAACGACTGAAGATAACATCAGTGTTGTGCGGCGTATGATAGAGACTGACAAAAGAATGACTTATCTGCAGATTCGGACAATCTTAGGCATCGGTATGAGTAAAGTGCACAAAATCCTCCATGAACATTTAGCGGTTAGGAAGCTTTGTGCCCGGTGAATACCTCATAATTTGACAGAGGCCCAAAAACTCCGCCGTGTTGATTGGTGTCGTAAAATGGTTCAAAGATTTAACGGAGGTGACTCAAATGATGTGTTCGACATACTTACAGGTGACGAAAGTTGGATTTATCGTTATGATCCTGAAACTAAGAGATAGTCTGCTATCTGGGTGTTTCCTTCCGAGGAGTTGCCAACTAAAGTGAAGAGAGGTCGAAGCGTGGAAAAAAAGATGGTAGCCTCGCAGTGGCGTAGCGTGCCTTCGATGGGCCCTGTATCAAAATTTGTTGGGGGGCCCCAATGAAGAGTAAAGATTTCATAAAAGGAACAAAAACGCTTGCATTGAATTCAAATTATTATATATTGATTTTAAGTTATTCATTATCATCATTACAGCCCTTCATAAGTCCACTGATGAACATAGGCCTCCCCCAAGGAATGCCACACAGCACGGTCCTGAGCCACCTGCATCCATCGACTTCCTGCATATCTTACCAGTTCGTCACTCCATCTAGTGGGGGGACGCCCTACACTTTGTCCGCCGGTACGAGGCCGCCACTCGAGAACCCTTTTTCCCCATCGGTTGCCGGTTCTTCGAGCTATATGTCCGGACCATTGCCACTTCAGCTTACTAATCCGTTGGGCTATGTCGGTGACTCTGGTTCTACTGCGGATATCCTCATTTCTAAATTTATCACGCAGAGAAACTCCGAGCATAACCCTCTCCATAGCTCGCTGAGCGACCTTGAGCTTCCTCATCCGGCCAGCAGTGAAGGACCACGTTTCAGTACCAAAGGTCATCACTGGCAACACGCACTGGTTGTACAGTCTTGTTTTTAAGTTTTGAGGTATATCTGACGAGAAGATGTGCCAAAGTTTCCCAAACGCTGCCCAATCGAGTTGAATCCGTCGATTGACCTCTCGGTCGAAGTTGGACTTACCTAGTCGGACTATTTGTCCCAGGTAAACATACTCGTCAACAACTTCGAGCTTAGTGCTCCCAACAACTACCGGCATAGATAGGTGTGACATGGACATTAAACATGATCTTTGTTTTGTCCATGTTCATCTTAAGTCCCATCAGTTGGGAAACACTATTGAAGTCATTAAGCATAGTGCTTAGGTCCTCCAGCGATTCTGCCATAAGGACTATATCGTCGGCAAATCGAAGGTGAGTGATGTACTCGCCATTGATGTTGACACCGTATCCTTTCCAGTCCAGAAGCTTGAAAACGTCTTCCAATGCACCGGTGAGGAGTTTCGGGGATATCACGTCACCATGTCTTACACCTCTCTGCAATTGGATAGGTTTCGTACTCTGGTTCTGTACTCGGATAGCCATCGTAGCCCTACTGTACAAGCACTTCAGCACTTCGATATACCGACAGTCAACTTGGCATCGCTGAAGGGACTGCAGCACCGCCTAAATTTCGACGGAATCAAAGGCTATCCCATAGTCCACATACGCCAGACATAGTGGCAAATTGTACTCCACGAACTTTGTACAATTTGCCGAAGGGTATGTTTGTGGTCTATGGTGCTAAAGCCTTTTCGGAAACCGGCTTGTTCGGGAGTAATGACTCTCGAAAACAGCACGTAGACGCAGCTTAGAAGGGAACTCTATCTGTAGTTCTTCAAGACAGTTTTGTCACCTTTCTTGAAGAACAAGACCACCGCACTTCTGCTCCACGCCTCCGGAGTAGTGTCACCATGGAGGACGGAATTAAAGAGCTTCTGAAGGACTTCTAGTACCAGTTTTCCACCCGTTTTCAGAAGCTCCACTGTAATTCCATCCTCGCCTGGGGCCTTGCCGTTTTTAAGATGCTGGAGAGCCATTCTAATCTCGCGGAGACTGAGGTCTGGTATATCATCGGAATAGTGTCGGATAAGACTCGCTCTTGGATCGACGCTGCCACACTCGGTCTTTAGCTTCGACAGTTGGCTCTTTCTGGCAGACAGATCTCTTGTAAAGACTAGAGCCCTGGTTCCGCTCGATCGCTTCTTCAATACGAGCAGTATTAAAGTTGCGTAAGTCCCACCGCATGCATTTGGAGATCTGTCTGTTCAGTTGCCTGTATGCTGTCAAATCTACTGAAGACTGCAGCTATATATCCCATCTAACAGCCATGAGATTAAGAGTGTTATCGGAGAGTTTTTGTGTTCTTCTGCGGCGGGTCTTGCAAAACTTAGCTCCGACCGCATGGACAGTTTCCACGAGCTTGTCATTCATCTCGTCCACTGCATTGCAATCTTCTAGGCACTAAAAGCGGTTTCGTCGCTCGAGCTGAAAGGTTTCGGGACTTTGTATTAGAACACGAGGGGGACGGAGCGTTGACTTCATTAGACGTGACCTCTCCAACTTAACGTTTAGGTTCAGTGTGCCTCTCACCATTCGGTGATCGCTGCCGGTTTTCACCCTCGCGATCACTGAGACATCACTGAACAGTTGTCGGCTGATCGTCATAATGAAGTCAATTTCATTTTTTGTCGAACCGTCGGGGCTCGACCAGGTCCACTTCCTGTGGGGCCGCTCCTGGAATAAAGAGTTCATCATAAAGAGTCCCTCTTTCTCCATGAAGTCAGCCAGCGGCTGGCCCCTTGGGTTCCGTTGCCCTATTCCGAAATTCCCTACTTTCAGCTCACCGTTCTCTCTTGTGTCTACATTTGCGTTGAAGTCTCCCATTAACACCGTATAGTGGGTTTTGGAGGAATGCATGGCTCTAGAGTATCCTCTTATATTTCTTCCACCTCCTCATTGTGTCGTCGTGCCGAGGTTGGTGCGTAAACCTGTATGACCTTCAGCGAATACCGTTCGGTGATTGAGTATAAGGTACGCAACCCTCGTCGAAACACTCCCAATCTTTACAATGTTGTTAACGAGAGACTTGTGGACGATAAATCCGACACCTCCTTGGGACAGATGGTCGCCCTCCTGGTGATAGAACAAATTGCCGGATTCGAGGATTACCGTGTCCTCCCCCTCTCTTCAGACTTGGGATAATCCTATGACATTCCAGCGCAACTTGCCTATCTCTTTTTCCAGCTCCAGGATCTTCTTGTCAGTCCTCAGGGTGCGTGCAGTATAAGTTGCCAGGTCGAGTGGTCGTAGGTGGCAATAGAACCTCCACCGGAGATTCTTAGCACCCCCTGCCCCGCTGTTACCATGGTCGCCACCTTAGCCAGGAATAGCGGGGCTGCCGGGGACTTCTCTTCGTTACTTTCATGGGTGGTATATTGCCATAGTTGCCACGCTTGGCGAGCGGGTTGGCAACCGCAGTTTTTTTATTGTTGTTTTGCTGTTATCAGAAAGATGCTTCTGCCCATCTTCTGCCTCAGTTTACCTCTGTCGCCTTTTACGACACCCACGGGAAGATATGGGGGTAGTGAGTATTCTTACCCGCCACTACACGGGTTTTTGAGTTATTACTTACAATTAATACTCCTAGGAACTAAGCTAGCCAAACAATCCAAATCAAATATACACTTTTCGTGCCTTTTGTTCGGCGAACATAGCTGAAGACGATTCGGCTGCATTCATAGCTGAAGACGATTTCAGTTTTACTAAATTCTTTACTTCTATAGACAATAGTGATATCCTTTCCTGTCCCATAGAAGTCCTTGAAATTTTTGCTCATCTTCGGAAGGACAGGTCGTTACGCAACAATTGTTTGCCACTTGTCTTGGAAGAAGTTCGGGAGAACCGACCTCGCAGTAGGATCCTCCTTCACCGTGACAACGCCTCGTCCCTTACCGCCAAGCAAACAATCAACTACTTAGCGACGTCAGACGTGGAATTACTGGGTTACCCGCCCTATAGCCCCGACCTAGCACCATGCGATTTTTATTTATTTCCGAATATGAAAGAAAAACTTCGAGGAAAACTTTTATGGACGCCGAGGAAGCAGTGGCTGCGTTTCAAAATGCCGTCGAAGAGACCCCTAAGGGCGAGTGGGCAAAGTGCTTTTCTCAGTGGTTCCATCGGATGCAGCGATGTATTGATGTAAATGGACACTATTTTGAAAAGATATCATAAAACTAATAACTTGCTAGTTTGTTCAGTTATTGATTTTCTAAGAACTTTCAGTGTCACCCTCGTATAGGTACTTCATATTTCTCACAACTGTACTTGGTCTTTGTCTTTTCTCCTTCGCATTCCGTTTTAGAGCTTGCTATTTTTTTTGCGGCTCCTGAGGCGTTTCACCAAGTAAATCATATATGTGTTTACGAGAATTCTTCGGAATCCGTGGATTGTCTTTACGGTTTCTCAAATGCTCGTCTATCAGAGCTATTCCTAAATCGCGAATAAACCTCTGATTCGTTTCTACTGTTTCAATACAACTATTCAACATGGGTAAGATCATAGCATTGATTCCCGCGTGATTGAGCATCGAGCAAAAAATATAGTGAGTGGCCAGCGCCTATAGTTACGAGACAGTTCATATGTCCTCGCGAGTTAAGTCAACCACACCACTATACTTTTAGTTTTATTGTAGAATGTAATCATGGATGGTTTTTGCTGGTTTCCGGTATCCTCATCTATTTCTTAATCATGATGTGGAGACGACATTACGAATACGTGTTTGGGTGGCTTTGATACATAAAGCTTCGGTCACACACAGCGAATATTCGCTGTGAATATTACTCGCAGCGACAATTCGCTGCCTGCCTGTCACACAGCGATTACTACACGAAAATTATCTATAATATGTATCTTTTATATTCTTAAATGTTCTTTTCAATTACTCTTGGGTTGCTATTTCGAATTTCAACTCAATTAATTCGTCAAACAATGAAGGCGTCTGCCTTTGCGTTTTTTTTAATTACTGTTATTTGTGTCAAACTGCTCGCCATTTTTTCTATACACACCCACGAAACGAATTATAATAATAGTAAATAATAGTTTATCGGTTAACTTTATACGTGGTAGAGCCATGCTGCAGCTATATATATTAGTAGTATAGTTGTAGCACGAATGGGTCGGCTCGACCGGGGAAGGACCACGCTCTCACAATACCAGCGTCAAATAGCGGCTTAACGCTGCTGTTTCGTATGGTGAGTGTAGAGACCCGGAGACCCTTTTTACTGGAAAAGAGGCATTCCATCTTAGTCCTCACGGGTGACGACAACGCATCTGCATTTTGATTCGCAAACGAGGATTAATGTAGATGTCTATGGGCCATAGCAACCACTTACCATCAGGTGGACTGTGTGCTCGTTTGTCACCCTATCCTATAAAAAAAACTCATTTGATTGACCTACACACACGTATCATGTACCAACGAAACGACCTATGCACAGGCGTGTAGTCGGGAGCGGAATAGCTACTCGCATCGAGTACCCTGTCACACAGCGAATAAAAGTAAAATTGAACATGTTCAATTCAATTCGCAGCGAATTCAACTCAAACTGGTAGCTCCACATAGTTCTCTTCCCCATAGGGGTCATCGACCAGATGGTCTCTCCGTCTTTCTCTATCAATCTCTATCGTCATCAGAGTTTCGAATCTGACGGAATCTGAGGTAGAAATGGATCTGCTTCATCGTCATCTTCAGAACTAAAGAACTCATCGACAACGTTGTCATCATTTAGCAAAGAGGCATCGTCCTCTTCACTTTCTTCGGTGGTCCACTCTTCGATGAGTTCTCTCTCCTGCCGTTCCAGCGCAGACCTGAACCATTCCTAGTTCTAATATCCAGCCATCTTCCTAGAATAATTCGATAAAGTGGCTAATACCCAAAAAAAAAGGTGGGGAATGGATAACATTTTTGTTACAATGAAGTACATGTGCGGTCCGCATGGACCCCAATCACGTTTTTCAACAAAAGAACTGAAATTATGGTAGATGTCTTACCTTGGGGACCGAAGCACTCTGCCCCGCGTCTCGAGCACTACTGAGTGGGAAGGTACTCGAGGCGACGGTTCCTATGAGGCGTCACTGTGGAAGCAAAATGGCGCGTCTGGGGTACGCGTAGACCCCACGTGTGCTACGGAGGGTCAAATAAATATTAATCTTATAAAAACATTTTGAGGACACATGAAGTCCTCCAACACGAGCTTTAGTAGCGAGGCGTATTAATGAGGGCTAATAATCTTCCACTCACCAGATGTCGCTACTAGCGACCGAGGTAAAGTTTTTTGTTACACAGTGTCATTTCATTGAGAAATTAGTTTTAAATAATAGTTTATCATTGTCTAGAGTATTATATTAATATATAACACAATGCGTCAGTGGTTTGATTTTTAATTTTTTTGCACATTATAACTCTTTTTTTTTAAAGTCGTCTTTTAGTTATATTCATAGTTTGGTTTATTCATTTCTAATGTAATTAATATAAAATATAACTAATAATACAGAAAGAAACCTTAAAGATTACATTTTCCTAAGAAATTATCGTCCCCGCTATGAAATCTGTCAAATATTTTACCTCACTCGAAAGTGGCGCCGCCCTGGTGGCAGAAAAAGTCGTGGATGCCCTCATTGCTCCATAACTCTCTCATTGATGAGAAGAGACCAGGCGTGACACATATACACAGGCTATAATTTTAGTTTAATTTTATTATGACACAATATAAAAAGAAATAAAACAACGTTTTCAATAACACCTGATTATATTTCATAAATCTCGGCAAATAAAAAAAATACAAAATGTATGGGTGAACTAAATTAACAGTTTATTGTTGTTGTTTCAATAAAAAACATTTTATTCTCTTTGATGATTTGATATATATATATATATATATATATATATATATATATATATATATATGATAATGACAATTACTATAGTATATTCATAGCCTTTTAAACTCGACATTGTAACAGAGAAACTAGTGATGTAAAGGTTGATATCAACTAAAAATTTTAACTAATAAAATGTAGTAATTTTTATTACCTTCGGCTTAAAACATCTACCTGTATGAATCCGCATCAACACACTTGTAATAGAAATACTATTCTTTTTACTTGTTGTAATAAAATAGTTTAACCTATCTTACAAAAAACATTTATTTGAATGTTATGTGTAATGCTTCTAAAGTACATCTTTTTTTGAAAGGGAACAGCTGATTAGTATGGGACAATATTACAAGTCAATATAATATAATAACAATAGATATTAATAGGTCATTCGTTACAGCCTATCAAATTTTACTCCTACATACTTGCCTCATAGGACGGGATTTGCATAGTGTCCACGCTTGGTGGCCGTACTACCACCGTATCTTACGTCGCCTCTTACGACCACATGAGAAGGAAGTGGGTTCTATTACGCGGCCCCAACCAGAGAAGTCCCTTAGCCATGGCACCAAATTTGACATTTGCTATCAAATTCCATACTTTGCATTTTAGCTCCCGTATTTCCCATTAGAATTATTTATTGAAAGAAACGAGTTTTCTGACTAATTATAAACTACTTTTTTCTGATAAGACGGAAAGAATTAAGAACGAAATCAGCTTGAAAAGAAGTCTCATCACCAACATCCCCGGACAAAGCAAAACGCCTATGCCTCAGAAGTATATCCCAATGTCGGCTGATTGAATCTTAAAATAGATATCGCCGTCCGAAACCTGGAAGTGAATTATACTCAACTTTGAATGTCTTCCAGAGATAGTCGAAGAAGTCTATGCTTCAATTAGCGGAGAAGATAAAAATCTAAACAAAACATTCTTTTGATGAACAACGAGTACTACAAATTGATGGTTCAATTTGAGTATATTTATTTTTCAACATACTTATTGTTCCCATGGCCATGGTAAAGATTAAACAGCTATAACTATCTACTTGATTATGATCATTAATGGTAGATTAACAGTGGTTCAAGGTAGAGGGGGATATCACTCACAGTCAATCAACGTAGCAACTCACAATCTCTAAGATTCCCTGAGTATCTGTGGAGATAACATTAATGCCAAAACTGCCCCGAAATCCGGATTTCGAAGGGCGTATTTTAGCCGGCTAAATAGGTAGCCGGTTATTTTAGAACGCCTGAAACGCTCAAAGAAGAGAACATTCCACGAAAATGTTTCAACAATAGACAGCACTGGCGGTGCCATATACACCGGCAATGCTAATATTTCTCTAACTTCGTTGTTGAGTGCAGGAATAAACTCAAAAAATAAGTAGAGTCTTTGTTGAACAGTCTCAGATTGGAGGCGACTAAATCTAGTCCAGTTCAATCCCCAGAAGAGACAATTTTACGCGTTTGCCGCTGAAAACCCCTTTGTCATATCTCCTCTATTTAAGGCACTTTCCTAGTTGCCTCAGCTAGCATAGGAATTCTTGGCGTCGGCATATCGAATGATGTTCAGTTCCGCGGTCACTTGGAAGGGAAGGACAAATTGGCCTCTAAAAAGCTTATCGTGCTTTGTAGAGCGGGACGACAGAATCTCATACCGGCACAGCGCTTACAACTTCGCTTACAGGTGCGGCCTCACATAGAATACTGTTCTCATCACCCAATTCCAATTCCTTTCACTTGATCGCATCCAGCGCAGAGCGTTTCCAATCGTTGACTACAGAGTTCTTTCTGATCAGTTTGACCCACTAGGAGATGTTGCGTCTCTCTGCATATTCTATCGCATCTACCACACTCGCGATACTATCCATACCATCTGAATGATTGGCTGTCCACCACAGTGCGATTTACAAGGAGTTTTCTTTACCGCACAAATTCCTTGTGAAATCGACTACCACCAGCGATAAGGAGGTACTCAATTCGACTGTATGTTCTTTTTTATGTGTTATCTTATAACTTTTTTCTGCGAGGAATCGATTTCGATGATACTTTTTTATTTGAAAGGTGGTGCTTCTCATATGGTCCCATATAAATTTGATCAAGGTCTGACCAATAGTTTTTAAGTTATTCTTAATAATGTATATTGAAATCTGTTCTACGAAATTTTTAATTTTAAATTATTCCGAAGTAAAACAACTTAGGGACCTTCAAGGAAAAGCCTACTACTTCCTTTTCAAAAGGCCGGCAATGCACCTGCAATTCTCCTGGTGTTGCAGTTGTTCATGGGCGGCGGTAGTCACTTACTATCAGGTGAGTCGCATGCTCCTTTGCCCCCTTTTATATATATAAAAAAAATATTTCGTTTGATGTCCTGTCCTACATACTACGTAATCATACTTTATATTATTATAATTATTGATACTCTATGTTGAAAATTACCTAAAATAACTTCTAGTAAACATACCATAACATAGCTTATCCTAGATAACATTAGGGCCTTGTTAATTCCTAATAAATCACAGTTACTATCATATCAGGAAAATTTACAAAAACAAAGTGTGTTCAACAAACTTGTGAAAGCAAATAACATACATTTTCAAGTCCGTTTAGTTGTATATTCCATGGCCAGCGAGATTCATCCCGCTGCCTTATCGGTTTATTTGTTCAATACTTAATGACTGCAAGCACTATAAAATTCGACATGCAAATTGTGTAAAAATGTTAAAACACCTGTCAGTTCCGACTACTATATTGATTTTTTCTCAGTATTGGTATAACCTAGCTATCATCGAAACTACAATTTAGTTAATGTAAAACTTCTAAATTAGTTTTATACTTAGGTGCTTACATTTTTGTAAAAGTACATATGGAGTATACAATAGATAGATAGATATAAATAATTTATGTATTAAAATAAAAATAAATAAAGGTTACATTACTGTGCACTGTCACATGCACACTTACGTTATATTGTCATACCCTTAAAAACCATGTGCAAATAAAATGTTTTCTTTTCACTAATGTAACAAGTAAAGTAATAACGATTATAATAATTAATGATTTTATTTGTGAAAAAGTCAAAACATTTGTTCCACATAATTTTAACTAGTGAACATATTTTCTCCTAAACCTTTTGTTTATTAACAAAGACAATTTTGCATTGATAATGCCTTTTTTTGTCAGTATATTTTTATCACACACCGTGGTACATCGTACGCAGAAGAAATGTGGATAAAGATTTGCTGCCATCTCTTGTTATCTTATCAGATTGATTAACAATCATTAAAACATTGATTATGTTCATCAAAATCTAGAGTACACTGTTCTTGCATTATTTCAACAACATGCCACTATGTCAGTGTCAGCACCTTATTATACACAAACACAAATTTCAAATTGTCCAAAGAATAACACTGGCTGGCTGGCTAGAAACTAAGATTTCTGACCTTTAGGCCGATGGTTTGAATTTGTGTTGCAATTTCCTTCAAGCTGTTGCCGCATTGAAGTGTTTTCCTTACGAAGTTCCGCAAGTTCTTGATTCAGTCTCAATATTTCTAAAATAAGTTTGTCATTGTCTACTTCTAATTTTTCTAACCTACAAATATAAGTGAGTTTTACAAATTGTGAAGTACAATAAAACTAAAACAAACAATAATGACGCCTGCCCAACAAGATGACGGCGAACACAATGATTATTTGAGTTAAATTGTTATTGTATATAAGAATTTTACTTAGGAATTGCACGAAAGATTAGTTTATACCATATATTAGTAGTTATACTATATTTATATGCCCAGACTGATGACGGGAAGTAGCATCACAAAGACTACTACAATGGTTAATATGTCTGTCAAAGAGATGATGGCAAATTCTTCCAACTATGGAAGTTCTTGCCTAGCATGAATATTTACAGAATAATGAGTAGGAGAATGGATTAAATATCTAAATGTCTTAGGTTCTATGAATTAAAAAAATGAAATTGGTACAAAAACGAAAGCCAACAAATGAGAATGTCACAAAGTTGAAGTTGGTTGATGCCAATAACATAAAATCATATTAAAAATTGTAAGTCTTAAAAAATTTCTACTACGAATTAGACGAATTGGATCTACATTGAATGTTGTATTTTACAAAAAATGGTAACATAAAAGCAAAAAGTCCACCTGATGGTAAGTGGAAGCTGGGATCTCATGTTGTCCCTCCTAAGTATGTCCCAAGATGTAATGCCTCAATACCAGTAAATGGCACTTTGGTTCTTGGGGGCCCAAAAGTTCTTGGCACTCACCATACAAATCACTGCAGCATTATAGTGCCATTTTAAGCTGGTATTCTGTGAGTGTGGTTGTTTCCAGGTAGAGCAAGCCCATTACTGCTGCATTAATTGTAAAGTTGTAACGTGGTTCTAATATTTATCAATTTAAATAAAAAAAAACTAAAATATTTCATATTCACGGAGCAAATACAAAGAGGTGTTGTAATAAGATTTCACTATGTAACAACGCGTGACAAATTGCGGGGTAAGGGGGTGTTAAGCCCCGCCCACTTAATTATTTCTATCTACCGATAAATAGTAAAACTACTCGCATCTTTCCATATCAAGGTTGTAATGTAGTTTAGCTACTTCGATGATAGATGGCGGCCTGTTCACAAAATGATTATAAAAACTGTAAAAATAATATTTTGGCGATTACAAATTCTTTAAGACTGAATTTTAGCACCTTCGTATGATTACTTTACCAATACTGTGCTCTACGTATCTTTATATTTTTAGTTTTCATGACACAAAGTGTCGCCATCTAGTGTCGAATATATTTAATTATATTTGAAAGCCGACGCAGAGATTTTTCTGGAACTATTTTAAAAAATTATGTATAAAATTACTTACAAATGAAATGTGATGCCATCCATAGTATCAGAGCGTCTATCTGAGTAGTTTTTACACGATAAAACACAAAATTTCATCCTTTTCGTCGTAATACTACGAAAATACACAGATTTGCTATTTTCGTCACATAAACACACAGGACAAACGCTGACTGAATACTAACGTTAAAGCCACGCCCACTGTGATGACGTCAGGACCTAGTTGGAATCACAGTGCACAGTTGCCTAAGCCATCTCCTCTTTGTATTTACTCCATGTTTAAAAATTATATTATTAGTAATTTTATTGTATAATCATAGATAATTGTTGCTTAATTTTTAATTTGGAATTTGATATATTTACAAAGGAATATTTAAGCAATTTCATTTTCTAAACATTTGTAATTAATTCACATATCAGTAACAGCGCTCAGTGCTTTACTTACTTTCTTAACATACATGGTAGTCATGCTGCAGCTATATAATGGTTGTAGCACGAGTGGGTTGATTCGACCGGGGTAGGACCACACAGAATACCAGCATAAAATAGCAGCTTAACGCTGCTGTGTTTCGTATGGTGAGTGTAGAGAACCGGAGAGCTTTTTAGTGGAAACAAGGCATTCCATCTTAGTCCTCAGGTGTGACAACACATCTGCATTTGGATTCGTAATTGAGGATAAATATAGATGTTTATGGGCCACATCATCCATTTACCATCGGGTGGTCTGTGTGCTCGTTTGTCACATTCTTACACATTCAAACTATTGCTAGGTTCAGTTTTGATAGGCAGTAGGGTTAGAATACTATTGTGAGATATTATTTAAACCATTGCAATATTATATTCGGTCTTTATTTGTGTTGTGCACTTGTAAAAACTAACCAGTAAAAGAAATCATACCACTTTTTAGGAGTATTATTAGTCCTGTAATAGTATTTATAAAAAAACTAACCTTTTTTGTTTTTCCGTTAGGTCAGTGATGTAGTCACATGCTTTAGCCAGTATACCACCTTTGCTAGCTGCATCTGGTAGACCAGAGTTGGGAACTAGAGCGGCCAATTTTGTTATCCAACTGTTGATCTTATCCCGACGACGCCTTTCAACTTCGTTGTGTGTTGCACGCCTTTTGTCGTCCCGCTTTAAAAAAAAAATGTTATGGGAATAAATGAGTTATTTACTAACACACAAAAGCGGATCAATAACTTCGCAAAATATATATAAGAGGTGTTTGTGTGTATGTCGGTAGGGGATTTTATTCAGTGTATAGGGATTCCTGTCGTTGGAAAATTAAGATTTACAAGTGACACATTCTCTTTAAGCATGCCAGAGACTCGTTTAAAAAAGAATGGGGTCCTGTCGAGGCTTAGTCACAGTCATATGTCACAGTATTAAACATAGCAAGGGATATAATATGTAAGATTTACGTTACAAACTTCAGCAATAAATATCTCAATAACTTAAATACAATAGTGTTGAAATAGAAAATTCCTACTAAACATAGCAAAAACTATAAATTTAGAAAAATATTTCATGATTAAGGAATTTTAATTCAAAATACTTTTTAAATTTGTTGTTCCATTTTTTCTCTAACTATCGTAGACTGTCTGTATAAAACAATTTAGATTTCATAGAGTATTACCGTGCAAGATATTTTGAAATATTTCATTCATAGATTCATTGTGGTATTCGCTGCAGTTATTGCATCTATAGATTTTATTGCACCTCATCTCGCTGTTATTTTTAATACTAGTATAGAATTTGGTGTTTCCTGATTTAATCAAACATAGTAGTCATACCTTTATTTAAATCTAGGTAATAGTTGGACCTCGCTAATTTTAGATCTATTTTTGTACTCAGTTAAATGTTTAAAAATATAATTTATTTTAAATGTTATTAAAAGAATAATTCAATTCTTATTATAGCTAGCTTATATAGTTAATGTCTGAAAGGATTCAAAATATGGTTTAAGGTATTTTCTGTGACCTTTACAAGGCCTTTGACTATGTTCATCACGAGATAACATTCAGGAACACTGTAGTTTTAAGCATTTGTATGTTTAGAAAAAAATTACTTATAAAAATAATTTTTAAATACTGTTATATATTATAATGGACTGATTTAAAGTATTTCCTGTAATAAAAAGATATTAGTATCTTTAGTAAACATTTATTATGTCCAAGAATGGTCTAAGATATGATGAAATTAAATTCAAATTCAACTATTACATTTAAGATGATATGGGTATTGTGTGCACCTCCTAAGTTATAATTATAATTCCCATCAAAGGCTTTTTATTTATCACACATAAAAATAGTTTTAAATTTAGATTTCCGGCGGGCACTGACCAGGGCCAGGACGACCGGAAGCGCTTCAACTGTTCAATAGTTTTTTTAATAAGATATAAATAAAACTAAAGTTTTGTTGTTTCTGTCTTCATTCTGTGACGACAGAAATGCGATATTGGGCAAATGTGATATTGATATTGGGCAGTGTTAGATTTTATAAATTGACTTTGTTTTGCAATAATTAATTATAAGTTGATTTACAGAGCTTCAAAAAAGTTAAAGTACTGTAACATCGCCTTAATTTTATATTTACGTTTTTACAATGGTATACTTACTTTCTTTGCTGTTGTTACTGCTTTAGTTTGTAATGGCTGTCTACGTATAGGTTTCTTAGCACCCGGTGTTGACGCAAATACCTCTCCAGGATTTGTTATTACATAGTATTCACCATTAGGAAGTACTGAAATATTTAATTAAACAAATGAATAGAAATCTACATAAACAATAAATATTTTATGATGTAAATGTCCCTACTAGTTGTGGTCAAAGACCCTATGCCCTAGACTAATATTTTGTGGTTGGCCTCTGCCGTGGGAAACAAGCAATTTTGTATCCAACATAAGGTTTCAATTATTTTATAAAATAACATTCATAAACATTTTAATACCGGAAAAAAGCCTTCCCTTATATCTGAGAGTATTATGAAATAGAAAATATTCTGTCACACTTCAAGTGAACATTCATTTTCATCCAAATTCTCTCAAAAATTAAGAGTTTTCTCATAACACTTTTGCCTTTTTCACAAGATCACTTTTTGCAAAATCTACTGACGCTAACAGAGTGAAATAATTTTTAATTTACAACAGAAAGAATCATCAAAGTAGCATTTTACTATCAAATAAAAGTTCATCAATACACCTCAATAATGGCTGTAATTCTGGTGTTGAGTTGTTCATGGGCGGCGGTAGTCATTTACCATCAGGTGAACCGCATGCTCGATTGCCCCCTCCTATAAAAAAAAATTCAAGGTCATAAAGCATCTTTATCTTGTTTTTGTTATTAATTTTTGAGCATTTTTTCTACTTATTTTTGAAAATGTACTTACCATTAGTAGGTGAATGTGATGTCATATTATTATTACTTTTTTCACCAGTCATATGAACTAGCTTATATGTTACAGCCCCAGCTGAAATAAACATAATTTAAAATTAAAATTTTTGTACTCCCGACTTCAATATAAGTTAATAAGAATAACTCAAAAACTATTGGTCTGACCTTGATCAAATTCATATGGGACCACACGAGAAGTACCAGCTTTCAAATAAAAGAAGAATCATCGATATCGGTTCACCCAGTAAAGAGTTATGAGTTATGAGGTAACACACATAAAAAAAACACAGTCGAATTGAGTACTCAGCAGAAAAGAAATACTTAAGATATTGACTTTTGGATTGGATTTCCAGTTCAAAAATCAATAAACTAGATTTAGAAAGCAGACGGTTGGTGATCAGGACCATAAAACAATACATATAATTGCTGTCTCTGTAAAACCTCAAACAAAACATTCAAACTTCTCAGTAGGAACAAAAACAGTTACATTTAGATTTAACGTCATTTTAATAAAAATAAGTTTTTATTTTATAATATAAAATTGCTGCAGCTGCATGAATGGAAACCTGCGAGACCCTAGTTTTTAAAAAGTTTACAGAAATTGTGGTTATTTTAAATATTATTCAGACTTAAGTATGCATAATTTTAGCCATAATCAATTGTCTACACCTATGTTTACAATGAATAAATCCGTAAGTGTAATCAACTGCAGTATAGTTCCACATAGATGTTACTGATTTGCTATAACCATAATAGCTGTATACATAAAATATAATTTTTAATCTTGTTGTTACCAGATCATTCGAAATTTTGTAAAGATTACAATATACAGGAAATCAAAAAGAGAAATATAAATTGTAATAATATGATATTACAAATATAAATATTTAGACATAAACTATATTGATAAATGCATCATATTAATAATTAAGGCTCGTCTAAACAGCCCATGTTACCCAGAAATGTGTGGCTGCAATACTTTGGCCGCCAACATTGCTAGCAATAGCTAAATATACCCACACATTTTTTGGTTTATGTCAATAAAAATTCATGTGTAGCTGTTGTGTGGCCGAACGATCGCTCCGCAATCGAAAATACTGCAATGATGCTGGGCCATCTATTTTGTTGTTTCGTTTTACTGTATACGCGCATCCATTTCTCTGTTTCAATGCAACGTAAAGTATGCTGCGCATCTCTTTCTGCACAATGTGAATTGTGCAAAATTCATCGATTCGCGATAGTATATAGCGATCTGTGCTAGATTTGGGGAAAAGTGTAATTTTTAAATAACCGTTACTGTTTTCCCAAAGATTTTAAAATTTTTATTTTATTTTTAATATCTTTGATTGTGTGGCCCATTTAGGGTTCAAAATCATTGGCCACGCTATTGCAGCCATATTGCAACATGTAGCCCAGCGATTGATTGCTCAGCGATAAAGTGCAATAAAATGTTTTAGTGATGGCCAGGCAAAATTTGCCAATAGTTGCAGACACACATACTGGAAAATATGGCCCGTTTAGAAGAACCTTTATAGACAGCCAGTTTGGCATGTCCAATTTTGTCTGAAAAACTTGATATTTAATACATTTTTTTGTTTATTTATTCCTTCTCAAATAATTAAATTAATCATTAACATTGATTTTTTGATTGATTGACATGATCTACAAATGGTATATTGATAGCTAGCCCTTATACAATTGGTTACATCTTTTAGTGCATAAAGTATGCTGTGGTTGCATTATTTAGGACATTATTTATTTGACATATTTGTTGAAAAAAAACCCAATAATTAATTAGATATTATTTAGATGTTATACAATTAGGTATATCATTAAAACATTATATTATTTAGTTAATTGCAAATTAATGGGAATTTGAAACAATAATTTTATACCAAAGTAGGTACACATTCATTTAAAAATAATATTTACAACTAGTGACCCGCTCTGGCTTTGCCTGGTTGGGATCTATTAATGTGGTGTTAAATTTAGACTTAAGATAATTCCAAATGAGATCACAAATTTTTTGGAATAAAATTTAGTCTTTCTTCTTCTTTAGTATTTATTCACTCCTGGATTACTCTCTACTTGTTCGTGAAGTTTTATTACAATCGGTTCAGCCAAAGATTAGCTCAAACAGAGAGTCAAACGAAAATTTTAAAAATGGTTACTTGTGTCTCATTGGTATGTAAATATTTTACACAAAAATATTAACAAACAAAATCAGCAATAATTATGAAAGCTTTCTGAACACGTCACAAATTAGCAAAACCGAATTGCTTTTTTTGTAGTTTATGGCATTTTGTTATCATTGACTCCAATAACAAGTTGGTCTGAAGTAGGGAATGCAATCCAGCACCCAAAAGATAATCCTGCAAATCCGCAAGATTGAGACCATCAGTCCCACGGATCTGCAAGATTTGCAGGATTGTACAATATTTTACAATTATTAGCCCACAACATTATTTTCTAAGTCAGTAAATAAAACAATAGAATGTACTTAGAAGAAACAAATAGTATAATTAAATTTTGATCAGAAATAATGACAAAAATCTAAATTATGATGTGAATTGAAATCTGAAAAAAATATTAAGGAGATTCGGACACTTGCTTCTGAAATTGTTTTCAGAGTATACATAAGGTGTTAAAAGTTTCATCTTTTACATTTGATCGGATTTTGCTGCACGTGTAACCAGCAGCTGAAAATGCGCGTTCGGATTCAACGCTAGTAGGTGGAACGGACGTAACAAAGTTGTAAGTTGCTTCCAGATACTTCCTTCTATTTCCTCCACATTCAAAAAGACTAATTTCTCGTTTTATTATAAAATTAAGTGATACCACCGTCTGTGGAGTAGTTGAAGATGGTGTCCCCGCCCCGCACAGAGAGAAATTCCCATTCACTCTTCACTCGACTCACACACATATACGTACTTCGATTTGGGGATCCCCTATTATTGTGCATTCGTGCCGTACATAGTTTTATGCGAATTCAGGCTGGAAAAAATAAAATCTTGCGGATCCTGCACGTGTTATCCCGTTTTTGTAATCTCGCTAATTTTACACGGGATCCCGCATTTACTGGATTGCGGATCCGCGGGATTGCATTCCCTAGTCTGAAGTTATAAAGCGTATGAAAAATGCATATTGCAACATAATTTCTTTTGCAGTCTTTACCGGCGGGTGTGATAGCGAGTGTGTGAGCAAGAGGTGAATTAAGGCGATGCTATTTTCATTCCCATTATTTAACCTCATCACATATGTAGTAAGAAGAAATATTGTATATTAATTACATAAAACAATTACAAATTGTTGGTAAATCATAAAAGTTCACATTAAATAAAACATGTTTTAAATACACTGGCCTCCAAAAAAATTGACCCACCTACGTTTTTTCGCAAAAGTGTCCTATGGGTTTTTATCACAATCAATAGATATTTTTTATCTTGATAATGTAATAATGCAATTACAGGGTTGTAAAAAACTAAAAAACGGCGTGTGAAACGGGATATTTTACATACAAATTTGATGAGACATTGAAACTCCTTTTGAAGTCCATTTACATTTTAGTAGTAGGCCAATGACTAGACTAATAAAAATAAGATCTATACCTCATAAATCTTAAAAAATTAACCTTCAAATCGATTGCAGCTTTAATTTTAGTTTAGTAACATTGAAATTAAAAATACAAATTTGAACATTGAAGTAAAACAGTTTTTGCTCTTGAACTAGACACTAATGTGTAATGTTAATTATAAATTATTCAAAACTTGGTTTACTTACACAAGTCTCGAAAGTTATATCTCGTATTATTTTCTTCTTCGTTGGTATCTAAAAAGCTTGATGGCACATACTGGGGGCTTTGTTTGACGTTTTCTGAAAGGAGTCATAATTAAATTTATAATTACAAGCGACTTAATTCAATAATAAATATCCTAACATGCAACTTATTAACAACTGACAATTCTCTTTCCAAAATCTTATCACAAAACCTGAAAAACTTACGATGAAAACCTAGTTTTTATAAGTATACGATGAAAATTTAAAGCTGAGAATTAATTTAATATTTTAATACAAAAAGTTATTAGAATCGTACCATAAAGTGGATCATCCATCACTACTAGCAATTCACTGTCAGCACTGGAAGAAATAAAGTACAGTAAAGTAAAATATTTTCATAAATCTTGAAACTAGTATTTTGGCAAATTGCAAAACTAAAATGATGACCTTCATTGGCAATTAAATAAATTAATTATATAAGCCTACTTTAATTCCTCAAAATAGCGCACAAATATCATTTTACCTGTTATCAAGTGAATTTTCGTGTACGTCAATGTTAATTTCTAATTTAGACATTGCGCGTAATTATTTTTGAATTTTTCTCCACTTGGTCACGGGGACAAATAAATGGTCATGTGATAAAACCATAAACAAAAGGTACAGATAATGGCTATATGTAGATAACAAAATGTTAACCAAATAGATGATGTTGTTATGACTCGCCAATTAGGGCAGGCAAAGGGTTATAGTATACAGCTTTATTTGATGGATATTTTATTATGTTATATTTGTCATTATATGCGCAATATGCTGTCACATTGCGAGTATTTGGTAGATTTTGAAGACAGCTTGACCCAGCGGGCAGTTGAGCCTCTTGGAAACAAAATCTAAAATTATATAAAAAGTGTTAGTATCTACTCCAATGCCTACTATATTTCGAATGATCATTTTGATGATAAAGAGGCTTGGAATAATATAAATAAATCCCTTAGAGAATAATTAAGCAAGCTACAGAGTGCGCGTATCGCCCATTGCACATTATACGAAGCGTTAGCAGGTGTTCTAGAGATAACAATTACACAAATGAAGCGGTTGAATAGTGATGCGTCAAGATTGACGTCTATGCGTTATTGTACTTAAGTTACTAGTTTTTAATTAAGTAAGTATTTACTAAATTATAAAGTAGGTTTTAGCCATAGACTTAGAATATACTGGGTATAGACAACAAAGGACAATGGCTGAAAAATATTTGACAAAAATTATCGCGTTTAGAAATAAGTTATATATAAAATGAGTTTTATTATTTTTCTATGATTTTTGCAATCAAAATGTATTGTAATTAAAGCCACAATAAAAAACAAACATTTTTGGGAATATCAAATGACTTAAATCATTTTACTCTATTCAAATGTTGTCGTTTTGTATATTCATACTATTTTCGTATTAAACTTTTTTAAGACTACCAACACAACACACAAAATATTTTTATATTAAGTTATTATTAGTAATAACTATACTATCGGTAATAATAAAAATAAAAGTGATATGGTTGAGAGTAAGTCTCTTACAAAGAACTTCCTACAATAATACATTATCTCAATCATAGTACTATGTAACAATTCCATTTAATGTTATGGCAACACTAGCTAAAACAAAATGTCACTGTTTAGAGTTTTGGCGGGAACTTGACCTGGGCCGGTTTGTTGCTCCTGTATTAATGTTTAAATAATGGTTTGAAGTGGACTTTGATATATAAAAGTGGTGCGATTTTGTGTATTAAGTGTCTGTGCATGTGAACTATTAGTGGAAACTGTGAAACAGGGTCACTGTAGAAGCGTGCTCGTCGCGACCCCTGCCAGCCCTTTTCAGGGCTGCAATTCTACTTAGCTGCGCACCCATGCCAACGAGGGTTAGGGCGTCCCCCCAAGGCGACGCACACCAGCTCGTCCCCGTTGGTGTGGAATGCAGCGTGCAAAGCGGCGATGGGGACCGCCACCCGTCACGCACAGCCCGACACGGCGGAAGGTGGAGGACAGAGTGCAGAGTTGGCACGTGGAATGTTAGAGGAGGCATGAGAGATAAGACGAATGAGTTGATCGAAATAATGTGTTCGAGACGGCCAAAAAGACTTTAAACGAAAAAGTGATTAAAGAATATTGATTTGTTTAAAAAGTGCAAATACGGAAAATATTGACTAAATAATGTATTAATATAGTTTTACCATGTATTTACAACTCTCAATATGTCTATATAGAAGGTCGGTTTAATGATAGTTAATATAAACAACTTTATTTTGTTTAAGAAAAACCGACCAATCACAGCGCGCCGCGCTATAGAACATTCTGGAAATTTAAATTAACTGCGTAATAGTTTTAAGCAAAAAATTAATGAGAATATTTTATATCTGAAAAGAGTTGTAAATATGATATTTAGTTAGCATATGATGTATAGATCGTTATAATAAAGAAGTATTTCGTATAATTAAGCACGATTCAAAAGTTATAGGATAATTAAAGAATTAATATGCCCATTTAGTGTAAAAGTTTAGGACATTTTACTTAATAACTTTGTTGAATGTAAATATATTAATTATCCTTTATCACGTACTAATGAAGACCAAAAATGCCTATTTAATGATGTATAGCGTGTTAAAATTAAGATTAGTATTATATAGAAAATATTGCAATTTGTGCCATTTGCATAAAGAAAAATGTTTGAAAATAAAGAGGCAAATGGGAAATGGCAAGCGGCTCCCTATAGAGTATAGCCGAAGTCTACCTTATGGGGGCGAAACATTGTAATATTGTAGTAGGAAGAACTACCAGTGCCCAGCAGTAGTATCCGGTAGTAGTTGCAGTGACTAGCAGAAATATATAGTGAAAGTGTTTAGCTAGCCGAAAAAAGTGGCAACTGAAAGTTTCGGTGTTGCATATAGTAAAAAAGTGTTAGCTAGCGGAAAAAGGTCGTAACTGAAAATTCGGTGCGACATATAGTGAAAAAGTGTTAGCTAGCAGAAAAAGGTCACAACTGAAAATTCGGTGTGACATATAGTGAAAAGTGTTAGCTAGACGGAAAAAGTGATAACTGATATTCGCAGTTACACAAGTGTTAAATTCAACTAATTTTAGTTGATGAATAGCTGCTAGTCAATAGTGTTAAAGAACCAACTACTCCGGACAGATATTTTTATACTACAGCTCTTTTGAATTAAATATTTTAAAATATATAGTGAGCAACCTATAGTGAACAACCATAGTTGACCAACCGTTTTAAATAATAGTGATAAATAAATAATAGTTGTAAAATCTCGCGACAAATTAATTAGTTGAACCGCTGGCCACTCCCTTGCTATTTCAATTTATAATCGTGCATTTTAATTTTGAACCTCAGTCCACAGTTTATCCGCAGCAACCGCAGAGACGGCAGTGAAAGACGGCAGTGGGAGGATTCCGGAACCTACAGGTGTAGGACGTGAGCGACTCGCGGAGTATCTTCGACAACATTTACTCCGGAGAGTTACGCCCGTCCGGCACATTTTATGGTCCTTCGAGCCGGATCCTTTCGCCTGTACTGCCGACTGGACCATTTTATGGTCCTTTGAGCCGAATCACCCGTATACACCGGACCACATTTGCTGGTCATTCGAACGGGATTCGTCAATCCGTTAGTATTTCGGAACCGGGTACATAGTCACTACCGTTTTAAAGTTGCTGAATTTTCAGAATCAAGATGCCGATCACTCGTTCGCAAGGAAGGGGAGCCATGGCGTGGACTGTCGGTCTGGATGATGGACCGTCGGACAATACCGACACCGTCCGCCACCAGATGCCACCACGCTCACCATCCACAACAGAAGGCGCTGAGGCGCCAGCTTGCCCCCGCGATGGGGGGGTACTCCTGCCTGTGCCAGCCGTTGTTGAAGCCGGTACACCGAAGCAGAGAGAACAGATAGCTTGCCCCTGCGATGGGGGGGTACACCTGCCAGTGCCAGCCGTTGTTAAAGCTGGTACACCGAAGCAGAGGGAACAAATAGAAGGCAACGATGACATTCGCTGTGCATCACCGCCAACAGCCCGGGTATATTCCCGCGCCGAAGAGCCACCAAGGGGCCACACCGATAAAAGTACAAGGTCAAAGAGGACCACTCGGCCAAATAAAAAGGTTTTGAAGGCTCGTGAGGAAGTGCTGAGAATAAAATTGGAACTCGCACAGATCTCATTACAAATGGTTGAAGAAGATGATGAATCGGACGACTATGATGAGGATGGTCACTCCAAAAGTGAGTATGTCCGATCTTGGCTCGAAAATTCTGTAGCCAAGCAAAAGCCAACGCAAGGCGCAACCACCGGTGGGGAGGCCCCACTTAATAAAAACATCACAAAGCCACCCCCGGAGGTTGTCGACCTCAGTGAGCCGTCGATGAAGCTCACAAACAAGGATTCGAAGGTTGATGAAGAAAGGGAGCTCCTACCTGTTGTATCAGAGCTCACCTACCAGGATCCAAATGCAGAAAATATACCGAAGAGTCCCGTACCTCAGAAGACTTGCCAGGACTCCAAGGTTCATGAAGACAGGGGGCTCCTACCTGCTGTATCAGAGCCCACCTACCAGGATCCCTATCCGGAAGAAGCAACCAAGAATCCCATAACAAAAAGGCCTAACCAGGCACCTGTCAGCAATGAAGACAGGGTGCTCCGACCATTCATATCGGAGCTCACGTCCGCTATAGCCGCACTCGCTGACAAACCAAAACCAGAGAGTGCATCGTCGAATACTTTCGCAGCATCAAAAGCGATAATGACGCTGCCAAGCTTTAGCGGAGCACATACCGAATGGCTTTCGTTCCGTGCCATTTATGAAACAACCCGAGGCTACTTCAATGACATAGAAAATACTGCAAGACTACGAAGAAGTCTACAAGGAAGAGCCTTGGAAACAGTTAGTTCGGAACTCATCGGGCATGCCAAACCAGATGAGATTATGCGAGAACTGGAGCTACAATTTGGGCGTCCAGATTCAATCGCGCAAGCAGAAACCGAAAAATTACGGGGATTGCCACGCTGTACAGAGGCACCCAGAGATATTTGCACATTCGCGAGCAAAGTGAGGGGAAGCGTCGTCACTCTTCGAGCACTCAAACGAGACCATTACCTCGTTAACGCAGAGCTGCTACGACACCTCACAGACAAACTGCCAAACTCTATACGCGCGCAGTGGTATAGAATTTATACAGAGAAGTACGACTCAAGACCAGACCTCGGTTCCTTCAGTGAATTTATAACCGAGCAAGCTCGCTTCTGCAGTGCATTTGCGCCCCCGGAAATCATAAACGGAGCGCAAAATAATCGTCCAACACATAGGACGCACACGGCTACCACTAAGCCGTCTCCGAAATGCAGCGTGTGCGAAAAAGAGGGTCATTATGGATCCGACTGCAACAAGTTTAAAGAAGCAGATATTGATAAAAGATGGCAACTCGCCAAGCAAAGGAATTTATGTTTCCGGTGTCTGCGTTATAGAAGTCAGACACACAAATGCAAAACCACGAAGTGTGGAATTAAAGGATGCAACGCAACACACAATCGACTCCTTCATAATAATAGAAAGGAGAAGACAGAGGGCCCACTAAAAGAACCTCAAGAGACAGTTGCAAACTCATTCGCTGTATCAAAGCATCAAGCTTACTTAAAGATAATTCCAGTTCGAGTAATTGGACCGGCGGGAGCAATAAACACACACGCTCTGCTGGATGATGGGTCGACAGTCTCGTTAATGGATCAAGAGATTGCCGATCAAATTGGAGCTAAAGGGCGGTTGGACCCATTCAAGATCACAGCTATCGGGAACACTACCCTCGATTCGCCGGACTCCCAAAGAGTCAAAGTGTCACTGAAGAGTCTCCATAGAAAAAGGGTGCCACTCAGAGCACGCACGGTCGCCAGCCTAAACTTGGGGCCGCAGACTGTGCGTGCAACAGACATAGAAAATTGTAAGCATTTGAAAGGCTTAAAGGATCAATTGACATATGATTCAGGCAACCCTAAGATCCTGATAGGACAAGACAACTGGAGACTCTTAATAGCCACTCAAGTCCGCAAAGGTCCACCGCACCAGCCAATCGCCTCGCTCACAGAACTGGGATGGGTGCTACACGGGGCGCACACTAAAGCCCCGCATCAGCGCGTCCACACGGCCAACGAGCTGTACACGAGCGAGGAGAACATAAATGACCAACTCCGCGAATACTTCGCGCTGGAATCTCTAATAATAAATCCGAGAAGACCAGATTCCGATCCAGAGAAGCAAGCCGAAGAAATACTAAATAGCAGCACCCGTCAGTTGGAAGACGGGCACATAAAAACAGCGCTTCTCTGGAGAAAGAAAGACATCGAAATGCCTGGAAATTATGAAACGGCGATAAACAGGCTCGTTTCTATCGAGAAAAAACTAGATCGAAACGAAGAGCTAAAGCAGAAGTATAACGAAGAAATGAATTCCCTAATACAAAAGGGCTACGCCGAAATAGCACCAAAGAATAGTACACCAGGAAAGACATGGTATCTACCCCATTTCGATGTCCATAACCCGAGGAAACCAGAAAAGTTTCGCATAGTACACGATGCCGCAGCCAAAACAAAAGGAATGGCATTAAATGACTTCCTGCTCACGGGTCCAGACCTACTACAGTCATTACCAGGAGTCATGATGCGCTTTCGCCGACACAATGTTGCTGTCTCCGCGGACATAGCAGAAATGTTCATGCAAATCAAAGTGAGACCCGAAGACAGGGATGCATTGAGATATCTCTGGAGAGGAGATCGACGCAATGAGGCTCCACAAGAATACAGAATGACGTCGATCATCTTCGGTGCAGCTAGTTCACCCTGCACAGCCATATTCGCAAAAAACTGGAACGCTAAAAGGTACATAGAAAAATATCCAGAAGCCGTAGAAGCTATCATCCAAAACCATTACATGGATGATTATCTTGACAGTTTCCAGTCCCTGGAAGATGCGATGCGAATATCGAAGGAAGTACGCGATATACACAAAAACGCGCACTTCACATTAAGGAAATGGGTTTCCAATGCGCCAGAAATTGTAAATGAGTTAGAACCTGACAACGAAACGACTGAGTCAGTCAACCTGGGCAACAAGGGAACCGAAGAAAAAATACTCGGTTTAATCTGGAAACCGAGTACCGATCAGCTGAGCTTCAATCTAAAGCTCGCTCGACTTCCAATCAATTTGCTGCAAAAGAAACCAACAAAGAGGGAAGCGCTGAAAATAGTGATGTCGCTGTATGACCCGCTCGGCCTCGCCTCCCCAGTTACCATACGAGCAAAACAAATACTGCAGGAAGCATGGAGACGAGGAACAGACTGGGACCAGGAGTTGGACGAAGACCTAAGTAACCATTGGGCCACATGGATCCAACACCTGGAACGACTCAAAACAGTAAGCATACCAAGATGCTACCCGGGATACAGCGACGCACGCTCCCTCCAAGTGCACGTATTTACCGATGCCAGTGAGAGCGCCTACGCAACGGCAGTCTACTGGAGAGCAATGACACCCGATGGGCAAATACACGTGAGCCTCGTCATGGCCAAGGCGAAGGTAGCTCCGCTCAAGGTAACATCCATACCTCGCCTTGAGTTACAAGCCGCCGTGATGGGAAGTCGCGTAGCTGCTGCTGTCATTCAGGAGCATCGCGTAAAGCCCGAAGCTGTCACTTATTGGACCGACAGCAAAACTGTCCTCACCTGGATAAAGAAAGGGTCCAGGAGCTACAAACCTTTTGTGGCACATCGAATAGCAGCAATCGAGGACAATAGTAAAGTGGACGACTGGCGCTGGGTACCCACAAAATTGAATATAGCTGACACCGCTACAAGGGACGTACCACCTAACTTCGACTCTAACCACAAGTGGTACAGTGGCCCATCATTTCTATACAAAGAACCGTCAGCATGGCCAACAGAAAGACCCACGTCATTCGAACCTACTGGTGAAGAAAGATCTCTCACCATCACAGAAAGATATAGAGCTCCGCTATATAAAGAGGCCATTCCCGATCCGACGAAATTTTCGAAATGGGAACGCTTAGTGCGAGCTACGGCCAGAGTGCTTCAATTCATAACACTCTGCCGCAAAACAACCGACAGGACCTTTTATAAAAGGACGAAAAGAAATAAAGAGGAAGACCCCGACTGGAGGAGATCGAAATGCAATCCGCGACGTCTCGCGCAGCCTCCCAGTCAGGTAAAAAGAAAAGATGTAAACAAATACATCACACTGGAGGCCGAATATATAAGAAAGGCCGAAAAGCTCCTGGTACATGTCATCCAGGAAGAGTCCTTCACACAAGAAATAGCCGATCTCCGTAACGATAAGAGGGTCGCCCATGATAGCCGCCTACGACCGCTTCAGATACATTTAAAAGACGGGATCATTGTGCTACGAAGTCGAATAGCCGCTGTAAAAGGAGTCTCTGAAGATATGAAAGGGCCAGCTATATTGGATGGTGATCATCACATCACCCAATTGTATATTGATTGGACGCATCGTAGCCTGCATCATTGCGGGACCGAACCGACCATCAACGAGGTTCGACAGCATTACTGGGTAATCAGACTAAGACCCACTACTAAAAGAATAGTAAGCCGATGCGTTCAGTGCCGCATAAGAAAGGCACAACCATCCATGCCAGCCACCGGTGATCATCCCAGCACGCGTCTCGCACATCACCAGAGACCGTTCACGTTCACCGGCCTGGATTATTTTGGGCCACTCTCCGTAACAGTGGGACGTCAGCATCAGAAGAGATACGTGGCTCTCTTCACCTGCCTTACATCACGAGCTGTACATTTGGAAATTGTGGCAGATCTCAGCGCAGACTCTGCCATACTGGCATTAAGAAGATTTGCAGCGCGCCGAGGATGTCCCACCGAGATTTACTCTGACAACGGCACCAATATGCACGGTGCCGACAAGGAGCTTCGAGAGGCTTTCCGAGAAGAAGCCAGCCGACGAGGCATAGTATGGCGATTTATAACCCCCTCCGCGCCTTTTATGGGAGGGGTGTGGGAACGCCTTGTTCGATGCGTGAAGACGGCACTATACACCGTCCTTCATGAGAGACATCCGCACGAAGATGTCTTGACCACGCTGCTCTGCGAGGTGGAGTATACAGTAAACAGCAGACCATTGACTCACATCTCAGTAGACAGCAAAGACAACGAGTCCATCACTCCAAATCACTTCCTATTGGGAGGATCTGCGAGACTGCCAACACCTGGAGTTTTTAGTGAAAAAGATACGAACAGCAAAAAACACTGGCGACGCTCCCAGATACTCGCTGACATGTTCTGGCAGCGTTGGGTCAAAGAATATCTGCCGGAACTTCAAAACCGGCGGGAGGCCCATGGTCAAGGCCCCGATCTCCAGGTGGGCGATCCAGTCCTCATAGCTGACAGCCAGTTACCTCGTAACACCTGGCCACGAGGAAGGATTGAAAACATTTACCCCGGTGCGGACGGACAGATCCGCACTGTGGAGGTACGCACAGCAAACGGACTAATCAAGAGGCCAACCAGGAAACTCGTGCCGCTGCCGAAGTAGAGGCAACGTCTCTCACCGAAATTTATGCAGCGACGCTGCGACGAGTCTTCGCGACGCTGCACGGCGGGAGAAATGTTCGAGACGGCCAAAAAGACTTTAAACGAAAAAGTGATTAAAGAATATTGATTTGTTTAAAAAGTGCAAATACGGAAAATATTGACTAAATAATGTATTAATATAGTTTTACCATGTATTTACAACTCTCAATATGTCTATATAGAAGGTCGGTTTAATGATAGTTAATATAAACAACTTTATTTTGTTTAAGAAAAACCGACCAATCACAGCGCGCCGCGCTATAGAACATTCTGGAAATTTAAATTAACTGCGTAATAGTTTTAAGCAAAAAATTAATGAGAATATTTTATATCTGAAAAGAGTTGTAAATATGATATTTAGTTAGCATATGATGTATAGATCGTTATAATAAAGAAGTATTTCGTATAATTAAGCACGATTCAAAAGTTATAGGATAATTAAAGAATTAATATGCCCATTTAGTGTAAAAGTTTAGGACATTTTACTTAATAACTTTGTTGAATGTAAATATATTAATTATCCTTTATCACGTACTAATGAAGACCAAAAATGCCTATTTAATGATGTATAGCGTGTTAAAATTAAGATTAGTATTATATAGAAAATATTGCAATTTGTGCCATTTGCATAAAGAAAAATGTTTGAAAATAAAGAGGCAAATGGGAAATGGCAAGCGGCTCCCTATAGAGTATAGCCGAAGTCTACCTTATGGGGGCGAAACATTGTAATATTGTAGTAGGAAGAACTACCAGTGCCCAGCAGTAGTATCCGGTAGTAGTTGCAGTGACTAGCAGAAATATATAGTGAAAGTGTTTAGCTAGCCGAAAAAAGTGGCAACTGAAAGTTTCGGTGTTGCATATAGTAAAAAAGTGTTAGCTAGCGGAAAAAGGTCGTAACTGAAAATTCGGTGCGACATATAGTGAAAAAGTGTTAGCTAGCAGAAAAAGGTCACAACTGAAAATTCGGTGTGACATATAGTGAAAAGTGTTAGCTAGACGGAAAAAGTGATAACTGATATTCGCAGTTACACAAGTGTTAAATTCAACTAATTTTAGTTGATGAATAGCTGCTAGTCAATAGTGTTAAAGAACCAACTACTCCGGACAGATATTTTTATACTACAGCTCTTTTGAATTAAATATTTTAAAATATATAGTGAGCAACCTATAGTGAACAACCATAGTTGACCAACCGTTTTAAATAATAGTGATAAATAAATAATAGTTGTAAAATCTCGCGACAAATTAATTAGTTGAACCGCTGGCCACTCCCTTGCTATTTCAATTTATAATCGTGCATTTTAATTTTGAACCTCAGTCCACAGTTTATCCGCAGCAACCGCAGAGACGGCAGTGAAAGACGGCAGTGGGAGGATTCCGGAACCTACAGGTGTAGGACGTGAGCGACTCGCGGAGTATCTTCGACAACATTTACTCCGGAGAGTTACGCCCGTCCGGCACATTTTATGTTAGATGTCGTGTGTATGTCGGAGACCAAACGGAAGGGCAGTGGTACTGAAGAGCTCCCTGGCGGGGCGTTAGCTCTATGGTCCGGAGTCCCGGAGAGCGAGAGCGCCCGCCAGGGAGTGGGGGTGCTGCTGTCGTCTCGGTTGGTCGATGTTATGACTGAATATAAGGTTGTGAACTCAAGACTTCTCTGGGTTCGCTTTAAATTGGGACTGACGAAGTTATTCCTTTTGGCTGTTTATGCGCCGGTAGCTTCGTCGTCCAGGGCTGAGCTGGAGGAGTTTTGGGAAAATGTAAGAGAAGTTCTAGATTTGGCTAGGGGAAACGAAAGAATTGTTGTATGTGGTGATTTGAATGGATGGGTTGGTACCGCTCGACCAGGGTACGAGTCGGTGCTTGGAAAGTTTGGCGATAAAAGGGTTAATGATGCTGGCAAGCTTATACTGGCGGTATGCAAGGAAAAGGGTCTTCTTGTGACAAACACTATGTTTAATCACAAGAAGATCCATATGTATACTAGAGAAAGTAAGAATGAGAGAAGTATGATCGATTTGTTCCTGGTGGATGACCGACTGCGAAAACAGGTGATGGATACGCGAGTGTTCAGGGGTGCTGACCTGGGAACGGATCACTATCTAGTGATTACTAGATTTAGGGGTCTGTTCGCGGGTTGGCGCTACCGGACGGCAGTAACAGAACCACAGTCGGTCTGTCGCATCCGAAGCTGGAAGCTTCAGGAAGCGGATACTAGGGACAAATATCATGCGAGGGTAGCCGAAAAGCTTGACAACATCGATGGCAGAAAAGAATGTGTTGAAAGAACATGGCAGAACCTTAGGGATGGAATGGTAAGTGCAGCGGAAGAAGTGTGTGGAACGATTAAAAGAGGCAGTAGTAAAAGAAGAGATGCATGGTGGAATGATGAAGTGAAAGAAGCTGTAAAGAAGAAGAAGAAAGCATGGTTAGACTACTTGGCCTCTAGTATTGATAAGGATATGAGAGAGAAGATGAAAGAAAGATATAAGCTGCAGAAAGTTCACACGAAAGCATTGATTGAGGAAGTGCGTGAAAGGTGTAGAATGGAAGCGGACGAAAGGTTGTCGCACAACTTTAAGGAGAACTCCAAACTCTTCTGGAAAGAGGTTGGAAGGACCCGAAGTGGTGCGACGGCCTTAAGAATGAACAAAGTGCTTTCGAGAACTAATGACGTCCTCTCAGAAAAATCGGACGTCATGCAGCGATGGAGCGAATTTTATAGAGAAATGTATGCGTGTGATGATCTTAGTGGGGGATCCGGGGTGACGTCGAGACTGGTACGCCAGACCCGGACCTCGATGACACTGAGGTCATCAGTATGAAAGAGATTGAACATGCGATTCGAAGTTTGAAATGTGGTAAGGCTGCGGGACTAGACAGAGTTACTGCTGAAATGGTCAAGTATGGTGGGCCTCGCGTCTGGGACAGCTTTCATCTGCTGTGCAATTTGTGCTGGCGGACGGGGGATGTCCCGGATGATTGGCGATCCGCAGTCATTGTGCCTTTATATAAAGGTAAAGGTTCACATTTTGACTGCGGGTGCTATCGGGCGATCAGCTTGACCAGTTTAGCAAGTAAAGTTTATTCGAAGGTTTTGACATGTAGGATGCAAGAGAAATCGGAAAGATTTCTATGGGAGGCACAATGCGGATTTAGACCTGGAAGAGGATGCACGGATCAAATGTTTTCTCTCCGCATGATCACGGAAAAGCTTCTGGCTGCTAACCAGAAGATTTTCTGTGCTTTTGTGGATCTTGAGAAAGCATTTGATAAGGTTGTAAGGAAGAAAATGTGGGAACTGTTGCCGGGGTATGGTGTGGATGGTCGATTGCTAAGGGCTGTGCAGTCACTTTACTGTGACTGTAAAGCCTGTGTGCGGGTAGGGCATGACCTGTCACCCATGTTTAGCGTCCAAACGGGCGTAAAACAGGGTTGTGTCATGTCTTCCTGGCTGTTCATACTGTATCTCGACAGCTGTTTACAGAAACTGAAAGATAGCTGTTTGGGTGTGAAATTGGGTGACATTAAAGTAAATTGTCTGCTGTATGCTGATGATGCAGTGCTCATTGCACCATCAGAGGCAGAACTGCAGGCATTAGTCACGTGTATGAAAGAGGAATGTGAAATTAAAGGTCTCCGCTTGAATGCTAATAAAACTAAGGTTCTGGTATTTGAAAGGGACGAAGAGAGAACGAAGTGTGAAATATGGGTAAATCAGGAATGTCTAGAACAGGTAAATGAAATTGTATACTTGGGGAGTGCTTTTAGCCGGGATGGAAGATGTGATTTAGATGTGGACAGGCGTGTCGCAGCCGGGAACAAAGTCAATGGTGCCCTGACTGCGTTAGTCAAAAGGCAAGGCGTAGTGAAGAGTGCACGCCTTGCAATACATAACGCAGTGTTGGTACCGACTTTGTTATATGGCAGCGAAACCTGGGTATGCCAGAAGAAGCATAAAAGCAAGTTGAATGCAGTGGAGATGCGATCTCTTCGTAAAATGTGCGGCGTTACCATGGCCGACCGGAAGCGAAACGAAGAGATTCGCAATATGGCAGGTTTGAAAGATGACCTTATCACAAAAATTGATAAGGGCGTGCTTCGATGGTTTGGACACGTTGAGCGAATGAGTGAAGACCGAATGGTGAAGAAAATATATAGCGCGAAAGTTAATATTAAAAGGTGTCGAGGTAGACCGAGACTAACTTTCGAAGACCATGTGAGCAAATTGCTCGAAGAGGGGAGGGTCAAGAGTACTCGGATACCTAGACGTGCATGTATGAAGAAGATGATGAATCTGAAAGAAGCGAAAGAGGTATGTAAGGATCGTGACACTTGGCGATCTGTTCTCTCTGGCTACCCCGTCAGGGATTGTGCGTGACGATAAGTAAGTAAGTAAGTAAGTGAAACAAGTGCTCTGATGGTGATGGATTCTCAAGATAAGCTGTTTGTTTGCATATGCGCCTTTAGATACCATCGCCAACTGTCAGCTGCCTGCTGGCTCAAGTTTCCGTCAAAATCTCCCAAGGGCTGCACAATGTGACGCATCAATATATTGTGAAGCAGTGAACTATGAAGTAATTATAATAAACCGAATAAAAATACTCAAGACTTGGCCTAAAGGTACCAGATACCAGGCCATAAACTCCATAAAAAAAGTCACTGTTTTTTTAATGGCTTTACGGCTCTCGGTTCTAGCCCTTCTGAGAATGTCACTATGACACAAACGCCCTAGAGCCATGCTAGAAATATACATTTATAGTATGCAAATATATAATAGAGATAAAATAATCTAAAAACTCTCAATTATGTATTATGTATTAAGCTAACATCAAACAAACACAGGAAGCATGACATTTTCCAAGTGACATCTAAACATAATTGACAATGACAGCTGAGTAGCTGAGATGCGACTTTTGGATTTTGGACTTTTTGCTTATTTATCAATCTAAAGGTCTTTGACCAGTGATTTTAAAGATAACATGTGGGCTTAGCCCACGTAATTGGCCTTTTACTTGTAAGACATAACCTAAACAGGTTCAAATCTAAATATCTTTTTTTTGACGCCTTCTCAGGACATAATACTTTGACAGAGTTATTAAGGGACTGATGCTTAACATTTTAAGATATTTTTGATATGTAGACGCTACCATTCTTTCTCAACTCATTTTATGTATGAAAGTCTGTCATTGTTCTTTTCCTTTGTCATTGTGTGCGTTAATTAGTGATGTATAATGTCGTGGCCATATCGCAAAATTAATCACTTCGTGAAATGTTTGAGTAATTCATGAAATGGTCGCATTTCATGAATCATTGTCCACATCATGAAATGCATTGGCCAGATCAATGATAAGAAATCCTTTGTCAATATGGTCAATTAAATATGTGACTATTTCATGAAATGGCCAACCTTATTTGATCATATCGTGAAATAGTTACATTTTCTACCACTTGTGGCCCTGGTTGCGCTTCTTTGTATGTAAAACATAGCGGTCACTATCAACCAAGTCGTTTCGTGCAGTAAACAAACTATAAATTCTCTTTCAGGTACGGATGAAAATACAAGTAAAAGACTTTACGATGAAAAAGTACTCGAGTACTATTCGAGTCACGCAAGTATCTCACAAAATGAAAAAAGCCGTGGAATATAGAACGCATTTCTCAAGTTAGTGGTACTTCACTTTAAAATTACATTATTTTCTACTTATTCCAATTAAATGTCGTGTTCTGAGTAAAATATAGAGTTGGTTTATTGTACTGTTGCTATTCTACATTTGGGAAATGCTAGAAACATAATTTTTATTTTCTTTTTACGTTATACAACAAATAATAAAACAAATTAGGGTGACCACGCGAAAGAAGTCGATGGACTATAACTGGCTTTCAAAATACGTATGATATTTTGGAAACTGCGGATGAGGAACACCTTATATTCAAGAAAAAATGCGTGAAGATCCCACTGTTCGTATAATCCCAATGGAGAAATATTTTGTTATATTAAAGGAAGTGCACAAAAATCTTGATTATGAAGGATGACTGATAATAATTCAGCACATTAAAAATAGGCTTTATATTTAAATAAAACAAATTTTACGGATTTTATAGCGTATATTAACTTATTTTATATTCCCGACGTTTCGAGCACTTTCCAGCACCCATGGTCACGGGGGGGGACTGAGGTGTATGACGTCCCAATGTCATAGTTAACCACGGCTACCTCCAGATTAAAAATTATTAATTTTTGTTCAGATCTACGCAGTATGAACTTACAGTATCGTGAAGTCTTGCAATTGTATGCTTGCGTTGGGATTTAATTTTATTAATTATGGGATCCCAAGCAGATGGTAGCACCCAGCCATCTTCTCTATTGAAATTAGGATATTGTTTTGATTTCAATAGCCTCGCGAATCATCCTTGGAAGGAATCGGTGTTCTTTAGCGAGGATTTGTGGTCTATCAAATCTAATGTAGTGACGGGGGAGATCCTGTACGTGTTCACAGACTGCAGATTTCCCAGAGCGTCGATTCTTCACATCAGCCATGTGTTCTTTAACGCGGGTTTTTATGGATATTTTAGTTTGTCCTATATAAGAGAGACCACATTCACAAGCAAGCTTGTACACTCCTGCATTTTGCAGAGGAATGTAACACTTGACTGATGGTAAAAACTGACTAATCTTTTTCGGCGGCTTGAAGTATGTTTTAATGGAAGCACGCTTCAAGATGTAGCCAATCTTGTCAGTGACACCTCTGATATATGGCAGTACAGCAGGCACTCGCTCGACTATGGCCGGCTTCAGTCGTTCACTGTGACGTAGCGCGGGACCCGAAGCTTATTGTCGTGCAAAACTTGCTTGACGTGTTGGAGCTCTGCGGCCAGGTGTTTACTGTCACAGATCCCTCGTGCTCTCTGAAACAAAGATTTAACCACGGTAGCTAACTGTGAAGGATGGTGGTGAGAATCACCGTTTAAATATCTATCTGTATGGGTCTTTTTTCTATACACAGTGTGGCTCAAGGTGTTATCAGGATTTCGGATTACTAACACATCTAGAAAAGCTAAAGAATTGTTTGCCTCTAACTCCATAGTGAACTGAATTTTAGAATTTAAGGAGGTCTAAAAATGTAGTTACTTTATCTAAAGGTAGAATTGTGAAAGTATCGTCTACGTACCGCTTGTAGAATCGTGGGTTTACAGGAGAAGTAAGCAGGGCTTTCTCCTCAAAGTCCTTCATGAATATTTCGGCAACAATGGGAGATATAGGTGAGCCCATCGTCACTCCATCTACTTGCTTGTAGAACTCCTCCTTCTCTTATATAGGACAAACTAAAAGGTCCATAAGAACCCGCGTTAAAGAACACATAACTGATGTGAAGAATCGACGCTCCGGGAAGTCTGCAGTCTGTGAACACGTACAGGATGATGAAGAAGAAGATGGCTGGGTGCTACCATCTGCTTGGGATCCCATAATTAATAAAATTAAATCCCAACGCAAGCATACAACTGCAAGACTTCATGATACTGTAAGTTCATACTGCGTAGATCGGAACAAAAATTAATAATTTTTAATCTGGAGGTAGCCGTGGTTAACTATGACATTGGAACGTCATCCACCTCAGTCCCCCCCCCCCCCGTGACCATGGGCGCTGGAAACTGCTTGAAACGTCGGGAATATAAAATAAGTTAATATACGCGATAAAATCCGTAAAATTAGTTTTATTTAAATGTGTAGTGTTCGAGTAAATATAAAAAATCAATAGGATTTATATTCCGAAGAAACCGATAGAGTTATTTGTGGACCTGTTTTCTGTTGAAATGAAACGTTCAGGGCCTAAGAAAGGTATAATATAATATGTAACTCAGCCTATAATTTTGAAAGATTTTAACTCACGAGTGCAGGCTGATTTAATAGAATTACAGTCTGCTCCTGATGGAGAATCAAATGGCTGTTAAATTATCAAGATCTCGCGACAATATTCTTACACCTTAGACCAATGAAATCGAAAAGAGCTTAATAAGTAGCAATGGAACTTTTAAAAATATTTTTGGAATTCGGTGCCCCATTTATATTACAGAGTGATAATGGAAGAGAGTTTACCGCCCATGTCGTAGAAGAATTAGTGACCCTGTCGCCCGAATGCAAAATTATTCATGAAAGACCACGACGTTCTCAGACGCAAGGCAGCGTAGAAAGATCTAACCAAAACGTAGAAAACATGTTGCGTTGTTAAATGCGAGACAACAAGTTGTGTCAAACCATATGCCTAATTGGTCCATTGGTTGCTTTTTTGTACAATTTTATAAAAGCTCCGCTTACTGCCATAGATCAACACACCGAGCGTTATTTGGTTGTGACCCAAAAACTGTATTGAAGGGATGTAACATTTCTCAAAGTATTGCATCAATTAGAACGGAAGAAGAATTGCTGAACTGCTGATATGGTTAATTGTACAACCAGTGCGTGTTGCCAGTGATGACTTACGGAACTGAGACGTGGTCCTTCACTGCTGGCCGTATGAGGAAGCTCAAGGTCGCTCAGCGAGCTATGGAGAGGGCTATGCTCGGAGTTTCTCTGCGTGATAAACTTAGGAATGAGGATATCCGCAGTAGAACCAGAGTAACCGACATAGCCCAACGGATTAGTAAGCTGAAGTGGCAGTGGGCCGGCCATATAGCTCGAAGAACCGACAACCGATGGGGAAGAAAGGTTCTCGAGTGGCAGCCTCGTACCGGTAGGCGAAGTGTAGGGCGTCCCCCCGCAAGATGGAGTGACGACCTGGTAAGACATGCAGGAAGTCGATGGATGCAGGTGGCTCAGGACCGTGCTTTGTGGCATTCTTTGGGGGAGGCCTATGTTCAGCAGTGGACTTGTGAAGGGCTGTAATGATGATGATGATGATGATGATATGGGTAATTAGTTTACAAATGTTAATATTGAGGTGCTGGATTTATACTATATGGAATCAGAATCTGTTGGCGGTAAGAAGTTGTCGTGAAGCGACAATTAAAAATAAAGAGAACCTAACCTAAGAACAGCAAAACAACAAAAGTAGACCAAGAAAATAATATATTTAAAATTTTAAAAAGGTATTTACAATTTTATAAAAAAAATGTAATATGAAGATGATTATGGATGAAGTGAGTTTACAATTAGATTAAAAAAAAATAGGAGAATAGAAGAATTAGTATTATAGTGGAGCCTAAAAGGTTGAAGTGACACGCTGCTCTTGTAGAAATAGGCACACGCGGAGCTTGAGGTTTCTCAGCGGCGACGGCATGCAGCGCCTTGAGTAGGTGCGCTCGCAGCGTCCGGAGCTGGCGCACGTAGCGCCTGGGGTAGGTGCGCTCAGCACTTGGAGAAGTAGTCGCCGCGCCCAGAGGTAGCGCGGGCAGTAGGTGCACTCGGCGCCTGAAGCAAGCAGTCGTAGCGCGCCTGAAGGTAGCGCGGGCAGTAGGTGCACTCGGCGCCTGGAGCAAGCAGTCGTAGCACGCCCGAAGGTAGCGCGGCAGTAGGTGCACTCAGCGCCTGGAGCAAGCAGTCGTAGCGCGCCCGAAGGTAGTGTGGCCCCGTGCTTGAAGCAGACTGCCGACGAATTCGGATGTAGATGGAGGCTTGCAGGATCCCGGGGCAATGCGGCCCCGGGATAAGGCCTTTAGTAGATGCTTCTACTTTGAGAACTGAAGCGAGACTGTCCTGTATTCTCCAATTGTTCGGCTTTTATACCTTTTTAGAGAGAACGAGAAATTATTTAAATTAAACGAAATTTATTGTAAATGACCTACAGCCAAAGAGTATTTATGTAGAAAGAACATCATACCAGAGACGAATTTGAATAAAAGTTACCATAACAACGATATAAATAATAGTTGTCATATTTAACAATTTTTGGTTTTTGGACTGTTAAGAAACTATTACATTTTAGTAAGAAATGAGATATTATTCATTTAGGAAAAACTAATGCACGGCAGCGTGCATGAAGCCTGAAATTGTAGAGTTAGCGAGAATTCAATAAAAGACCGAAAAAGGTAAGACTCCATTGACAGCGATTTTAAAAGTGCTAAATAGTGTGAAAATACGAAGTAAAATGATATGTTATTGTGTAAAAACGTTACAGGATCCTATAGAAATAAAAGTGATGCAAAACATGAATGCAGAAAATCAAAAACAGAATGGAGAAATAGTGTACAATGAAATGTAAGTAGCATAACACTACATTTTCCCCCCGACCCTGGAAAATTTTTGACTCAGCAAAAATTTTGACATGTACATTCTAAAATAAACCATAAAAACACAGCTTTGCAGAAACAGACATCAACAGGCAAAATCAGATATACTATCTCTTACATTCATCATCTGCATTCAGGTAAGGGTGGAGTTCACATTCAATGACTACCACTCTAAAAGTGTGTTTTCAAAACGACATTAAGGCTTATTTAAGGAGTAGTCAACCGCTCCTGCGTGGAGAAAAAAAAAATTAGTCGAAGAAACACCACTCTAAAAGTGTGTTTTCGAAAGGATATTCAGGCTTATTTAAGGAGTTGTCAACCTCTCCTGCGTGAAGATAAAAAAATTAAGGGAGTAGTCAGCTGCTCCCAAGTGAAGATAAAGATAAAGAAAATTAAAGGAGTAGTTAGCCGCTCCCCAGTGAAGATAAAGATAAAGAAAATTAAGGGAGTAGTCAGCTGCTCCCAAGTGAAGATAAAGATAAAGAAAATTAAGGGAGTAGTCAGCTGCTCCCAAAACTCGAGGTCTTAAAGCAAGATGTGTTGAAGAACACTGGATCACTAGACAAACAAACAAATTAAAAGAAATTAAAATAATAAGGTGAAAATGATGGTGATATTTATACATATATACAAATTAACAGTTATATTTATACATATATACAAATTAACAGTTAATAAATGTTTAGAAAAGTTATGGTTCGTTTCGCTTCAGCTTTCAAAAACAATTTTATATAAAGTGCAAAGTACAAAGTTAAGTTTAAGAAATAAAAATTAAAAATTGTACCTCTTTAAGTTATCTAGAATAAAAATATTAGAGTGATGAATGTAAGTGAAGTGTTATATGTAGGTCTAAATATAATCCAGATAAGTTGAAAAACTAGAAGAAGTTTTGTTTTAGAATTTTGAAGGTATGAAAAGGATGAATAAATGAATGATGAATAATGAGTTAAGAACGAAAGGGAAAGCAATTAAATCAAAAGGGAATAGACAAGGCGCAGTAAAGTTGAAGAATTAAGAGAGAAAGAGGACTTTTACGTTGGGCGCCAAACTGTCGTGAAGCGACAATTAAAAAAAAAGAGAACCTAACCTAAGAACAGCAAAACAACAAAAGTAGACCAAGAAAATAATATATTTAAAATATTAAAAAGGTATTTACAATTTTATAAAAAAAATGTAATATGAAGATGATTATGGATGAAGTGAGTTTACAATTAGATTAAAAAAAAATAGGAGAATAGGAGAATTAGTATTATAGTGGAGCCTAAAAGGTTGAAGTGACACGCTGCTCTTGTAGAAATAGGCACACGCGGAGCTTGAGGTTTCTCAGCGGCGACGGCACGCAGCGCCTGGAGTAGGTGCGCTCGCAGCGTCCGGAGCTGGCGCACGTAGCGCCTGGGGTAGGTGCGCTCAGCACTTGGAGAAGTAGTCGCCGCGCCCAGAGGTAGCGCGGGCAGTAGGTGCACTCGGCGCCTGAAGCAAGCAGTCGTAGCGCGCCTGAAGGTAGCGCGGGCAGTAGGTGCACTCGTTGCCTGGAGCAAGCAGTCGTAGCGCGCCCGAAGGTAGCGCGGCAGTAGGTGCACTCAGCGCCTGGAGCAAGCAGTCGTAGCGCGCCCAAAGGTAGTGTGGCCCCGTGCTTGAAGCAGACTGCCGACGAATTCGGATGTAGATGGAGGCTTGCAGGATCCCGGGGCAATGCGGCCCCGGGATAAGGCCTTTAGTAGATGCTTCTACTTTGAGAACTGAAGCGAGACTGTCCTGTATTCTCCAATTGTTCGGCTTTTAAACCTTTTTAGAGAGAACGAGAAATTATTTAAATTAAAACGAAATTTATTGTAAATGACCTACAGCCAAAGAGTATTTATGTAGAAAGAACATCATACCAGAGACGAATTTGAATAAAAGTTACCATAACAACGATATAAATAATAGTTGTCATATTTAACAATTTTTGGTTTTTGGACTGTTATTAAGAAACTATTTCATTTTAGTAAGAAATGAGATATTATTCATTTAGGAAAAACTAATGCACGGCAGCGTGCATGAAGCCTGAAATTGTAGAGTTACCGAGAATTCAATAAAAGACCGAAAAATGTAAGACTCCATTGACAGCGATTTTAAAAGTGCTAAATAGTGTGAAAATACGAAGTAAAATGATATGTTATTGTGTAAAAACGTTACAGGATCCTATAGAAATAAAAGTGATGCAAAACATGAATGCAGAAAATCAAAAACAGAATGGAAAAATAGTATAAAGTGATGCAAAATATGAATGCAGAAAATCAAAAACAGAATGGAGAAATAGTGTACAATGAAATGTAAGTAGCATAACACTACAAAGTGTTATAATGAGAAAATATTGGAGATAGAAAATATGCAATCAAACTCAGCTGATAGTCAGGTGTATCTCGATTGCGGTAAGCATACTACCGGAGCTCACCACTGTGTTTCCTGTTCCAAACCTGTGCATGCGATTTGTGGTATTCCTCTTGCAGAAGAAAGTTATGGGTCGTATTTTCAGTGCTTTCATTGCCAACATGAGCAAACAATCGCTAAGGAAATAGATCAAGCGCATGCCGGTGTTAAGCGTGCTGCAGAGAAAACGATTGATAACACCGCTAAAAAACTTCCACCAATATATATTTTAAATTCCTTATTTATAAATGTGCCTAAATTTGACCGTGGTACCCTAGATACAAAAAATATACGAGGGAAGGTATTAACAGAGGGAAGGTATAAACATTTAGAAATGGAGTTTATAAAATCGGAACTAAATCAGGGACAATTAAAAATTGGTTTTCTCGACAAGACTTACAGCTGTCATCCAAAGATTATAGTGAATTGATATCAGAAGTTCCAATATCATTGAGGGAAGCGGTTAACTTTCAATTATTATTTGGAGGCTCATGTCAACCGGCTATAAATCTGTAGTACCTACCTTGTATCTATACGTATGTTTGGGTATAATCTAATATATAAACTTGACAATACGTAATTACTGACAGTCTTACGTTAACACTCAAGTGTTTCATTTCCCTCGTCCTTACATGGCGACCCTGCCAGGCGGTGCGCTGCGACAATGCACGCGCACCGCCGGGGCTAATTACTTAAAAGAAAAAAAAAATAAAAAAAAATAGGAATAAATATTGCTATTATATTATATTAAGAAGACCCGAGTAAAATGATTGACAATAAAGTTATATTACAACGCAATGAATACAACACCGGACGGGACGAAACATAAATAAATATGAATTCGAGAAAAAGCCACAATAACACAATAAGAATTTTATAGAAGCTGACTGAAAATTTAAAATATATAATATATAGTATGAAGTATATAGTATGAAGATAACTAACGAAGAATGAGGAAATAAAATGTCGTTTTTTTTAATATGATGACCAAAGTTCAAAATTCAAGAACCGGCAGATTAGTTTTAAAAGGAAAGTAACAGTTGTACTTTTGCAAGCTTCATCTAGAAGAATATGAAATATGAGTCAAAAAGAACAAAGAAGAAAATTTGAGGTAACATTGCATTAGCCTACTTTTTGTCATTTCTTTATAAGATTTCTTTAAAAGTTTTAAATATTATAAAAAAAAAAGTTATGTACTAAATATTCTGTATTTCATATATGTTTAAGTTGAAATTAATTATTAGATATTTTATATTAACGATTTATTTTTTATTTTTTATTATTGTTAAAAAAAATCATATTACAATAATTATAAATTAAGTTACGTAAGTGCTTCAGTGGCATTTGTATTAAAGCACTAGATTTTATATTCACCTTTCTTCAGTAATTGTTTTGCAAAAAAAAATTAAATAATATGAAAGATAAAACTTTTACGTACTTAATTTCACCAAATTTATTTTTAAAATAACAATGTGATACATTTCGTTGTTTTTTTTCTGTAGTCTTTTAATATAAAATTATACAATTCATTCAACAAAATAATTCTACAGATTCAACACCATATTTTTTATTATATTTTAGACTACTTATATAAAATAAAAATAAAAGTACATAATGCATTTAATATTAAACGTACGTTATTTACAAGTAACTTGAAAATATTTGTCACATTTTATAATATTTCTAATAGGTACTGTATTCAAAAAAAAAAAAATCAATATATTAAGCTACATTTTAGGATAACCAAGTTCGGATTAAAGCAAATATATTTTTAAATTTAACCCAATTTTTATTTCTGTTGTAATTTTTATTTAAATGTATATAATTTTTAGGATTAAAAAAAATCGCTATTAATCAAAGACAAATATTTTTCTCTTTTTCTAAAGGTATGAAAACCTTAAAACAATTTTAAAGTTATAAATAAATAAATATATAACCTTTAATAAATAATCGTAAAATAACATACTTAAAAATGAAAATTGTTCTTCTCAATGTTTAAATAAATTAATGTTTTGTTTATATAAACTTGGTAGCCGTTATAGTGATGACGACTTATCTTCCCATTATTATTTCTTTGTTTAATTTGAAAATGATGTGGAATAATTTTTTTAATTTCGATTTTATATTTATTCAACTTTTAAATCATACTTACTTACTTACTTACTTATCGTCACGCACAATCCCTGACGGGGTAGCCAGAGAGAACAGATCGCCAAGTGTCACGATCCTTACATACCTCTTTCGCTTCTTTCAGATTCATTATCTTCTTCATACATGCACGTCTAGGTACCCGAGTACTCTTGACCCTCTCCTCTTCGAGCAGTTTGCTCACATGGTCTTCGAAAGTTAGTCTCGGTCTACCTCGACACCTTTTAATATTAACTTTCGCGCTATATATTTTCTTCACCATTCGGTCTTCACTCATTCTCTCAACGTGCCCAAACCATCGAAGCACGCCCTTATCAATTTTTGTGATAAGGTCATCTTTCAAACCTGCCATATTGCGAATCTCTTCGTTTCGCTTCCGGTCGGCCATGGTAACGCCGCACATTTTACGAAGAGATCGTATCTCCACTGCATTCAACTTGCTTTTATGCTTCTTCTGGCATACCCAGGTTTCGCTGCCATATAACAAAGTTGGTACCAACACTGCGTTATGTATTGCAAGGCGTGCACTCTTCACTACGCCTTGCCTTTTGACTAACGCAGTCAGGGCACCATTGACTTTGTTCCCGGCAGCGATACGCCTGTCCACATCTACATCACATCTTCCATCCCGGCTAAAAGCACTCCCCAAGTATACAATTTCATTTACCTGTTCTAGACATTCCTGATTTACCCATATTTCACACTTCGTTCTCTCTTCGTCCCTTTCAAATACCAGAACCTTAGTTTTATTAGCATTCAAGCGGAGACCTTTAATTTCACATTCCTCTTTCATACACGTGACTAATGCCTGCAGTTCTGCCTCTGATGGTGCAATGAGCACTGCATCATCAGCATACAGCAGACAATTTACTTTAATGTCACCCAATTTCACACCCAAACAGCTATCTTTCAGCTTCTGTAAACAGCTGTCGAGATACAGTATGAACAGCCAGGAAGACATGACACAACCCTGTTTTACGCCCGTTTGGACGCTAAACATGGGTTACAGGTCATGCCCTACCCGCACACAGGCTTTACAGTCACAGTAAAGTGACTGCACAGCCCTTAGCAATCGACCATCCACACCATACCCCGGCAACAGTTCCCACATTTTCTTCCTTACAACCTTATCAAATGCTTTCTCAAGATCCACAAAATCACAGAAAATCCTCTGGTTAGCAGCCAGAAGCTTTTCCGTGATCATGCGGAGAGAAAACATTTGATCCGTGCATCCTCTTTCAGGTCTAAATCCGCATTGTGCCTCCCATAGAAATCTTTCCGATTTCTCTTGCATCCTACGTGTCAAAACCTTCGAGTAAACTTTACTTGCTAAACTGGTCAAGCTGATCGCCCGATAGCACCCGCAGTCAAAATGTGAACCTTTACCTTTATATAAAGGCACAATGACTGCGGATCGCCAATCATCCGGCACATCCCCCGTCCGCCAGCACAAATTGCACAGCAGATGAAAGCTGTCCCAGACGCGAGGCCCACCATACTTGACCATTTCAGCAGTAACTCTGTCTAGTCCCGCAGCCTTACCACATTTCAAACTTCGAATCGCACGTTCAATCTCTTTCATACTGATGACCTCAGTGTCATCGAGGTCCGGGTCTGGCGTACCAGTCTCGGCGTCATCCCCGGATCCCTCACTAAGATCATCACACGCATACATTTCTCTATAAAATTCGCTCCATCGCTGCATGACGTCCGATTTGTCTGGGAGGACGTCATTAGTTCTCGAAAGCACTTTGTTCATTCTTAAGGCCGTCGCATCACTTCGGGTCCTTCCAACCTCTTTCCAGAAGAGTTTGGAGTTCTCCTTAAAGTTGTGCGACAACCTTTCGTCCGCTTCCATTCTACACCTTTCACGCACTTCCTCAATCAATGCTTTCGTGTGAACTTTTTGCAGCTTATATCTTTCTTTCATCTTCTCTCTCATATCCTTATCATTACTAGAGGCCAAGTAGTCTAACCATGCTTTCTTCTTCTTCTTTACAGCTTCTTTCACTTCATCATTCCACCATGCATCTCTTCTTTTACTACTGCCTCTTTTAATCGTTCCACACACTTCTTCCGCTGCACTTACCATTCCATCCCTAAGGTTCTGCCATGTTCTTTCAACACATTCATTTCTGCCATCGATAGTGTCAAGCTTTTCGGCTACCCTCGCATGATATTTGTCCCTAGTATCCGCTTCCTGAAGCTTCCAGCTTCGGATGCGACAAACCGACTGTGGTTCTGTTACTGCCGTCCGGTAGCGCCAACCCGCGAACAGTCCCCTAAATCTAGTAATCACTAGATAGTGATCCGTTCCCAGGTCAGCACCCCTGAACACTCGCGTATCCATCACCTGTTTTCGCAGTCGGTCATCCACCAGGAACAAATCGATCATACTTCTCTCATTCTTTCTTTCTCTAGTATACATATGGATTTTCTTGTGATTAAACATAGTGTTTGTCACAAGAAGACCCTTTTCCTTGCATACCGCCAGTATAAGCTTGCCAGCATCATTAACCCTTTTATCCCCAAACTTTCCAAGCACCGACTCGTACCCTGGTCGAGCGGTACCAACACATCCATTCAAATCACCACATACAACAATTCTTTCGTTTCCCCTAGCCAAATCTAGAACTTCTCTTACATTTTCCCAAAACTCCTCCAGCTCAGCCCTGGACGACGAAGCTACCGGCGCATAAACAGCCAAAAGGAATAACTTCGTCAGTCCCAATTTAAAGCGAACCCAGAGAAGTCTTGAGTTCACAACCTTATATTCAGTCATAACATCGACCAACCGAGACGACAGCAGCACCCCCACTCCCTGGCGGGCGCTCTTGCTCTCCGGGACTCCGGACCATAGAGCTAACGCACCGCCAGGGAGCTCTTCAGTACCACTGCCCTTCCGTTTGGTCTCCGACATACACACGACATCTAATTCTCTTTCTTTCATTATTTCGATCAACTCATTCGTCTTATCTCTCATGCCTCCTCTAACATTCCACGTGCCAACTCTGCATTCTGTCCTCCACCTTCCGCCGTGTCGGGCTGTGCGTGACGGGTGGCGGTCCCCATCGCCGCTTTGCACGCTGAATTCCACACCAACGGGGACGAGCTGGTGTGCGTCGCCTTGGGGGGACGCCCTAACCCTCGTTGGCATGGGTGCGCAGCTAAGTAGAATTGCAGCCCTGAAAAGGGCTGGCAGGTGTCGCGACGATAATCGAAATCATAAAGTTTTAATTTTTATAATTCATAATTTCCTGGGAAAATGATAAAGTTTTAAATATCTTACTTATTTGTATACATGAGAAAATAATTTCTTCAATTTATTTATTTAAATTTTGTTGTGATCATTGTGAGCCTCATTCCCTGACTGAAAATGATGTACCTAAATACTACAAGAGACCATATAAGCGACTTAATAAATTTGTAAAGACGTTAGTTAATTTATGGCTACTATATTAAAGGATAATATAATATAATTAAGAAATACGGAATTATAAATGAAAAATATTAATAGAGTGTAGTTGTGAGAGTAAGGCAAGTAAAGAAAATTATCGGAGATTAGCATATCCACATACAATCGGCCTGATCAGCTGAGAGTTTGGAAAACCTAATAACCGAGTAATTTTTTTAAGGTTGTTCGGATGCGATTAACGACGTAATGAGTTTTAATGACGCAATGAAAATATATTATGTATTGTATAGGAATAGTGTCCATATTCTTTATCATGTATGTATGTACGCGAGCCATGTACCTGAAAGTATATTATGGTACAATTAAATAATTATTAATAAAATACTATAAATGTAAAGAAATAAAAAAAAAACACGTTGACCTTGACGAACAAATAATGGAGAGATACGGGAACGTCCATCACTGGTATAGCATATATTCCTCGAACAGGGTATGTTTCCATGACTAGATGAAAAAATCGGAAGTACCGGGTACTAGGGAACAATACCTTCAGTACAAGTGAGATGTGAACAAGTTTACTCATATTAGTACTGTTGGGGACAAGAGAAGTCTTAAATTTGTTACCCTTGATAATGATACATAGAGGTCACATCCTTCATTGGATCATAGTGTGAACTTAGTTTTCCTCCGTGACAATTGTTGGAGTCCTTTTAAAATGACTTAAACGTTGACCTCAAGGTTGTGCGCACAACCCAAGGTACAGTATTACCTTGATATAGTATGAAAAAAAAAGTTTATGTACCAATAAAATAAAATGAATGTAATGAAAATATAATACCCAAGTTAATGGGGGGCCCATATTTATAAAGTACCCGCGTGATAAATATCACGAAATAAAATATAAATGAAGTGAATTAATACTCCGAATCCCGGTATCTAATAAATAAATAAATATATAAGGGAAGAGAATACTCAAAGAAATAAAGCTAGCTAAAGGTCAAAAATATTAAGAAAGAAAAGAAAGTACGTACAAGAATTATGAAATAAATAAATAAGGCCTGACAACCGAAAACAAAGGAAATGAGATTAGTGTTAACATGAAAAGAAGTAACATGCAAGGACATGAGAACAATTAAAATGTGGTAATAAGGGGATCCCCGACCAAATCTATAAAGTGAGATAGGTAGTTATTTGCATTTATTTACTAGGATGCTACCCAAAATGCTACCTACTAGTTGCACATGTAGCACCTATAGGATCGATCCACATAACTATATGTATAATTAAATAAATACCTAATATAATCCACGTGTTATAATCATATAGCAAATAATATATTTTATCCATAATCGCAATAATATGGAGTATAGGGCTTAAAATAAATTAAAATCATTATATAAATTATTATTGTAATAGGTACATATTATACAAGTAATAATAATAATTACGTTATAAAAATGATGAATAGTTATAAAAGATTGTTTCGTATTATATAGAATCAATTAATCAAAGCTTAAAATTCAACATAATAAAAAAACATAATAGGGAAGGAGATGTTGAAATAAATTAGAGATACGAACGTAATCTGAGTAGAGTTTAAATATTATATTTATACAATTTATTGTACTTTAGTACAGTGCATGGCGCACATTTCAACCAACTAATATTAATTAAATACAGGCAATTATGTAACTCTCACAAATTAAACATGTAGTAATTATAGACACACAACCACACGTACACAAAAAGATTAATAATTAAATATGAAAAGAAAAAAACATTTTCGCGTATATATTTCGCGTATATTTCATATGAATTTACAAGATTTTTTCTTTAAAGTAATAATTTAACCTTAAATTTTCTATTTTGTGTTATGTTTTTGTTTTGTTTATGTAAAAGTTGTACAATTTTAAACTAAAGTTGGTTTATATATTGCTTTTTAAAATCAAGTCGAAACAGTATCGATCCACTATTATTATAAGTTTCATAATGTGATAGTTCTTTTTTTTGACAATGAAACCTAAAATTATATTATTATATACTTAAAAAACTTTTCTTTTCTAATGTTAATAACATTTTATTAACATACAACATATATTTTCTAATACAGACCTTACATATATGTGTAATAGCCTATGATTTTTTTTTACAAATTTGTGTTTCAAATAAGATGAACATGTTCCTTAGAAGTCAAGAAATTTAAAAAAAAAGTAATATGTAATACGTTTCCGACTATTAATGAAAAAAAAAAACACATTACTTGATAATGTAAAAGTATTATAACAATGCAATGTTATACTACGTAAATGAAAAAGTGTTTAACACTATTATAAATTTTAGGTATTTTTAAGTGTATTTATAATAAAATATTTCGTAAGTTATGTATGTTGGAATTAGGTATCATCGTACGATGTAATCGCAAACTTTCCCATAAACATACTTTGGAATTGAAAACTAAAGTGTCACAAATCGCTGACGTGGCTGGGATTGCAATTTGTATTTTGATCTGGTAGTTTGTTATGATAATGAAAATGATTACATTGCCTAACATAGACTTCTTTGTTATGTATATTTTAAAATGAAATGTAATATTGTCGGCTTTATATTTATTGAACCTTCAAATCATATGTTTTTATCTTTATAAGGCATTATTTTTTGAAAAAAAAAGTAAAGTATTAATATCTAAATAATTTGTGTGGATCATAAAAGAAATGTTTCATTAAATATAAAGGTATAAAATAAATAAATGAAATATATAACTATAAAATTATAAGTAAATAAATTTATTAAGAAAGGGTACTATTTAATGTGAATGTCTACATAAATGACTTAATAAGTAACTGAATAACTCAGTATCAAAGTGTGTTACAGTGAAGTGTCGATCAAAATAATATACGTTCGCGAATGTACACCTGATTTTGTCTAACATAATACATCAACAATGCAACAATGCATTAAGGCTTAAACATACATAATGTGACTACGGAATTATTATGTACATAGGGGGTTTGGCCAGCCACCCTACCCAAGCCAAGACAAATATTATATATACATAATTATAAGAGCACCTGATTTATGAGAGCACCTCTATGGTTTTAAATTCGTTTCTATTACAAAAATACACTTCAAATCTAAAATATTTTAGGAAAACATTGAACTTAAAAGCCGTTTCACGATTTTTCACGTTTCATCGGCTGCAGTACTTAAAAACAATACCCACATCAATAAAAAATGTTATTTTAAGTTTTTACCTTATGTTCTAACTCAGGCTTAACCTACAACTTCTTGCATCTAATATCTTTAACAGTAAAAATTGTTTTTAATGTAAGAAATCTATTGCCCTCTCCTATAATTGTAAGCGGGGATCTATAATGGCTTTGTCCTTGAAAATCACCAGACAATGAAGCCCGGTGCAAAACCACCAGACAATGAAGCCTGGTATATAAAAGAGAAGACTTGCTGTATTGCTAAACATCAACACAGAAAGTATCCTCAGCATGCTCATAAGCAACAGAGTAAATCTCTACAGCATGCCTAAAAAAGAATTCCCACCCTTGCTCCACATAAAGTAGGGTACTTAGCATAGTTGGTATATGCTACTCATTTTTGTTGGTATGGGTACAGTATCGTTGACTGTTTTACCTCCTTAAATAGTGTAAAGGATTAAATCGGCATCCTGTATTTTTTTTATATGAAAAGGGTGACAAACGAGCACACAGTCCACCTGATGGTAAGTGGTTGCTGCGGCCCATAGACATCTACATCTATCCTCTATTACAAATCAAAATGTAGATGCGTTGTCACCCGTGAGGACTAAGATGGAATGCCTCATTTCCAGTAAAGAGGGCCTCCGGACACCTGCACTCACCAAGCAAAACACAGAGGTAAACCTCTACTTCACGCTGGTTTTCTGTGAGGTCGTGGCACCACCCCGGTTCGAGCCGGCCCATCCGTGCAACAGCAAAAGCTGCCGCGTGGCTCTACCACTGTTAAAATACTGTATATTTTTTATCGATAATCCCAATTGATAAACGTCGTCAATCACTAATTTTAAAATTGGTAACTAAATGACGTTTACTGGATAACAGAGGGCGCTTATTACAATGAAAATAAATGTTCTAGAACAATCTACTAAAAATAATAAAATTTAAAGATTATTCTGTAAATATATTATGTTATCGCATCCGAAGCTGGAAGCTTCAGGAAGCGGATACTAGGGACAAATATCATGCGAGAGTAGCCGAAAAGCTTGACAACATCGATGGCAGAAAAGAATGTGTTGAAAGAACATGGCAGAACCTTAGGGATGGAATGGTAAGTGCAGCGGAAGAAGTGTGTGGAACGATTAAAAGAGGCAGTAGTAAAAGAAGAGATGCATGGTGGAATGATGAAGTGAAAGAAGCTGTAAAGAAGAAGAAGAAAGCATGGTTAGACTACTTGGCCTCTAGTAATGATAAGGATATGAGAGAGAAGATGAAAGAAAGATATAAGCTGCAGAAAGTTCACACGAAAGCATTGATTGAGGAAGTGCGTGAAAGGTGTAGAATGGAAGCGGACGAAAGGTTGTCGCACAACTTTAAGGAGAACTCCAAACTCTTCTGGAAAGAGGTTGGAAGGACCCGAAGTGGTGCGACGGCCTTAAGAATGAACAAAGTGCTTTCGAGAACTAATGACGTCCTCTCAGAAACATCGGACGTCATGCAGCGATGGAGCGAATTTTATAGAGAAATGTATGCGTGTGATGATCTTAGTGAGGGATCCGGGGATGACGTCGAGACTGGTACGCCAGACCCGGACCTCGATGACACTGAGGTCATCAGTATGAAAGAGATTGAACGTGCGATTCGAAGTTTGAAATGTGGTAAGGCTGCGGGACTAGACAGAGTTACTGCTGAAATGGTCAAGTATGGTGGGCCTCGCGTCTGGGACAGCTTTCATCTGCTGTGCAATTTGTGCTGGCGGACGGGAGATGTCCCGGATGATTGGCGATCCGCAGTCATTGTGCCTTTATATAAAGGTAAAGGTTCACATTTTGACTGCGGGTGCTATCGGGCGATCAGCTTGACCAGTTTAGCAAGTAAAGTTTATTCGAAGGTTTTGACACGTAGGATGCAAGAGAAATCGGAAAGATTTCTATGGGAGGCACAATGCGGATTTAGACCTGGAAGAGGATGCACGGATCAAATGTTTTCTCTCCGCATGATCACGGAAAAGCTTCTGGCTGCTAACCAGAAGATTTTCTGTGCTTTTGTGGATCTTGAGAAAGCATTTGATAAGGTTGTAAGGAAGAAAATGTGGGAACTGTTGCCGGGGTATGGTGTGGATGGTCGATTGCTAAGGGCTGTGCAGTCACTTTACTGTGACTGTAAAGCCTGTGTGCGGGTAGGGCATGACCTGTCGCCCATGTTTAGCGTCCAAACGGGCGTAAAACAGGGTTGTGTCATGTCTTCCTGGCTGTTCATACTGTATCTCGACAGCTGTTTACAGAAACTGAAAGATAGCTGTTTGGGTGTGAAATTGGGTGACATTAAAGTAAATTGTCTGCTGTATGCTGATGATGCAGTGCTTATTGCACCATCAGAGGCAGAACTGCAGGCATTAGTCACGTGTATGAAAGAGGAATGTGAAATTAAAGGTCTCCGCTTGAATGCTAATAAAACTAAGGTTCTGGTATTTGAAAGGGACGAAGAGAGAACGAAGTGTGAAATATGGGTAAATCAGGAATGTCTAGAACAGGTAAATGAAATTGTATACTTGGGGAGTGCTTTTAGCCGGGATGGAAGATGTGATTTAGATGTGGACAGGCGTGTCGCAGCCGGGAACAAAGTCAATGGTGCCCTGACTGCGTTAGTCAAAAGGCAAGGCGTAGTGAAGAGTGCACGCCTTGCAATACATAACGCAGTGTTGGTACCGACTTTGTTATATGGCAGCGAAACCTGGGTATGCCAGAAGAAGCATAAAAGCAAGTTGAATGCAGTGGAGATGCGATCTCTTCGTAAAATGTGCGGCGTTACCATGGCCGACCGGAAGCGAAACGAAGAGATTCGCAATATGGCAGGTTTGAAAGATGACCTTATCACAAAAATTGATAAGGGCGTGCTTCGATGGTTTGGACACGTTGAGCGAATGAGTGAAGACCGAATGGTGAAGAAAATATATAGCGCGAAAGTTAATATTAAAAGGTGTCGAGGTAGACCGAGACTAACTTTCGAAGACCATGTGAGCAAATTGCTCGAAGAGGGGAGGGTCAAGAGTACTCGGATACCTAGACGTGCATGTATGAAGAAGATGATGAATCTGAAAGAAGCGAAAGAGGTATGTAAGGATCGTGACACTTGGCGATCTGTTCTCTCTGGCTACCCCGTCAGGGATTGTGCGTGACGATAAGTATATTATGTTATATTTACGATAATAAACCGAAATCACGTTCATTTTTTGCCCCATATCGTGACTTACAATATCTTAATGCACAACCGGACAAATTTTTAAACATATTTTTTAAATATATGAAACGAATGCGTCTTGACTTTTTGACGATGTCAGTAAGACTAAATTACAAAAATCGGAGATATATCCTATAGGACATAAGTTACAGACGACAGTTTTGCTACTGATGTCCGGTCTATTACTACTACTACTTAAATGGCACTCTACGTCAGTCTTATTAACATTTGTATGGCGTATGAGCTGGCAATGGAAGTTCGGGGACGGGCGAGTAAACGTAGTGATTATATTCTCTTTGCGGGCGAGTGTGCAGACCAGGGTGAGGCAACTTTGTATGAAAGCTGAAAAACCTGCACACAATCATAATTACGTCAATATGCGTATTGGGCTTGTAAAAATAAAGCGAGATAAAATATCGCTCTCTCTTTCTTTGATGTTGTTTTAGATTGCCATTTTAAAAACTAGATAAACAAATTCATATTATATGGGATGAAAATAAAAATGTTAATTCGGTGTTAAGCTTTTATTGGTTTGCTCTTTAAAGTATAATTACATACATATTATTCTGTGATTCGCACAATTAGTTTACCTATTAATTGATTTAATTTAAATAATTAAATATTAGCAGAATTCTATCAGAAGAAGCCATGAATTAATAGAAGAAGAAAAAATGACATTTATTTGTCAACGTCTTTCATAATGAAAATATTTTCTAAAATTTATTAAAATTTATTTCATAGGTTTAGTTTTTAATATTTATTATTCATTTTTGCTTAAATTCAGTTACATGGACTTCATTTTCGTATGTACGCGAATATCGTCGTGAATGAACAGTAAAGATTTTTTGTGAGATATTAATTCTGTATAAGATATTGACTATTAATGAATTCATTATTTCAAAGTTTTATGCACGATTTGTGGTCATCATCGAAAGTAAGTTAAGTGTTGTGCAAATAAAAAAGCACAAAATCATCTGATCACTTTCTGCAAGTTTCCTATGATAGGAAAAGAAAAACTTATGACAATATAGTGGTAAGGCTATAAACATTTTGAATTTATTGGCCTTTATTTGTAGGGTTTATTACTATATTGACTCGAATTGTATCTGTTTCAGATCACTTATTTTGGCTGAGTTAAGTTTTCGTCATGAGAATTTTGCTGATTTAAATTTACGTTAATGTTCTGTGAAGAATAACTCCCTGACAATAACATGTGTTATATATCAGTAACGAGCGAGGAAATATTATGTACAAAAGCAATAAAAACATCAATAATAATGTGTAGTTCATAAAACAATCTGTCTTCCAGAAAATAAAATTGCATAACTATACTTATTTATAGTTTTATTTTATCCCACATACTAATCTAAAGTATATTCGAGTAATTTTGGTGCAAACTCTCAAATATATTGGAATTTACCCCATAGGTTTATGAGGCTTAAGCCAAAATTGCTCAAATAAGCCTTAAATAAAAAGTTTAAAGTTACAGAATACAAAGGTTTGAAATTCCCGCTAAAAAGTTTTATATGGGCGTCCACCGTAGCGCTTTTCGTTTACACAAATAAACACGTGTTTTCGTTTTTTAGTATGAAGTTGGCGTTCTTCTCTTGATAAAGAGTAATTGTGTTCCTTTGTAATTGTGTCTGTAATATATAATCGTAGTATCCACTAAGTAGTCTGTGTATATAATGTACTCTGTGTTGTGTTCTGTGGTGCAGACCGATGAAAATCAAACGCGCTATGATATTTTCCGACAATTTATTTTCAGAATAAATGCGAAAATGCTTTACATTTTATGAGATTATTAATAAATTAAAAGATTAGTATTTCTCAGACAAATGAATGTTTTATTCTTATGAGAAATAAATTTCTTAAACTAGAAACCTGAAACTTTTTTTTCTTCTTAAACTTGACACTATGTAAGGCAAATGCCTTTTAGCTTATACAGCCAATTTATATTTTTAATGGAATGAATAGAATAAATAATATTTCTATCAAGTCTCATAATATTTTTTAATGTTATCCACCTCAATTGAATATAATTTAAGTTCATATACTAATGCTTGTTTTTCTTAAATACATTAACATAATTTTTGGTATTAATCTTATTTTTTATTAATTTTTGTATTTTATTCATGTATTTATTAACTTTTATATATTTCCTCAATTTGATTTTACTGCAATTAATCCTTACTGTTTTTCCTGAACTGGAAGAGTCGTCATCTGTCAAATCTATTGTTGCAGATTGCTGTAATGTTTTAGAATTATTAGATTGCACAAGCTCAGAGAACAGGCTTTGAGTCTGGGAAGTTTTTAGGTTATTTATGTATGTTTTAAATTGTGCTATTTGCTCATTAGCCTCATTCGACTGTTACTTTAATGCAGCAATAAACGTGAGAGCTTCCTCATATTCCTTGCTGCATTGGTCAAACTCATTAACCGTTCCCTGTAGCTGATCTCGTTCTTTTATAACACTTGTATAATCCATATATAACTTAACCATATCACATTTCAATTGTGTATTTTTAGCTATTATACCAAATATTTTCTTTTCATTATCATCCCTTTCTTTAAGCAACAGTTCAGTTCCTTAGATAACTGCCAGTAACCAACGTGTCGACTAGTTAGTATTGCTTTCACTAAGATATTTATAACCAATATCGTAGGGAAACTTCAAAATACTAATTGTGAATACGATTTCAATATGTTTCTTACGAAACCAGACCATTGTCGTATTTTAATATAACATCACTGAAACTTGACGATGTTACTTCCCCTGTGTTAACAGTAGGAACAAATGATTATCTATTTGATTTACCAGAAGAAATGGTTTAGTCTGTGTCGGGATATTTGTATAGAAAATGTTCGAACACCACAAATTAGTGTTTGACAAGTTAATAGATCCGAACAACCTATAAATATGGGAAAAGATTCTTTTTTCAGCCATTACAAGGATTTTAATAAATATAGTGTTCAATCGGGTTTTTTTTATGATACTTCCGGACAATTCGCCGTAAACGCCGCAAAGGAGGGAACCTCGATTTATCAAAAAATTACAAGAGAGCAAGAAAACATTTATTATTCCCTGATTACGAAAGACCAAATATCAACATACCCTGAGGTATAGAAATTGGTAGTGTATGTACTATAATAATTTTTGTGCGTTAGTGCTTAGGTACTTGGTAATAATACCGATAATGATCATATTTGACATGACGGGTGAGACAGATTTTTACTAGTTGGTAGGGCTCTTTATCTACCTAGGAGTCCGTATGGGTAAGATACCAACGTCTTACCTTTTATTGCCGCCAAATAGTAGCGCTTGACTTGCTGGTGTGTAGGTCTGACGGGCATTCCACCTTAGTCGTTAGATGTGACAACGCATTTGTAGCCTAAGATATTGATATAGCCAACTAGGGCCGATTTAGATTCATGTCCACCGGACACGGCTTTTATGCTATTATAATTTTGTGTAAAGCTCAGAGATCAAAGGTATATTTTTGACTATATGTGATGCTGATTTAGTTCATAAAGCTGAGATACTGGTATGTTATGTGAAGTGCTCGCATGCACTTGCAACATCTGAGTATGAAATGCGAGAGGGAAACTATCACACCTTCAACAGCAACAGAAACAGAAACTTTTTTATTCAATATAGAATATAAATAATACTTATTGAAAGTCACTCTTTTGATTAATTACCACTGGTTCGAAAAAAATAACTTCTGTCAAAGGAAGAAACAGGGAGAAACCCAGCTGAACCGTGTTTTAAAAAAATAACAGCTTACAATCATGTATGTTACACAATCAACAACACAAAAAAATTCAAATAGCTTGGTAGCGATCACCTCAATCCCAGGGGCTATTATCATCCATAAAGTCTTAAATATTATTGTAATAAGCCTTTTTATACAAAATTAGTTTAAAATAGTTTTTGGACCTTGTACATTTTCTGGGATTTTGTTGTAAATAAGTATACATCGACCCAAGAATGAATTACTGACTCGGTGGAGTCTAGCAAGTGGTGTCTACTAGCTTGTGTCTTTTCCTTGTCTGTTCCTCTGGTCAAGAAGTTGCTATGGCTTTTGAGAAACATTTTACTGATGTTCCTTTTTTACTCAACTTCAACTAAATCATTAAACTCTTCTCCTACTGTCGCCGAATCATTGCTCAAACAAAATGTAAAGGCTTGTTCAAATACTTTTAAATTTCATAGATTACTGCCAAAAGATATCGTTAAATATTTTAAAACTATTGATGTTAAGAAAACGGCAGATTTATGGGGGATTTCCGTTAAAGTTATTTTATCTATAATAGATATAATAGCACCTTATCTAGCCACTATTATTAATACAAGCGTCGAATCTGGTGTGTTTCCTGATTTGATGAAACATAGTAAAGTCATACCTTTATTTAAATCTGGTAGTACATTAGACCCCGCCAATTTTAGACCAATTTCTGTACTACCACCATTAAATAAAATTTTTGAAAAAATAATTTTAGATCAGATGTTAAGTTTCTTTAATATTAATAAATTGCTACATAGAAATCAATTCGGTTTTACAAGGGGTCGCTCGACAACTGACGCTGGAGTTGAGCTTATTAAACATATTTTTTGTGCATGGGAGAATTCAGAGGATGCTTTGGGTATATTTTGTGACCTTTCCAAGGCCTTCGACTGCGTTCACTATGAGACATTAATCAGGAAGCTACAGTACTATGGTGTCAAGAACACAGCGCTTAAACTTATTTTTTCATATTTAAGTAATAGAATGCAGAAAGTTATTATCAATGGTAAAAGTTCTTCCGGCTCACCTGTACTAATGGATATCCCCCAGGGCTCGATTCTCGTCCCATTCCTATTTCTAGTGTATATTAATGACTTACCTTCTCTTGTAAAGGATAATCATGATATAGTATTATTTGCTAATGATACTTCCTTGATTTTTAAACTTAAACGTCAATCATTTAAATGTTATGAAGTGAATAATGCTATATCAAAAGTAGTGCATTGGTTTAACGTTAATAATCTACATTTAAACGGAAATAAAACTAAATGTATTAAATTTACAACAACGAATGTTAAAAATCTGAGTACCAATGTGTTTTTAAATGGGGAAGAACTGAGCCCTGTTGAATCCACTGTTTTTCTTGGCATCACTCTCGACGCAAAGCTTCAGTGGAGCCCCCATATATCCAAACTAGCAAGCAGACTAAGTTCTGCAGCCTATGCTGTAAAAAAGATTAGAGGTCTCACTAGTGTCGAGACAGCTAGATTAGTTTATTTCAGTTATTTCCATAGCATAATGTCTTATGGGATTTTGCTATGGGGAAATGCGGCTAATTCAGAGACTATTTTCGTTTTACAGAAGAGGGCCATTAGAGCTATTTACAACCTAAAACCGAGAGTCTCTTAGAGATAAATTTAAAGAAATAAATATATTAACTTTGGCCTCTCAGTATATTTACGAACATTTAATGTATGTTCACAAAAACAAAGGTAGTTTTAGTAAAAAAAGTGATGTGCATTCTGTAAACACTAGGAACAAACACAAGCTAGTGATACCAGTTTCTCGACTCCACAGAGTCAGTAATTCATTCTTGGGGCAATGTATACGCTATTACAACAAGGTCCCGGAAAGTGTACAGGCTCTCTCTATTAGCAAGTTTAAATGTTTAGTTAAGTTGAAAGTGTATAAAAAGGGCTATTATAGTATAAATTAATACATGGTTGATAATAACCCCTGGGAATGAGGTGATCGCTTCCAAGCTGTTTCTAAAATAAATTTTCTACTTATATAGTTGTATAACCATTATTGTAAAATTTGCTTTAAAAAAAAGGCCCGCTGGGTTTCTTGCTGGTTCTTCCAAGGACGGAGGTTTTTTTTTTCGAACCAGTGGTAAAGTAAAAAATGACTTTCAATGAGAATTACACATGTGATCTATATTGAATAAAAAATTATTCTATTCTATTCTATTCTATTCCTAGTATTTACAGAATAAATATCACTTATTTTTATGAAACTACTTTTATTTTGTGTACGAACATTACATTTTCATAAATGTATTGAGGGGCCAAAGTTAATATATTGTAAGAAACTATTCCACTTCTGATGTTAGAAATTATTCTAAATAGTATTTAAATAAAAGAACACTACTCTGTACCCAACCCTGCTTACTATCAGGACCCCAATTACATGATAACACCAAAGTATGCAAACCAACAGTATCACTACATATCTCAATGTAACACAGGGCATCCTCTTAGCAACACGACCTTCCTTGCCTACACTAGTAGAATACCCCAACGGGCATAGTAACGACAGTGGGACACTTAAAACAAGTGGGGGATTAACATTCTACCTACATTTGTTCGTATTTCCTTTTATTTTTTTACCCTCATGCCCGACACGGCTTCTCCTGACAGGAGTCCGTCCTCGGACTCCTTTTAGCTTTAAATATTACTAGTCTCCATCAACGGCATAAGGGATGCAGGCACCACGTAAGTCACAGGCAACGCGCTTGGCAATGGCTCTACGTTAGCACAACGTGTCGTCAGAGTAAAGTCATAGGCACTACGTTCGCATAACTTAACACAAGTGGTTAAAAATTTTGTACAGCCGACTACAATATAAATAAAATGAGAATTGAAAGTCAATTAAATAGGTACGCATTATTAAGAATAACTCATGAAAAGCACCAGTTTTCAAACAAAAAGAAGAATAATCAAAATCGGCTCACCAAGAAAAAAGTTCTGAGGTAACACACAAAAAAAAACAATCGAATTGAGAACCTCCTCCTTATTTAAGTCTGTTAAAAATAACTGATTAAGTCATAGGCATGCCATTAGCATAACATAATAAAATAATAACCTTCTACTTTTAAGAAAGAGGTACAATGTTAGCGTATCTCAATATTACTCTTTCAGAAAGGAAGCACTACGCTAGCTATTTCTGACACATGTGTAACAACTCACCCTTAAAATACGCATGGGGCAAGCACACACCTCGTGTGGAGGCTAAAGTAACGTTACTGGATTAATGTAACTTTCCCGTTTAGGCCCTTTTTGACCATGAAAGTATAAACTCTTGTATTCAAATCTTACCAATAGTTATTCAACAGCACACAATGAGTTAGCTCATGAATACATTTCATAAAGACTAAACATTTACAGAATTGAAAACATCGTCCAAATCAGATTTCAATATACAACGCTTCCTACTAGTTTAAGGCACCATCAGCGACGACTATGAAGCGCTAGCGAAGAGATAGGTGGCTCCTCGCTAGCGCTTCATAGTCGTCGAAAATGTACTCTGTGGTCGTCGCTTACCACTCACCTCACGCTCTTGCTCTTCCGTACGTTCATCGCACGCCTCGGAATGTATCTACTTACTTTACTCGACTCGATATCGTTGTGCCGCGTGATCTCCTGTTTACCTATTCACCTTCCACCTGATTAATAATACGTTGTTGCATACGTGAATCGTACGATTGAAATGATAAGATAAGGTGGCTACGGGTAATAAGGTCTGTCGGCTAATAAGGCCTGTCGGCTAATAAGGCCTGATTAACAAAAATCGTCTTTATAATAACCGCACTCGCTTAAGGAGATATTAACAGACTCCTATTGCACGATGATGTCTACAAGTTTGCAGAGACGCGCTACCCCGCATCACGCCAAAAGAGATGCATTACATATCATAAGATACGACCGCACTGCTATGCTCGGGGTTTCTCTGCGTAATAAATTTAGAAATGAGGATATCCGCAGTAGAACCAGAATGACCGACATAGCCCAGCGGATTAGTAAGCTGAAGTGGCAATGGGCTGGGCATACAGCTTGAAGAACTGACAACCGATGGGGAAAGAAGGTTTTCGAGTGGCAGCTTCGTATCAGTAGGCGAAGTGTAGGGCGACCTCTCACTAGATAGAATTACGACATGGTAAGACGTGCAGGAACTCTTAAGAGACTCTATAGGAACTTAAGTATCAGATCTACCTATCAGATCTTTCGCGTGCTGTATTGGCTTCATTGCTTTTCAGACGCAAAGTTTTTAAGTAGGATATCAATTATTCATAAATTATTACGAATAGGTACATATGTTGCACAATTGTACCTACATATATATGTTTCTACATAAGGCATCCAGCAGTCCATCACTTTGATGGTGGATCATCAAATATGTGTGGTATTGTTAAAATTTGGTTGTCAGAATGCGTTTTACGTGCGAGCGTACGAATACGTGTATGTAAGGTAGAAGGCGATTAGAATACCTCTGCACAGTAAAGCGGTTCTGTCGCCAATGTCCATACCACGTTGAATACGCCGGTTCTCGTCTGATCACGTCGGGCGCGGTCAGTACTTTGATGGGTGACCGCCTGGGAACATATCACATTATGTTGGTTTTTTGTTGTTCCGATTGATGATCGGTATTTTACTTTGAGCATCACATCGATTGTAGTTTATTGTAACCAACCTACAAGTGCAACGCATCGCAAAAGCAATCATATCGCAGAACGGTGATGAGTACCTTAAACTTATGCGTGACTCAATAGAGTTTATTGACTACAAGTTAAAAAAAAAGCGAATACCATACGCATAAAATGTTATTAAATTCGCCAACGTCCATACCACGTTGAATACATCGGTTGTCGTCCGATCACCGAAGTTAAGCAACGTCGGGCGCGGTAAGTACTTGGGTGGATGACCGCCTAAGAACACCGCGTGATGTTGCTCTTTTGCACACCTCCTTATTCCCACACTTTTTTTTATTATTTTAAGTTTTCTCTTTAGATTTTATTTTATTATGATTTATTTGAAATATACTTATTCGTCGATTTTTTATTTAAATTTGTTAAGAGTGTGTTCGAAATGAGCGCCGGCGCGTCGTGGTATAGGATTACCTAAAGAAAAATAAAATTGAAGTGTCTGTTTATAATGTCAAAATAACAGCTTTTTACTAAATGCGTATGGAAGTGTATACGGTACTTATAACAAAAACACAATTTTAAAATGTTTTGTGTGTCTGTCTGTTTGTTTTGGCTAATCTCCGAAACGGCTGGACCGATTTTGATGGGACTTTGACTATCAGACAGCTGATATTATAAGGAGTAGATAACTTAGGTAACTTAGGCTACATATATATTAGAAAAAACATAAGGGTTCCGCGCAATATAATTAAAAACCTGAACAACACGCGGGCGAAGTGACGCGGAACAGCTAGTTTGAAATAAATTAAAATAATTATCTAAATATTAAATACACAGCATGTTACCTAGGTAATTTTAATTTACAGTATCGTATTCTTACCTCTTTCTCTTAGTACTTTATTTATACCTAAGTACGCGCGTCAAATTAACACACAGTTCACGTTTTCCACGGTTATGAATCAAAATGCAGATTGCTTGAGGACTAATAAATTGTGAAGTGCCTCCAGTAAAAGCGTGCCCAGTTTTATTCCCTCGCCATACAACGAAGCACACAGCGACAGAAGCGTTATAATGCTTCTATACGCTGGCGTTCTTTCTGTAAGAGCATGGTCCTTCCTATTACAGCTGCGGTGTGACTCTATCACACCGTACGTGATGACATGACACAACGAAAACGATAGGTTGTACTTGAGACGTTTCAGCGAACTCACATGCCCCGTCACGTCGATTCTCTATTCGCTTAGAGCAGAGTAGTAGCTGAATCTCTATATCATTATGTAACAACTAAAACTTACGAATTTTTTTTATAGAAGAAGGGGCAGACATAGATATATCACCTGATAATAAGTGACTGCCGCCGCTCATAAGCCGCTTCAACATTAGGGGAATCATTCACAGGTGAGTGCCGGTCTTTCAAAAGAAAGAGTAGGTAAGCTCTTTTATTGAAGGTCCTTAAGTTGTCAAAAATCGACGTAGGTAGCCGATTCCAGAAAAAAATCGTACGAGGTACAAAACTCCTGATAAAAGATCACTCGAGTCATTCCTGTTCCTTCCTACACGAGACCAGATTTTAATGGTTATAGAGCGTTGGCAGTGCTGTCAAAATCGGTAAAGTTGATGATTTGCTATTCAGCGCATTTCAGGTACCTACGCCACTAATACATGTACAACATAGATTTCGGTCGGGGCGCAGTAATGCGGTTAATTCTAATAAATATAGGACATAAGTGGTACCATCGGTGGACGCTGGCATCCAGGTCAACGCCGTTTACTTCCATTTAAAAAAGTGCATAAAACCACATACAATTTGCAAATAAAAATTTATTTAATTAATATTTTTTTTTATAGTCGAGTTTTTAAAGTAAAGTTATTTCTATACGTTTGAATAATGATTCTGGTAACGCACTTAACTTCCCGCTTGAACACGTCGTCGAATACCGGAACAATCTTATGTCTAAAGTTAAGTCGTTGTTACACAAAGTCTTGGATTGGGGATGATTTAGTCTAGTCGAATTTAACCGCAACATCAGACAATTACATATAATTGTCTCTTTCCATAGTTTTCGGCAGTCGTGCTTTGAGTGATGTGAAGCCAGGATGTCCAATCTTATTTGTTGACCATGGTACTAGATGAGAGAGACATGGATTTACCATACCATATCTAGATCAAAAACGCAGACTTAGCCTTCATAAAATTATCATATACTAGCTGGCCAGGCAGACGTTGTTCTGCCCTTTCCGAACGACCATTTGCTTTCCCAAAAGAACTCCTGAAATTAGCAATAAAAAAATTGAGGGTCACTTATCGGGATAAAAACTAACCTATCTCTCAAGTTGGACCGAACTGCACACAGTCTGCAAATTTTTTTTTAAATCGGTTCTATCTGTTGAATACTTACAGCAACACGTGGTGGTTATACTGCTAAATTGTAGCTTATATTAAACGTTTGTATTTTTAACATAGCGCCATCTATTAAATATTTACTCAATCCAGTCAACAGATATCGTCATCTGACAGAATCGTTTGGAGCTAACCATAGACTTGTCAATCCTCTATCTACGGAGCTAACAGATAATTGTGACTGTCAAATAATAGGCAAATAGTTTTCAATAAAATAATATTGTATTGCGACTATAAATTGAGATGTAAGCTATCCTATCTTTTAAGTTGGACCCAACTACACATTGACCAAAAATTTCATTGAAATCAGTTCAGTAGGTTAGAAGTCCATCGCGGACAAACAACGTGACACGTACTTTTTATATATAAAGATTTAGAAATCTGTTCCATCTAACTACAGGACCCCTCCCGCTACACCTGCTTACACCACTAAATTCAGCAGCTAGCGACCCCAGTTACAATATCAATATCACTGTACAGCTTGTTGATAAGTAGTATTATTCTCACTAGGATCATCACAGCTTATAATCCATGCGTGTTGTTTAATTTTTTAAAACTAATATTATCTATTAGACTCTAATTTTATTTATGAATACATACTATTGTGCATTCTTTCAAATATTGTAGGCTAATAAAATTTTATGGATAAATAAATTGTTAGCAAGAAGTTTTTATTTGTAAATTCTGTAGAGCAAGAAATTTCCGATAAACTTTATTGTTGAGCCATCTCGTAACTTTTATAAAAATCCAACTATGATTTCATTTAAATCTGAAATATTCTCGCAGAAAATAATTTCAATTAAAAGTTGAGATTTATATTGTACTAGCTGACCAGGTAGACGTTGTTCTGCCCTTTCCGAACGACCATTTGCTTTCCCAAAAAACTCCTGAAATTAGCAATAAAAAAATTGAGGGTCACTTATCGGGATAAAAACTATCCTATCTCTCAAGTTGGACCAAACTGCACACAGTCTGCAAAATTTTTTTGAAATCGGTTTGTTGAATACTTACAGCAACACGTGGTAGTTATACTACTAAATTGTAGCTTTTACTAAACGTTTGTATTTTTAACATAGCGCCGCGCCATCTATTAAAAATTTACTCAATCCAGTCAACAGATATCGTCATCTGACAGAATCGTTTGGAGATTGGAGCTAACAGATGATTGTGACTGTCAAATATGGACAAATAATTTTCAATAAAATAATATTGTATTGCGACTATAAATTGAGATGTGAGCTATCCTATCTTTTAAGTTGGACCAAACTGCACACTGACCAAAAATTTCATTGAAATCAGTTCAGTAGTTTAGGAGTCCATCGCGGACAAACAACGTGACACGTACTTTTTATATATAAAGACTAGCCAATAGCTGAACACGGTAGACGTTGTCCAGCCAGTTAATATCATAGGTTGTGTTCAGCAATGTTTTTTATTTTAGCGCATACAATTTAATTTATTAATTGCCGTGCTTGATTGAAGAAAAAAGCATATAAAATCAAAAATTGTAAATTTCGTTTGTTTCAAATGTTTTTTTTTTAGTTTATAAATATAAACCATCTCCATTGAAAAATACATATTATGTATCTGATCTGAACGATCGCACCATCCACCATTCCATCCTTAGTCATCAGATCAGCCACCATTCAATAATCAGAATGGTACTATCACAGTTTTCGTTAGTGTCTCAGGTGAGTACGAATGTCCTATACTCATATAGAATGTCGCTAGCACCGCGGGATGTAGAGAAATGTAGACTAGCGTGTTTTAAATGTTCAGTGCTGAGCCGACAAAGGCCAGAAGATTTACCCCGCAACATTGGATCAATAACATTGTTAACGTCATTAATAATAAATCAGACTCCAATCTCCCGGTTTCACGTCCCTCATCCCCTTCCAACCGTTATGGTCTCAACTTCAATGTAAGATAATCCTTAAACAAGTTAGCTGTAAGATTGTGATTACTAGTACCCTTGACGCTCACTAGAAGATTATATAACATTTTGGTCAATAAACGACAATATAATGAGAAATGCACACATACCTATAAGTGATGTTATTATGTAAATATGATTTTGGAACTGCCTTGGCCTTTTAATAATATTATAAAATAATTCGCTGGTCGTATATGCGAGCACCTTTGTGCAAACATTGTGGCATAATATTTCTTTTGCTTTTAAAAGTTGTGCATTGCCTGCCCAGTAATATGTCAGTAGTAATGACAATTAAATCCTTGTAATACATTGCGAGGTCAAGCCATTAAAACGTTGCCGGCTTTTCAGAGGCATGATTAATGAGCATAAAATGAAAAGTGGTTTTTATTACACGGCTATAACGCTTCATGGGAAGCCATTAAGCTCAAGTATAAAAGTTATCTTTTTATTAACGCCTGCCTCTCTGCAACACTTGGATAAGCGGAGAGTAAACAAAAACATCCCAACAATAGCAAATTTAATACAGGGTAAATTTTATTAACTTTTAATATATTTGGACAAGAAATATAATTTTATTAAATTTTATATGTAATTTGTTTATTTTTAACTGAACTTTAAAATTTACCTTATGAACTTTTGAAATATGTACAAAAAAGATATAAGAGACGTAGAGCATAGTGTTAAGAATAAGGCAACAGTAAGTAAATGAAATTGAAGTAAACATGTTAAAGTAGGGTATTACACCCATTTTCAAAAAGTGTTTTAAATGAATCCCAGAGTGATAATGAACCACTACAATTTTTATATAATTTTTTTTAAAACCGAATAGTGAGATAAAAATTACTTTTAATCTATCGTTTTAAATTTTCGCATGAAAACGCTAGCCGCCATACTGTTCAACTCGTGACGTCACTGTCCTAGAATTTTGACAATTTTGTAAAGGAATAAGATACTTTTGAATGTTTAATAATAAGTTATCATCTATATCATTGCTGTGTTGTACCTGATTGCAAAAATACGAGCATAAGAACGCCGGGGAAGTTATGGATTAAAGTGCCAACTGATTTAAATATGAGAAATACTTGGTTAAAACTGGCAAGAAGAGACCCGAAGGCATTGTCTACAAAATCTAAACTATACTTCTGTGAAGATCACTCTGATGTAAGTATGACTTATATTTAACTATCGATTAAACAAAACAAAACATCATGACATGATAGGTACCTATTGCAAGTCAAATTTTGTAATAGATTAGGTTCATCGCTCGTCTGTCCCACGTCCCGCCTTTTGTGGGCCATTTTGATAGCCCTTGCTTGCAAGCCCTACTACTAATAAGCAAGTGCAGTGCAGTGTTTTACTTAATTCCTGTTTTCTTCTATTATATGGGAATAAAGACATGGTTTGTACTCAGACCAAATAAAAAAGTGACTTTTTATTTCGTCTGAGAGTTTGTATAAAAAAATATAAGTAACAAAAAGTTTTTCTCACCTAAGTTTATATTATAATATCTATAACATTAGTGCTAAAAGCGAAGTAATAAACTCGCTTTTACGAATCCGTCTTCCATGATGCCTTTTCAATACAATTCGGAATAAAAGTCAACAATCGTAATGATAACTTGAAAAATTTCGAAACTAACTAGTTAGTACACAGCACATAACCTATTTCTTTGACCTAGTGACGTCACGACGCTATCTAATATGGCGGACATCATTTTGCAGATTTGAGGCACAGCTAAAAAAAATTATTCTTAAAAATTGAAATATAAAATTTATAATGCATTTTATAAATAGAAATCAATATTTCTCGTTTACTTTTTACAAAATCTATCATAAATATATATGCTTTAACTTATTTTTACATGGTGTAAAATACCCTATTGTTGATTTACTTGTCAGTTATGTTGTATGTAATTTTTTTTAAATAGGATATGGGTGATAAACGAGCATACAGTCCACCTGATGGTAAGTGGTTGCTGTGGCCCATAGACATCTACATCTATCCTCGATTACGAATCAAAATGCAGATGCGTTGTCACCCATGAGGACTAAGATGGAGTGCCTCGTTTCCAGTAAAAAGGGTCTCCGGTTCTCTACACTCACCATACGAACCACAGCAGCGTTAAGCTGCTATTTTACGCTGGTATTCTGTGAGAACGTGGTCTTTCCCCGGTGGAGCCGACCAATTCGTGCTGCAACTATATCAATAATATAGCTGCAGCATGGCTCTACCACGTGAATAACGTTAGTTGCTTCAAACTTATCGCTAAGTATAAAATTACCGTTAGAAATTTCATCAATCCACTCCATTTCGTACATTGGATGTCGTAAGAGGTGGCCATGGGAAATGGTAGGAAAATCTTATGGGTTTCAATATACAGCAGTATAATCCTCTCTCTTAGACCAGATATAAAATACTTAGAGTAGTGACGAGCAATAGCGTCAAAGGTGCGAGACGTCTGTGGTACTGCCATCGTCAATCCGCCTGTCAAGTTCTTAAGGTAAGGTCTCAGTGCTACAACGGCGAGCTCCATCTTTTTTATATAGGAGAGTTATAGGAGAGCAAACGAGCATACGGCTCACCTGATGGTAAGTGACTACCGCCGCCCATGAACAACTACACCACCAAGGGAATCGCAGGTGCGTTGCCTTTTAAAAAGGAGTAAGTTCCATCTCCAACTGTGGATTTTTGCGGGCCAATGAAATAGAAGAAGATAAAAGATGTTGATCGAAATTTATGTCTGTCTGTGATTAGAAATATCCACGATTGCGATCATACTATAACTACAGCCTAATACAAGTCCAATACTGAACATAGGCCTCCCTCATAAATTGCTACACAGAACGGTTTTAAGCCACCTGAATTCAAAAACTATTTACGTGTTTCATCAGGTCATAACTTTATCTAGTGGGGGGTCGCCCACTCGCCCAATACTACGCTTGCTAATACGAGGCATCCACTTGAGAATCTTTTACCTTTATTTTCATAGGTTGTCGGTTCTCCGAGCTATAATATGGCCGGACTATTTCTACTTCAGCTTACTGATCCGCTGGGCTTTGTCAGTTACTTACTATTTACTATTGTTCTCCTGCGAACTTTCTGGTTACGGATTTTATCTCGCAAAGAAATTTCGAGCATAGCCCTTTTCATCGCACGCTGGGTGGGTGTACTTACATGTACGGCCAGCATTGAAGATTCTGTTTTATTCCGAGAAAGGAAAAGGAGAGATTTCCCACCAGGCAACGTGTTCAACTTGGGGAATGGCCAATGCTCTATGCAGACAGAGCTATTTTATAAATATCGCAGTACTTCGGAACTTTGGTAGCGCGATTTAAGCTTCGGTGCGTTTTCGCTTGGGCGCGACGACAGCACACCCGTAAGTCACGTTCCACGTTTTAGTTCCGTAAGTCATCACAGGCAACATGCACTGGTTGTACATTTTCATTGAAAAGATTCTGAGGAATATTGGACAAGATTATTTATCGCAGTTTCCCAGAGGCAGCCCACCCGAGATGAATTAGTCAGTGGACCTCTAAGTCGAAGTTTGACTTACCTAATGGGACATTTTGTCCCAGGTACACATAATCGTCAACAACTTCGAGCGTAGTGTTCCCAACAACTTTCGGTATAGGCGTAATATGGACATTAGATACGATATTTGTCTTGTCCATGTTACTCTTACTCATTGGGAAACAATACGAGATCATAGAGCAGTGTTAAGGTACTCCACGATGGTGATACTTAGGAATTTTTAAAAGTAGAAGACGAGGTTGCTCGATAATTATCAGGTATTTAAGGCTTTAAGAGGCTTGAATGACCTTGATGAAACGGCGATCGCAGAGATTTTAGTTTTAGTTCGTCTAGCGACTACTTTCTGTATTACTTAGAAAACTGCAAAGATAAATAGATTGTAGAGGTGACAAGTATAAAAGTGATATACTGCCTATTATAGTTGCGCATCACTGAGAATTATATCACGGTTAAGCATCTTCAATTACATTGCACGGTGTGCTGCTGTAGCTTCGTCTGGTAGGCATCACGAGCTATCAAGTATTTAAGATTTAAGTACGTAAGAGTTTTTATTATATTTGTTGAATCGTATTTATTTGTGTCGTATTAGTAGCTCTGGGTTGGTTGGCTCGCGTTCGCTGTAAATTTTTCCCGAATTTGATCCCCGGAAGCACCAATGAAATTTGTAATTGCAATTTTCGTCAACACGCATTGGGGCAGCGCGGCGGACATTTCTTTGCCCTAAAACCCTTTCAGAAATAAAAAGAGTCCTGTGTCCATTAGAGGAACTTGTATAGCCTGTTACTTTACTTTTGTAGCAATATTCATATTCGTTTCAGATACAGAAGGGTACCTAATGCTGACAAAAATATCATGTGAAGGCGACGAAAACGTACTCGTAAAACATCTTTGTACCTAGATAAAATGTTCGAGAGATTGTCAGTGATGTCATACGCCACATTTTCTATAGAGCATAAAACGTTGCAGATAGGGCAAAATAAAAAATTATACAACATATTATGGGAATTATTTATTAATAATATATATATTTATAGGTATTTATAATAAAAATAATGAACAAGCTGCAAGGCTCAACTAATAATGTTTCTTGTAAACACAATTGTAAAATTCCTGTTCTCATTTTTACCAATGGTTAATTGATGAAACGTAGTCAAGATCACTTCATATAAAATATATTTAATAAAAATTGACATACGACCTATTTGGTCTTCTACTTACAACTCGGCGGAAATTTGAAAAAAAAAAAGATTTTGTCTGTTCTTAATTATCTTGTGTACAGCATTTTCAGCAGATGTATTGTTTACAACTGTCGTGGTTTCGAAAATCGTGATTAAGTGTCAGCGGTATATTATCAGTTAGATACTAAAATTTTTGAAATTTGTTTTTTATTATACTGGTTAATTTGTTATTAACATTTAACTGGTAGTGACGGCTCCGTGGCACAGTGGCTTAGCAATGAGTTGCTGCGCTGGGGGCCGCGGGTTCGAATCCCGCACGGAACAAGTATTTGTATGAACTGCAAATAATTGTTCCGGGTCTGGATGTTTGTCCTTGTGCAATTTGTGTTTGTTAACTGCCGCCACGATACAGGAAAAAATCTTAGTGTGGGGGTAACGTTTTTTAAAATGAGAGAAAAAAAATGAGAGTTTGAATTGCGAGAGTGGATCTTACCAGTTTCGCTATTAATTATACTCCATGTCATTTTAATTTTATTAGAAGCCGTCTTAATTTTGTTGCTCAAATGCAAAGACTTGGCTGTGGAGCACACTCTTTTAAATATTTTTGAATATTTTTTTACATATTCCCTAAATTCGACGCTATGATTATATGACCTTTCATGGTAAAGATCATATAACCTATGTCTGCTCTTATGGACTCCTACTGTCGCCCATTCATTAAATGACTTCCGACTGTTCAAGGAGAATGTTTTAGAAGTAAAAGTATTATTAAATTCATTGCAAATAAGCTTAAATAATGTTCCATACAAAAAATTTGGATCATTTTGGTATGTAAGTGATGGAAGTTTTTTCACTATGTTACTTCTAAATTTCTCCAAGCGACGTGCATTTACTAGAACAAACACAACTTTCTTATCTACTTGCTTTTTGTGAACATATGGTAACGAAACTACTTGTCCACAGTGATCAGAACTTAATTTTTGAATTATACATTTATACAACGGCTTCTTGAATATAATATCTGCTATGTTAGATCAGTCCATCTTGTTTTTCACTAATTAAGTGAATAGTAAAACAAACCAATAGGTCCGTGATTTAAAATTTCTTGAAGCTTTTGTTAGAAAAGCATGACCTTATCATAATATAATAGTCAATCATTTAGCCATCTGATAAAACTTTTAAGTGTGCCAGTCAAACATTAATGATGATATTTAGGTCATTATACTGGAAATAGTCTTTTAAATATTTTGTAGTACAATTGATAATCTTCAGTATGATTGACCGTGTGTATGACTTTTATAAGTCTATGTTATTTTTGATGAAAATTATTATTACAGATAAAAGCCCTTTCACATTTATTTTAGTATCGAATTAAATTAATTAAAATGAAAAGTTGAACTTTTTAATAAGTCTCATCGGTAGCCTTTGTTTTACATAGAAATCTTGTAATGACGTGCATTTCTTTCAATATGAACTAAGTCGTGTTTCTCTGAACTTGATAAGGTTTGTTTTATTCAAAACTAAGAATGTTGCTGATGAAACGTCGTAAAAATTAGCTAGGATAGGTTTAGCTTTTGCAAAATGTCACATTAATGGCTCTTTATAACTGATCTTCAAATGTAAAACATCAACTTGAAATTATATAATTATCGGCATTTCTTGCTTTACAACCTTTTTAGGGTTCCGTAGCCAAACGGCAAAAAACGGAACCCTTATGGATTTGTCATGTCTGTCTGTCTGTCTGTCCGTCCGTATGTCACAGCCACTTTCTTCCGAAACTATAAGAACTATGCTGTTGAAACTTGGTAACTAGATGTATTCTGTGAACCGCGTTAAGATTTTCACACAAAAATAGAAAAAAACAATCAATAAATTTTGGGGGTTACAAAAATGATATTCAGGTTTCTTATATAATTTTTTTCTAAACTAAATAGTTTGCGCGAGAGACACTTCCAAAGTGGTAAAACGTGTGTCCCCCCCCTGCAACATCTAAAATAAGAGAATGATAATACTATAAAAATATATATGATGTACAATACCATGTAAACTTCCACCGAAAATTGATTTGAACGAGATCTAGAGAGTAGTTTTTTTTAAACGTCATAAATCGTAAATTATGTTACTTGCTGTTACGGAACCCTTCATGGGCGAGTCCGACTCGCACTTGGCCGCTTATTTTTATTATCTATCTTTATTTAAAAAGGCTTTTATCATACAAGGATATCTCAGCCTTATTGTAACCTAACTTGTTCCTGTTACACAATTGCTATTTCTAAAGGGGGAATCAATGTGGTAAGAATATGGAAATGAACGATTTTGCTATCGCTGAGTGTGGCTCCGCAAACATACTCAAAAACCAACCCGTTTCACCCAAATGAGGGCATCTACAACTTTTTCTGCCACCAGGGCAGCGCCACTTTAGCGTGAGGTAAAATATTTGACAGATTTCATAGCGGGGATGATAATTTCTTAGGAAAATGTAATATTTAAGGTTTCTTTCCGTATTGTTAGTTATATTTTATATTAATTTTTTTTATAGGATAAGGGTGACAAACGAGCACACAGTCCACCTGATGGTAACTGGTTGCTGCGGCCCATAGACATCTACATCTATCCTCGTTTGCGAATCAAAATGCAGATGCGTTGTTACCCGTGAGGACTAAGATGGAATGCCTCATTTCCAGTAAAAAGGGCCTGCGGCCACCTGCACTCACCAAGCGAAACGCAGAGGTAAACCTCTACTTCACGTTGGTATTCTGTGAGGTCGTGGTACCCCGGTTCGAGCCGGCCCATCCGTGCGACAGCAAAAGCTGCCGCGTGGCTCTACCATTGTTAAAAATTAAATTAAAAATTATAATTACATTAGAAATTAATAAACTAAGCTATACATATAACTTAAAGTAGAAAAATAAAAAAAAAAGAGTTATAAAGTGCAAAAAATTAAAAATCAAACCACTGACGCATTGTAATGTGTATTAATATAATACTCTTTATAATGCTAAACTATTATTTAAAACTAATTTCACAATTAGGTGACATTGTGTAACAGAAACTTTACCTCAGTCACAACTAGCGACATCTGGTGAGTGGAAGATTATTAGCCCTCATTGATATTAAATCTTTGCACCAGATGCTCCCTTTTACTTTGGTATTTGACACATTCTGCTAGCATATGTTGGACATCTTCTATAACAAATATAATATCGATATGACAAATATCGCAATTCAGCGAGTCTTTTTTTCATGCTGCTCATTGCCTTTTTCATCAAAAATAAAATTTTTTATTGGGATAGTGACAACCTAAAGTTACAACCTAATATATATTATTTAACCGTAATAAAATAAAACAAAATAGTCTTCGGCATGAAAGTAAAAATAAATATTTGCGATTATTTTTGAAATATCTAACAGCGGGTCAGCGCGCGATTCAGATCCGTCTAAAGACGCTAAATTTCAGCAAGCACTGTCAAATTCAATAGGAGTGACAGAAAAAATGCTTCTTGATATAGAAGGGTAAATAAATTACTTAACCTATAAAGTAAAATCACTTTATTAAAAATTAAAATAGCTTTATTAAGAGATATGTGACACATAATTGTACGAGTACTTACAATACTCAACATTACAACTATTTTACAATGGTATTCTGTGAAAGCGTGGCCCTTCCCCGGTTGAGCCGACCCATTTGTGCTGCAACAATACCTACTATTAATATAGCCGCAGCATGGCTCTATCTACCGTGTAAGAAAAAATTGACGTTGAAAATTTAAATATTTTCAGAAGCTACTTTGCAATTTTTTTTATAGGATAAGAGCGACAAGCAAGCACACAGTCCACCTGATGGTAAGTTGTTGCTGTGGCCCATAGACATCTACATCTATCTTCGATCACGAATCAAAATGCAGATGCGTTGCCATCCGTGAGGACTAACATGGAATGCCTCGTTTCCAGTAAAAAGGGTCTGTTATATATATCCAGGTCTTAAGTATTGTCACACAGTGAAAACTTTTCTTTTAGAATGCTGGCCACAAAAAAGTTTATTGAATTCGAATTTCGAATTGTTCATGAAAATGAAACTGTATACTTTTTAGAATTTTACTCATTTTTAAATATGGAGTGGACGCTTAAAGAAGACCGTGTTGCAGTTATTGCGTTGCATCGTTGCGGTTACGCGTCAGTTCAAATTTTTGACTTACTGAAAAATTTGAATATAACCAAAAGATTCGTTTATCGTACCATCAAACGATACGATGAAGACTCTAGTGTAGATGACAGGTCAAGAAATGGTCGCCCTCGGTCTGTTAGGACTCCAGCAGTGATAAAAGCTGTGAAGGCGCGAATTCAAAGAAATCTGAAACGTAAGCAGAAACTGTTGGCCCTTCAGATGGGGTTAAGCAGAACCACGGTGAAAAGGGTGTTAAATGAAGACTTAGGGCTTCGGGCATATCGAAGAAAAACAGGACATCGTTTGAATGCTCGTCTAATGGACCTGAGACTGAAGAGATGCCGCGCTTTGTTGAAGCGGTACGCGGGAAAAAAATATCGGAAAATTCTTTTTTCGGATGAAAAAATTTTTACCGTAGGAGAGAGCTACAACAAACAAAATGATAAGGTGTAGGCACACAGTAGTGAAGAAGCGAGCAACCGTATTCCGCGTGTCCAACGAGGTCATTTTCCATCCTCGCTCATGGTATGGTTGGGAGTTTCTTATTGAGGCTTAACAGAGGTACATTTTTGTGAGAAAGGTGTAAAAACGAATGCAGTTGTGTATCAAAATACAGTCCTGACGAACCTTGTGGAACCTGTTTCTCATACCATGTTCAATAACAGGCACTGGGTATTCCAACAAGATTCAGCGCCAGCTCATAGAGCCAAGAGCACACAAGACTGGCTGGCGGCGCGTGAAATCGACTTCATCCGGCACGAAGACTGGCCCTCCTCCAGTCCAGATTGGAAACCGTTAGATTACAAGATATAGCAACACTTGGAGGAAAAGGCGTGCTCAAAGCCTCATCCCAATTTGGAGTCACTCAAGACATCCTTGATTAAGGCAGCCGCCGATATTGACATGGACCTCGTTCATGCTGCGATAGACGACTGGCCGCGCAGATTGAAGGCCTGTATTCAAAATCACGGAGGTCATTTTGAATAAACTTTAGTGTCATAAGAATCTATGTTTTGTTAAGTTCATTTTGGTATATAAATGGTTACATAATGAATAAACTTGTTTCAATTATTTTATATTAAACATGTGACAGAATTTATGACCTGACTAGGTATATATGGACATATCTCGGGATTCAGAGATTTTAAAAATGTGCTGATAATGGAAGATATAATATTATATTACTACAGTCCCGTGTGAGCAACGTTTATACTATTATGCATATTCATCATCATACGGAATACATTTTTATGGTTGGTTAGAAAAATTATATCTACATGCAAACTTTCATTGGATAAATTTCGTTTTTTTTTACTATTCTTACCCAGCAAGTAGTAAATCAATCTACATCCCATCGGTTAGTGGTTATGTAGCCTAAGATGGTGAAGTGCACTGACTTAACAAAAACTTATTCACTCTTGCCTAATAGTAGTAGGTAAATATTATTTACGACCTGTGTGTGTGTGTGTGTGTGTGTGTGTGTGTGTGTGTGTGTGTGTGTGTGTGTGTGCGTGTGTGCATGCGTGCGTGCGTGTGTGTGTGTGTGTGTGCGTACGTGCGAGCGTGCGTGCGTGCGTGCGTGCGTGCGTGCGTGCGTGAGTGCGTGCGTGCGTGCGTGCGTGCGTACGTGCGTGCGTGCTTGCGTGTGTGCGTGCGTGCGTGCGTGCGTTCATGAGTGCGTGCGTGCGTGCGTGCGTGCGTGCGTTTATGCGTGCGTTTGTGCGTGCGTTTGTGCGTGCGTTTGTGCGTGCGTTTGTGTGTGAGTGTGTGTGTGTGTGTGTGTGAGTGTGTGTGAGTGTGTGTGTCTGAGTGTGTGTGTGTGTGTGTGAGTGTGGTGTGAGTGTGTACGTGTGTGTGTGTGTGTGTGTGTGTGTGTGTGTGTGTGTGTGTGTGTGTGTGTGTGTGTGTGTGTGAGTGTGTGTGTGAGTGTGTGTGTGTGAGTGTGTATGTGTGTGCTTGTTGAGCAGTGCAAGGGATGCCTCGGCGCGGACTTCGCTCTGGCGATCATTGAGTTCGTGTAACACCCATTTGTCAAGTTATTTACCTTGCCAATTTGACGCAAATGAACCAATATTGTTTTGATGCTAACGTCAACTAAACTAAAGGAAAGCTGCTGCCAATTTAGCCGTAGATTGAGTATCATCAGCTTCCAAAATCGCCTTTAATTCGTCATTACCGACCAAAGTTTTCGGACGACTACGGGGTTCATTTTTCAGGTTGAAATTTCCAGAACGGATGCGGGCAAACTAATAACAGGTGGTGTGTTACTGAAGGACACTATGGTGTAAACGTCGTTGATGTTGCGTGCCGCTTGTAACGCGTTGCTGCCATGACGTTACACATATTCCATAATACTCGAATTTTTAACGTATCTAAGACGACTGAAAAGATCCAAATCACAGACTAACTAGTAGATTCTATCGAATATTCAAATGCGAGGAAAACATAACGTTAATCAATAAACAATTGGCTAATTTTGAAAAAGAATACCATGTTTTTAAAAAAAGTTAATTTGAAGTTAGAATTCTTACAGCCAAACAAAAATTATATTGGTTTGAAATGGCCAGTACTGCAGAACGGCAATTTCATAGGTAAGGACCTATTATTTTATCAAGTAAGTATATTTTATTCCATCCTTCCACCTATATCTTTATCTGAACTTTATATGTCTTTTTAAGTAAAGGTGATAAAAGGTATCCCAAACAGATGATAACAAAATAGAATATGCCAATAATATTACAATTATATACGATGACAATAAAAATTAAAGCACTTACGTACAATAGTGATAATATATATAATACACACATTTTTGTTTTTCGCGACTTGTAGACGCCACGATACTGAAGGACACTATGGCGTCAGTTAGTATAGGTCAATAAGAAATTTAATCTTCTCATAGATGTACATAATGGCTTCTCGATTATAGTATATTAATTCTAATTTCTGATTACTATATATTAATATACAGGGTGAAAACTGGTAGCGATCACCGAATGGTTAGAGGCACACTGGACCTAAACGTTAAGTTGAAGAGGTCTCGTCTAATGAAGTCAACGCTCCGTCCCCCTCGTGCTCTGTTCCAGAGTCCCGAATCCTTTCAGCTCGAGCTACGAAACCGTTTTCAGTGCCTAGAAGACTGCAATGAAGTGGACCATATGAACGACAAGCTCGTGGAAACTGTCCATGCGGTCGGAGCTAAGTTTTGCAAGACCCGCCGCAGAAGAACACAAAAACTCTCCGATCACACTCTTAACCTCATAGCTGTTAGACGGGAGATGAAGCTACACTCTTCAACAAATTTGAAAGCATACAGGCAACTGAACAGACAGATCTCCAAATGCATGCTGCGGGACTTACCCAACTTCAATACAGTTTGTATTGAAGAAGCGATTGAGCGGAACCAAGGCTCCAAAGTCTTTGCCAGGGATCTGTCTGCCAGAAAGAGCCAATTGTCAAGGCTGAAAACCGAATGTGGCAGCATCGTTTCCGGAACACCTGAGATATTGAGTGAGATTGAGAGGTTCTATGGGCAGCTGTACACGTCATCGTTGGAGCCACACGCAAGTGTGAGTAACGATCCAAGAGCGAGTCTTATCTGTCACTATTCCGAAGATATCTCGGACGTCAGTCTGAGCGAGATTAGAATGACTCTCCAGCACCTTAAAAACGGTAAGTCCCCGGGCGAGGATGGAATTACAGCGGAGCTTCTGAAAGCGGGTGGAAAACCGGTACTTGAAGTCCTTCAGAAGCTCTTTAATTCCGTCCTCCATGGTGGCACTACTCCGGAGGCGTGGAGCAGAAGTGCGGCGGTCTTGTTCTTCAAGAAAGGCGACAACGCTCTCTTGAAGAACTACAGACCGATTTCCCTTCTGAGCCGCATCTACGTGCTGTTTTCGAGAGTCATTACGAATCGTCTCGCACGCAGACTTGACGACTTCCAGCCTCCCGATCAAGCCGGTTTCCGAAAAGACTTTAGTACCATGGACCACATACACACCCTTCTTCAAATTGTACAGACGTCCGAGGAGTAGAATTTGCCACTATGTCTGGCGTATGTGGACTATGAGAAAGCCTTTGATTCCGTCGAAATTTGGGCAGTGCTGCAGTCCCTTCAGTGGTGCCAAGTTGACTGTCGGTATATCGAAGTGCTGAAGTGTTTGTACAGTAGAGCTACGATGGCTATCCGAGTACAGAATCAGAGTACGAAATCTATCCAATTGCAGAGAGGTGTAAGACAGGGTGACGTTATATCCCCGAAACTCTTCACCGCTGCATTGGAAGAGGTTTTCAAGCTACTGGACTGGAAAGGATGCGGTATTAACATCAATGGCGCATACAGAACTCATCTTCGATTTGCCGACGATATAATCCTTATGGCAGAATCGCTTGAGGACCTAAGCACTATGCTCCATGACCTCAATAGTGTCTCCCAACGTATAGGTCTTAAGATGAACATGGACAAAACAAAAATCATGTTTAACGTCTATGTCACACCTATGCCGGTAGTTGTTGGGAACACTAAGCTTGAAGTTGTTGACGAGTACGTTTACCTGGGACAAATAGTCCGATTAGGTAAGTCCAACTTCAACCGAGAGGTCAATCGGCGGATTCAACTCGGCTGGGCAGTGTTCGGGAAACTACGACACATCTTCTCGTTAGATATATCTCAGAACCTGAAAACGAAACTGTACAACCAGTGCGTGTTGCCAGTGATGACTTACGGATCTGAGACGTGGTCCGTCACTGCTGGCCGTATGAGGAAGCTCAAGGTCGCTCAGCGAGCTATGGAGGGGGCTATGCTCGGGGTTTCTTTGCGTGATAAACTTAGAAATGAGTATATCCGCAGTAGAACCAGAGTAACCGACATAGCTCAACGGATTAATAAGCTGAAGTGGCAGTGGGCCGGCCATATAGCTCGAAGAACCGACAACCGATGGGGAAGAAAGGTTCTCGAGTGGCAGCCTCGTACCGGTAGGCGAAGTGTAGGGCGACCCCCCACTAGATGGAGTGACGACCTGGTAAGACATGCAGGAAGTCGATGGATGCAGGTGGCTCAGGACCGTGCTTTGTGGCATTCCTTGGGGGAGGCCTATGTTCAGCAGTGGACTTATGAATGGCTATAATAATGATGATGATGATAATGATATAAAATAGTTGGAATTTTTACCAGACATATTACATTTTATTACAAAACTTTGTTTATTCATAATCTCAGGCTTAAACTATTGTTTAATAATTTAAAAGTTTGTACAACCGACTTCAAAATCTTTGTTTCAGAGGGCAAGAGGGATCTGTGACAGAAAATATCTGGCTGCCGTGCTTCAGCACGTCGAGCAAGTATTGTAAGACAACAAGCTTCTGGTCCCGCGCCTACCTCACAGTGACTGAGTGAAGCCGGCCATAGTCGAGCGTGTGCCTGCTGTACTACCCTATGTCAGAAGTGTGACAGACAAGGTTGGCTACATCTTGAAGCGAGCTTCCATTAAAAACATACTTCAAGCCGTCGAAGAAGATTAGCCAATTTTTACCATCCGTCAAGTGTCATATGCCTCTACAAGATGAAGAAGTGTATAAGCTGGATTGTGAATGTGGTCTCTCTTACATAGGACAAACAAAAAGATCTATAAAAACCCGCGTGAAAGAACATATAGCTGACTTGAAGCACCGACGTTCCGGGAAGTCTGCAGTGTGTGAACATGTTCAAGATCGTCCCAACCATTACATTAGATTTGGTAGACCACAAATCCTCGCAAAAGTACACCGATTCCTACCAAGGATGATTCGCGCGGCTATTGAAATTAAAAAACATCCTAATTTCAATAGAGTAGATGGATGGGTGCTACCATCTGCTTGGGATCCTATAATTAATAAAATTAAATCCAAACCCAAGCATACCACTGCAAGACTTCAAGATACTATAAGCTCATTCTGCGTAGATCGGACCAAAAATTCAAAAACTGAAAGTAGCCGGGCTAACTACGAGGGCGGCAATGAAAATTTCGGGAATCAAGGAAGTGACACAACATTACTATTTAAAAATGTATTTATTGCTTTTCGAAGTATTCTCCGCGAAATTTGATACATTTTTCCATACGATAGAACCAATCATTGAAGCAACCATTACATTCGGATGTTGGGGTCTCCAAAATGGCCGTTTTGTAGGCGTCCACAGCTTCTTCAGGTGATGAAAATCTCTGTCCACGCAATTTATTCTTTATTTTAGGGAAAGTATAGAAATCATTAGGGCTTAGGTCGGGGCTGTACGGCGGATGGTTTAATAATTCTATATTTTCTTGCTCTAAAAACTCTTTTGTTCTGTGTGCGGTGTGGGAACTCGCATTGTCGTGATGGAGGATGATGTGGCGGTTGCAGTTCTCTTTACGGAGTTCAGAAACGAGCTGTGGCAAACAAATGCTAGCATACCATTCTGCATTAACCGTTCTTTGTCCCTCAAGAGGAATAGTCGTAACATGGCCGGTTTTGCAGACAAACGTGGCCACCATTTTTTTTGCAACACTCCGTGAACGAACAATTTTTGTTGGCTTTAACTCATTTTCGAACACCCAAACTCGTGACTGGTTTTTCGATTCGGGCTCGTACGCGTATATCCAGGATTCGTCACCTGATACGATGTTGTATACAGCATTTGAGGATCTTGCGTGGAATCTTTCGAGAGTTCTGACGCACCAAGTAACGCGAGCCGCTTTTTGCTCTTCACAGAGCTAATGCGGTATCCATCGGGAAAACAACTTTTTTACACCTAATTTTTCATGCAAGATTATTTGTATTTGACTCATGCCAATGTCCAAAGTTGCTTGAATTTCGCGGTATGTCACCTGTCGATCTTCCTCAATCAGCTTACGCACAGCATCAACGTTTTCTTGGATGACTGCAGTTTTTGGACGACCTTGACGGGGATCATCACTGAGCTTGACACGACCAAGTTGAAATTCAGCAAACCAGCGATAAATTGTGGTTTTGGACGGGGCTTCATCACCAAATGCAGAAATCATCCGGTCAACACACTGTTTTTGTGTTAAACCACTTCGAAAGTCATAATAAATCATCGCTCTTGAATTTTCTCGAGTCAATTCCATTTTCTCAACAACTAAACAAGTTTGAGAAAACCTTGTGACAAGACCGAGAATCTTTTTTTAAATAAATAAATGGTATTCGATTTTAAAACCAAGGAGTTTTCAATTAAAAAGATTTTAATATGACAGGAACAGTGGAAATATTACATTCCCGATACTTTTAGTGCAGCCTATGTATGACATCGGGACGTCAAACACCTCAGTCCCTCCCGTGACCACGGTGTTGAAAAGCACCCGAAACGTTGGGAAGTAAAAAGTTAAACTAAACGCCAAAAAATCCGTAAAACTTAGTTTCATTTAACCTATTAAACCCTTAATGTATAAAAATATAAAATTTTACGCCAACATACAAAATCACACAATTGTTCTAACGTAACCAAACCGAACGCAACGCTTATTTAAAAGTACAGGAATTAAGCCTGGATTAAGCGGGAAATGGGAAAATAAGGAAACAACAAATAGCATCAATGACTGAATATTAATATTTTGGTCAATGGTATCAGTGATATAAATTTTGGCCTCGGGAGGAATTCAATATAAGATTTGTAACTCCCATAAACTCTGCAAGCACTACTAACTACTGAATCCTTGCTTTATCAGCATTTTGAATTTACTGCTTTATCTTCATATATGAATATAAATTCAAGACTGTGACATTTTTTTTTATTATACAGGTGATTTGGAGAACATCACGGTGATTGATGGCTCCGTGGCGCAGTGGCTTAGCAATGAGTTGTCGCGATGGGGGCCGCGTGTTCGAATCCCGCACGGAACAAGTATTTGTATGGCCTACAAATAATTGTTTCGGGTTTGGATGTTTGTCCTCGTGCAAACTATGTTTGTAAACTGCCTCCACGATATAGGAAAAAATCCTAGTGTGGGAGTAACGTTTTTTTTAAAAAAAATGGCAAACTGACAAATAAAAATGCTTTTAACTTATAAGCAAACGACCACTTTTCACCGGCGTTCTACACCAAAGAGTATATATAATCACGTTTATCCTACACCTGCCAAGCTGTCATCAACATAACATTAGCGATCAAAGAGAATATAATCACTATTAGCAACATTCTATGATAGCTAAGATTCCTGTAGTTTTATCAACTGTCCACAGTTGGAAAAGGTTCAAAATATAAATTCTTCTAATCGGGTAGTTTTATTTTCAATTTTATTTTATACCTAATAAGTAAGGAGAGAAAAAATGTAGCAATAATTTAAGTTGTAATTAGTTTTTAATAATTATCATGTCTCTCTTTGTGTTTTTGTTTTTATTCTTTTTTTAAAATTGTTTTTTTTAATAATTTAAAAAAGAAAGATAGTGCCTAGTATGCACAACCTTACACTCCTAGCTTGGTAGATTCATTTCTGAGTGGAGAGTTATTGATATTTTTTTTAATTAGCTCCCTATTTTATTGGTGTTACGACTGTATTCTGAAATTGAGTATACTTTTCTCGCTTTTTTTTATTTAATTTTCAAATAGATCAAAAGAAATATACATATTGAAAGATGTTACGTGTAATTTATGCGTAGAGCTTCAATGACAAGTTGGCATCTTTGATCTCTTTATACTATAACAAATATGAGAGTAAGTACACTCGTGCCTTCTGATGTACTAAAAAAAAATCACATCCCTATTGTATTAATATTATGGGTAACGTTATTTTACAAGACAAGACGCCTTTTATCTATTGTGATTTCGTTCGCAATGTTAGCAACAATCGACATAAATGACATTGCAAATATTCGTTTTGCAAACTGTATAAACTAATAGTTAGTGAGGTATGAATAGAGTCTTGACAGTCACTTGGTGTATAAACGAGTTAGATCCCATGCTGATAACATATAAAATTGGGATTACAAATCAGCATATAAAAGTTGCAGCCTGTTTACGTCCCATTGCTGGGCACAGGCCTCCTCTCATTTCTGAAAGGGTTTTAGGGCAAGAAAAAGTCCGCCACGGTGCCCCACTGCGTGTTGGCGAACTTCACATGTCTTCGAAATAATTTTTTTCTTATTTCTCCTTCACCGCCGAGTACGTGGTAAATCAGCACTTAAAATTGCAATTAAAAATTTCATTGGTCCCGGCGGGTATCGAACCCGGGTTGCTCTAGTATTGTGAAGCTTACAGCGAGCGCTAACCATCTGAGCTATAAAATCAGCAAATAATTGGGATTAATTAGCAAGTGGTAAACTTGTTCAGCGGAAAATATAAACATCACTTGTATTTAATAAAATTATCTGCTTGGTTCAAAATATTTCGAAATCATTAAGTGTAGGCAGGTTCTTAAATAAATGCCGTGTAGCGACGGTGTCCCGTGAGTATCGTAAAAGGCGACAGAGGAAAATGAAAGAGGATATAGGCAGCAGTGTCTTCCTGATAACAACACAAAATAATAAAAAAAATGCAGTTCCCAACCCAGTTGTTAAGAAAGGGACTATGGCAAATATTCCCCCTAAGAGGCAATCTTTGAAGAAGACCTATGTTCAGCAGTGAACTTTTAACAAGGTGTAGTTAATTAATTAATGATGGATACACGCACGCACACACACACCCACACACACACGTGTGCGCGTGCGCGTTCGTAGGCACGAACGCTCGCACGCACGCAAGAATTTTGTTCTAATTTTAGGATTGTCTCTATGCTAGTAATTTTTTTTGGAGTTTTCTTTGTCAGCAAGAAGATGATTTAGTCCAATCGCAATTCGTTAACTCAAAAATCAACCGAAGTCGCGCATGTCAAGTAAACCTCAAAGAACTTCAAAGTCGTCGTTGTGAAAAAAAATTAAGACTTCTTAGGGAACTAAAAAGAATAAAATAATTTCCACATAATGAAATCAGGTTCGATTTCACTATACCTTGTATTAGCATTAATTTCTTAGCATATAATCTTTGACCCTTTTGAAAATTTAGTCCTTTGAAATAAGCAAAAGGTACATTAAAAATGTTATCCCCTATTTTTCCACCCTTGGTGGTGGAATTCATTTTCCAAATTCATATGGGCGGCTCTCTAAGAGAGATACACGTTCGGTGTACAATCACTGTATCATATTATCTAGATACAGTGCTAATAAAGTAAAATTGGACGTAGTTATGCAAAAAGGATCCAACCCGAGTTTGTGTCAAAAAATGTTGACTTGAAAAATAATGTTTGTGGTCTATACTATTATGTGATGTAACAATTTTAGCAAACGTAACACAAATAAGAAGAAAAATTACAAACAGACAGAAACCATACCGATAATTTGAGTTTGTGATATTTGAAGTATGGATACTTTAAATATCATAAACTCAAATTAACTTAATGCGGGTTGGATCCTTTTTGCATAACTGCGTCCAATTATTCAGTAAAAGTAGCAAATTGAGTTTGGAGTTGGACACAAGTTGAATAATAAATACTTACATTTTTAACAAATTCAAGCCCTCCATGAGAATCACCCACTACCAGATCGCCGCTGTAACAGCATAACAGCCGACGAGTTTGAAAAAATTCAATTTAAAAGTAATTTTTTATATTATGTACTAAGAGGATTCAATGAGAACCAGATTGGGCGTAAACAACCACCCTCGAAGATACCCCTTTCCCTGCTCAAGTCTTCGCAGCTGTGACCTGCTCGCCAATACCGCTTTATGCGGTGTAAGGAAAAAAGGCGGAAAGTGCAAGGAGGTCCTTAATTATAGAGTTGATCTAAACGTTATGATTTATTTAAGATTAGCATTCCATCTCACTTCACTGGGTTCACCAACAATTCCTTTACTATTCAGGCAACACTACTTTGGATCTTCTTTCCCGAAAACGTAAAAAGAGTGCCAAGTAAGGACTGTTTTAAAAAGTTGCTACGTGACTTCTTTTTGTAACAAAGCGATGTGTGTGATTGTTTGCAATTTTAATATATGTATAAATATAATATGTATTGCATTCCTTAAGCGAAAAGCGCGTAGGTATGTTCTACTAGCGCCTAATAACCAAGATTCCAACGTTTTGTCGCATGAAATCGTATCTTACAATCATATTGAACATATAAATTATATAAAAAGCACATTGTCAGAAAGATAAATGAGTGTTGAACTTATTATATTTTTTTTAAATCAATTAAATGTTATTTTTACATAAAAGGTGGGTTTAGTGGCTTATGGTGTAGATTTATCAAGTCTGCTTGGACGGGTAAACACGATAGCTTTTGAAAATAACAATTGTTCAACCCAATCAATTTTTTAATCTCTTCGTCTATCATGTGGTAAGCCATGGAATGTAAACGGCAGTTTAATTTTGTTTTGTTTAGTTATAATTAATTTTTTTCGGCTGAGAAATCTCGTCATAGGTGTTTTAAGCAGCCTAGTAAGTAATTTATTGTTATTCAGCCTATAATTTATTTTACTAAACACGCTTTGCCTCGCTCTCACTCCGGGCTTTGCCGCCGTCGTGATTACATCGTTTGTTTGAAAAATATCAATTTGTAGAAGTACAAGATATTCCTAAAACCAAATTTGATACAATATATAACCAAGGTTAAGATATTCTTATTATTTTATTACCACAGATTTTTATTACAATATATTGTTTCGCTAAAATTACGTAGGATTTATATATAAATATACGTCTTGGACTTTATGGACTGACATGGCACTTTAGTGAATGCTATATACTCGTTTTATTAGTTATGATGAGACCTTATCTCCGGACTATATAGACTCACCTGAAGGTGTACTTCGGTGAATGCTGGAACTCCTCGAAGAGTAGAACTAGGTGTCGGTACACCCTCGGTTGGGCCTCGTTTTATTTATTTATTTATTTAAAGGACATCCTACAGTAGATACAATATATACTATTTATTGTTTTCTATATTTGAATTATACATTATGCTTATTGAACTACAGATTACAGGTTGTCACAACATGCTTAAATTTAATGAAAATAAAAAAGTACAAAAATTAAAGACATTAAAGAAAATGGCCAACTATTTATTTACTTTTTATTTTACTTATTATTATGTTTTGTTTATAAAGTAGTAACATAAATAAATAAAATACATAACAGAGGTGCATCACTCACTTATAATATTTTTTTTTATAATTATATAAGGCTTCATTAAAAATGTCGAGATCTGTGCCATCAGTTGATTTAATATTATAGGTACGTGTCAAACGGGAAATTGGCGAATTTTTTCCTAGATTACTTTTATGTTTGCGTATTTTAAGTATTCCGATTGGGTGACGAGGCAGCCGTGTCATCGCCACTATCACCTTTATGGAAAATTTATTAAGTAGATTTGGGCAGTCGATAGCATTATTAAATAGTTTATATAAGAATGTTATATCTAGCAGTGATCGTCTTAATTCTAAGGAATGCTTATTAAAAATCTTAAGCCTTTGTGTATAAGATGTCCAGCGCGATAACTGACTTCGATATGCTAAATGTCCGGTTAATCGTTTCTGTAAACGTTCTATTCGCTGTATGTGAGTATTGTATTGATTTGTTGGATAATATAAGGAACTCTGGTACGAGGAGAGATTATGAAGTCTGTGAAATTATTCCGGTAAAAACATTTTTTGCTCAAAAGTTTTTCAGTTTTAAAGGTAGTAGATTATATAACAAAGCAAACAAATTACACCGTATCATTAACCTTACAAAATTTGAATGTAAAAAGAAAATTTCAGATTGGCTGCTTAAATTTGATTATGAAAAAAACAGAACAATTACTGCAAATCGCATCTAAACATACCACGTACGAGTTAACACACACACACACACACACACACACAAACAATAAGATTAACCGTATGCTCTCTCGCAAACGGAAAAAAGTCTCTGCTATATACATATAATAAAAAAAAGAAAACATCTAGTTGATCATTGTAAATGGGGAGCCGGGAGATCCATAGCACAGGGTATCCTTGTTTGGACTCCCGTCTCCCACAAATTTATGTACCTCTTTGTTTTGTTTACAAAAAATATATATGTTTTTAAAAGATAAAATATGCAATTGTACAATTTGTGGGAGAAAACAATAAAGGTTTATTTTATTTATTTTATTTTATTTATTTATTTTATTGTAATAAGGTGACCATACTGTACTACAGTATTCTAGTTTACTTCTTACTAAGCAATTGTACATTGTTATGATTGTTCCGGTTTTCTTGAACTCCTTGCCACTTCTTATGACAAAACCGAGTGCTTTATTGGCTGCAATTAAAGTCTTGTTTATATGGGGTACGAAGTTAAGGCAACCATCTAATGTGACTCCTAAGTCTCGAATCTCTCCCACTTGGGTCAACTTTTCATCCTGGATGCTATACACTGATTGGTGTTTGTTTCTTTTTCGAGTGAAGTTGATATTGTATATTGTCATATTTTGTTAGTTATGATGAGACCTTACTTCTGGATTTGATAAAGTGACCTGAAGGTGTACTTCAGCGAATGCTACTGCAACTTCTCGAAAAGTAGAACTAGGTGTGCTAAGTTTGGCTTAGTTTTATTAGTTATGATAGACCTTCCCTCCGAACTTGATAGAGTGACATGAAGGTGTACTTAGGGGAATGCTACTGGAACTCCTCAAAGAGTAGTACTAGGTGTGCCGAGTTTGGCCTCGTTTTGTTAGTTATGATGAGACCTTACCTCCAGAATTTATAGAGTGACCTGTAGGTGTACTTTGACGACTGCTATTAGAACTCCTCGAAAAATAGAGCTAGGTGTGCCGAGTACAGCCTCGTTTTGTTAGTTGTGATGAGACCTTACCTCCGGACTTGATGGAATGACTTGAAGGTGTACTTCAGTGATTGCTACTGGAACTCTTTGACGAAAAGTGGAAATATAGTAATAAGGTTATAATTGAAAAATTGTTTGTATTTAAAATACTTTACAAAAATAAGTATAATCATGTAATACGTAATTTTTTTATTGCGCATAAGGCATGCGCAATTGGATTTACGAATAGTTTATATATTATATGTAACGAATATATTATATCTAAGTATTTAAATCACATGTATAATATAATTTATCATACATGTTTTGTTTATAAATTAGTATACACTATAGATATAGATTTTGTATATTATATGTATATCATAGGGGGTACGTATATACAACGTGTCCCAAAATTCAACGATAAGCCAACACCGGAGGATAGACTCGGGGAAAAAAAGAAAAAAAATATATATCCCAATTATATTTTAAGTTATATAAAAAAAATGAAATTCTTCAGAAATTGAGACCGTTTATGATATTTTTCACTACCATGACCACAATTTTTTAAATATTTTTTTCTTTTTTTTTATAGGCAACCTGAATAGTACTGCTATCTACCACAATTCTTAAAAACTCCAGAATAACTCTTGTTTTATCACGAAAATTAATAATACTTATTTTATTCCCTAAATTTTTTGAAGACTTTTACTTTTAACCAAATTTAACTTATCGTGGTGTAAAAAAAAAGTACGAACACTAGTATGGCAAGTTTTTTTAAAAATTGACGCAACTAACGAACATTCCAAAATGGTATAATACTCTAGGAAAACAAGTTATAAAAAATATGGACCTATTATTTCTAAACAGGGGCCAAATTCCTTAAATTGTAATTGTCAGTAATCACTTTTACTACATGCCCAAAATGGGTTCCTGTTACAATTTCTAGGAATTCGAATGGGGCATTAATACCTTAGATGTTAGAGAGAGATAGATAGATAGAGATATTTACGTTAAAAAGAGACAACAGGGCAGGTAGAGAAGCTGTTATTATTCTCAGCAAGTCGGTTCAGTACGCTCTGCTCCTTTGTTTACTGCGCACCGTTCCCAATTCAACTTACGTGGCCCTCGTACATACTATCGACTTTTTGCTTGGCTTTTTGGACTGGAATCGACCTGCAAACTTAACTGACCTGGCATTATTTGGACTGGAAGTGATCTGCAAACTGAACTGACCTGGCATTATCTTGGACTACGATTGTGTGTTTTGTGATTTAGAGTTCTGGTGCATTTTGGACTGTTTGGCGTTTAACATGCCGCAACCGTACACACCACAGGAATACGCTAATATGCATTTAATCTATGGAGAATGTCGATGTAATGCTAACGCTGCTAGCAGACTGTATCGAGAAAGATACCCAAGTGCTCAAAAATATCCTGATTATCGAGTGTTTATTAATGTGCATCAAGCGTTTTCGGAGGGTCGTATGCCATCCAATAGGAGAAGCGCTGGAAGACCTAGATTGGATCGTGATGAAGAAGTTCTCAATGAGATAGAAAATGACTCGACTACTTCGGTACGTGCCATAGAAGAAGCTACAGGAATCCCGAAAAGTTCTGCACATCGAATATTAAAACGTCACAAGCTTCACCCATATCACTACAGGCGTGTGCAGACGTTATTACCGCGGGACTATCCGCTACGGGCCACATTTCGCCGTGTAATTTTGCAAAGGCACAGTGAAGATCCCCACTTCCTAGACAAAATTCTATGGTCGGATGAAACAACGTGCAAGAAAGATGGGTATTTAAATCTTCACAACCTACATAGTTGGAGTAATGAAAATCCACACTTGATGAGACAAGACAAATCCCAATATCAATTCAAGATTAACCTATGGACCGGCATATTAAATGGAAAAGTAATTGGGCCCTTTGAGTTACAAGGAAACTTAGATGGCAATAGTTATTTAAACTTTTTACAAAATGACTTGCAAGAATTGTTAAACGACGTGCCTTTAAGTGATCTTCAAAACATGTGGTTCCAAAATGATGGTTGCCCAGCACATTATGCCCGTCCTGTGCGAGAATATTTAAATCAAGAGTATCCAGGGCGTTGGATCGGGCGACTTGGTCCTATCTCATGGCCACCCCGTTCACCCGATTTGAACCCCCTGGACTTCTTCTATTGGGGTTGTCTTAAAAACAGGGTCTACTCAAAACCCATTGTGACATTGGACGAGCTTCGTCGAAATATCACTCAGGCTGCTGATTACATTAATAGCAGAAGATATGCAAGACAAATAAAACGATCATTTTTAAGGCGATGTCGTGCATGTATTAATGCTGGTGGCAAACAGTTCGAACATTTGCTATAATGTTAATAACTTAATAAATTACACGTGAAACTGTTTGTACCATTTGTTTTGAAATATTAAACACTTTTCAAGAACTAATACTTTTATTACACCCGACCGTCATTTGGTCTGTTAAGAAATAATAGGCCCATATTTTTTTATAACTTGTTTTCCTAGAGTATTATACCATTTTGGAATGTTGGTTAGTTGCGTCAATTTTTAAAAAAAAACTTGCCATACTAGTGTTCATACTTTTTTTTTACACCACGATAAGTTAAATTTGGTTAAAAGTAAAAGTCTTCAAAAAATTTAGAGAATAAAATAAGTTTCATTAATTTTCGTGATAAAACAAGAGTTATTCTGGGAGTTTTTAAGAATTGTGGTAGATAGCAGTACTATTCAGGTTGCCTATAAAAAAAAAGAAAAAAATATTTAAAAAATTGTGGTCATGGTAGTGAAAAATATCATAAACGGTCTCAATTTCTGAAGAATTTCATTTTTTTATATAATTTAAAATATAATTGGGATATATTTTTTTTCTTTTTTTCCCTGATTAGTCCGGGGCAGGTCTATCCTCCGGTGTTGGCTTATCGTTGAATTTTGGGACACGTTGTATATAAAAAGTACGTGTCACGTTGCTTGTCCGCGATGGACTCCTAAACTACTGAACTGATTTCAATGAAATTTTTGGTCAATGTGCAGTTTGGTCCAACTTAAAAGATAGGATAGCACAATTATCTGTTAGCTCCAAACGATTCTGTCAGATGACGATATCTGTTGACTGGATTGAGTAAATATTTAATAGATGGCGCTATGTTAAAAATACAAACGTTTAATATACGCTACAATTTAGTAGTATAACCACCACGTGTTGCTGTAAGTATTCAACAGATAGAACCGATTTCAAAAAAAAATTTGCAGACTGTGTACAGTTTGGTCCAACTTGAGAGATAGGATAGTTTTTATCCCGATAAGTGACCCTCAATTTTTTTATTGCTAATTTCAGGAGTTTTTTTTGGGAAAGCAAATGGTTGTTCGGAAAGGGCAGAACAACGTCTACCTGGTCAGCTAGTATATGTATAAATACAATTACACTTGCTACAAAATCTCATAACTCCACGGTTTGACTGACAGAGAATGCCGATAGGCATTACGTCCGCCTTCGTTTATCCTATTTATTAAGGTGTTAACAATAAAGATTATAAATAAATAAAATGTTGTGTAATAAATCGTTGCAATTTGGGTTTCTCTAATATATTTTACTCGCTCTTCGTAAACACATCCGTGCCCGATGTACCGCTTTTAAAATAGCATTGAAGTTAGGCTGCAGCTGGATGCAGTGAGAGACACTAACCTATAATATACTGAAAATATTAATCTAGATTATATTTAAGTCATTATCATCATTATCATCATTACAGCCCTTTAAGTCCACTGCTGAAGATAGATCTCCCTCAAGGTATGCCTAAAAGCGCGGTCCCGAGCCACCTGTATCCATCGACTTCCTGCGTGTCTTACCAGGTCATCACTCCACATCCGTAAGGCTATTTCGATTATGATTAACTAACTAGATGTCAAGCACATTTTTCCTCGCTTCAGGAGCAGAGTAAATAAATCCTGAATTTTAAGACAAGAATAAGTTAAACAATTTTTTAATTTAAATTAGAATTACTTAAATAAGAATACTTTATAACACAAAGTGGACAATCTTCCAAACACATTTTATGTAAATTTAACTCAATAATTTTGTTATTATGTAAAACATTATTCATAATATAAGATACACACAAAAGCTTCTGTTATGTTTACGAGGTTAACTACGCCATATTAGGGAGTTGAAGAGATTATTCGTAAAGCTTTTGTCTCTACACTCTACAAACGTAGAGCTAAACGTAGTGATTATATTCTCTTTGCGTAGAGCGTTTGTGCGTGTCGAGCATAATACAAGTTTTTATTATATATTATGTCACATTTAATCTTCCTGTCATCACAGTATACGTAAAGGAACATGATACTGATAAACTTGTCAATTTCGTCACATAAAAGCCTTTTTAAGGCCACTTACCAACACAGTTCTCTCCAATAATAAGCCATATAACAACTTGGCAAGCAAATTGGTGTACACAGAGCCGATACCCTCGCTCTTACTAACGCGGATACTTATTCTTAGTCACTAGTTTGTAAAAAAATGGGTTCGGTACTTTGAAATGTATTTTTGTCTTCAATAATTCGCCAGAGCCTCTTTTGTCAATCAGCAGGGTGCATCAAGTTCTAGTTTGTATTGCGAGAAATATTTGGCGTGTTCCGCCTTAAACCCCATTATTGCTTTAAATGTACACTTGTTGTGTTTAATGTAACAATGAAAAATAATGTTTAATAAAAATTAATATATTTTAATTATAATAGTAAATTCATAGCATTAAAGTATTCAAACTTCCACTTGGTTTAAGGAAAAAAACCTGATAAGAGTTCCTTAATCGACAGCCTTCCGTCGACACTAATATTGTAATAATCATAATGGCATACTAAAGATATTCTTCATTTTTTCAACATGCTGCAGCTATGTTATAGTTGTAGCACCAATGGGTCGGCTCGACCAGAATAATACCACGCCCTCATAAAATACCAGCGCAAATTAGCAGCTTAATGCTACTGTGTTTCGTATGGTGAGTGTAGAGACCGGAGACTAGAAACGAGACATTCCATCTTAGTCTTCAGGGGTGACAGTACATCTGTATTTGGATCCTTACTAAAGGATAGATGTAGATGTCTATGGACCACAGCATACACCTAACGTCACGTGGACTTTGTGCTTGTTTGGCACCCTTATTCTATGAAAATATGATCTAAAGACAACTAATGAATCAATTTTAATATTAGTTACACTTACGTGGTAGAGCTATGCCGCAGCTATATTAGTAGTATAGTTGTAACACGAATGGGTCGGCTCGACCGGGGAAGGAACACGCTCTCACAGAATACCAGCGTGAAATAGCAGCTTAACACTGCTGTGTTTCGTATGGTGAGTGTAGAGAACCGGAGACCCTTTTTATTGGAAAAGAGGCATTCCATCTTAGTCCTCACGTGAGACAACGCATCTGCATTTTGATTCGCAAACGAGGATAGATGTAGATGTCTATGGGCCACAGCAACCACTTATCATCAGGTGGACTGTGTGCTCGTTTGTCACCTTATCCTATAAAAAAAACTTACAGGAAAATTTTGAACACATTTTTTTTATAGGGACACATATATTAATTGTATTGTAGTTATACCTTTAGAGGCAGGATACAAACGTTGTTTTATACCAATTAGGTACTTACAACCTTACCTACTATATAGACACTAATAATTATTGAACTTAGAGACTAGGGTGTAACACTTTATCTTTTATTTTATTTTGTTAATTAGTATGATGAAGTCATATTTCAATCAGACTTTATTATGAATTATTGGAGCAAAACCTCATGAATAATAAGTTAAGTAGTAGTATAAGAAGGTTTGTATTGAATTGATAAATTATATAAATTTTCATAAGTGCAATTTAACGTGTGATATAACAATGAGTATATAGGACTATTTTAAACATTTTAAATTAAATAAAAAAATAACATTAACAAAATAAAACAAAATATGTTTAATACAATTTCACACAATTATAATATGTTATACACATTTTGAACTTGACATAAGCAGAAAGGTTTGAAATGAAGTTCTCTTTGCTATATTCTCTAATCATTGTAGATGTTGAACCTACTTAATGTAAGGTTTGTGGACGCGACTCTCAGACGCCATACTAACACAAAATAAAGAGAGAATACTAACGATATGGCGCCGTTAAGACTGGATCAAGATTATAATATTATTTTTGTGTTAATGTGTCATGGGCCTTAACAAACAACTCGCCACATTCATTCATATCATACTACACTGTTCCTGGTAATTATTACTAATCAAATTATTAAGCACTCAATCAGTAATTAAGTTTAAGCGACCTATTATAATACTAACTCACTACGCCAATCGGCTTAATGTTTTTAATTAATAAGTATTTTCTCTGTAAGTGATTTATAAATCTTTTGAGAAAAATAAATATCTTAAACCATTTTTCTTGACCACATTGGTAGGCATATAGTCAAACCGAAAAAGTCTTTTGCATATGTCGCAATCTTGAGTTCACATCTCAGTCGCAGTCTAAATTTGTAGGTAAAACAAATTGTTGATCTTTGGATTTTCTTCGTGTCTCTTACACTGCATCCAGCTGCAGCCTAACTTCAATGCTATTTTAAAAGCGGTACATCGGGCACGGATGTGTTTACGAAGAGTGAGTAAAATATATTAGAGAAACCCAAATTGCAACGATTTATTACACAACGTTTTATTTATTTATAATCTTTATTGTTAACACCTTAATAAATAGGATAAACGAAGGCGGACGTAATGCCTATCGGCATTCTCTGTCAGTCAAACCGTGGAGTTATGAGATTTTGTAGCAAATGTAATTGTATTTATGTATATATATATATGCTATCAAACACATAACTTGTAAAAAAACCAAGTCTCGCAACTCAGTTCTTCTACCGTAAAAAGTTGTGAGATCCATGTAATACCAAGTCGGTTAATTTATTCAGTCCCTACTTAAGGGTCCTTCTGTCTTAAGTAATTACGTAATTAGCTAACCTAACAACATCTTATAGTGACCATATCAATATTAAAAATCAGACAAAGAGGGCTACAACTGCACCTCTGAGGACTTAGATGGAATGCCTCACAGAATGTTATACTGGCTCTATATTATACCTTGAAGGGTATACCGAAACACAGCAGCGCAAGCACTTTTCTAGGAGTCCATCTGGGTAGGTACCCACTCCTAGACAACTAAGTTTTTTTTTATAGGACTTATCCTATATGCTTTTATAGGACTTATACTATGTGCCTTGCCTTGCCACCTAAGGGTGACAAACGAGCACATAGTCCACCTGATGGTAAGTGGTTGCTGTGGCCTATAGACATATACATCTATCCTAGATTACAAATCAAAATGTAAATGCGTCGTCACCCGTGAGGACTGTGATGGAATGCCTCATTTCCAATAAAAAGGGTTACCGGTTCTGTACACTCACCACACGAAACACAGCAGCGTTACGCTGCTATTTTACGCTGGTATTCTGTGAGAGCGTGGTCCTTCCCCGGTCGAGCCGACCCATTCATGCTACAACTATACCAGTAATATAGCAGCAGCATGGCTCTACCACGTAAAAAATAGATAAGTAGATGTTCCACCTAGTTTATTGTATCATACATGCAAAGTAACTTTAGCTTATGGATGCGAATTAAATAGTTGTTTTGTATAAAATATAGCGTACATTTTTGATACTAATTCTTATCGTTAGTAATATTTAAAGAGAAAAAATAATTAACTTTGCTTTAACCCTGCTTTCAAGCGATCAAAGACGCGCATAAGTTGGTTTTAATATAAGAAGATAGGTATAATGCTATTTAATTTGTCACGTAATATCTATATTTATATATTGTATTCTTCATGGTTCATAACTATGCTCAGATTCGAATGGTGGCGGTCGACTGCAGTCAAGTAATAAGTAAATTTAATATTAATAGACTAAAATACATAGAATTTAGGATATATTGCTATGGTTTATGACTATCTAATTAATAAATATTATATTTACACTATCAAAAATCTGGAGTGAATTCGGAGAGAAAATCATAGCGCCACCTACCGAAAATAACAAAGCAACGCCAAGCCAGCTAGTAAGTATACTAATAACTTCTATATATTTAAATGAAAATTATCTCCTTCACCAAGGTTTGTCTGGAAGAGATCGCTGTTTAGCGATAAGGCCACCTAATTGTACATACGTTTATAAATTTAAGTTTGCTGTGTTCGATTATTTTGTGTGCAATAAAGAGTATAAATAAAAATAATAATAAGTCATTAAAAACCATTTTTTTTCAATGAACTAATCAACTTTTGAAAACATATTTGATGGTGCTGTGTATTAGCTAACGTATTAGCTAACGATACATTGCTTGTCTTTCGACTTAAGTTGAAGTTAGGGTAGCTCCTTATAACCAAACTAAATCTTAAGATCTTTACACTCTCTACACACACATTCACGTCATAGATCAACTTCAAGCCGTAAATAAGTATATATAGTTATTTTATGATATCTTTTGAGGCAAGTTGAGATTAGTAGAGATCAGAATTTTACTTTTAATTTGTATTCTGTAATGTAAATGAACATCGATATTAAACCGAAATCCTTAACGCATTTGCGGAGCGATTCCCACCGGCTAAGGATTCCTGAGTTGTGCAATCACACTGTAGGTGAGACATAAGTAGTTTTATTTTTTTAGAAATAGGGTGACAAACGAGCATACAGTCCACCTGATGGTAAGTGGTTGTTGTGGGCCATAGACATCTACATCTATCCTCGTTTGCGAATCAAAATGTAGATGCGTTGTCAGCCTTGAGGACTAAGATGGAATGCCTCTTTTCTAGTAAAAAGGGTCTCCGGTTCTCTACACTCACCATACGAAACACACCAGTGTTAAGCTGCTATTTTACGCTGGTATTCTGTGAGAGCGTGGTCCTTCCCCGGTCGAGCCGACCCATTCGTGCTACAAATATATTATAAATATAGCTGCAGTTATAAGATTTTTGACATTACTAACATCTCTATGGATGTTAAATCTGATATTAAATGTTTTTTTCTCACTGAACATCGGAATCTAACGGTACGTTCGATGACAATTTCAATCCTGAAATGAATTATGATTCGAAAAAAGTTTATGTATTGGTCAAATTGGAATCACCACGCAATCGTCAACACTAAAATTTTTATTACGTTTAAAATCTTCGTTTTGATTGTTTTGTTTGTTGATCAATTTGAAGGTTGAACTGATTTAAGTACTAAAATAAACATATAAAGATTTCGAAAATCATTTTACGTACGTATTTAAACACAGATTAAATAATGTCATTACGTAAGTTTAAGTGGCACGTTAAATAATTATACACATACTCTATACATGCCCTTTTTACTGGAAATGAGGCATTCCATCCTAGTCCTCACGGGTGAAAACGCATCTGCATTTTGATCTGTAACAGAGGATAGATGTAGATGTCTATGGGCCGCAGCAACCACTTACCATCGGGTGGACTGTATGCTCGTTTTTCACCCTTATCCTATAAAAAAATAAATACAGGTAAAAATAGAAAAATTTATTGTTTGCTTACCTATAATATACTGAAAATATTAATCTAGATTATATTTAACTCATCATCATCATTATCATCATTACAGCCCTTTACAAGTCCACTGCTGAACATAGGCCTCCCTCAAGGTATGCCTAAAAGCGCGGTTCCGAGCCACCTGTATCCATCGACTTCCTGCGTGTCTTACCAGGTCATCACTCCACATCCGTAAGGCTATTTTGATTATGATTAATTAACTAGAAGTCAAGCACATTTTTCCTCGCTTCAGGAGCAGAGTAAATAAATCCTGAATTTTAAAACAATTTTTTAATTTAAATTAGAATTACTTAAATAAGAATACTTTATAATACAAATTGGACAATCTTCCAAACACATTTTATGTAAATTTAACTCAATAATTTTGTTATAATGTAAAACATTATTCATAATATAAGATACACACAAAAGCTTCTGTTATGTTTACGAGGTTAACTACGCCATATTAGGGAGTTGAAGAGATTATTCGTAAAGCTTTTGTCTCTACACTCTACAAACGTAGAGCGTTTGTGCGTGTCGAGCATAATACAAGCTTTTATTACATATTATGTCACATTTAATCTTCCTGTCATCACAGTATACGTAAAGGAACATGATACTGATAAACTTGTCAATATCGTCACATAAAAGCCTTTTTAAGTCCACTTACCAACACAGTTCTCTCCAAAAATAAGCCATATAACAACTTGGCAAGCGAATTGGTGTACACAGAGCCGATACCCTCGCTCTTACTAACGCGGATGCTTATTCTTAGTCACTAGTATGTAAAAATGGGTTCGGTGCTTTGAAATGTATTTTTGTCTTCAATAATTCGCCAGAGCCTCTATTGTCAATCAGCAGGGTGCATCAAGTTCTAGTTTGTATTTCGAGAAATATTTGGCGTGTTCCGCCTTAAACCCCATTATTGCTTTAAATGTACACTTGTTGTGTTTAATGTAACAATGAAAAATAATGTATAATAAAAATTAATATATTTTAATTATAAGAGTAAATTCATAGCATTAAAGTATTCAAACTTCCACTTGGTTTAAGGAAAAAAACCTGATAAGAGTTCCTTAATCGACAGCCTTCCGTCGACACTAATATTGTAATAATCATAATGGCATACTAAACATATTCTTCATTTTTTCAACATGCTGCAGCAATGTTATAGTTGTAGCACCAATGGGTCGGCTCGACCAGAATAGTTCCACGCCCTCATAAAATACCAGCGCAAATTAGCAGCTTAATGCTACTGTGTTTCGTATGGTGAGTGTAGAGACCGGAGACTAGAAACGAGACATTCCATCTTAGTTCTCAGGGGTGACAATACGTCTGCATTTAGATCCTTACTAAAGGATAGATGTAGATGTCTATGGACAACATCATACACTTAACGTCACGTGGACTTTGTGCTTGTTTAGCACCCTTATTCTATGAAAAAAAAATCTTACCCGATGTAAAGACAACTAATGAATCAATTTTAATATTGGTTACATTTACGTGGTAGAGCTATCTAGGGGCACGGCAGTGCCCCCGCCAATTCGAGCAATGCTCCCCCTAGATAGCTCTACCACGTAAATGTAACCAATATTAAAATTGATTCATTAGTTGTCTTTACATCAGGTAAGATTTTTTTTTCATAGAATAAGGGTGCTAAACAAGCACAAAGTCCACGTGACGTTAAGTGTATGATGTGGTCCATAGACATCTACATCTATCCTTTAGTAAGGATCCAAATGCAGACGTATTGTCACCCCTGAGAACTAAGATGGAATGTCTCGTTTCTAGTCTCCGGTCTCTACACTCACCATACGAAACACAGTAGCATTAAGCTGCTAATTTGCGCTGGTATTTTATGAGGGCGTGGTACTATTCTGGTCGAGCCGACCCATTGGTGCTACAACTATAACATTGCTGCAGCATGTTGAAAAAATGAAGAATATCTTTAGTATGCCATTATGATTATTACAATATTAGTGTCGACGGAAGGCTGTCGATTAAGGAACTCTTATCAGGTTTTTTTCCTTAAACCAAGTGGAAGTTTGAATACTTTAATGCTATGAATTTACTCTTATAATTAAAATATATTAATTTTTATTATACATTATTTTTCATTGTTACATTAAACACAACAAGTGTACATTTAAAGCAATAATGGGGTTTAAGGCGGAACACGCCAAATATTTCTCGAAATACAAACTAGAACTTGATGCACCCTGCTGATTGACAATAGAGGCTCTGGCGAATTATTGAAGACAAAAATACATTTCAAAGCACCGAACCCATTTTTACATACTAGTGACTAAGAATAAGCATCCGCGTTAGTAAGAGCGAGGGTATCGGCTCTGTGTACACCAATTCGCTTGCCAAGTTGTTATATGGCTTATTTTTGGAGAGAACTGTGTTGGTAAGTGGACTTAAAAAGGCTTTTATGTGACGATATTGACAAGTTTATCAGTATCATGTTCCTTTACGTATACTGTGATGACAGGAAGATTAAATGTGACATAATATGTAATAAAAGCTTGTATTATGCTCGACACGCACAAACGCTCTACGTTTGTAGAGTGTAGAGACAAAAGCTTTACGAATAATCTCTTCAACTCCCTAATATGGCGTAGTTAACCTCGTAAACATAACAGAAGCTTTTGTGTGTATCTTATATTATGAATAATGTTTTACATTATAACAAAATTATTGAGTTAAATTTACATAAAATGTGTTTGGAAGATTGTCCAGTTTGTATTATAAAGTATTCTTATTTAAGTAATTCTAATTTAAATTAAAAAATTGTTTTAAAATTCAGGATTTATTTACTCTGCTCCTGAAGCGAGGAAAAATGTGCTTGACATCTAGTTAGTTAATCATAATCAAAATAGCCTTACGGATGTGGAGTGATGACCTGGTAAGACACGCAGGAAGTCGATGGATACAGGTGGCTCGGAACCGCGCTTTTAGGCATACCTTGAGGGAGGCCTATGTTCAGCAGTGGACTTGTAAAGGGCTGTAATGATGATAATGATGATGATGAGTTAAATATAATCTAGATTAATATTTTCAGTATATTATAGGTAAGCAAACAATAAATTTTTCTATTTTTACCTGTATTTATTTTTTTATAGGATAAGGGTGAAAAACGAGCATACAGTCCACCCGATGGTAAGTGGTTGCTGCGGCCCATAGACATCTACATCTATCCTCTGTTACAGATCAAAATGCAGATGCGTTTTCACCCGTGAGGACTAGGATGGAATGCCTCATTTCCAGTAAAAAGGGCATGTACAGAGTATGTGTATAATTATTTAACGTGCCACTTAAACTTACGTAATGACATTATTTAATCTGCGTTTAAATACGTACGTAAAATGATTTTCGAAATCTTTATATGTTTATTTTAGTACTTAAATCAGTTCAACCTTCAAATTGATCAACAAACAAAACAATCAAAACGAAGATTTTAAACGTAATAAAAATTTTAGTGTTGACGATTGCGTGGTGATTCCAATTTGACCAATACATAAACTTTTTTCGAATCATAATTCATTTCAGGATTGAAATTGTCATCGAACGTACCGTTAGATTCCGATGTTCAGTGAGAAAAAAACATTTAATATCAGATTTAACATCCATAGAGATGTTAGTAATGTCAAAAATCTTATAACTGCAGCTATATTTATAATATATTTGTAGCACGAATGGGTCGGCTCGACCGGGGAAGGACCACGCTCTCACAGAATACCAGCGTAAAATAGCAGCTTAACACTGGTGTGTTTCGTATGGTGCGTGTAGAGAACCGGAGACCCTTTTTACTAGAAAAGAGGCATTCCATCTTAGTCCTCAAGGCTGACAACGCATCTACATTTTGATTCGCAAACGAGGATAGATGTAGATGTCTATGGCCCACAACAACCACTTACCATCAGGTGGACTGTATGTACTGTACTGTACTTAGGTGACAAACGAGCACATAGTATAAGTCCTATAAAAACACATAGGATAAGTCCTATAAAAAAACTTAGTTGTCTAGGAGTGGGTACCTACCCAGATGGAATCGTAGAAAAGTGCTTGCGCTGCTGTGTTTCGGTATACCCTTCAAGGTATAATATAGAGCCAGTATAAAATTCTGTGAGGCATTCCATCTAAGTCCTCAGAGGTGCAGTTGTAGCCCTCTTTGTCTGAGATTGGCTGCAAGATGCAGGGGCCACCTACCACTTAAAATATAAACGCATTATTTATTTCAAACTGTTTGGTCAGTGCACGCAAATCGGCTCATTTCTGTCGACTTTTTATAAATATTCTATTTGCACTCTGGAAAGCGGACACTAATTCAGAATAAAACATAGTTTATATTATTACGGAATAATAACTTTCTATCAGTAGAAGAATTTCCAGTATCGAATCAGCAGTGCGAGACCTATAAACGAATTTACCTAAATTACTTCTCTGCTTTAACTTACACTATACTCTTTGTTTACACGAATTTGTTTGATAAATAAAAACATTCAATGACTAACACTTATATTCTCATGAAATATATATAGAGATAACGAGAAAATGGGATGTCTGCCAAGGAACTTGACCCAGACTATCAGACGCCACGGTGTCCTTAAACGTTCGTAGATGCGGCGACAGAGAGTCGCGACTGGTATCGTAAACAATGTCCATGAAGTCAATGACTTCACTAGAATTTTCTAGAGTGAAAGGAATTTATTAATATATCGACATACATTTTATTTGAGAATAGATTTTTTTAATTAAGGGCTAGCGGCAGCAAAATAATAAAATATGAAAAATGGTTTTCCTCTGCAAAAAAGTTACTGAAACTTTTAGAACAAATACACTTTTATCTTTGTCATTATTTATAATATTAATTATATTATTATTTATAATATTAATTAAATAAAAAAACAATTTTATTTTTTAAATAAAGTGATATAAATATTTAAAATGTATTGCTTTTAGAAAAGAAAGAAAAAAATCTTATAACAATAGCGAATTGTTATAAGTTTTTTTCTTTCTTCTATAGCAAATTGCATATCATTGTTTGTATAGTTTTTTTCTAACACCCTCTCATTCTGTGGGACGTAAATAGGTAACTATCATCGTATTAGCTATGAATTACAATTAATTTCGATTAATGAGACCATTAATTATTAAATTAATATTTCAAGTATTTATAATGTAGAAAAATAAATTAAGACAAATTACTGCTATTTTCTTAGTTTCATTAACTACTTTTTATATTATAACTTATAATAATTTGTGCTCATTGAATTCATGCATTTTGTTTATACTTTTTAGTCCGAATAATAAGTAGTTACGTCAAATATAAATAATTATATAATATTTACTTACATCGAGTAAATTTCTGTTGTAAATTTACCATTAATTTCTATATGTAGACCAGACCAAGAATCCAATAATGTATTTTAAGTGCTGTATTTTAATTAGGACGAAAATGGCTTTGTGCTACGAGTATTTTGAGGTATTTAGAAATTAAATTCGGGGTTGAGTGGGAGCGTGACAAAGTGGCCACGACACGATTAGATAGGTTGAGGTTTGACTGGCAGTCGTAAATTTTCAAATTGCGATACCTTTATGCTAACATCAAACGCCTTTGATATTATATTATCGTTGTTCAGGAAATATTAAATAATTTTTTGTTGTTTTAAAAAGTTTGCACAAATTGACATAATGTGCATTATTTGATAACGCGTATATTGTTATTTTCATACTATTTGTTCTATTCGATTACAAGTACAAATCAATATCTCAAAAATTAGCAGAATGTAACGTAATAAACATGTTTAGCAAGTGAATTGGCTACTACTTGTGAAGTTAACTCCTCTGCTGCAATTACTAAACTTTTGTAATAAGTCTGCTCGACTGGGAAGGACCACGCTCTCATAGAATACCAAAGGCGCAGTCGATAGGTAGGATATGGATTTCGATATGAGAAATTCACTAATAAACTACACTGAGACTACTCGAGTATCCTACCGACTGCGCCAATTATAGATGTCACCGCCGGTGTACCCAAAAAATCAAAATTACTTTTATTAAATTTAATTAAAAAGATATTACAACTAAAAGAACTAATATTTTTGCCTCCTTCAACTAAACGTCTTCTCGTCCAATCTCTAATTCTCCCATTATTTGACTAAGCCGATGTTTGTCTAACTAATATTTCTCAGGAACTGCTACACAGGTTGGACAGGTTACTTATCAACTGTATCCGATTCATCTTTGGCCTGCGCAAATATGATCACATTTCAGAATTTCGCTCACAGTTAAAGTGGTTGACTATACGTCAGCGCAGAGATTTACAAAACCTGTCCACTCTGTTTTCAGTTGTTAATGATTCTTCCTCACCCTTTTATCTAAAAGAAAGATTTCGATTACGTAGTGACACTCATTCTCTCAATCTCCGTTCTTTACACAGTTTATTCTTGTTTACTCCTCTCCACCATTCTGGGTTTATGTCAAATTCCTTCACAGTTACTTCCATGTCTCAAATTGCCTGTTGATCTGCGAAAAATACCTATCAAAAATGTTTTTAAAAGAAAATTATACGAGCATATCGGTAGCTTAATGAGATATATGTGTGTATTTATTTATATATATATATGCATAAAATATATACATGTAAATAAAATACCAATTATATATACACATATATATATATATATATATATATATATATATATATATATATATAATTGATATTTTATTTATATGTATATATTTTTTGCATGTATATATTTGAATTGAATTTGTTCGTAACAAGTTAACTGCTCAAACCCACTCTCTGTTCTACCCAAGGTTAGCTGGTAGAGAATGTCATATAGCATTAAGCTCGCCTTTTGTACAAATATTTAGTGAAATAAAGAATAAAATAAATAAATAAAAGAAACATACACACATGCATGATCATGCATACCGTTGAGCGCCGCCATTAATGCCTGGTACATGGCAACACTAGTTATCAATAGCGCCCTCTAGTATCGAGTAGCAGAACTAGGAGAGCCAAAATCCTTCTACAAATTTCCATGTAAGAACTTTCTAGAACTATCGACACCTAGTCAATCGGGACCGAACATTCTCGATGTTTCTACAGTAGAAGATTCTGGAACTATCTGAGACCCTATATAAGGCCAGCATAGATAGTGTATAGTATATTTAAACAGTGATTTAGAAAACAGTGTTCTTAAATAATATTTCTGACCACAGTAATCTAAATCAATAAGTAACTTTTTAGATTTATTTATCTTTTTTAAATCAAAGCCCCATAAAACAAAATAAAATTTTGGCTACCGACTGATGGACTGATGGACATAACATTTAAAAATCTTCAATCCCACAAACTGGTATATAGGTTTTTTACTTAAAAAATGTTACCTCAACACTAAAATTTGTTCTGTATCGTAGAGGCAGTTAACAAACATAAATTGTACAAGGACAAACATCCAGACGCGAAAAAAATATTTATGGGCCTTACAAATACTTGTTCCGCGCGGGATTCGAACCCGCTGCCTCTAGCGCTGCAACTCATTGCTAAGCCACTGTTCCACGGAGCCGTCAAGATTTTGGTTAATTTGATCATGCTTTTATATTTAAAGCTATGTTGAATATTATTGAATAAAGCTACTATTCGTTTTTCACTCTGAAAATCAAAGTATTTCTATTTGAATAATTCGTTTTCCGAGACTAAAAATTAAAACATCGATAGCTCTAGTTGTAAAATTTTCGGAAAAAGTGAAATTTAATAATTTTATCTAATGAACTTACAAAATTGGTTTAGGGTAACTTGGATGCCACTTGTCTATGTATACCTTTTAGGTGCAATATTCAATCACCTATACATATAAAATGCTTTGTCCTGAGTGACTGACTAACGGATCAATGCCCAGCCTAAACCGCTGATCGTAGAGACCTGAAACTTGGAGGGTGTGTTCTTTGTAAGGGGGTGAAAAATGGGGGCAAAGTTTGTTTAGGACAACGTGATTCCTTGGTCCAATCTACTTCAAGTTTTGCATAAACATTTTTAACAGAATTGATGGAAGGCGTGTTTCGTATTTTATTGAAACTCATCGCTTAACAGGGTTAAAAAGGGGTAAAATGTTATTTCGGGGGTGATTTGCATCGAATTTAATATCAATATTCCTTAGTGCTTTTGATTTAAATTACATTTTATTTTGACACATGTTTGAAAACTCAAAACGTTGAACTCACACAAAAGCTTGGTGCAATGCAATACTCTTTAAAATTGAAATATCAAATATAAAGGAATATTTAAATCGGATTAGAATTCAAAATTCCAATTTTATTGGAACGAAGTTCCCTATCGCACGCTACAAATTTGACGGATGGGGGCTAGGCGAGAAAAAGTTTAAGATTTTTCCGTCACGACCCCCTTTCTATAGTGCGAGCGAGATGGAATAATATCCACCTCCCTCGCACTTTTTCTTATTTGCCATGAAAGAAACATTATTTCAAATGACGCTTCATTTTAATTGACGCTAGTAATTAATTTGTTAATCAATAATATAATACGTTTGTCAATAATAATATACTACGAAAGAAACTACGTTCCAACCTAGTGTTCCACGACACTCACGCATCTTTTTTGTTCTTGGATTATTTGAATGAAAAACTTACTTCATAACATAATTTTTCTTCGAAAATTCCTTGGAATTCTCTTATATTACCTACGTAGCGAATATTTGCGATCGCTGTATAATTTGTTTGGAAGTTTATTTTCACTATTTCATTAGAATATTTTGAGTGTAGTTAATTTAATTTCTTTTTCATTTGTTGTTATAAAAATTAAATAAGATTCTGTGAGTTTGATTTGTTAGTATATAATATAGGTTTTTAGTTTTAATTGTCAAAATATTTGTGTTTGATTTGTTTTGTATAATAATACAGTTTTCTTTTTGTTTTAATATAGATATTCAAGCATTTAATTTAGTGTGTATTGTTTTTCGCAATTTCCTTATATTTATAAATTTGTCTGTGTCTATTTTTAAAAATGGGAGTAGAGTTGGTTAACATCAATGGGAAATTAATAAACCTTACTATTGTACCAATAGTGGGGGATGCGTACCTTTTCCGTACACATTCATATTGTACGGCACACAAGAAAGCTCAATAGATATTCGTAAATAAATTGTGCGTCATTTGACGAACGATTGGGGTGAATTTGACCGTAATGGCAACAATCATGGGACAAAAGAAGAGTATACATTAGATATATTACAACACTTTACATAAACATTTCACGGCTCCGTGGCGCAGTGGCTTAGCAATGAGTTGCTGCGCTGGGGGCCGCGGGTTCGAAACCTGCACGGAACAAGTATTTGTATGGCCTACAAATAATTGTCCCGGGTCTGGATGGTTGTCCTTGTGCAATTTGAGTTTGGAAACTGCCTCCACGATACAGGAGAAAATCCTAGTGTGGGGGGTACACAGAACAGAAAACAGATAAATGGCGGTTTCTGGGAGTTCGTTGCAGTCGGTCAAATATACCCATTTGTATTTGAAGTGTATTGAAATGGCAACCTGTATGCCAAATTTGGTAAAGTTAATTCAAAAGATTACGCCTTTCCCAAGATCTTTCTAATGGTCAGTTTGGTGCCTACGCTGATGCCGATGGAGATAACAAAACTGATGAGCGTCCAATAGCCAAAAAACGACACATTGCAATGGCTGTATCTCCGACATTTACTCAACCTTCACCAATTTATAATGTTGTGCAAGACTTTCTTTCGCCTACTTATACAATTGTTGAATTTGAATATGAGTCAGATTTAATTTCTTCTTTGTCCACGAATAATTGCATAGAATCTTCAACATTCACTACCCAAGAGTAAGTCCAATATGAAATTAGTTTGACAAATAAGTCATAAAAAAATAAGGCGCAGAAATGCAGGGCTAGGGTTACCAATGTGGTCAGAAAATTGCAAGAAAAAATATAATCAAAATGAACCTTCTAATCATCGTAAACATGCAGCTAATTATTAGAAAAAACACCCTAAATTCACAGGCAGGCTATCGTTGATTATCAGCGGGAACACCCTGAAGTACATAAGCAGGCTACAAGTAAATATCGGCGCAAACACCTTGAAGTGTACAGAGTATCACAGTTACGAAATGAAAGAAATCATGAAGGACAGCGAGTAGAAAGACGTCACAACCTTGGAATTCTAAAGTCTTTTCTGGACTGAGTTATGATAGTAACTTAGCGTACGATAGTGATAATACTGTTGTTTTGGGACCGATGAACATCAAATGCAAGTGGTGTAAAACTATCAAATACAAGGATGAATCTGTGGGAATGTGCTGCGATTCAGGAAAAGTCCAGCTCGAACCTTTGCAAAAGCTTCCAGATCTTCTTTCCTGTTTGATAAAAAAACCTCTACCCTGAGCATGATCACTTCATGACTGGCATACGGCATTACAATAGTCGTTTTCAAATGACCTCATTTAGAGCTAAAAAGATAATACAGGATGGTTTCATACCTATATTAAAAGTGGAGGGTCAGGTATCATTTGGTTGGAAGTTTGCTTCCGCCACCCCAGAATAAACCACAGTTCTTACAGATATATTTTGTTGGTGAGGACGATAGAGAAGTTAAATTGATACGCAATAACTATCTTTATATAAAACCTATCTTGGTAAGGCAATTACAAGAAATGCTATATACTCATAATGTAAGAGAGTTAAAGCTAGCCCTGGACAAAGTGTCTGCTACGCCAAATAGATTTAAAGTTCATACGCTCATACGATGCATTACAGTACCCACTTTGTTTTGCTGCGGCGAGGATGGATACTCCATTTCTATACCCCAGTGCGACAAATGGTATCTGCTGCAAGTTTTTATCTCGTCAAGGAGAAGAATAATATAATAATAATAGAATAAAAGATAGAATAATCATCTGCTGTATTTTAGCTCGAGTTATATTAGGAACAATCAGGTGCAGCTTAGAGCGGACAGGTATATACACTTGCAAGATGTGATAGGGAGATAGGACGTTGATGCTGATTAGCTGGGTCAAAAGGTGGTGCTGCCTTCTTCTTTTACTGGGAGGCCACGCTAAGTGCATGAGCGGACACAAGACGCCACGACGTAGATGCGCCACTACGTCGTCCCGATCTCTTTATAGCATTTACTTGCAATCCTCGATGGGATGAAATCACGCAGATGCTTTAACACAACATAATAGCCAGGGGTTTTCACCTTAAGTTAAGAAAATAATAGAACTTCTAACCAAAGGAAAAATACTAACCAAAGGAAAAATATTTGGAGAGGTAGGTTGTTTCATGTTCTCTACCGAATGGCAGAAACGGGGTCTGCCTGACATACACATATTGTTATGGATGGTTAACCACCTTTGGCCTGACATGGTGGATGAACTTATAGTTGTCAGATTAACTTTTACTTCAGTCTGCGCTCCCGCTCTCAGTGAACAGACGTCTGTTGCGTAATAGGATTGATAATTCTAATAGTTTTACGGCTCGGCTAATTAACAGTAAAATGCTGAAATTGCAATGTAAAAAGTGCAAACATTATTTACCAAATACCAAGAACGACAATATGAAGTGTAAAAAGTGCAAAACTGCCTTTCATAGGAAATGTGCAAAGTAGGAATATTAATTGGTCGAAGTCGCGGCAAAAGCTAGTGTTTGAATATTGCAGTTAAAGGTGACAGACGTGCGCTATCAACTTGCAAGTATCCATCTCCAAGAGTTAAACATATGCTCGACGAATTATAATATTTATATCTATATTGCAAAAATATTCACAAATCCACTGCCGAACGATTCCTCCCTCAAGGAATGCCAGAAACCACGGTCCTGAGCCACCTGCTTCCATCGACTTCCGCATGTCTTACCACGTCGTGACTCCATCTAGTGGGGGACGCCCTACACTTCACCACTCGGTACGAGGCTGCCACTCGAGAACCTTTTTTCCCATCGGTTGTCGGTCCTTCGAGTTATATGGCCGTCTCATTGCCACTTCAGCTTACTATCAGTTAGACAATGTCGGTTACTCTGGTTCTACTGCGGATATCCTCATTTTTAAGTTTATCACGCAGAGAAACTCCGAGCATAGCCCTTTCCATAGCTCGCTAAGCGCCCTTGGGCGTCCTCATTTGACCAGCAGTGGAGGACCACTCTCGGATCCATAAGTCATCACTAGCAACACGCATTGATTGTTTTTAAGTTTTGAGGTATACCTGAAGAGAAGATGTGTTGTAAATTTCCGAACGCTGCCCAGCGGATTGGCATCCGTCGGTTGACCTCTCGGTTGAAGTTGGTCTTACCTAGTTGGACTATATGTTCCAGGTAAACATACTCGTCAACAACTTCGAACTTAGTGCTCCCAACAATTTCCGTCATAGATGTGACATGGACATTAAACATGATCTTTATTTTGTCCATGTTCACCTTAAGACCTATCCGCTGGGAGACACTATTGAGGTCATTGAGCATAGTGCCTAGGTTCTCGAGCGATTCTGCCATAGGACAATATCGTTGAAAAATCGAAGGTGAGTGATGTACTCGCCATTGATGTTAGTACCGTATCCTTTCCAGTCCAGTAGCTTGAAAACGTCTTCCAATACAGCGGTGAAGAGTTTCGGGGATATAACGTCACCCTATCTTACACCTCTCTGCAGTTGGATAGGTTTTGTACTCTGATTCTGTACTCGGATATCCATCGTAGCCCTACTGTACAAACACTTAAGCACTTCGATATACCGACAATTCGATCACTGATTCATCACTAAACAGTTGTTGTCTGGTCGTCATAATGAAGTCAATCTCATTTTTTGTCAAACCGTCGGGCTCGACCGAGTCCACTTCCTTTGAGGTCGCTTCTGGAAGAAAGAGTTCATCATAAAGAGTCCCTCTTTTTCCATGAAGTCAGCCACCTGTTGGCTACTTGGGTTCCGTTGCCCTATTCCAAATTTCCCTACTCTCAGCTCACCGTTTTCTCTTGTGCCTAGTTTTGTGTAGCGGTTTTAGAGGAATGCATGGCTTTAGAGATATCCTCATACATTTCCTCCACCTCCTCATCGGGATGTGCCGAAGTTGGTGCGTAACCCTGTATGACCTTCAGCGAATACCGTTTGGTGATTCTGAGTATAAGGTACGCAACCGTCGTCGATACACTCTCAATCTTTACAACGTTGTTAACGAGAGACTTGTGGACGATAAATTCGACACTTGCTTGGGAAAGATAGTCACCCTCCCGGTGATAAAACAAGTTGCCGGATTCAAGGATTACCGTGTCCTCCCCTCTCTTCGAACCTCGGATAATCCTATAATATGCCAGCGTAACTTTTCTGTCTCTTCTTCCAGCTCCAGGATCTTCTCGTCAGTCCTCAGGGCATGTGCGTTGTATGTTGCCAGGTCGAGTCGTCTTAGGTGGCAACCGAACCTCCTCCGAAGATTTTTAGCACCCCCTACCCCGCCGTTACGATGGCCGCCACCGCAGCCAGGAATAGCGGGGTCACCGGGGACTGGGGGCCGCCTCTTCGTAACTTTCATTATGAGGGGGATATTTGCAATAGTTGCCACGCTTGGCGACTATGGAAAAACATATGTCAATACATAAGTAAGAAAATAAATTGAATAATAAAGTCAATACCTTAGTAACAAAATGAAAAAAAAAACCTTTTTTTTTTCATAACCATAATCATTTATTTCGTAAACAACTTGGTATTAAGTTGCAAATATAATTTCAAATACGAAAAAGCAAGAACAGTTATGAAGTCAGTGTGTAGCATTTGGTTCAAACGAGTAGAACTTCTCGGTTTTCAATTGATCAAATCTGAAAGGGTCTAAGGGGGAAATCGATTTTAAAATTAATTGAATATTAATTTATACAGTAGCAGTAAAAAGCAACAAAGAAAAAGGTGATGGCCTATGGCGAGAATTCATCCAAAAAAGCTAAACCTAAATTTGAATATATATTGACATGTTTGTCGTGAAATTTTTGAAGTAGTGCATGAAAAGCTATTATGTATATATAAGTAAAATTGACACATGTAAGCAATATTATTGTCCCACACCTTTTTATTAGCCGACTTTTAAAAGGAGGAGGTTCTCAATTCTACTGTAATTTGTGTTTTTTTGTCAAGGAAAGAAAAATGAGGGATGTGGTTACTTCGAGTTTACGATTTTGCTTAGTCCACTCAATAATTTAATTTAATAAAATAAAACTGACTACAAAATAATCTATACAAATAAATAAAATTGAAGTGCCTGTATGTAATGTAAAAATAACGGCCTTTTACTAAATGCATATGAAAGTATATACGGTACTTATAACAAAAAAAAATTTGTTTGTCTGTCTGTCTGTTTGTTCCGGCTAATCTTTGAAATAGCTGGGTCTATTTGGACGGGACTTTCAATGTCAGATAGCTGATGCTATGAGGAGTAACTTAAGCCACTTTTATATAAGAAAAATAATTAGTGTTCCGCGCAAAAAAAATTGAACCCCATGAATCCAATCGTAATAAATTCCACGCGGGTGAGTAGTCGCGGGGTGGGTTGGTAATAATTTCATTATTGATGCCTCAAAGAAATTTAAATTGATAAATAAAATCTTATATCGAATCTTGTCTAAGTGCTAAGAGGCTGTAGACTCGAATTTGACATCGAGCTTACGCCAGTCCACGATGGTTTTGGTCTGAAGAACCTCACCTGCGTGCTGGCCCAGCTGCGTTATGGCTGGTCTATGATCGAGTTAAGTTCTTAGATTGTTTTAATCGATGATATCGATAAACGAACATCTTTGAGTATCGCTACGACAAGGATGTCCGGTTGATGATTAGTAGCGAATGGGTAGCGAGTTAGAGTCTCAGATGCGATAACATCGAAGTTTAGTCGCTCCGTGAGATCGAACAATGCATTTCCATTGGGATTGCTTGTAAGCCAGTTCCAGGAGGAATACTTACTGTTGAGGCCTCCAGCTACTATATGATAAATTGATAGGGATTGAATTTATACCTCAATTCTATAACTGTGTAACCGCAATAACGGTCTCTCAATATTTGTTAAAATGTATATTTTTCTCTTTTCACCCGCAAACAAAATGTGTGGCAAAATATGATGTGTAAGAATAAAAAATGCACATGCAACGTGAACTGCTCACAGAGAAAATAATGTGACAGACAAACTTCGCGATGTTTCTGTAAGTTTCCGTTTTATTAAGTTTGCCACGAAATACTAACAAAAGAATATGTTTTATGAATATTGTTCAAGAAAATAATTTTTCAATTCAATTTAAATCTTTTAATTTTTTCACAATATCTAATACCACAACGCTTAATATACATTCAATACTATTTTAATGTCATTAGTTTGCCTTTAAATGCGTCTGCTTAATAGTATAAATAATATTTTAGTTTACTAAATATACTGCTATTACTATATTTGTTTACTAAATATACTAATTAACCCAACTTGAGTAAATTGCTCTAAACATAACAGGCAGCAATAATAACTAATAGTTTGTTTGCTATGTGAACCAACTTAAATTCCTGTTTTAATTAATATAAACAGCAAATAAACGTGGCCTAATGCTCAGATCATTTGATTAATAAGTTTGCGGGTTCTGACTTTAAATCTTATCTGGAGCCAAGAAATCGTTGTTATTGACTCTTATTTTGTTGGCATTGCACCCAAGCACACCTCTAAATGGACCTCATCGTTAAAATGTTAATTCAGATATAAAAAGGATTATAATAAAAAGTTTCACAGCCATTGTTATTAGTTATAAATTTAATATATAATTATATAATTTATTAAAAGTTATAAAGATAAAGTAATAAGTCAAATAGAACTGATAGATAAGGCGGCTATATGTTTCGGATTCTGAGGGACAATCCCGCAAAACTAATTATTATTGGTGCCTTGCGTGTCGGGCCACGCACAATGTAGGGTTCCGTAGTTTCCCCACACACACCTGCAGGAACTTGAAGGGACCTTCTTGATACTATAAGCATATAAGTAAGTTCGCGGTTTGACCGTTATGACCACTAATAATGAGCCTAAATAGGACGATTGTAACTGAAGCCTTATTTTCCAGTGGTATTCAAAAAAGATTTAAAGATTTTGGTTGACTATTACTCTTTAATTGGTTAAACGTACTTAGCTGTGATAGTTTTTCTTTTAACTTCATTATATATCCTGATGTCGTGCATATTTTCTCTAGTGTCCGACCGAAACAGGATTTTCAACCGAAACCGAAACGGAAAACGAACCTTCGGTCTGGGTGTCAGTTTCGGCCGAAACCGAAACCGAAACCGAACCTTATTTAGACATGTTCATTTTTTTAATTGTATTTTGGAATCTGCTATATTTTTTATACATATACAGATAGATAATGCATGTTAATGAAAAATGCTAACTGTAATAGTCATGCAGCAATATATTTATTTATTTTCAAGTAAAAATTAACAATTTAACGTTAAGAAATACTTTTTTAAGTCAATTTTGTAAAAAAGATCAACACTTACAGCCTTAAAAAGTTGCACGTTAATTGAGAACATATTTTACTGTGTTCACAATATTGTTAATATTATTCAATGAGAGCATTTACTTAATATATCACACTCACACACAATATACATGCACACACCTTAACAAAATTCCAGAAAATATACAAAACCTGCTCAAAGTTCAAAAACTTTAATAAACTAAGTTTGTATAAAAAGGGTTATTATAATATCAAGAAATTTATGGATGATAATAACCCCCCTATGGTGATCACAACCAAGCTATTTCTAATTTCTTTTTTTTGTTAATTGTGTTACATATATGATTGTAAGAGTGGCGTAACTACGTGTGGGCGAAGTGGGTCCTCGCCCACGGCCTCGTACTTAAAGGGGCCTCGCGAGACCCCCTAAAATGCGATGCCCCCAGACTTTACCACAGATAGCTAATTAATTTGATCATTTTTACCCTTGAAAAAGTGAAAGTGTGTTTGTTTGGGGCCTCGCAAGAAGCCCCCCTTAAATGCGACTGCGAGGCCTTTGAAACTACCTTCAAAGACCGTGATTGTTACATTGACGGAATACGAGACTTGTCAGGAATTAATAGATATCAGTAGGTATGTCGTGTCAAACCATATTTGGTAGGATCTATTGGGTAAGATCCTTGGGGAACGACGAGCAGGTACGAGGGTAACACTTAAAGTTCTTAAAAAATCAAAAACTGAACAAACTAGCAAGTTATTACTCTTATCATGTCTTTTCAAAATAGTGTCCATATACATCTTTTTTAAGAAGTTTTCTTTTATATTCGGAAATAAATAAAAATCGCAAAGTGCGAGGTCGGTGCTATAGGGCAGGTGACCCAGTAATTCCACGTCTGACGTTGCCAAGTAGTCGACTGTTTGCTTGGCAATGTGCAACGAGGTGTTGTCGTAGTGAAGGAGGATCTTACTGCGAAGTCGTTTCTCCCGAACTTTTTCCAAGACAAATAGCAAACAATTGTTAGTGTAGCACTCTGCAGTAATTGTTTTTCAATCTGCTAAAACCATTGTTGCGTAATGACCTATCCTTCCGAAGAACGAGGCCACCATCTTTTTTCTCCACCCTTCGACTTCTCTTTACTTTAGTTGGCAACTCCTCGGAAGGAAACACACAGACAGCAGACTGTCTTTTAGTTTCAAGATCATAACAATAAAAACAGCTTTCGTCACATGTAAGTATATTTTTTTATAGGATAAGGGTGACAAACGAGCACACAGTCCACTTGATGGTAAGTGGTTGCTGTGGCCCATAGATATCTACATCTACCTTGTATTACGAATCAAAATGCAGATGCGTTGTCACCCGTGAGGACTAAGATGGAATGCCTCGTTTCCAGTTAAAAGGGTCTCCGGTTCTCTACACTCACCATACGAAACACAGCAGCGTTAAGCTGCTATTTTACGCTGGTATTCTGTGAGAGCGTGGTCCGTCCCCGGTCGAGCCGACCCATTCGTGTTACAACCATAATATAGCTGCAGCATGGCTCTATCACGTATAAAACACAGCATTTGAGTCACCTCCATTGAATGTTTGAATCATTTCACGACAATCAACACGACGGAGTTTTTGGGCCTCTGTCAAGTTATGAGGTATCCACCGGGCACAAAGCTTCATGACTGCTAAATATTCATGGAGGATTTTGTGGATTTGACTCATACCGATGCCTTATCTTGCCCAAATCTGCTGATAAGTCACTTTTTGATCTCACACTCTATCACACGCCGCACAACACTGATGTTATCTTCAGTGGTAGCCGTAGAAGGCCGTCCCCATTGAGTTATACAAGACTAAATCAATGGCCGTCCCTCACGCAGATCATCGGTGAGATTAGTGCGACCACGGTTAAACTCATTAAACCAGTTATAAACAGTGGCACGAGGTGGGACTGCATCGTGAAAGGCCAACCGAAGTCTATCATATCTTTCTTGTTGACTTAAATAACATCGAAATTCATAAAAAATCAGTGTACGAAAATTTTCTCGCGTTAAATTCATGCTGATGTGACACAGACAATTTTCAATTTGGCGCCAAATCGTAAACAAATGACAAATTAATACACAATAATATTGGCATAGAGTTCCATTTTGAAAATTTGAATTTATTTTTTTATTATATCGTTTACAAGTGGCCAGTTCTAAAAACTTTCAGTGTCGCCCTCGTATGTCATGTCAATGCATGTTAGGTAGGATAGATCTATTAGGTAGACCCATAGAACGAAAGAAAAGGGGCCTCGCTGATGCAACTTCGTGCACGTTTATCTTAGTCCAGGCTACGCCTCTGATTGTAAGCTGTTATTAAAAAAAAGTCCCGCTGGGTTTCTTGCTGGTTCTTCCAAGGACAGAGGTTTTTTTCGAACCAGTGGTAATTAAACAAAAGAGTGACTTTCAATAAGTATTATTTCAAATCTATATTGAATAAAAAAGATTCTGTTTCTATTTCTGTATAATTATGAATAATATACGAATCACGAACTCATCCGAACGACGCACGATAATCCACGAACACTGAGGTTCGGCGCCGCCGAAGGTTCGGCAGGTTTTTTACCGAAACCGAAACTTTTACCGAAACTAGATTTTTTGCCGAAACTTTGCCGAAACTGAAACCGAAACCGAATCTTCGGTCGGTCACTAATTTTCACATCTCCTTAAACAGCGGTTTAGTTAGTAAAAGGGGGATACATGAATCTAACAAAAATACCACTTTAAGGCTATATTTCTCAAACGGACCTCTTAACCGGAAAAAGTTGTTATATCGCAGGATAACTAACACAACTAACACGATGGAATAAACGGGTAAAAATAGCCGCCCAAAATGAAAAAAATGTTTCTCTGGATTTACTTCATAACTTTGTAGGCGTGATAATAACTACAGGGTTATTTTACAAAGAGTAGCCAAATTTTAAACTTGAGTTCAAATATATAAATAATGTTATACCGTTATTGTTTTTTTTTGAAAATACGAGTGAGTAAAGTTTCTACTTTCATTTGAAATGATCCCAAATCGTATGTGATTTATGGACAACAACTACGCGTACACAGGCTTCTCTGTGTGCGATTCAATTTACAACGTTTATTGTCGACCGATCGAATGTGTGCGTGTATAGTAAAATAATGCATTACCACACATTTTTAATTTAAAAGAAAAAGGACAGAAAGTTTGAGATTTTTTGAAGTAATTTTTTTTATCATTTGCCTTATTCTGAACCTTCTTTGCAATTTTGGCTGGTTATTGCAAAATAACCCTGCATAACTCTACCAAATTATAGCGTTGTAACACCTAGGGTCTCTGAGTAAAACCCCAGATAGACTCACGGACGGACTTGGCTAAACTATAACACCTCCTTGTTGCGTCACTATAGAATCCTAAGAAAAGGCCGTTTAAAAGTCTAGTATAATCAAAATATAGACAAGGAGGAAATATATATTTTATACAAAGAAAATACACGGTGTGATTGCAGATAGATATATAGATACCAATACGCTAATCTCTGCTCCTCTCCACTACATTAGCGGTTTTTAGCCAATATATTTGTATTGATGGCCGATGAAAGTATAAATATATATATATATATATATATATATATATATATATATATTCTTTACAAAATAGATACGCAAAGCGCCTCTAGGCTTTACCGCGGAAAACACTACCCTCCAAACATGTAATAATTCAAATTATGTTTATACAAATATATAGACTGGAGATGGATTATTAGAAACATAGCTCAACTTAGTCAAAGATATTCTTGATCGTAAAGTTATGTTAATAATGGTGCACAAGTTCATTGCACAACACAATACCCATGTTGGAAAGCTTTTTTACTTCCCTGTTTTCTTTTAATCGATCGTAACATGCGACAGCACGTCTATTTAGTTGTTTGTCGTCAGAGAGAAGAGCTTGGTTACTACTGTCTCCATACTCTCTTGTCTACTCCATCAGATTACTATTTGTTTGGGTTGCTCAAGCAGTGTTTACAATGTGGATGGAGCCAGCGTAAAATAGCAGCTTATTGCTACTATGTTTCGTATATTATATAGTGTAGAGTAGGGTCTCCCCCTTTTTAGTGGATACGAAGCATCTTAATCCTCAGGGGTGATAGCGCATCTGCATATTGAATCTTAATCGAAGATAAATGTAGATGTCTTTGGGCTACAGTATCCACTTACCATTAAGTGGACCGTGTGCTCGTTTGTGATCTTTATTACATAAAAAAGGAAAAATTCAGTTCTTATAAACTATAATTAATATTATTACATTATATTAATACACTTGCTGTTTTTATTACTATGCTCTCCACAGTCGCATTTAAATCACACAGTTTAAAGTACTTATAAACATTGTAAATTACGCGTCTCTCTCCGCTATGGATTATTGATCCACTTTTATTCTTTCGAATAGGTGAGGTATTCATTTTCAAAATTTAATGTTGAACGAGTAACACGCAAAATACACAACCGTTTTGTTCGAAGGCCTGACTTCAACTGGTCATGGTCACTGTGAACTCTACTTTCTAATTTCTTGCATTTTAATTGGCTGCGGGGCGTGGCCAGGCCGGCGGACAAAGATGGCTCACTATTTCCTTAACGCGAACGGACTATAATGGCATTGAGTTACTACCATTGAAGTGGATGCAATTAGTAGATGCGAATTACAAAGATGATTAAACATTTTAAACTTACCTATTAATAAACGATTACACAGTATTTTTTAAACTTTTATGAACTGTTAGGCGAAAACTTTTATGATACATTAGGTTAATTGTTACAGTTATTTATTATGTAAAGAATGTGTGTCCTTTCTATTTATTTATGTAGACATAAAAACACTTATATAGTAAGTCCGTGCGAAAGTTAAAGTTAAAGTTATAGCCTACTACGTCCCACTACTGGGCACAGACCTCTTCTCATTTCTGAGAAGGTTTAGGGCTAGGAAAAGTCCGCCGCACTGTTCCAATATTTTTTTTAATTTCTAAGACATACTGTTTTCCTCACGATGTTTTCCTTCACCGTAGAGCACGTGATCATCAAAATCATCACTTAAAACTGTAATTAACAATTTCATTGGTACCGGCCATAGAATACTATATAATATGTATTATAGTATTCTAGGGTGCCGACGGAGTTTAAACCTGCGTTGCTCGCGTGCTGTGATATTTACACCGAGCACTTAGCCCCTGAGCTTACACGGTTTCGTGCAAAGGTACTTACTACCTATGCCATAATAATTTATTAAAATATCTTTGAGTAGTTATTTTTCGAATGTGAATCAGATGCACGTGATGCATTTTGATGATTGAAAAACGAAGATCTGACGACTAATTGACCGCGAATTTTGTATCTTAAAACCTAATAATCCAATCCAACTATCTGATTATCAGCATTATCAGTCTGAAGTGTTTATGTCCAGCAGTAAAAATGGTGATGATGTGGAATGTGATGAATAAGATGTCTTCGTCTCCGTGGCGCAGTGGCTTAGCAATGAGTTATTGTGCTAGGGGTCGCGGGTTCGAATCCCGCACGGAACAAATATTTGTATGGCCTACCGATAATTGTTCCGGGTCTGGATGTTTGTCCTCGTGCAATTTATGTTTGTAAACTGCCTCCACGATACAGGAGAAAATCCTAGTGTGGGGGTAACGTTTTTAAAAAAGAAAAAAGAAAAAGAAGAAAATAAACCGAGTAATGAATAAGTATTCTTTATTTAAATCATTTAATACCAACACTATTTTCAATTTAACTTCAAACATATTATATTGTATTCTTGATGATTTTGTTTGTATCTATACATAAAACCTATACCTAATACCTATAAATAGTAAAATAATATTATTCAAACCTCGTATGAGTATTATTGTTTCAGTATATTGTCTAGCTCAAAATGTCACAACGTTTTAAATGACGCGACGTACCGTTTCAATTTATTTTCAATTTGCCACTGTCAATAACAAGGATGAAACAATTTTAATTTAGAAATTTATTATTGCATACAAATAAATTGAAACTCCATAAACCAAAATAAAAATTTTGCAGTGGTTCAAACATCACATTATTTAATAAAATAATCATTAAATACGATAAATTAATTTGTCAAGAGAACTTCTTCTGCTTATTTAAACAATTCTCTCATCAATTCAATTATTATGTTTTCGCAAATGTAAAGAAGATCTGTCGTAATCGCCACTCTTGACGGGCTGGTTCGTGTTATAGTCTATATATATATAATATACTAGCTGGCCAGGCCGACGTTGTTCTGCCCTTTCCAACGAAACTTCTCATAAAAAAAATCCTTAAATTCGCAATAAAAAATATTGAAGGTCATTTATCGGGATAAAAATGTCCTATCTCTCAAGTTTGATCAAACTGAATACAGTGTGCAAAATTTCATTGAAATCAGTTCAATATTTTAGATATTTTATATATAAAGATCATTATCATCATCATCATTACAGCCCTTCACAAGTCCACTGCTGAACATAGGCCTCCCCCAAAGAATGCCACAAAGCACGGTCTTGAGCTACCTGCATTCATCGACTTCCTGCATGTCTTACCAGGTCGTCACTCCATCTCGTGGGGGGACGCCCTACACTTCGCCTACCGGTACGAGGCTGCCACTCGAGAACCTTTCTTCCCATCGGTTGTCAGTTCTTCGAGCTATATGGCCGGCCCACTGCCACTTCAGCTTACTAATCCGTTGGGCTATGTCGGTTACTCTGGTTCTACTGCGGATATCCTTATTTTTAAGTTTATCACGCAGAGAAACTCCGAGCATAGCCCTCTCCATAGCTCGCTGAGCGACCTTGAGCTTCCTCATACTGCCAGCAGTGAAGGACCACGTCTCGGTTCCGTAAATCATCACTGGCAAATATAAAGCTATATATATATCTTAATACACTCTTATTTAGTATTTTATCCTGGATCTTCGTTGTAATTATATTTCATTACAATATAAGTATTACTTTCTTTATCGATTGTTTTCCTACAATAATTTCATACAATGTCATAGCATTCGAGGGGTGAGAAACTGGTGACTTGTACTACAGGCTTATACATGCCTACTTCAGGCACCAGCTTTTCACATAATAGAATTCTGTATATGTACTCCTAGATTTACATTGCTTTACTTTATGTTATGTGAGAAGATAAATAAAGAGTGTGTACGCTTTTCTTGTAACATCCAAGACAATTTCTTCGTGATTGTTTGGCCTTTTCTTCGTTTTTTCTTTTTTGAACACCCCTTTTATTTGTAATATTTGGAAAATTTTTGTTGTCCGACAGAGTGACCCGCGTGGCGCAATTGAAATAATTATTCCGTTCAGGCCACGTCGGACTAATGTGTTCGTCCGTAGTATATAAGCTTTATATACAAGCTAACACTATGTAATAACACCGTAGGCTTATAATTATATCTTAACTAAACGTAATATAATAAAATAGGGGTGACGATTTTTTGAAAGTTTTCTAAATTCTCTTTGGCAACTGAAAGAAAAACGTGTTAAATTGGAATGAAGTGTAATTTAGCATCCCGAAAGTTATTTTAAAAATAGTCACTAGCTCACCCTATATTTCTATAGAATATGTAGGGCAACACCATCGTAATTACAGCTACTGGAAAATCCACGGTAAAACATTAGTCTTTCCAATAGATACCCTTAAAACAAATACGACGCTGTTCTAATTCCACTTTAATATTCCGGTAAGGATGTCCTAATTCCACTCCAGTTTACAGATCAATCAATTACCCTTTTGTTGCATATTATACATCCTCGTTACAAATTCTATCACACAGAAAAACCACGATCATACGTTTTCTATATCTTGTTGAATTACTTTTAGCTTTCTTACGCGATTGCATTGAAGGACCGTGGCTCGTGTCCTCGTAAGTCATCACTGACAATATGATATACTAATTTATGACAGTTTGTATCGTTATTTACGGTATTGTGGCGCAAAGACATGTCCGCAACAAATCTTATACTCTTTTTTTATAGATTAGAATTAGAAGTGACAAATGTGCACGCAGTCCATCTGATTGTAAGTGGATGCTGTAGCAAAAAGACATAGTTACACGTACATCTATCCTCGATTAAGAATCAAAATGCAGATGTGTTGTTACCCCTGAGGACTAAGATGGAGTACCTCGTTTCCAGTGAAAAGAGTCTCCGGTTCTCTTCACTTACCATTCAAAACACAGCAACATAAAACTTCTATTTTACGCTGGTACTTTGTGAGAGCGTCATCCTTCTACGGTCGAGCCGAAACATTCGTGCTACCAACCATAATTGGGGTTTAGTGAAGCGTAGCTTTGGCAAACCTATCTTAATTTAAAATTGTGAGTTATATGGGATGCGAATATATGTCGCACTTCCCCGATGACGGTTAGAATTGAGCAAACAGATAATAAATAGCTTGATTTGTATGTATTATACAACTATTTTTATGTATATAATCTGTGTATTTTTACTGTATAATTGATATGTGCTCCTTTAGTAATTTATTTGTTCTTTTTTTACTGTTGATCACGTTTCCTATTGAAGTATTAATATAAAGAAGCGAAGAGAAAAACGATATCTGCCAGCCAACTTGACCCAGACTATTTGTCGCCCGGGTGTCCTTGGAGTGAATACTGAAAAGTACGAGTAGAGGAGCTATTACGTAAACCACTACCTAGTAAAATAAATGATTAAGTATGTTTCCAGCTATTTCCGATGCAAACGTTGATTTAAAACCACAATTTAAGCTTTCACAACCTATACTAGTTAAGTCCGAGAACCCAATCTTCCTTGAATTATTTGTTATTTTTATATGTTTCAGACTCAGATGTTTTGTAAAACTATTTAATTGCTAGAAAGTATAGACCTAGGATTATTTTGGGGTATACATTTTATGATAATGCATTTATAAAACTGAAAGTACTTTTTTGTAAACTATCTCTAAGAAACAAGGACAAATACAGTGTTGTAGTCATTCAAAATGCATTTAACGATCATTGTTTACTCGGGGCTAGATGTTTATGCATTACATACGAGAGTACAGAGAGGGAGTTGCTATATTATGTACGAGAAGTAATTACGAGAAGTCTTACAGCAATAGATCCAGACATTTTTATCACAATAGGTATTACGTAAAAATAACTAACTAATATAGTTAACTAACTAATATAGTTTTTTTTGATATTCACTGTGTTGACTTCTATATCACTTGAGTATTTCAATGGACTTATTTTTTCTTAACTATTAAAATTATCGCTACATTTTTTCTTTTTCTCTCTCATTTTAGGAAATTTTTTTGTAATCATCACGCTTTGCTTGGATGGATTAGAGGAAAGCCAGTTGTCTTTTTTTTCTTTACCTTCGACAGGAGTTTCCGCTGCCAGCGTTAATATTATAAAGTAGACGGTCTAAAATTGTATAAAGCGTAGGCCAGCGTGACACTGTATGTCGCGGGTTTAGTTTCCTGGAAAAAGAAATTTTTATGATTAAAAATATTTTTTATAACTTCTAATGTTTTATAGTAAGTTGGTGGACATTAACACGTCTTCTAAATTAGTTTTAAATATCTAAGATGTTAGCGACGGCAAAAAGTGATTGAAAAAATAGTAACAAACCTAAGTGAAAGGTGCAGTAGTGTAATTCTACAACATGTTTACAACTCTTAGTATTATAGTATAGAGCATCGTTTTGTAGTAATTAAGAAAATAACCCTTATTGTACAACACAAAGCCGGCCAATCTGAGCGCGACACGTTATAGCACAATCGAGCTTTTAGACCTGAAAATAATGTAATATAATTTTTATGATCTAAAAGAGTTGTAAACATAGTATTTAATTAGATTAGGATTTATAAATTATGGAAATAAAATAATATTTAGCGTGATGTAAATTACTTCACACCTATAGTAAAATTAAAGAATGCAGCATGGCTCTATCATACGTGGTAGAGCCATGCTGCAGCTATATTATTAGTATAGTTGTAGCACGAATGGGACGGTTCGACCGGGGAAGGATCACGCTCTCACAGAATACCAGCGTAAAATAGCAGCTTAACACTGCTGTGTGTCATATGGTGAGTGTAGAGAACCGGAGACCCTTTTTACTGGAAAAGAGGCATTCCATCTTAATCTTCACGGGTGACAACGAATCTGCATTTTGATTCGTAAACGAGGATAAATGTAGATGTCTATGGTCCACAGCAACCACTTACCATCAGGTAGCCTGTGTGCTCGTTTGTCACCCAACCCCATAAAAAAATCAATGTACCCAAATATTGTGAAAATTAGGTTTTTTTTGTTAATAACTTTTTACATAGTTAATATATTAAGAAACCTTTATGATGTTCTAATAGATAAGTAAATTACCGGTCTAATCATGTACTACATGTAAATTAGCGTAAGAATTAATCGTATATAGAAAAATTGTAAATTATGATAATTGTTTAGTGAAAATATCGAATATAAATCACAAGAATATGGCAAAAGTTGCGTTACCAGGTGTCCGAATATATAACAAACTTCCTGGCGAACATTAAACCCTAAATATTACATTGTTCAAAAATAAATTGTACAAATGGCAAAAAGAAAATAATTTCTATAGCGTAAAACAATTCTTGTATAAAAAATTTACTATGTTTTAGATAATATATTGTTTAATTTTCATTTTAATTATTGTTATCGCATTGTTACAATATACCTTTAATTTAGTTATGCGACTTTTTACTAGGTATTGAAATTGACGATGCTCAAAATTGACATTTAAGTAATTATTATAATATTATTTGTCGTTGTTCTATTTTTACCTAAATCAGGTGACTAATTGTATTTTAAATAACTAAGAAAATATTTGACATTGTGAAAAAATATTTGCATGCTATGTAAAATAAGCAAAATATGAGCGCTCGTTTTTACATGTGAATAACATTTATACCATGTTTTGCGCAAATAAAGATTATTATTATAATGATGGGGTATCTATATAGTTTTCTCATCTGGTTGGGCTGTATAAATATATAATTGTAAATGAAAATGATAAACATACAAATATCAACAAAATAAAATAAATACATAAAAAATACATAAATAAATAAAAACCCAACCAGATGGAAGCCCTCGGCAGGGGAGACCAAACGGCCGAGGGTTAGGGGGAGAGGGAAAGAAACCGGCGGACGATGCGGGCGGTATCGAGGAGCACCGCCTTCTGCATTTGAGCTTGGAGCGGTCCGTCACGGAGTCCCAGTCGCCTCAGATGACCCGAGAGGCTGACTGGGATTAACCCGTTCGCAGAGACGACTACAGGTATAATTTCGGCCGGCAATCCACCCCACATGTCGGTCACCTCGTGAGCCAGGTCCAGATATTTAGTCAGTTTATCTGTTTCGGCTTTCACGAGGTTCTCGTCATAAGGAATGGTAATGTCGACCAAAAATATCCTTGACTGTGCCCGGTCCATCAGCACAATATCAGGCTTATTCGCAAGAATAGTCCTGTCTGTGATGATGGCCCGGTCCCAGTAGAGCCTGGCGCGGTCATTTTCGAGCACGGCTTCCGGCAAGTACTTATAATACGGCAATTTCCGATCCACGAGACCGTATTTAAGAGCGAGCTCCTGGTGTAGAATCCTGGCTACTAAGTTGTGCCTGTGCAAATACTCAGAGTTAGAAAGCGCCGAACAACCGGAGATGACATGCCTAAGTGACTCACCGGGATGGCGACAAGCTCGACAGACGTCAACGGTGCCATCCTTTAGGATGTATTATAATTATTATTATTAGACGCAGGCAATGGCAAGCGGTTCACTTTAAAGTAAAGCTCCGGTCTACCCAAGCACCTCTGGGCCCGGTAACATTGTTGTTCCTCGTCCGCAATGTCAGATATGCGCAAGCGATGCTCCGTGCAGTCCTGACATCCAAGCTACCTATGAAAACCAAATTCAAAATTTACAAACCCTATATAAGACCGAAGCTTATATACGCCGCTCCGGCCTGGTACGCGCTCTTGAGCGATGGACAAAGGCAGTGGCTGCAGGCCCAGCAGAACCTAACCCTACGGACCATCGTCGGTGCAGGTCGCTACGCCCAGAACGACGTCATAGCGGTCGACCTCAAGATGGAGACGATAGAATAGTTTGTGGTCCGGCTGTCGCGCGGTATGTTCAACTGCGCTGACAACAGGCCACACCCATATCTCAATTACTTCGCGCCGCTACATGCCCGACCATCGGACGGGCGACCTTTACCAAGAGAACTCCTCCCTACATAGATTAGGGAGTTGAGTAACAGCGCTCAATATTACTGATTGACTAACTAAGACATTTTTAATTTTGACATCATTATGCAGCGACTAAAAATCAGCTCCCAGGACCGGCCCATAGAAGTGGGCCGTGAGCAGAACCCGGGCAATGGGGGAGATGCCCCGAGGCCCGAAACCTGCTGGGTAGTACAGCAGATGACAACGTAAGGTAACATTTTAGTAGCTAGTAACCAGTGATAACAGAAGCAGATAGTAGCAGATTTTACTAGTAGTAGTAAGTTACTATCGAACATCTTGAAGAAATAGTCAACTGAAGAAATCATCTGAAGAATGGAATCTTGAATAATAATAATATAAATATGGAATCCTTCTTATAAAATACACATTGACAGAATCGAGCGTATTTAAAAAACTTCACTCGATTCATCGCTTAAAAATTTCAAAACTGTCCATACTATACTGACTATAAATCTAGGCTTTCTCATCTCGAAATGAGTTCGCTGGCAGACCGACGAAAACTTTTAGACCTAATGACGCTACATAAACTTCTACACGGTAAGTTAATTTCACCAAGTTTATTGCAGCAAATGTGCCTTAAAATCCCCTATCATATCCCTAGACACCCAATTACCAATTTATTAAATATTCTCTTCAATAGAACCAATCTTGGTAAGTTTACACCGTTAAATAGATATATGCGAACTTATATAACTTATATTATAAGAGCTTAAACAATCATGACATCGACATCTTTAGCGACCCCGAACGTGTATTCAAAAGAAAATGTAAAGACTTACTATTACCTACCTTGCCCGATTAATGATTCTAAACTATTATTTATTGTAATTTTATTTTACTGGATGTGGTGCTTTTGCTTAATTAGTTTGATTTGTGTTTGTTTAGAGTTTATATGTATGTTGTTTAGTTTTTTTTCATATAATGATGTATACACCTGTAAAGACATATCCTTTGTCTAAAAAAGTTGTATTTCGTTCGTAACAATGCATATTGATATTGTCGATGGTGTATCTATCTAAATAAATAAATAAATAAGAATATAGTGACCAACCGATATAGAACAATCGTATTCAACAACCAATAGTCAGAAGATTTCCGCCGAACAGTTGAGCAGTCGAACCGCTGGCCAATGGCTTGAAATTTGTGTTCTACAGTTCTTGCATTTTGATTGGACGTCAGTCCACAGTACCCCAGCTGCACCTAAAAAGACGGCAGTAGACGTATCCGCCGAAACCTATAGGTATAAAACGTGAGCGACTCGCGAAGTATCTTGGGCAACATTTACTCCCGAACTTCGCTCGTCTGGCACATATTATATTTTTGAATTATTATTGCTCGCGTACTATGAAATTTAAGGCTGTGTCAGTTTCTTCAAATAACATCATCGTTCATTATTACAGCCTATCACAAGTCCACTGCTGAGCGTAGGCCTCTCTCAAGGAATGCTATAAGCCACGGTCCTGACCCACCCGCATGTATCGACTTACTACATCGCTTATCTGGTTGTCCGCCGTACATTTCGCTTACTGGTACGAAGTTGTCACTCGAGAATCTTTCTTCCTCAAAATTCAACAAGCATACCTTATTATAATCAGTAACAAAATACATTCAATTATAATCTTGTAAATAAGCTGTATTTAATATGCTAAATACTTTGAGTAAAGGAGCTTAAATGTACCCTCTAAACTTTGTACGTAACTCACAGACTGATTATTATTAGATAACGCCTTGAATTTATACATTAAAATACAGGTTTACGCACGTTGTCGGTTCTTCGAGCTATATATGAGCCCATCGGAGCTGTACAGTAAGTCCTACTGCGGATATCTTCATTACTAAGTCTATCACGCAGAGAAATTCCGAGCATAGCTCCATAGCGCGTTGAACGCAAGGTCATTTCCTCATATGACTAGCAGTTAACATCTCAGATCCTTGTGTCATGACTAGCAATACGCAATAGTTGGACACTCTTGTTTGCAATGTAGAAGTAACTGATTTTCTATTTTTGTAAACACATGGTAAAAAGAAACATTATTATAATGAAATCTAAGAAGATAGGTGAAATAATATTGCTAAAGTAATATTTAATATATATTTATCATTTTTATATATTTATACAGTCTAATCAGTTTAGAAATCTAATATTTTATATAATAATATTATATAAATAATGATAAAAAGAAAAAAGTTACGAAGAGACGCCCCCAGTCCCCGGCGGCCCCGTTATTTCTGACTACGGTGGCGACCACGGTAACGGCGGGGCAGGGCAGTATTCGCGAAATTACGGTCCATCTTCTCGTTAGGTATACCTCAGTACTTGAAAATGAGACTACAACCAGTGTGTGTTGCCAGTGATGACCTATGGAACTGAGACGTGGTCTTTCACTGCTGGCCGAATGAGGAAGCTCAAGGTCGCTCAGCCAGCTATGGAGGGAGCTATGATCGGAGTTTCTCTGCATGATAAACTTAGAAATAAGGATATCCGCAGTAGAACCAGAGTGACCGACATAGCCCAACGGATTAGTAAGTTGAAGTGGCAATGGGCCGGCCATATAGCACGAAGAACTGACAACCGATGGGGAAAAATGTTCTCGAGTGGTGGCCTCGTACGCGCGGACAAAGTGTAGGGTGTCCTTCACTAGATGGAGTGACAATCTGGTAAGACTTGCAGGAAGTCGGTAGATGCAGGTGGCTCAGGACCGTGCTTTGTGGCATTCCTTGGGAGAGGCCTATGTTCAGCAGTGGCTTTTTAATGATGATGATAATGATGATGAAGGATAAAAAAGAACATAGTATAATTTATTTAAAATGAATATAACATCATAACTTATACCTATATTATACATTTTATACGTAATTTATAAAATGAACGGCATTTTATAATATTCAATATGTTAGTCTACTATAGTGAAATCAAAAAAGGCACGTATATCAATTTACAATACTGTGTTGGTCCCTACTTTTAATGAATGGTTATGAAAGTTGGGTGTGGCAGAAAATGCATGATAGTAAAATTAATGCTGTAGAAATTCGGTCATTGAAAAGTATGTTAGGGGCGGCTCTGGATGAGATAATAACATTTTAATACTGTAATGTCCTTGCTATTCAAGGAATACGGAAAGGGTTTATTTAAAGAAACCGAAACCGTAAACGATCATTTATTCACACAATACAGGCTAACCGTAGAAACCGTTATTATTATCTACCGACATAATATGCTACATCCCTCCACACTTAGATTACAACGTAATATACAATATATAAACAGTTACAACAAATGCTTAAGTAGTATAACTAATGATTTAGAAGTACCACATTTTTCTTGGGAAGCAAACAATTATGTTTTATGTATAACTGATGGACATGTTGTGCTTACACAATTTAGTATAAAATAAATCAAAACGACTATAGTACAATACATACATTGTTTTATGTATAATAAAAAATTGGACATTAATCACTCGACTTTAACACCTCTCCTCCACGTTTATTATGAATACACAAAAAATAATCATAAAAATAATCATAATCATATGTAAAGTTAAAGTAAGTATAAATATTATAAAATTAAGCGTTAAGGTGGTTTTATAGCGCGGCTAGATTGAGTCGCGCGTCATTCGTTGTCAGCCTGCTAGGTAGGGAAATTAGACTTAAAAAGAAACAGTAGTAACATGACGGGTAAGGGGAAGGGGAAGCCCCCCACCCCCCGCGTTAGGAAACCCCCGGATCGCCCGGGGATATTGGATAGGCCATTGTTGGTTAAGAAAGTCTCGAATCCAGAGCGATCAAGGATCGTGAGCTCTTTTAGCCACATAGCGAAGACCACTAGGAAGCCTACTTCGTTGCCTAAGGAGCCCGCATCGAGCGCCGCGCTTGCGGTCACCGCGCCTGAGTGCACGAGCGAACGCGAACCGACGCCCCTACCGCAGCGGGCGAAGAAGTCGGCCAGCAGGCACACACCACCGAAACTGAAGCGTCCCTACACGAGAAGAGGCAATGCGTCGTGGCTTCGAACTCGTCAGGATCTTCATTTTCCGACGACGAAGACTTACTACCAGCGGTTGAAGTTAGGACGTATAACTCGCCGCCGAAATCACCGTCTCCAAGAAAACCAACCCCTCCTAGCTACCCTGACCGACGTAGCAACGCGGCCGGGTACGAGCAGGGGGGGGGGAGGAATTGTATGGCTGGGGTAGCACCACGTATGCTGCCCTAGCTCCCTCGGATGGACAGCCAACAAACCCGTCTGGATTGCCAATGGACGATGGACAACGTCCATCAACTAGTTACGCACAACTAGCAGTAGTCCCAGCAGTACCAAGGAAGGTGGCTGAAGCCCCAAAACCAGAGGAGGAAACCGGGAAAGGAAGATATCCTCCGATTATTGCGGAATGCCTCCCGAATAGGACGAAGCACTTCGAGGTGCTCAACAGAAAGTTGGGTCATGCTCCGAATGCTCGTCCATTCGGGCAGGGGATGCGCTTTTCCCCCCAGAGCCCGGAAGAATTCCGGACCATCTAGAAATACCTCATTGGTTTATCAAAGGAAATACCAGCCATGTCCTGGTACTGCTACACCCCCGAAGAGGAGAAGCCCACAAAAGTGGGCATTAGGGGGCTGCCAGTAGACACGGACACGAAACCAATAGGGCAAGGTATCCAGGCGTTAGGATTCGCGATACGCTATGTGAAGGCAATCCCTCCGTGCAGAGGCAGGCTTAGATGCCTGTACTTCGCGCAACTGGACCACCTAAGCCAAGAATGACTAAACGACTTGTATAAAATTAACGAATTACTATACATGAGAGGAGTCGTTATTGAAGCCTGGCAAGGACGAGTAGGCCCAGCACAGTGCCACCGCTGCCAGGCGTTCGGTCACGTCTCCTACAACTGTTTCCGACCCATTAAATGTGTCCGTTGCGCGGGGGAACACGCTGCAAGGGATTGGCACGAGGGGTAGAGATGAACCACCTACATGTGCAAACTGCGCCAAAAACCATACTGCCAATGATCGCAGATGTCCGGTTCTGAGGAAGATCGCTCGGAAGCAAGGGATCACATTTCCGGACTTGCTTCCGAAAGCGCCAAATCAGATTCCGGAGAGTCGTCCGAGGACTAAAGTTGATGAAGAGGGATGGACAACTATGAGAGGGAAGGGGGGGAGGCAATCAGCCCCCCCCCCCCGCAGCCACAGCAACATCAACCGATGGAAGTAATAGATGCACCGCAAGAAAAAGTAACCACCGGAGCGACTCTCCAGCCTCCCGCTAACGACGCTACAGAGCGCCTAGCACCTAAAAAGAAAAAGCGGGGGAGAAGGAAGAAGAGCAAAAAACAACAGCCTCCTCAAGCCGTTACCTCTACCCCCCCTCCAGCGGTCACGATAACCTCCCAGGCATAGGTTACCGTCAAGGATGCAAGGATCACCGTAGGTAGAGCACCAGAGAGGACTCTACCGGAACATAGAACCCGCTCTACAACTAGAGCACGCTCTACCATACGTAAACAGACCCAAGCCCAGCCGAGACAAGAGCCAACCTAGAGCTAGAGCCAACCTAAGCTAACCTAGAGCCAACCAACGAAGAACACCATCTGCCGACCTCAGCAACATGGACGCCATCCACAGACTGGTCGGCCTAGCCATAAAGGTCGGCATGCAAGTCCTGGCCGATATAAGAGCCGGGACGGAACCCATAACAGCAATCATGAGAGCGTTGGCGCAACTACTGGCCCGGCATTACGGAGGCGAGTAACCTGCGCCTACTATACTGAAATCCAGACGGTATACAACAGAAGATCCATGAACTCCGCACAGTCGCTCAGCAGCAGGACATACAGGGGATATTGCTGGGAGAGACAAAATTGAATCCATAAACGCATCTTAATCTGCCAAACTACCACATTTATAGAAGGGACGAGGTCAATCCTCAAGGGACCGCCTACAGAGGCACGGCGGTTCTAGTGAGGAGAGACATCGTCCATCAAGAACTAGACCTGCCAACATATGAAACGATGCGCATCTACGCAGCATACCGCCCACCAGGGACACCATTCTGCTCCTCAGACGTCCGGACGGTAATGGAAGGCGAAACACCAACCATCGTCGCAGCCACCGTTTGACGCTCAGGGGCCAGGAAATCACTTACGAAAAGGCCGTGACGTACCTGGGGTGCCGGATCGACCGGATGCTACGCATGACCGCGCACGTCGATCTCGCCGTCCGCAACGCCAGATGTGCGCGGGCGGCGCTCCGTCCGGTCCTGGCATCCAAATTACCACTAAAGACCAAGCTCAAAATCTACAAAGCATACATCAGATCAAGATTCATATATGCTGCGCCGGCCTGGTACGCGCTCCTAAGCGATCATCAGAAGCGGCGATTACAGGTCCAGCAGAATATGTCACTACGGACCATCCTCGGTGCAGGTCGCTACGTCCAGAACGACGTCATCGCGGCCAACTTGAAGATGGAGACAGTCGAGCAATTTGTGGCCCGACTATCGCCCGGCATGTTCGACCGCGCCGATAACGGGCCACACGAACACCTACAAAATTTTGTACCTCTTCACGCTCGACCTCCGGACGGGCGACCTCTGCCAAGAGAACTCTATAGCGATTAGGGAGTCGAGTAACAACCCTCAATGCCACAGATAGGCCAACTCAGACGCCTGGCTGCATTAGCCGCCTGGCCATATTAACTTTACAAGACAACCTGGATTACCTCAGACCGAATTAGGCGCCTTTTTCAGGCATTGGCCGAATTAGGCGCCTTTTTCAGGAAAATGGCCATATTATGCCACTTTTTCAGGCGGTGGCCATATTACCCGCCGTCATGATATTTTTTTCATGAATTTTTAAAATTGACCACAGCGACCGGGGAATCAAACCCGCGTCGCTGCTTCAACTGACAAGGCCATAACGGCTCCCACGACCAGTGCATAATGATGCACCGCGAGGAGATTCTGGGCAAAGGGGGCATGCCCCGAGGCCCGATACCAGCTGTGTACTTTAGCATACACGCAGACGACTACGTACGTAGGTAACATTGTTGTTCCTCCTCCACAATGCCAGATATGCGGGAGCGACGCTCCGTCCAGTCCTGACATCCAAGCTACCTATGAAAACCAAATTCAAAATTTACATACTCTATGTATAAGACCGAAGCTTATATACGCCGCTCCGGCCTGGTACCCTCTTGAACGACGGACAAAGGCAGTGGCTGCAGGCCCAGCAGAACCTAACCCCACGGACCATCGTCGGTGCAGGTCGCTACGCCCGGAACGACGTCATAGCGGTCGACCTCAAGATGGAGACGATAGAAGAGTTTGTGGTCCGGCTGTCGCGCGGTATGTTCAAGCGTGCTGACAACGGGCCACACCCATACCTTATAAATTTCAAAACTGTCCATACTATACTGACTATAAATCTAGGCTTTCTTATCTCGGAATAAGTTCGCTGGCAGACCGACGAAAACTTTTAGACCCAATGACGCTACATAAACTTCTACACGGTAAGTTAATTTCACCAAGTTAATTGCAGCAAGTGTGCCTTAAAATCCCCTATCATATCCCTAGATACCCAATTACCAATTTATTAAATATTCCCTTCAGTAGAACCAATCTTGGTAAGTTTTCACCGTTAAATAAATGTATGCGAACTTATAACAGCTTAAACAATCATGACATCGACATCTTTAGCGACCCCGAACGTGTTTTCAAAAGAAAATGTAAAGACTTACTATTACCTACCTTGCCCGATTAATGATTCTAAACTATTATTTGAGTTGTAAGACATACGAAAATACAAACATACACCTTTGTGGATCTAACACCACGTCCACGAGTAAGCGTAACCTTAAACGGACCAGCAAAATCTGAACCAGTGTTCATAAAGAGCTTTGCGGATTGTGTTACACGACAAGACCTATGTTCTGCCATTTCTGGAAATGACGGCTAAGAACGAACTCGAAAACAAGGGATACATTTATGTACCCGATTGCGAACTAAGTTACGTGCGGACAGGATTAAATAGGATAGTTTTGACGCAAAATAGACATCAACAAATCTGGAGGATAATCAACTGATAAATTCAAAATATGATCCTTACACGGTAAACAATAGGGTGTCGTTGTGCAAAATTTAGATTGGAGTTAGATAAACGACCGTCCTTTAAGAATGGTTTTAAGCGTTGAAACCTACGACTACTAAGCAACCCTGATTGTAGCCTTGCAATCTCATCGGCAAAGTATAAGCGTTGAAGTTTTGAAATATTAATAATTCTGCATAGTCGTAACCGGCTGCGGTGATATAACGAAGTGACGGCAAAAGCTTTGCAAAACGACAAACGTAAATTACGCTACGCAATAAGTTCGACCAGGAAGAGAAACGACTTGCTAAAATAATGATTGGAGAAACTTTACTTGAAGTATTCGCAATCAGAGAATGTTTCTTCTCTTCCTGTGAGTTGTGATATTGAAGTGGGGCTAAAATCAACTATGGGCCATTTCAAGGGTTCTAACTGAATCCAAGAAGGTCCATGAAACATGATCTATAATTTGCACCGAAGTAAGTTCAGCCGACAAAGAGTCGGTAGGATTTTCTACATCGGGCACATAATAGAAATTTTGCGACATCAACTCGCTTTGTATCCTGGCTACTCGATTGATGATAAAAGTATCAAACATAAAGCAACTGTTGAATCCGAAAAGGCAAATATCTTATCGACATTGATGCGGTTATTGCATTCATTAACAATAGTTGTAACGAGCTTGGCAAGAACTAAAATTGCGCAAAGCTCAAGGCATGCGAGAGACGCAACCTTACGAGGGGAAACTTTTAATTTAGCGCTAATAAGGCTGACCAATGAAAGTGGAAATATACAACGCTCCCGTAAGCTTTCACGCTAGCGTCTGCGAAACCAACTACAGTTACGACGCTATCTTTAGTGATATTTACATGATGCGGTATTTTAATTTGACTTAGTAAGGGAATTCTTCCCTAAAGCGTAGCCATGAACGAACAACTTCTTCAGGCGGTGTGTCATCCCAATAACATTCACACTACCAAAGTTGTTTAATCAAAAGTTTAGCATACAATACCATAGGCGCTGCAAATCCCATAAAGTCCCATAACCTAGCAACACATGATAGTATCGTACGCTTTGTGCAGGTCTCAGCGGGCTTTTCTACTTTAAGACTAAATACATCTGGTTTAGGCGACCAACACAAATCGAAGACCTTTTGCAAATCAGAATCGTCAAATTCCTTTACGTCCGAAAGACCATTGTGACATTAGGACTGTATCCAAAGGGCGGCTGACGCTGGTGGGGCCGCGGATGTGTGCGAAAGCGTTCCCGTGGCCGTGGGGTTTTAGTCGGTGTGAGTCCGACATAACCCGTCCTTGCCCCCGCGAAGCGGGGCGTAGGCGTTTCCTCATGTAAAAAAGGACTGTATCCAAAACAATACGTGAGTTACTTGTCCACTTGATAAGGTGAAATTGACCTGCTTTCATAAGTGTTATAACTTTGGCGGTGATTGAGATGGCTTTGAGAACTGAGTATACGAAATCGTCCAATAGAGACCACTCTCAATTGCTTCCCTAACTTTAGGATAAGTAAATAAATAAGGATGTCATTAAGGGAGACGCGGGTGCTGGTTTTGGTACTAACATCAAGTACTACAAGTAACTTAGATGTAAGTTTGTCTTTCCTAATGACACCATGGTGAGGTATAAAATATGACGGCGTCTTTAGTCTTTTAAGGAAGGGCTATATAGCGCAGGCAATATATAGCCCTTCCTTAAGTATTCGTTAATAATATCGTCATAAGCTTCCTTTAGTTTGGGTGAAGCAAATATCATGCGCTCCAAATAATAGGAACGTTTCTCTGCCATCTGACGCAAATCTACCACATATTGACCACCTCGATTACGAGATCACAGTTGTGCAAACATAAATTTCCTCGCATAATCATCAGGGTTAAGTATGAGTGGAACGTTTACTTCCTCAATTTCCCAAAATTTACAACAATATCTACTACTAATATAGCTGCAGCATGGCTCTACCACTAACACTAGTCCTCACGGGTAACAACGCATCTGCATTTTGATTCGTGATCGAGAATAGATGTAGATGTCTATGGGCCACAGCAACTACTTACCATCAGGTGGACTGTATGCTCGTTTGTCACCCTTATTCTATAAAAAAACACAAGATACTGCCGAGATTATTATCAACGGCAGGAGCGGAACCAACAATAACATAACCTAAAACGGTTTCCAATGCTCAAGGTGTAATACTCGAGGAGTTACCCTTAACCTTGTTATATAACAATGGGCGAGAGAAAATAGATGCCCCAATGAGCATATCAATGTCTCCAGGGTAGAGTATCATCAGCTAAAGCCAAATTATTAAAATTTATCATTACAGAAGTATCAACTGAAATAGTGGGCAGATGCTCGGTCACTTTATCTACGAGCAATGAATTTATACTAAAGTTAACACTGCGATCGAAGCGCGAATTAAATTTTAAATTTACCGAACCTTGAACCGAAACATCGAAGCCTCCAATTCCCTTTACTACGGGACATGAAGGTATCTTATTTGCAATTAATCCTAGGCGTTGACAACATTGATGCACAACACTTCTATATATTTTTAAATGAAAATTATCTCCTTCAACAAGGTTTGCCTGGAAGAGATCGCTGTTCAGCGATAAGGCCACCTAATTGTACATTAATTTATAAATTTAAGTTTGCTGTGTTGCGTGTATTTTGTGTGCAATAAAGAGTATAAATAAATAAATAAATAAAATTGATGCGTTATAAAATTACTTTGAGATGCACTATCCAATAATACACGAACACTAAGTTCATGTCCATGCGTATCTATAACTATAACGCGTGCGGTGCCAAGAAGCACAGTAGCAGGAGCATGAGTAATTTATTTATTACTTGATAGCGAGCACAAAGCAACTTCGTCAAGGCGCGCGTGCGGCGATGCCAAATGCAAACCTATATGGGGCGGGACGTCCGTGTCGGTCACAGTTGGCGAAGAGTTACTCACAGGTTTGCTCGACCTGGATGCGGGATTATTTTCAAAATGCAGCATATTATGATGTCAACTGCGACACCTAGGACACACTGTGTAGCCAGTGGAAGGGATAGGAGAGATCTCCCGCCGGGCAAGGTGTTCTACCCGTGGAGCGGCCAACGATCCGAGTGGTAGTTTTTTTTTTGCGCCCAGAAGCAATTAGAAAAAGGGCTACCCCGTTACGCGGGGAGGCGGTAAATGCTTTATGCATACCACGACAGCCGGTCTGTCGTGGTGGTGGGACTCACTGTGACTACTGGCAATTGGCCGATTAAGCCTCTTTGCCGGATCGGAAGCGACCCTCTTTTGGGAGAAGAGGGCGCAGGCGGCTACAAAGAGACGCTGAGGGAGAGCCTATTTATGCAAATTTAAGAAGAATCGGCCCGGCAGGAGGCAGTTCAGGTCGGTTGAAATTTTATTTGGCGGATCCGAGAGAGAGTTTCTCGGCCTGCGAACTCGTTAGCGAGAGGGGGATGGGGCTGCAAATGTAGCTGCCTCACGAATAAAATGCTTGGAATACGACTCTTAGGCTTTGAAGAAGTTCTCAGAGAAGCTTTTTAGAAATTGCTGGATTGTAGGGAGCTCTAAGTCCCGATGAAGGCATTACGGACGTACCAAGGTGCGTTCGCAGCTCGACGGCAGAAGAAGTTTTGAACTACTTGGAGTTCATTAATAATTTTAGGGTCAGCGTGGGCAAAAATGGGGCCCGCGTAGGACATGACTGGTCGTATACAGACCTTATAAAGGGTTTGCTTGTTTCTGAGGAACATTTTACTGTGTCGGCCCAACATACTGTTGAACTTAGGTAAAAACGTGCGTGACGGGTTACTCTTTTGTCAAGGGTGACGCCTAAATATTTGGCAGACGTATGCCAGGGGACAGGGGTCCCTAGCATACGTATTGGTGGAGTGTTTTTGAGTCGGCGTCGTTTATAATCGAAGTGAATGGCGGAGCTCTTCTCCAGGTTCACATCGATGCGCCATTTTTGGAAACAAGCTCCTAGGTCATTAACTGACTTTTGGATCTTGTTCCGTATGAAAGGTAGCGAGGTACCTTTACAATAGAGGGCAGTGTCATCTGCGCAGAGAGAGAGCGCTGAACACCATTCGACGGGATAGGAATGTCGTTGGTGAACATGATGTATAGGAGAGGAGCAAGTACTGAGCCCTGAGGGACACCAGCTTTGATGGGGCGCTGTGAGGAGAGCATGCCTTCGTGTCTAAAACGAAAGGTAAGATGCCGCAGATAAGAGGCCACGAGACGTACTAGACGATCGGGGAGACCTATTCTATATACTTTGAAGATAAGGCCTTCATGCCAGACTCTATCGAAAGCTTTGGCGATGTCGAAAAAGACCGCGATGGTCTTATGACGACGAGGATAAAAACCACTGAGGGTATATTCCACAATACGGTGAACTTGTTGGGGGCTAGAATGTTTCGCTCGGAAACCAAATTGATGGGGGATGACAAGAGGGTCACCGTCTGTGGGAAACAGATGGAGCCTCATGCGAGTGAGGATGGCTCTTTTGAAGAGTTTGCCCATGGCCTTGAGGAGACTAATGGGACGATGACTGGAGGGGAGGTTGAGAGGCTTTCCTGGCTTGGGAATACCAATCACAGTTGCCTCTTTTCACGTAGTGGGAAAGTAACTAAGGTTGAAGCAGGCATTAAAGATAATAGTTAAAAGGTTAACACCTGCTTAGGAAAGTGTTTAAGGGCTTGGTTGGAGATGCCATCCACGCCGGGAGCCTTTTTGGGCTTAAGTCCTTTGATGAGGGATGCAATCTCATCATTGGACACAGTGATAGGGTCAGAGGCTGTAGGGGGTGAGTTCCGGCAGCGGACCTCATCCTCCACTGCCTGGATGTGTGAGGGGTTGACGGGTTGAGAGCTGGGAGAACATTGTGCGGCAATGCTGTCTGCAAAGTACTTAGCCTTTGCCTCGTCCTCGAAGGCAACCGTACCGTCAGGACGGGAGAGAGGGGGGGTGTGGGTGATAGCGTCTATGCGGAGGGCTCTTGCCATCTGATAGTAAGCTGTAGAGGGGGAGATATTCTCCATGAGTTTACTCTTTTCAAGGTGTCGAAATTCAGAGAGGCAGAAACGGTGTTCTCGTTGAAGACGATTGGCCGTGCGCCTATATTCGGGGGTGGGATATTTTGCCGCTTTCCGGAAAGCAGCTTTCTTGGCTTTTAATAGCTTGCTAATATGTAGGGGAAGCCCACTTTTATTAGCAACCGGGACAAACCTAGTGTAACTGTCAAAGTCCGACGATAGGGAGATGGGGGAGTCCAGAGAGTCCAGAGCTTTAGCTAGGGACTCCTTGAAGCCCTTCCAATTAGTAAAGGTTTTCGTGGGTGATGGGGGAGGTCGCTGATGGCCAAGAATGAGGGAGACCGGTCGGTGGTCGGATCCTAGATCGTCTAGTGTCTCGATTGCCCTGAGGTTGAGAGAAACTCCTTTGAGTAACGCAAAATCTAGTACATCGGGGGCGTGGTCGGTGTTATCGGGATAGTGAGTAACACCGAGGGGACTGTGGACGGTAAGGTCAAGAGACTGCGTGATATCGAGCAGTTTCCTGCCACTACGGGAGGTAGTAGTACGGCATGTCCATTCAGTATGCTTGGAGTTAAAATCTCCAAACATAATGACTGAATTGCCTAAAGATAAAATAGCCTCAAAATCTTTTTTGAGCGATTTCCCCGACGTCGATGTTCCTTATAGCGGAGTAAACCGTATTAAGGTCATTGACCATTGAGGGCTGTGGTTGTTGAGGGGCGGAGATTGTACGCGGTGGATCAGTCTTTTTGGGGCCCCAGGGAAATACTGGAGGCTGCAAGGGTTGTAAGAAGCCCGAAGGGGGCCTAGGTGGACCGTGAGGGGTCTAGGGGGACTCTGAGAGAGCCGAGAGAAGCCCTGGAGGGTCTGAGAGAAGCCCTGACGGGGCATTCTTGGATAGAAAGCCGGGAATGACCGGTCATTGATCGGCGGTGGAGCTTGCCTAATGGGGCGAGGATGAGGTGTGCAAGGGCAGCCTCTGTAATTTGCCGGGTGGCCTGTTTGTTGACACAGGGCGCACGCCGGTGGGGTTTTCGACGTCTTTGGGCCGAGGACACTCATTCGTGTTATGTGGATCGAGGCACTTAACGCACCTGGGTGGAGCGAAGCAGTTGGCCACCGCATGACCATATAGCTGGCAGCGGTGGCACTGCGCCGGGAAACCGTGCCTATGCGGGGGCTCAACCGTCACCCTCGACAGACCACACACTGTGCGTACCTGCCGGAAGATGGTTTTTGCCTCCGGGACGTTAGAGAGAATTACTAGGGCAAGGGTAGCTCGGAGCTATTCTATATATTATACTGCTTTAACTTCGGAATTTGGTAGCGCGATTTAAGCTTCGACGTGTTTTGCTTGTGGCGCGACGACAGCGCCGCCACACACTGAATTAGAATTACAATTAGACACAAGATGTTTGTGACTAAAGCAATTTAGGCATAAATTATTAGCCTTTACTATTTCATAGCGTTCGCTCGGTGAGCGCTTGCGAGAAAAATTGCTCAGTTATATAAATGACTATGTTGAGTTTTACATAAACAACATGCGTTGTGTGAAAAAGCAGGTGCGGTGTTTACATATGTTAGCAATTTTGATGGCTTCGACGGCGCGTCTATTCGGTGGTCGACGCATTTTTTAGCTTCTTGTTTTGCATTAGATTACTTACGTATTTATGACTATATGATTGTGCGCGAACGAATGGCTCCGGGATGAAAGTAAAGCGGGAAGAGAAATGAGTTGTAATTGTCATTTTATTACAATTTATCTAAGATATCCTCTCAGAAGCCGTGATTGAAACGTAACTTTATCATACTATTATTATTGAAACATAATTGAATAAATCACAGATACCCTTATCAGATAAAGTGTTACATCGTAGTATCTGTGTTCAATAATTACTAGTGTTTAATAGTGGATAAGGTTTTAAGTAATTCGTATAAAACAAAGGTTGTAACCGGTCTCTAAAGGTATATTTACTATTCAATTATGTATACAAGTATGTATTAAAATTTTCGTGTGAATGTAACTAATATTAAAATTGATTCATTAGTCATCTTTAGGTCGGATAAGAATGTCGGAAATTTATGCATCCTGATAATTGATAAAAGAGGTTCTAGTGACTTATTTGAGATGGGCATCCGCATAAGTAAGAGTGAGGATATCGGCTTTGTGTTCACCGATCCGCTTGCCAAGTTGTGAGCATTGAATTTTTTTTTTGAATAATGTAAGTGAATTTAAAAAGACTGATGAAATGTGATGATATGGACAAAAAAAACGAGCATGCGGCTCACCTGATGAATAAAAAAAAATCATGTTCCTTTACTTAGTAGGTACTGTGGCGACATAAAGATTAAATGGATTGGAACGTTTAGTTGCTTCATTTTAACTACTATTAGACATTTATATTATGAAAACTTGTATTATTCTCGACACGCACATAAGCTCTACGTTTGCAGAGTGTTGAGACAAAAGCTCTACGAATAATCTCATCAACTCCCTAATATGACATAGTTAAGCTCGTAAACATAACAGAAGCTTTTGTGTCTATCTTGACTTATGAATAATGTTTTACAAAATAAAATTATTGAGTTAAATTTACATAAAAGATGTTTGAAAGATTGTCCAGTTTAGTTTTTTTTATAGAATAGGGGGCAAACGAGCATGCGGCTCACCTGATGGTAAGTGACTACCGCCGCCTATGAACAACTGCAACACCAGGGGAATTGCAGATGCGTTGCCGGCCTTTTAGAAAGGTGTAAGCTCTTTTCTTGAAGGTTCCTAAGTCGTATCGGTCCGGAAAATTCGCTGCTGGTAATTGATTCCACAAGGAAGTTGTGCGAGGGAGAAAACTTCTTCTAAATCGCACAGTGGTGGACCGCCAATCATCCAGATGGTATGGATAGTAACGCGAGTTTTGTCGCGATGTGCGATGGTGAAATTGAGCGGCTGGAATTAGTCCGAACAATTCCTCAGAGCACTCCCCGTGATAGATGCGATAAAATACGCAAAGAGATGCAACATCTCTACGCAGTGCCAGTGTACTAGATTATTAACAACGGAGCATTAAAATCGTCCTCTTGAATGCGGCTTTTGTCTTCTTATATACTTTTATATTCTTCAATAATTGCATTTTTTTTTACAAATTATCTGGTCACTTTATTATATAGCACTTTATAGTATTTTAATAATTTCCCTTTTGTAGTATATAGCCCTTTATAGTATTTTAATAATCTCTCCTTTTGTAGTGTTCGTATAGCCCTTCTAAGTGCATCTGAAAGCAACATATACGGGACGTGCTGTGTCGAAGTGGCATTCGACCTTGTTGTGCATAATTCTGTCATCATAATTTTGTTTAAAAGATAATAAAATGAGTATACATATATCACTGATTTCGGTAAGTCACTGGTTGGACACACTGAAAATCAGCGCCATGGAAAAAAAAATTCATGGCATTATGCTGAGTGTGCTCCTGTTCCCAGATGATGCCTTGACACATACGAGTATAGGTATTGTATAGTTTGTAATATGTAGTATATTGTAATTTGTATTGTATAGCCAATATTATTTGTAAATTATGTGTTTTTTTATGTTATCTGTGATGGCGTCATTTTGGAGAATAAACCTTTCTTTCTTTCTTTCTTTCTTCTTTCTTTCTTTCTTATCGAGCCGATCAGAAAGAACTCGGTCGTCGACGATTCGAACCGCTCTGCGCTGGATGCGGTCAAGTGGAAGGAGTTGGCACTGGGGTGCCCCGGCCCAGAGATGAGAACAACCCACCACCTCCCATGGCCCCACCGACCCTCAGGTCATACGGGCCGAATCTCGGGAGATGCGCGCGGTACTTGCACGTGGCTCTTTCCCGCGCACACTTTCTTGACTCCTTACAAATATTTAATCTATTCCTTGTCCCATTTTAACGTCATTCTCCCCCTTCTGGGGCTGACGGCACATTGACGCCTACGTCGTCGGGCCCTCCTACCAGCCTTCCATCCTGCCTTGGCCTGCGATCGTGCCACCTATGCGCAAATTTGCGCAACAGTCCGTAGTTCACCACATCGCTGACGAGATCCGAGTAGTAAACTGGTCCCTGAACCGGACGAACTAGTCCATCCATCATTTTCACTCTTAGGTCATCATACAGAGGACATTCCCATAGAACATGGTGAATATCCTCCTCTGACATACCGCACTCACACATACTAATTTCACACAGTTTCATGTCGCTCAGTCTCTTCCGAAAGCATCCATGTCCGGTGAGAATCTGAGAGGTTTGGTAGTCCGGAGAGACCCAGGTATACCTGAGTCTCAACGCCACGTCCGGGAAAAATCGATGTAGCTCACGTCCTTTTGTATCACACGTCCATCATTCCTGTCAGGCGCCGATCACCTCAGTCCAGATATCGCGATTCCGTCTGCTCAACTCCTCTTTGGGCGCGGTCAAACGTGCTATACCCATCCTACCAGCACGGATGACCTCTAGGTCAGCAGGGAGAACGCCAGCCAGCACCGGTAAGGCCGCCGTGCTAGTGGATCGGTACGCCTTAGTTAACAATACAAGAGCGGATCGCTGCGATCTCAGTAGTACGCAACGAACTGTGTACATGTTTGCACGCTCGTACCAGCACTCTGCCGCATACGTAAGCGTGGACACAAATACTCATCTATAAATTAATTTTAAACTCGGATATCGTACACCCCATGATGATGTAGATACGCGAGACATCTTGCCGAATCCTTTGGTCGCTCTTTCAGAGATATCGGATGCATGTTGCACAAACGATAGTCCCGAGTCTAAAACCACGCCTAATACCTTAACGTTAGTCACAGTCTTAATAGATTCCCCACCAAGTTTAATAACGGGGGGGCGCTGAAATTTCCCTCTAACAGTCATGGTGGTCGACTTTGAGGAGGAAAACTCCAGTCGATTCCTTAGCCCCCACTCCCGTATAAGGTCCAGAGTGATTCTGGCCCTGGATTCGATACCCGCTCTCGTTCCCGATTCAATCAAGATTGTAACATCATCGGCATAGGCAGTCACGGCTACTCCCTCGGGCAGAGGGAGTCGGAGCAGGTCATCCATCAGCACATTCCACAGTGTTGGGCCCAGCACGGAGCCTTGAGGACATCCCATGGTCGACGTCTTCCACTCTACCCGGTCTCCGATGTAGAGGCCCACACGCCTGGAGGTGAAGTAGTCCACCAACATTCTATAAATGTTGGGTGGACATCCACCCCTTTTGGCCTTGACCATCATCATCGGCCACCAGGCATTGTCGAAGGCGCCGGAGATATCTAAGAATATTGCTTGCACGTAGCATGCCTGATGCATGCCATGCCATGTGTTCTCATTGCCAGAGTTGGCAATCTTCTTGTGCTGCGACTGCTGCGCCTCCACCATCATCTTCCTATATCTCGCACGCACACTATGGAAAACCATCCTGGCTAACTCCTCAGACCTACCTCCTAGACGCCTTTTACTCTGCCAAGCACGCCTAAGTTTGCATTGCAACTTCCGACTTTTATCCAGTTCAAATGTCCACCATTCATACCCCCCCGACCCCCTGGGGCGACGCTCCCCTAGGCCTTCCTCCGCAGAGCGAATTACGACCCCTGAGAACTCCTCCGCCAGGAGAGCCGCGGGTTTTTCTACGTGCAGCCATCCCATTCGTAATTTGACAATCGCCCGGAACCTTTCCCAATCCACCCCTCGGTCACGAAAACGGGGGGGATCCCTAACGGGTGCTGCGCGCGTCATCGGCCTGCTGGTAGTGGCCGTGTAAGTTATTAAATTATGATCGCTGGCGCAGACCCCGTCGTGCACTCGCCACTCGGCAAGGTAGACGTCCCCAGTGGAGAGGGTCAGGTCCACGTTGGACTCACCTCTAGGCCCAGAGAAGGTGTAGGGCTGGTCAGGCATGTTTGCCAACGTTAGAGCGTGTGTGATAATAAATGCCTCCATTTGCTGCCTTCGATATTCTACATTTTGTCCTCTTCCCACGTAGTGTCGGCGATCACAATACCAGAGTGGCGAGTGCGCATTGGCGTCGAGGCCCATGATCACCCTTCTGCCCTTAAGGTAACTCAGGGCGACCTCTAAGTGGTGCAGGTGGTCATCGATGGTGTCGCTAAATTTAAAGTACGCTGACACCACATAGAGGTCCCATCGATCAACATGGCACACCACACAGAATTCGTTGCTGAGGTGGCTCAGCACTGCTACCCCAATTGCTGGGTCGGCAAGAAAAATGCCCGCCCACGGGTGACAGCCCACCTGAACGATCCCCGCAACCTGGGAGTACTGTTCTTGTACAAGAACAATATCCAGGTGCAGTTCACGCGCCAGGATGGGCAGCTCAGCCGCGGCGAGCTCCCCTCGACCCAGGTTGATTTGTCCTAAACGTAATGCCTTGTCTTCCTGGTTACCTATGGGGCTGCCCTTATCGGCAGTACTGAGTGGTGGCCACGGAGCGTTGCTCTGCATACAGCCTTGCTGGGCAGTTCCTCGCCATGGTCACGGGCGAGCCAGAGTCGGTTCTACCAAATCGCTTGCACGTAGCGCACTTCTCCTCCGTGGACTTGCAGGCACCACGTTCATGTCCTGCCTCTCCACATTTCCCACATACGACCTCCTTCTATCGGCAGTACTTCGCAGGATGCCCATACTGTTGACATCTCTGGCAGCACGTGACGTCCACGTAATCACACGGCTCAACCACGTCCCAGCCGACGTATAACCGATTGTATCCGATCAAGATATCTCTCAGGGCAGCCGAACATTGAAGGATCACGGTTGTCCTTCTGCTACCTCTCCAGGACTTTTTGAAAGCAATCCTGCAGTTTTCTTTCACTTTTGCTTCGGTCCATCCACAAGCAGCAAGGTTCTGCTCGTGGAGGCCGCTGATTACATCCTCATTCTTGGGGTCCTCCTCAAAACCCCTAAGAGCCACCAGGGGTAAACGTTGTCTGGGCTCCGTCACCCTCAATGTTGGAGGGGCAGCAGTCTTCAGTTTCTCTGCTGCTTCCTGGGACGTGGTTTGGACCACGACACCCGTATTTCCCACCTTCCTCAGCCTGTCATCTGAAGCCCGCTGGTCTTGGGGTTAACTGCCTTCTTGAGCTCCATCTTCGTATCTTCTGCAGTTTTCAATGGGCCTTCCGTCTCAGCCGGGTAGAAGGCGACAACTGGGCCTTTACTTGCTGGCATCAACATTTGGTCGGCCCCCTTCGGCAGCCTCAGCGCCGCCGAGTAGGAATGTTGCTGTGCCGGGTCCATCGCGTGGCAAGGAACTGCACTGGCCTCAACCTGCGCCAGTCTTCCTTCCGCAGCAATCTTCCCCTGTTCTGCTCTAAGTGCTGCCAACTCCAGTTCAGACATATGGACCTCCATTGTCGCAACCATTGCAATGAGATCATGCCCATATGTAGCCACCCTGTTGACCTCAGCCTTGTTAAGTTTCGACCCTGGATGATACCCATGATTCCCTTGACTGCATCACGAACATGGTCAATCACCTCCAGCTTGGATGTGGTCGAAGCTTTGAATATTCCTCTTATTCCCCGGGAGCTTGTAGTGTTATGCTACTTACATTTCATTGTACACTAATTCTCCATTCTGTTTTGATATTCTGCATTCATGTTTTGCATCACTTTATACTATTTTTTCATTCTGTTTTTGATTTTCTGCATTTATATTTTGCATCACCTTTATTTATATAGGATCATGTAACGTTTTTACACAATAACATATCATTTTACTGCGTATTTTCACACTATTTAGTACTTTTAAAGTAGCTGTCAATGGAGTCTTACCCTTTTTTGGTCTTTTATTGAATTCTCTGTAACTCTACAATTTCAGGCTTCGTGCACGCTGCCGTGCATTAGTTTTTCCTATGTGAATAATATCTCATTTCTTACTAAAATGTAATAGTTTCTTAATAATAGTCCAAAAACCAAAAATTGCTAAATATGACAACTATTATTTATGTCGTTGTTATGGTAACTTTTATTCAAATTCATCTCTGGTATGATGTTCTTTCTACATAAATACTCTTTGGCTGTAGGTCATTTACAATAAATTTCGTTTTAATTTAAATAATTTCTCGTTCTCTCTAAAAAGGTATAAAAGCCGAGCAATTGGAGAATACAGGACAGCCTCGCTTCAGTTCCCAAAGGAGAAGCATCTACTAAAGGCCTTATCCTGGGGCCGCATCGCCCCGGGATCCTGCAAGCCTCCATCTACACGTGAAGTCGTCGGCAGTCTGCTTCAAGCGCGGGGCCACACTACCTTCGGGCACGCTACGACTGCTTGCTCCAGGCGCCGAGTGCACCTATTGCCCGCGCTACCTCTGGGCGCGGCGACTACTTCTCCAAGTACTGAGCGCACCTACCCCAGGCGCTACGTGCGCCGGCTCCGGGCGCTGCGTGTGCCCAGTCTAGGCGCTGCGTGCCGTCGCCGCTGAGAAACCTCAAGCTCTGCGTGTGCCTATTTCTACAAAAGCAGCGAGGCTCCAGGCTCCACTATAAAACTATATTGTCCTATTCTCCTATCTTTATTTTTTTTAAAACCTAATTGTAATCTCATTTCATCCATCATCTTCATATTTCATTTTTTTTATAAAATTGTAAATACTCTTTTAAAAAATAAATTAAATAAATATAAAATTATTATTACTTAAATATATTATTTTCTTGGTCTACTTTTGTTGTTTTGCTGTTCTTAGGTTAGGTTCTTTCTCTTTTAATTGTCGCTTCACGACAGTTTGCGCCCAACGTAAAAGTCCTCTTTCTCTCTTAATTCTTCACCTTTACTGCGCCTTGTCCATTCCCTTTTGATTTAATTGCTTTCCCTTTCGTTCTTAACTCATTACTCATCATTCATTTATTCGTCCTTTTCATACCTTCAAAATTCTAAAACAAAACTTCTTCTAGTTTTTCAACTTATCTGGATTATATTTAGACCTACATATAACACTTCATTTACATTCATCACTCTAAGTTACATTCATCACTCTAATATTTTTATTCTAGATAACTTAAAGAGGTACAATTTTAATAATATTTTTATTTTCTTAAACTTAACTTTACACGTAATTATAACAATGAAAAGGGTTATTAAGTACGAATTCCTTAACAAGGCCGAACTTGAATACGAAGTGAAGATTAGATGTGAGGAACCAGCTAATACTGTTTTGCTTCTAAAAAAACAAGTTTTACGTTTAGATCTCACCCTGAAGATATTCTGACTTCCCCAATTCCGATCGAGGATGACTTGTCTCAAATTGATTCTACATTGACCTATCTGGACTGTAAAATTAAAAAATGTTTACAAGGTGAAACCAAATATTTACGACTAATAGAAACTTTTATTAACCATGTTTTTTACAGATTAGAGCGAATAGATACTGACTTATATCCAGACTTTAAAGCTAATTTCGATATTTTGAAGATGAAATTTGACGCTATTGCTAAACAATTCGAATCCTTGACTCCACCTTCAACTGAAAATGACTCTTCATCACTTGACCCTCCTGTTGACCCGACTGTCATGGAACCTCCTCTTGTTTCTCAAACTTCTGTTATGATCCACACCCCGTATCCTTCACCACCACCTCAATCTTTTTCTCCAATTAACGTCTTCAAAGATCTGAAAAGACACACCTTCAATGGTAAAAGCTGTCCAAGATCCTTTCTTCAAAAACTTGAAGAATACTGCTTAGCTTGTGGCTTGTCCAAAGACTTGTTGATTTCTCAAGCGTTCGAAATTTTCACCGACAATGCTCTTCATTGGTTCAGATTTAAATATAATCAGAATCCAAACTTAACTTGGAACGAACTTTCCTCTTTATTAATTAAAGACTTTGGTGGTTTTGACTATGATCATAAACTTCTAGAAGCGATTAGGAATCAAACTCAAGGCCGTGATGAACCTATCGTCATCTATATTTCCATTATGTCTGGAATGTTATCTCGTCTTTCGAAGAAACTTTCTGAAACAGAACAATTGGAGATTATTTTGAGGAATATTCGCCCATGTTATTCAGTTTTCGTAGCCGTAAAAGACATTGACTCTATCGACTCTCTTCTGGCTACTTGCCAAAATTATGAAAAGTTCCTAGACAGAGACAAACAATTTAAAGAACCAAATGTACAACAAAATCCTCTTATTTCTGAATTCAACTACAAGCATTCCACTTCAAGTTCAGTTGACTCTCCAAATTCTTCCAATAACTCACGACCTTCTCCTCCATTAATGAATAAATTTACTTCATCATACAAATACCCTTCTAGACAAATTAATAGTCTCTCTCAAACTAAAGCCCCTCAAGAAAGCTCCTTTTGTGTTCGCTGTCGCAAACAAGGTCATACTTTGAACACTTGTACTCAACCACGATTCGTGATTTGTTTCAAATGTGGTCTTAAAGGTTTTAAAACTGCAGATTGCCCTACTTGTTCTCCCAAACCACATACTAGTTCAAAAAAACTAACTGATGACTTGAAAAGTAACTTAAACTTTGATAAAGACGATTGGACTAGTTGGATTAAAACAATTCAAAACTTCTTTTCTTGTTACAAAATCTCTTCTACACTCTACTCCAAAGAACAAGATCTTAATCGTCCATTCGTTAATGTCAAAATTTACGACTTAACTTTATATGGTTTACTAGATTCTGGCAGCTCAGTAACTATTCTAGGTAATAATTCTCATTTAGAAATTCTTAAACTGGGCTGTAAACTTTTCAAGTCAGATCTTATTACTGTCTCTACTGCTAATAATCAAAAAATTAACTCCTTGGGTTATTTTGACTTACCTGTTCATTTCAATAATCAAACTCATTTAATTAAAGCTTATGTTTTCCCTGAAATATTTCCTTCGCTAATACTAGGTATTGACTTTTGGAGAAAATTTAATCTTTTACCTAGTGTTTTATCTTCTCTTAACTTTACAGAATCTAAATGCTCTGCTATCGAAACTAAAGATATTAAAGTTTTACCTTATGAACATTTAACTCCTAATCAAAAGAACATCGCTAACGACATCATCCAACGCTTCAAGACAATTTCTTTTGAGGAAAAAGGTATCCTGGGAAGCACACATTTAATCACCCACAAGATTGATACTGGTGATTCTCTTCCAATCAAACAAAGATGTTATAGACTGTCTCCTGAAAAACAAAAGGCGTTAATTAATGAAGTTGACAAGATGCTGGGATGGAAGGTCATTGAACAATGCGAAAGTCCTTGGTTATCTCCAGTTCTCATCACTCCGAAGAAGAATGGTGAATGGCGTTTCTGTGTTGACATCAGGAAGCTTAACTCAATAACACGTCGTGATGCTTATAAGTTGCCACTAATAAGCGAAATTTTGGACAACCTGAAGAATGCCAAATACTTATCAAGCATTGACATTGCAAAAGCATTTTGGGAAATTCCCTTGAATCCTGCGGATAAAGATAAAACTGCATTTTATGTACCTGGAAGAGGTTTGTTTAGATTCAAAGTAATGCCTTTTGGCCTCACCAACTCACCTGCAACTCTACAAAGATTAATGGATATGCTATTTACTCCTGAATTTGAGAACAAGGTATTTTGCTATCTGGATGACATTGTTATTATTAGTGAGACTTTTGATGAACACATATCGCTTCTCATGAAAGTTCATGAAAAACTTTCATATGCCAATCTAACTATTAACTTTGAAAAGAGTCAATTCTTCAAGAAAGAACTGAAATACCTTGGTTTTCTAGTGGACGAGTATGGTCTACGTGCGGATCCAGATAAAATAAAAGCTATTTTAGAATATCCTGTACCTACTTGCAGAAAAGAAGTGCGAAGATTCATAGGCACCTGCAGCTGGTTCAGAAGATTCATTCCAAACTTTAGCACTATTGCCTCTCCACTCAACCAACTAACCTGTTCCGGGAAGAACGCTCCTAAATTTTTATGGAATTCACAAGCTGCAGCTGCTTTCCAGAAACTTAAAGAAGCTTTGGTAACTGCTCCTGTCCTTGCTTGCCCTAACTTCGAACTACCCTTCTCTGTACATTGTGATGCATCAAATTATGGCATAGGAGCAATGCTTACTCAACATCAAGATGACAAAGAAGTCGTGATCGCTTATATGAGTAAAGCACTAAATAAAAATCAACAGAACTACTCAACTACTGAAAGAGAAACATTGGCTGTAATAACTGCATTAGAACATTGGCGATGTTACCTACACAATGGTAAAGAATTTACAATATAAACTGATCATGCTGCACTTAAATGGTTTCAGAATTTATCAAATCCATCAGGAAGACTTGCTCGCTGGACTTTACGCTTATCATGCTCTAACTTTGTCATAAAACATAAAAAAGGAAAGGATAACGTTGTTCCAGATTTATTATCAAGACATAAGAATCAAGAACGTCCTGATACACGAGAAACTTCACCTCAAGGCGTACATCCCATTACGATTGAAGAACCACCTGATCGTAGACTTGAACACTACAACAAAATTTTTCTCGGATGCTCCAACAACCCAGACGCATATCCCAACTACACTATCAGGGATAACAAACTTTACCGCTGTATCCATTCTCCCGATCGTCTAAACGATGACATCATCCAACGCTTCAAGACAATTTCTTTTGAGGAAAAAGGTATCCTGGGAAGCACACATTTAATCACCCACAAGATTGATACTGGTGATTCTCTTCCAATCAAACAAAGATGTTATAGACTGTCTCCTGAAAAACAAAAGGCGTTAATTAATGAAGTTGACAAGATGCTGGGATGGAAGGTCATTGAACAATGCGAAAGTCCTTGGTTATCTCCAGTTCTCATCACTCCGAAGAAGAATGGTGAATGGCGTTTCTGTGTTGACATCAGGAAGCTTAACTCAATAACACGTCGTGATGCTTATAAGTTGCCACTAATAAGCGAAATTTTGGACAACCTGAAGAATGCCAAATACTTATCAAGCATTGACATTGCAAAAGCATTTTGGGAAATTCCCTTGAATCCTGCGGATAAAGATAAAACTGCATTTTATGTACCTGGAAGAGGTTTGTTTAGATTCAAAGTAATGCCTTTTGGCCTCACCAACTCACCTGCAACTCTACAAAGATTAATGGATATGCTATTTACTCCTGAATTTGAGAACAAGGTATTTTGCTATCTGGATGACATTGTTATTATTAGTGAGACTTTTGATGAACACATATCGCTTCTCATGAAAGTTCATGAAAAACTTTCATATGCCAATCTAACTATTAACTTTGAAAAGAGTCAATTCTTCAAGAAAGAACTGAAATACCTTGGTTTTCTAGTGGACGAGTATGGTCTACGTGCGGATCCAGATAAAATAAAAGCTATTTTAGAATATCCTGTACCTACTTGCAGAAAAGAAGTGCGAAGATTCATAGGCACCTGCAGCTGGTTCAGAAGATTCATTCCAAACTTTAGCACTATTGCCTCTCCACTCAACCAACTAACCTGTTCCGGGAAGAACGCTCCTAAATTTTTATGGAATTCACAAGCTGCAGCTGCTTTCCAGAAACTTAAAGAAGCTTTGGTAACTGCTCCTGTCCTTGCTTGCCCTAACTTCGAACTACCCTTCTCTGTACATTGTGATGCATCAAATTATGGCATAGGAGCAATGCTTACTCAACATCAAGATGACAAAGAAGTCGTGATCGATTACATGAGTAAAGCACTAAATAAAAATCAACAGAACTACTCAACTACTGAAAGAGAAACATTGGCTGTAATAACTGCATTAGAACATTGGCGATGTTACCTACACAATGGTAAAGAATTTACAATATAAACTGATCATGCTGCACTTAAATGGTTTCAGAATTTATCAAATCCATCAGGAAGACTTGCTCGCTGGACTTTACGCTTATCATGCTCTAACTTTGTCATAAAACATAAAAAAGGAAAGGATAACGTTGTTCCAGATTTATTATCAAGACATAAGAATCAAGAACGTCCTGATACACGAGAAACTTCACCTCAAGGCGTACATCCCATTACGATTGAAGAACCACCTGATCGTAGACTTGAACACTACAACAAAATTTTTCTCGGATGCTCCAACAACCCAGACGCATATCCCAACTACACTATCAGGGATAACAAACTTTACCGCTGTATCCATTCTCCCGATCGTCTAAACGATGACTTTATTTGGAAAGAAGTTCCACTACCTCAAGGTAGACATGCACTTATTGAAGCTAACCATGGTTCTCCTTCAGAACTCCATCTTGGTATCTTCAAGACATTCAAGAAAATATCTTTAAAATACTATTGGCCTGGTATGTTTAAGGACATTGCCGAATTAATCTCGACTTGTGAAACCTGCTTAACTTACAAACACCTTAATCATTCTCCCTATGGTCTTATGGGTAAACCCAAACTTTGCTCCAGACCTTTTCAAACTATATCCTTAGATCTTATGGGTCCATTGCCTATGACTCGAAGACGAAATCAGCATATTCTAGTAATTAACTGCAATTTTACTAAATATACTATAATTTTTCCCCTTAAACGTGCTACTTCAGCTAATATTATTAATGTTTTGGAAAATTCAATTTTTCTAGTTCATGGCATTCCTCAAACTATTATAATGGACAACGTTGTTCAATTTCAGTCGCGAGAATTCCACTCATTTTTAAATTCTTATAATGTTCCTTGTATTTTTCACACAGCTGTATATTGTCCTCAGGTTAATCCTACGGAGAAGTTTAATAGTACAATTATTACAGCTCTAGCATCTCTAGTAGGAGACGATCATAGATCCTGGGACAACCATCTTGCTAAGATTCAGTACGCAATGAACAGCGCTACAAATGTAGCTACTGGTTTTACTCCAAATTTTTTAGTCTTTGGTAGGGAAACAATACCTTGTGGTTCCTTCTATACTCCAACTCAGAACCTCGAGGAATTGGTATTTATGCCTCGTGATATTTACGCGTCTAATGCTGGTCTCCTCTCATCTATATTTCACAAAGTTCAAACTAAACTTCACATAGCTCACGCTAAAAATAGCGCTCGCTATGATCTTCGTCGGTCTTTTAAAGAATTTAATGTGGGAGACACTGTTTGGCGTAAAAACCATGTTTTAAGCGATGCCGGCGTATACTTTAATGCTAAACTTGCCCCTAAGTTCATCAAGTGCAAAGTGATAGCTAAACTGACACCACTAGTCTATGTGCTTGAATACCCTAATGGAGTTAGAGGCAAGTGGCACATCAAAGATGTAAAACCATAAATTTTCTTAACATTTGTTTACTGTTAATTTGTATATATGTATAAATATCACCATCATTTTCACCTTATTATTTTTGTTTCTTTTAATTTGTTTGTTTGTTTGATGATCCAGTGTTCTTCAACACATCTTGCTTTAAGACCTCGAATTTTAGTTGGATTAATCTTCACTTTTTATGTTTGTTTCAGACACATCTCGTTGGTGATGTTGCATAAGTCATAGCGACTAATGCTTGCCTAAGATTAAGTTCTTTATCTTTATCTTCACTTGGGAACGGCTAACTACTCCCTTAATTTTCTTTATCTTTATCTTCACTTGGGAGCAGCTGACTACTCCCTTAATGTTCTTTATCTTTATCTTCACTTAGGAGCGGTTGACAACTCCTTAAATAAGCCTGAATGTCCTTTTGAAAACACACTTTTAGAGTGGTGTCTCTTCGACTAATTTATTTTTTTTCCACACAGGAGCGGTTGACTACTCCTTAAATAAGCCTTAATGTCGTTTCGAAAACACACTTTTAGAGTGGTAGTCATTGAATGTGAACTCCACCCTTACCTGAATGCAGATGATGAATGTAAGAGATAGTATATCTGATTTTGACTGGTGATGTCTGTTTCTGCAAAGCTATGTTTTTATGGTTTATTTTAGAATGTACATGTCAAAATTTTTGCTGAGTCAAAAATTTTCCAGGGTCGGGGGGAAATGTAGTGTTATGCTACTTACATTTCATTGTACACTAATTCTCCATTCTGTTTTGATATTCTGCATTCATGTTTTGCATCACTTTATACTATTTTTTTCATTCTGTTTTTGATTTTCTGCATTTATATTTTGCATCACCTTTATTTATATAGGATACTGTAACGTTTTTACACAATAACATATCATTTTACTGCGTATTTTCACACTATTTAGTACTTTTAAAATAGCTGTCAATGGAGTCTTATCTTTTTTGGTCTTTTATTGAATTATCTGTAACTCTACAATTTCAGGCTTCGTGCACGCTGCCGTGCATTAGTTTTTCCTATGTGAATAATATCTCATTTCTTACTAAAATGTAATAGTTTCTTAATAATAGTCCAAAAACCAAAAATTGCTAAATATGACAACTATTATTTATGTCGTTGTTATGGTAACTTTTATTCAAATTCGTCTCTGGTATGATGTTCTTTCTACATAAATACTCTTTGGCTGTAGGTCATTTACAATAAATTTCGTTTTAATTTAAATAATTTCTCGTTCTCTCTAAAAAGGTATAAAAGCCGAGCAATTGGAGAATACAGGACAGTCTCGCTTCAGTTCTCAAAGAAGAAGCATCAACTAAAGGCCTTATCCCGGGGCCGCATTGCCCCGGGATCCTGCAAGCCTCCATCTACACGTGAAGTCGTCGGCAGTCTGCTTCAAGCGCGGGGCCATACTACCTTCGGGCGCGCTACGTCTGCTTGCTCCAGGCGCCGAGTACACCTACTGCCCGCGCTACCTTCGGGCACGCTACGACTGCTTGCTCCAGGCGCTGCGTGCCGTCGCCGCTGAGAAACCTCAAGCTCTGCGTGTGCCTATTTCTACAAAAGCAGCGAGGCTCCAGGCTCCACTATAAAACTATATTGTCCTATTCTCCCATCTTTATTTTTTTTAAAACCTAATTGTAATCTCATTTCATCCATCATCTTCATATTTCATTTTTTTTTATAAAATTTTAAATACTCTTTTAAAAAACTTAAATATATTATTTTCTTGGTCTACTTTTGTTGTTTTGCTGTTCTTAGGTTAGGTTCTTTCTCTTTTAATTGTCGCTTCACGACAAGCTCTCCCTTAGTCAGTCCTCATCTACAGCCTCTGCAGCAGGCTCCTCCACATCCCTGGACGGCAGTCCTGCCACCGGGGCCACACTCTGGCGAGGCTCAGTACGCTTGCCCACCTTTGGTCGCTGGGAAGATAACTGTACCTTTCCTGGTGACGTCAGAGGCCGCTTTTCAGGTGCTACTGGTGGTGGGGGGGGGGGGGACAACGCGACCGGCCGACCAAGCGGAGCCGGCGGAGTCCTGGGCAAAGATTTGCGAGGAGTAAACAACTCCTCATCATCCGCCATTTTTATTTTATTAACTGTATCGTCTCAGATTATATACAAGAAGTCAAGTCACTATCACACATAAAAATAGAAATGGAACGCAAATTGTCAACGTCAAACTCTATGACAGATGACAGCTGCCAACGTCAGTGTCAGTGTCAATGTCACGTTCAATGACGGCTGTCAGTGTCAACACAGCCGAGTGCCAACACCCCCTACCCTCGATAATAAAATAATGATCAATGTTTTCTTATAACTAAACTACAAACTATATATAATAAAAGTACTCACAAGTAATTAATTGTTAGTAGTAAATTAGCAATAAAACATAACACAAAGATACTTAGCTAAAATACCGCGTGGTTCTAACCAGCAAACACGTGCTTATTCCTACAGAAAGTATTTAAAAATACACCAACACAACACAGTTTTGTTTTGTCCGACACAAAAAGTTATATAGTTATTAATAAACAAAAAATTTGCACAAAAAGTATTAAGAAAACACAAAATTACTAGAAAATACTACACGAGGTTACGCGGGAGCGCATAAATACGTCCGCTCAGTACGAGTACCGACGACGTATGAGAGAGATGAGAACAGTATTCCATGTGCGGCCGAACTTGCGCTTTATAAAGTTGCAAGCGATGTGCCGGCATGAAATATTGTCTCGCTCTGCTGCGCACGCCAAGATTTTTAGAGGCCAATTTGGCCTTCCCTTCCAAGTGACCACGAAACTGCACACTATTCGATATGTCGACGCCAAGGATTCCGATACAGGCTGAGGCAGCAAGGAGAGTGCCTTGAAACTGAGGAGATACGACAAAGGGGTTCTTTTTAGCGGTAAATGCGCAAACTTGTGTCTTCTGGAGATTGAACTGGACTAGATTTAGTTGGCTCCAATCCGAGACTTTGTTAAGCAAAGACTCGACTTCAGACATAAGTTTGTCCCGGTACTCGGCGACGTTTTCCCGAGAAATATTGGCACGGCCGGTATATAAGGCATCACCAGTGCTGTCATCTGCATAGCAATGAATAATACCAGTTAGCAACATAACATTGATATGCAGGAGAAACAGCGTTGGTGATAGCACGCAGCCTTGTGGAACACCAGCGTTGATAGACTTGTAAGTGCGTATGGGGGCTGATTAATAAATAATCCGTTTATGCGTAAGCTTGGGTATTAGGCAGACAACGGGTATGGAAAAGATGCGTTAAAACCGGTGCCAACTCCGGAGCACACGTCTTCAGCACAATGGGAGGGACTCCATCGAGCCCACTCGACTTGCTGACGTCCAGGGAGAAGAGTGCTTTGCGAACCGAGCGCTGTGTAAATCGCACATCCGGCATGGAGCACTCACATCGCGGGATGGTCGGCGGTGTGTTCCCCCCGACATTTAGAGTCAAGTTGGACGCAAAAAGAGAGCTCAACAGATCGGCTTTCTCCTTTGCGGCATGGGCCAGTGAGTCGTCCTCTCTGTGCAGAGATGGAAGAGATGGCTGACAGAAGTTCCCTTGGACAGCCTTGGCGAGAGACCAGAATGCACGGGTTTCCGAAGGAAGGCGAACTAGCTTCTCGCCAATTCTGCCGATGTGCTCAGACCTTGCCTTGGCAATGACGCTTTTGAAGGACCTGGAGGCGGAATTATACTTCTTTTTAAGTGCGCTGATGTTTACATCCCGAGAAGTTGATGCGTCAGCCCAGGCCCGGTAGCAATCCTGCTTATAGCGTGATGCTATTTTACAGGAGCGACCAAACCATGGCTGGGATCTGCCTCCGATGGGCACCACAGAGGATGGAATAAAAAGTTCCATACCCTGAAGCACCACATCAGCAACAGAATCGGCAACAACGCTGGGATCTTCCGGCGAGAAGCAAACCCGCCCCCAAGGGTAGGATGCAAAAAAAGACCGCATCCCGTCCCAATCAGCTGACCTATAGTGCCAAACACGGCGGCAAGCTGCAGATCGCAACTGCGATTGGAGCGTGAGTGGCACCGTACTCCGGATCAGACAATGGTCCGAAGAGCCCAGAGGGGCATCGAAGGCGACCTGATATCCATCCGGATGAGAGGTCAGCAGAAGGTCCAACAGGGAAGGTACATGATCTTCCACATCTGGGATCCGCGTAGGCGAAGTAACCAGTTGTGTTAGACCATATGCCAAAGCAAAGTCATAGACAGATCTACCCGCATGATCGGTTAAACGAGAACCAAGCCATTCAGCGTGGTGGGCGTTGAAATCACCAAGTATCGCGATCTCTGCGGATGGGACCTGTTGTAGCCTGGAGTCTGCAGCCATTTGGACGTGGTCGATGAGTCGTTCTGTGTCGGCATTACCGCTATAGGACCTATAGAGGCACCCGTAGATGCGGGGATGGTCGTCGCTGTATACGCGCAGCCATAGGATGGACAGGTCCGTACCTTCAAGACTGCCGAGGCGTCGAAAACAGATGTCCTCTCTGACGTTTACGCAAACTCCAGCCCGGGGCACAAGGGCACAAGGCCGTCTCTAGATGGTAATGGACAGCGTTAAGATTGGAATGAAGTCACGGAAAATTCACGGATAGCGTGACAGGGGTCTTGGTCTTATTGCTCCGCTTGCCCCGAATAGTTTTAGTTGCGAACGGAATTTTGCCCCCCCCTAGAATACGCGGGCAGCCAGTGAAGTAGTTAGGTCGTGGATGCTCAGCGAGGGATTCTCCAGGGGTGCTGGTACCCTCCTGGGGTAGTCTTTTATTAAATTCCACTGCTGTGTTGATGGGGGCGGGGGGAGGGGAATTGGGCCTCCGGCCACCTGCACTCACCAAGCGCAACGCAGAGGTAAACCTCTACTTCACGCTGGTATTCTGTGAAAAAGTTTATAAAGTATTCTCATTTAAGTAATTTTAATTTGAGTTACAAACTTGTTTAACTTATTATTGTCTTAAAAGTTAGTATTTATTTACTTATTTTCAATAAGACAGTAATAACTTAAACAGTTGAATTAACAAAAAAAAAATAGACGTGTCTGTCTGTAATATCAAAATAACTACCCTTCCTCAGCTTAGGGGGTTACTTGTGTGCCATTAACACATGAATAACCATTATCAAATTGTTGTATGTCTATCTATCTGCTTGCCTGGGTTAACCTTTGGAATGCTTGAACAGGTTTAATGAAAATTGACTAACAGATATAAAGCAATACAAGGAATGTTGTAGGCTATTTCCGCGTTTTTTTTGAGAAATCGAAATATAGATAAAACAGATGGTCCTTGATGATTATCTCAAATCTAAATACTTAACGAAATGCCACATAGGAGATGCTACCCAGGCGAAGCCGGTGCGGGTTTCTAGTAAATAATATTATAGGTTGTTTCAAAATTGTCTCTTAGGTTCACTTTACTGTGCGCTTACACTTTGAAGGCTCACAGGTACTTCTTGAAATAAAATATTAGCATGTAATAAAAATAGCATTTTGAAAACTCATACTAAATAAGAAAGATAGACGGAGCGCTGGTGATGTCGAAACCATGTTCAAATTTTTGATACACACCCACGCACACATTTTTCTATATTTATTTCGCGGCACCGATTTTCGACAAACTTTAGCTGTGGCGGCGAACAAATAATTCATGACACACCAGGCGTGTCATGCGCCATATTGGCCTATTGTGCCATCAGCCACGTGTAAAAGTAATGTTCTTTTTTATGCTTTTTTACTTGTTTAGACCTAATTAAGTTTATTTGACATCAAACATACGTTACAAATAGAAGGATACTTGTTTTTAGTGGGTAAATTCGTGTTTTTTTACGTGTTTTCTTTGAAATTGAGAGTAATTGACTTTTTTTATGAAGAGATTACAAACCTTTTGTACTATTTATTGTTTTATAAAAAATAATTTATATAAGTAGGTACAGCTAAATCACCCTGGAAAACATTGTATTTTATTAAATTAAATTTTCACCTAATAATAATATTTGTATATATCAAACAACCAAGAACCTTAATTTGGAAAAAAATAAGGTTTATGATTCATTAATATTTACAAACGTTAAATATTATTTAATGTTATACAAATGTAAAATAAAGTCGATTTGAAAACGTCTAATTAGTAAGAATAGCAAACCAAGTGTTTTCAAAAGGAAACAAACGCCGGCGCTATACGGCGGCAGATTGACAAAAGACTATTTATTAGCGAACTTTTTTATGCATGAACGGTTTCAAACTGTTTCAAGCAAAAATAAACCTTATACCATATCACAAGAGCACATGGTACTTCGTAGGTCTATTCGGCCATATGATAGTAATACGACGGCAGTTCAACCATTTTAAGCAAAATTAAACAATAAGACAAACGCATTGTTTTTTTTTTAACAGGACACTTGTTTTTTCTAGAAATTTATTTACAACTTGAGTTTGTGAGCGATCGCAATGAGTGCTATTATTTATTACTTATTAGACTATTTTTCCACAACATGATTGAAAACCGACGAAGTAAAAAGAGTACCATGTACAAGTTAAAAAAAGGTTGTCAACCCCTAAAAATTTCAAATTTTTAAAATATCCAGAAACAAAGCCGCGTGCATGAACTACTTGCAAAATAATGAATATTCTGTTCTGGATAAATTTTCCAAATACGCAATTTGAGCGAGTTATAACGATTTTTAAAAAGACACGACTCGCGTGTCATACGCCACACGGAAAAGTAATCGATGGCACGCCTGACGTGTCATCCGCACTGAACCGGTTAATCAGTCCAAGACAAGCACATAAAATCATGTTATTGGTCGCAAATGATTTTAGACGTGACATTTTCAATAAGTTTGGATTTTGCGTCATTTGAAATATACGCGGCGCACTGCCTTTTTTGTTTTGGTCCGAGTTTGAAGAGCATATTTATCGTTAAGCTTTATCTTTTCCGTCGTCACTAGCTGGATAATTATAATGTTCTTTTTTCTATTTGTTAACATTTTTTACACCAAGTAAACAGTTCTTAGTGAGGTGACGTCTAAAAATATAAAAATATATTATTCAGGGAAAATAAAGCGTTGATAAAGCCAAGCAGGCGGTTGTCGTCTAAAGTTGTCGACACAACATGAAGTCACATTATTTAATTTTTGTAAGAACAAATTGAAATGATTTTTTAAATTATTTAAGCTTAATTTAATAGTGACGTGATTGAAATGACCAGACCCAAGATCCGGAACGCATGATCACTATAGTACGGCCGCTGAGTTATTACCGATTTGACAGATTATTCTTAAATTAATCGATATAACCTTGCACGAGCGACACATTTGCCGAATGATTTAGAATACCTCTTTAATGTAAAACTTTATGTAAAAATGTCAGAATCAAGTAATTTTCCAATAAACTCTGTTTCAAAACTTAAAATAGTTTGTAAATAATATGAAAACATTTATTTTTTGTTCTTTGGCGCGCTTGTACAAAGTTAAATCGTGCGTCTAGTTTTCATAGTGATGTGCTTGATAGTATTCGGTCCGAATTCATTGGAATAGATATGATATTTACTTTATTTCGATATTTTTATTTTACTTATTCCTTCGAGCAACTAGACTATAATGCTACCATTTTTTTGCGTCTCCTAATTGCACCGTGTTGCCAGTATCTCTATGATTTTTAAGATTTATGTGTGATCCAAAGACAGAAATACTGTTTTCTATGATTTAAAAATAAATACAATTAAAATGATTATGTATAATTTTTAACATGCATAATATATAAAACAACATTTAATAAATATAATTTTCTCCCTCAATTAAGCAATGTTATAGGTGTATTTTTTTAAGTAATTGGCGATACTATTCTGGCAACACCCTTACCACCGCTATTTTAATCTGTTTAGTCGTCTTCCGTACTCTCGTGCGCACAGACTACGTTCTCTTGTGTAACCGTTGTTTTTTGACTCGGCTTTCTTCTGTTTATCGTTGCGCTTTATTGGACTAATTTTGTTTATGTTTGGTAATTTTGTTGAAAATGCCGAAACGAGGAAAAACATTGAATAGTCAATGTCGTGAGCTTGTACTAAAGCTACAGGATTACTTTGAGCGTGAGTCACAAAATGGCGGGCCTTTGATTCCTGTCACTCAAGTGAAAGATCGGGTTTCACAAGCTCTTGGAATTGGTGCAAAAACACTATATAATATAAATAAAGAAAAATTTGGTGCTTCTGGAAGTGAAGATAATGTTTTACGCACTCCTAAGAAAAAACGAAGACAAAAGCCCGTGACAGGTGTTGATTTTTTTGATGCAGATGCAATAAGAAACCACATAATATATGGTTATTATACTAGGAACGAGTTTCCAACTAGACGTTTGCTTTTGGTCTCCTTAAAAGAAGCTGGCTTGTTTAAAGGCGGTAAAACAGCGTTGTTAAAACTATTGCACGAAATTGGGTTTGAATATAAAAAAACGAATAAAAGGAAAATATTAATGGAAAGATTTGATTTAATAATTAAAAGGAGCGAGTTTTTAAGAGAAGCCAGAAAAATCGAGTCTTGGGACAACGTCGTTTTTGTTGACGAAACATGGTTAAATGCGAACCACACTATGTCACGCTCTTGGACTGACGAAACAAAAGCATCAACCTCAAAGGTTCCAATTGGAAAAGGATCACGACTGATAATTTGTCACGCCGGTTCTGCTGGAAGTGGTTTCTTTGAAAATGGACTGCTGGCTTTCGCGTCAAAAAGTACTTCCGATTACCACGAGGAGATGGATATAGACACTTTTACGAATTGGCTCGAAAATCAATTATTACCCAGCCTGCCAGAGCCTTCTATCATAATAATGGACAACGCTTCATATCATTCGAAACAAGTGAATAAAGCGCCTACTCAGGCCGACAAGAAAGCTGATCTCGTAGCATGGCTACACCAAAATGGAATTGAAACTACTGCCGAAATGCTAAAGTCTGACTAAGTAAAGTTGGTACGCGAAAATAAAACATCAAGAGTCCGTTATGAAGTAGATTGTCGTGAAGCGACAATTAAAGAAAAGAACCTAACCTAAGAACAGCAAAACAACAAAAGTAGGCCAAGAAAATAATATATTTAAAGTTTCAGAAAAGTATTTACAATTTTATAAAAAAAAATGAAATATGAAGATGATGGATGAAATGAGATTACAATTAGGTTTTAAAAAAAATAAAGATAGGAGAATAGGACAATATAGTTTTATAGTGGAGCCTGGAGCCTCGCTGCTTTTGTAGAAATAGGCACACGCAGAGCTTGAGGTTTCTCAGCGGCGACGGCACGCAGCGCCTGGAGCAAGCAGTCGTAGCGTGCCCGAAGGTAGCGCGGGCAGTAGGTGTACTCGGCGCCTGGAGCAAGCAGACGTAGCGCGCCCGAAGGTAGTATGGCCCCGCGCTTGAAGCAGACTGCCGACGACTTCACGTGTAGATGGAGGCTTGCAGGATCCCGGGGCAAAGCGGCCCCGGGATAAGGCCTTTAGTAGATGTTTCTCGTTTGAGAACTGAAGCGAGACTATCCTGTATTCTCCAATTGTTCGGCTTTTATACCTTTTAAGAGAGAACGAGAAATTATTTAAATTAAAACGAAATTTATTATAAATGACCTACAGCCAAAGAGTATTTATGTAGGAAGAACATCATACCAGAGACGAATTTGAATAAAAGTTACCATAACAACCACATAAACAATGGTTGTCAAATTGAGCAATTTTTAGTTTTAGGACTGTTATTAAGAAACTATTACATTTTAGTAAGGAATGAGATATTATTCATATAGGAAAAACTAATGCACGGCAGCCTGCGCGAAGCCTGAAATTGTAGAGTTACAGAGATTTCAATAAAAGACCGAAAAACGTAAGACTTCATTGACAGCTATTTTAAAAGTGCTAAATAGTGTGAAAATACGAAGTAAAATGATATGTTATTGTGTAAAAACGTTACAGGATCATATAGAAATAAAGGTGATGCAAAATATAAACGCAGAAAATCAAAATCAGAATGGAAAAATAGTATAAAGTGATGCAAAACATGAATGCAGAAAATCAAAAACAGAATGAAAAAAATAGTATAAAGTGATGCAAAACATGAATGCAGAATATCAAAACAGAATGGAGAATTAGTGTACAATGAAATGTAAGTAGCATAACACTACAAGATGAGATAGCTCTAGCACATGGACATCGGGTACTTCGAATTCCGCCTTATCACTGCCAGTACAATGCCATTGAGCTAATATGGGCACAAATCAAAGGTATTGTTTTTTATCGCATAAGTTATGAATATGAATAATTTGTACTATTATAACATCCAATATTCAGCATATAAGTAAAAAGATACATGACTAAGAAATAAATATCTCATGCCCCTTACATGTAGGTAATTGTGTAACATTTCGTTTATTTAATGTAATAAATTAACGTTATTTAATGTTTACATTACAGGTTACGCAGCTCGTAATAATACGACTCCGCCATTCAGTACTTATAAAATGATGGGTCTATTAAAAGATGCTTGCAGCAAAATAACGAAAGAAGATTGGGTCAAGGTCGTCGAAAAGACTCGAAAACTAATAACAGAAGATTATGAACGCGATGTAAGAGTGGACACCATTATAGACAATGAAATTGTCATACAAGTCACTGATAGCGATGACAGCTCTGGCGAATCTGGTTCAGAGTCTGAATAATTGTTTTAATAAATGATATGTAGTCATTTATTAAAACATCTTGTACCTACTCTATTCATTAAAATGTGTAACAGTGTTTACAAATTTGTTTTATTTTGATATGTCCTCGACCAATTATCTACGCCCATCAAGGATACTCCACCTAATAAAGAACCTGTGTCTTTAACTAATATTGTTTAAATTTTATTTAATTACACACTATACTAGAATATTTAAAAACAAACTGTTCCCAAATGATATTAGGGTTACTGGTTCAGTCACTTCACTAGTATTGACAATTCGTCATGTGTCAAATCGGTAATAACTCAGCGGCCGGAGTATAGACCAATGAAACAGTCATTGATTGCCTTAACAACAATGGTAAATGTTCAGTTGTGGCAGTCCACAGGCGTCAGTACGCAGGCTACTATGATGATGATATTTGAAACGCTCTGTATCTTATGATATCACTTATGTGATTTTTAATAAAAATATATGTAATCGCTGTAGTGTGTTAATTCGTGTGTCTTAATTCGGCAAATGAAAATAATTTTGGAATATGTCTAGATTAAAATGAGATTTGAATAAGAATATTAAATTCATATTATTAATTTAAATCTTCCTTAGCTAAAAGCATTAGTGCAGTATAGCACCGTGTTCGGCATACATTTTAAACGGTTGCCACTCAGGTCTCTGATATATAATAGCGTGTGTTTGTCATTTTAGAATGCATTATTTAAGTTTGTATATAAAGCAAGCTGTATTTCACTATAGACTCACAGTGTACCAAATATGAAATAAACGCTTTCTTGCCTTGATATACTCCACAGTTTATTGAAAAATTAACATAAGAAATCACACTAAGTCCACTGTTCATTCAGTCAAGCTGTCTATAATTAATTTTTATTTGGTGATTCTACTCTGTGTGACTGTTTGACCATAGCACTATTGACATTGGCACTATGAACATAAATAATGAAAGTTTCATTTTATTTATTAGTATATTATTAATAAATTTTTAATATTCTACACTCCGTCGCAGTATAAACTTTAACTATGCCAAATTTCACATCTCCTCCATGCGCTCAATATAGGGATAGTAATAAAAGGGGTAGAAAGTTTTCTCATTACACATTAATTTTAAGAAGTTGAACAAACGCCTATGATGCGCAGCGTGTTGCACAGATGGATCGCATATAAAGCAATTTTTTACTTTTTCATACAAGTTAGGGTGACAGTCAAGTACACTGTCCACCTGATGATGACATCTATATTCGATTAGGAATAATTATCCCTATCCAAAGAGATATGTGACTTACATATGTAATAAGTATGCCCGTGAAGCAAGGAAATATGTGCTTGACATATAGTAATTAATCAATCATAATCGAAATATCCCAACGGATATCGAGTGACGACTTGATAAGACATGCAGGAAGTCGATGGATACAGGTGGCTCGGGACGGCGCTTTTAGGCATTTCTTGGGGGAGGCTTATGTTCAGCAGTGGACTTGTAAAGGGCTGTAATGATGATAATGATGATGATGAGTTAAAATATAATCTAGATTAGTATTTACATCATATTACAGGTTTGCAAACAAACAATTTTTTAATTTTTATCAGTATAGAATATGTCTATAATAATTTAACGTGCGACTTGAACTTACGTATTGACATTATTTAATCTGTGCTTAAACACTGTAAAATTATCTTTAAACCTTTATATATTTATTTGAGTACTTGAATCAGTTCAAACTTCAAATTGATCAACAAACGAAATCAGAACAAAGATTTTAAACGTAATAAAAGTTTTGGTGTTAATGACGATTGCGTGGTAATTCCAATTTGACCAAGGCCTACACTTTTTTGGAAACAGAATTCATTTCAGGACTGAAAATTGGCACCAAACGGACCTTTAGATACCGATGTTCAGATATGGTAAAAAAAACATATAATTTCATACTTAATACCGATAGAGAGGTCAGTAATTTAAAAAATCTTATGTCTAACCTACAGTGTGATAGCGCAACTCAGAAATCGCTCCGCAAATGAGTTCTCATTATAATTTATGACCTAAAATAAGTTAAGGACTTCGGCTTAAAATCGATGTTCATTTACATTACAGAATACAAATTAAACGTCAAACGTTGAACTCGACTAACTTCAACTTGCCTCAAAAGGTATTAGAAAGTAATATTTTTTATGTTTACGGGTTGAAGTTTTTTTTTTGCGGATGGAAAATCATCTAATGACGCCTTTCGCTCTGGGTGGAGCGGAAGGGAGTGTCAGACTTTTACTGACTAAAAACCATCCGTGTTCCTTCAGTGCCCTTACGTTCCGGAGCCGCGGTATCTCTTTCGAACAGCCCGCAGCCCCGGCAGGCGTCGGCCCTTGCGGGCCCCTTCACGCTGCTGACAGCTCTTTGAGGCGCGTGTGGAACAAAACGCGCCGTCGACACGGCCTGTCGTCGTTAGACGGCCGGACGGCGAGCTACCCATTGCTCGCCGTCCACAGGCCCGCGCCTACGGTGGCCGGGGGCCACGACGTAGCCCCCGACGCCCGGGGCGTCTCCCGCGGGGGCCGGGAAGGAAAGCTGCTGCTCTCTCCTTCTCTCGCTCCGCCACCTCCTTCGCTAGCATCACTGCTTCGCAGAAGGTGGTGACGGCATCCCATTCCTTCTCGCTCCGGACCATGGCTTCGACCAGGGCCGAACGCGAGAGGTCGCCGCCGCCTATCGCCGCAGAGAGTGTAAAGATCCTAAGATTTAGTTTGGTTATAAGGAGCTACCCTAACTTCAACTACAACTTACGTCTAGGATGTAGCATATTATGTCGGTAGATAACAATAACGGTTTCTACGGCTACCCTGTAGTGTGTGAATAAATGTTCGTTTACGGTTTCAGTGTGTTTAAATAAACGCTTCCCGTATTCCTTGAATAGCAAGGACATTACAGTGGCGACGAGTTTATTTTGTGTATTAATAATCGATTAACCAACAGTAGAAGTCACGCGTTAAAATGTCTATCTATGGGAAAGTGACAGTTTTCGATTGCAAAACAGATGAGTGGGTGGTACACGTAGCACAACTAAACAACTTCTTTATTGCAAATGGAATCGACGATATCACAGATGCTCAAAGTGTGAGAAGACGGGCAATTTTATTGAATGGCATGTCACAAGACTCATATCGTCTTACTCGTGATTTATTGTATCCAAATACGCCTGAATCAACCGATTACAAGGCGATTATTGCTGCGCTTGACGGCCACTTCGACCCAAAAAAGTGTATATACGCTGAAAGACAAAAGTTTTATTCGGCTAAAAAGGACCCTCACGAGTCAATGGTGGAGTATGCTGCTCGTCTTCGAGGACTAGCATCGGCATGTTGTTTTGGTACAGCTCTAGAGATGTGTTTGACGGATCGTTTTGTACTTGGTCTTGACTCTGCGTCTGCCCGAGAGAAATTATTTAGAGAAGATCCCAATCAGCTAAAACTAAATAAGGCACTTGAATTAGCTTGTGCAGTTGAAAGTGCGCAGCGTATTGTTTCCGCTGGCGATTCGGCAGAGTTAATTAAGTCTGAACCTGTGCTATATACGGACTCGCGGCAAAAAGCTACTGCAAGCGGCGGTACACGAGGCGGTCGCGCTCGTGGTGGCGGCGACGACGGAGCCCCCAGGTGTAGTGTGTGTGGTGCGAGGTCACACGATACCTCCGTATGTGGCTATCGTCATCTGTCGTGCAATTTGTGTGGTGCAAAAGGACATTTAAAAAGAATGTGTTCTAAGAGATACTACGTACATAACGAGATTACAACCAAAAAGGACAAAATTGTTAAAAAGCAGCATAATCGTATGCAGAATAATTACATTTTGGAAGGTAGTGATAGGGACGAATGTAATGATTTTTCACCAATTAATAATGTTAGAGATATAAATAATGAATCACGTATTAATACTATTTTATGTAAGGAAGAAAAACCGATATCTCTTGAAGTTATAGGTGGTGGCGAGGTGTTACTCTTAGTATGGAGGTTGATTCCAGTAGTGGGGTATCAGCGCTGCCCGCGCGCATATGGTATATGTATTTCTCGCGAAACTTGTCGCTCGGTGAGTCCAATAAAATTTTATATACTGTTCACGCAAAAGCGTTAGTGTCAGGCATCGACGTTAGATGGCGCTCGGCTCGGCCTATCCGGGATGACGTTCGTGCGTGTTGAACGTCCGAACTTGCTGAACGGTGGGAGTCGAGAGCGAAAGATTAGAAGTCTTCTTCGCGTCGACAGAGAAGGCGCGGTCCGTTATGATTGGGAGCTCTTAGATCTAATTTTATGTTAGGCGCGTATAGTAAATATACCACTGGGAATGGTAGCGCGTGTTGAGAGTTTTACCCGGGACTTTAGGTTTAACGCAGAATCTGTATAAGTGGATTCGACTGTATTAGTTACTAGTGCGGTAGTTAATATTCTAGAAATAACGGTGACCTTTGATCCGTACGTTCTGTGTTCATTTTCGCGAGTCAATCGTAACAAAGGAAGAAAGTGACTGCGGAAGGAGACCTTAGCTTGGAGAGGAGCTGAGGGCCGAACTGCTGCAGGGGGAACGGTCAAATAAGGTCAATAACACTACCAGCCACACCCAAATACACATCACTGACCTTTACTTTCCTAGCACAATACATCCACACGAGACCTGACCGAATCCTGAGGGACCAGTCGCCTTGAATAGAGGTAAGTAAGCTCTGTTCAATAATTGTAACGCTCCCCCCGGATAGTTTAGTGTAATTAGACTTTAACCCTTGGCGTCAGGACGTCCGACCAGCATCTGCCTGTAGCTTCTTCGTCTATGGGCCGCGAAGGATTCTACTCCTGGGATAGGCAGCTGCCGGCCGTAACATTTGGTAGCAGAACGCGGTGCTGGGATCGATTCCCGGTCGATCCACCGAGCATAGTATTTGATAAAAATTAAATAATTTTGGTGGCAGGGAGCGTTGGGTTGATTGGTTTAATTTTGTGTCTACAATCACGCCCGTCCGTAATACGTAAAAATATTTTTTTTATTATATACGTAATAATAAAATTCCTTTCTTTGTTAGCTTGCTTTGTTGTTTGCGGGTAAATTTGAAAAGCCACGCCCGGTTCGCGCGCAAGCGGGAGTTTGCGTCATATAGGTAGATGGTTATTTTTGCGTAATCGGTTAATTATCGTTGCGGATAGTTGTGGTGTATTACTTATCGAAGGGTCGATTTCCGAGCAAGGCATTTTTTGTTGATGTGTATCTTCGTTATGTATCTTTCGTATTGTAATTTGTATTTGAACTAAAGAGTGGTAATTTGTATTTACGTAATTTGAATTTAACTTGATTTGATCGCACTAGTATTTGTTATTGTTAATTTGATTTACCTTTTCTTTTGTACTAACTTGTGTTTGATTTGATAAATAGCGGTTTTTATTTGTGTACATTCTATTCAACTCGATTTGATAGGAACTGCATTAGTTAGCTGTTAATTTTTTTTGTATTTTTTATTTGTTATTTTTGTAATTGTGCTCGAGCGGCGTCGTAATTTGTATTTAGTAGTGATGTCCTCGCCCAAGATGCTAATCCGTTGCCTGCGGACTGAGTTACGCTGGGCCACCAGCGCCCATGCTTTGATAGGTCGACCGGATAGGGTCCATAATTTGATGAAGCGGTTCGAGCAGGTTGATGCTCGAAGGGCTGCAGTGGAGGAGGCTTACGCTGAGCTCGAGGATTCGGATGTGGAAAAGGGAGTCCTGGACTCCTGCTTCGCAGACTACGAGCAGTTCTTTTCGCTCACGGACGAGTTGATCGAGGCTGAAGGCAGGTATGCCGAGGAGGCGCGTGAAGCTCGGACGAGTGGCCTGCCCGAGTCCTTTCAGAAGCAGCCTCAGCCAGAGCTGTTGGGACGACTCCCAACTCTGGACTTGCCAAGGTTCTCCGGGGTCCTTTCCGAATGGCTGACCTTTATTGGTCTTTTCGACGGCCTAGTGGACGCCCGGAGTGACTTGACCCCGAGCCAGAAGATGGCGTACCTCCTGGCCTCACTGGAGGGGGAGGCCCTGGGCGTTGTCAGCCATTTGAGATTGTCGGACGACGCCTACCAGACTGCTCGGGGCCTCCTAGCCAGAAGATACGCCAACGTCCGGCGAATTGCCGACGAACATGTTAAGCAGCTTCTAAAGCCTTCCGCTGCTTAGTGACCGGGCCAGACTACGTCCGGACCTGTTGGATCCAGTCTTGGTGGCCTGTAATACGTTGAGGCGGCTGGATTTACCAGTAGGCGAATGGGCCTTCTTGTTGCTCCGCATCGTGCTGTCCCGTCTACCTCTCGACCTTCAAATGCATTTTGAGGAGAGGTACGGCGGGGACGAGGCCTCCTATATTCCGCCCTTCTATGACCTGCTGCGGTTTTTGGAGGAGCAGTGCCGACAGATCGAGCACGCGGCGGGCACCGTCGACGACTTACGAGCCGTGCCCAGTGAGAGGCGAAATCCGCCGGGCAAGTCGTCGTCAACCCCCCCCCTGCTCCTATTGTCGAGCATCTGATCACCGGGTAACGTCTTGCCCAAAATTATTAAGTAAGCTGGTTCCGGCGAGGCGAACTGTCGCCAAGGAGCGCCGCTGGTGCTACTCCTATTTGGAAGGGCACCTCCAGCGAGACTGTCCGCACCAGCGGCCCTGTCTGCATTGCCAGGGCAATCACCATGTCGTACTGTGCCTGGGTGCGATCGGCGTCTCCTCTCGGGGCGCTGCCAGGCCCTCGACCCCCACGGGCGGGGGCGCTCCGCCATGCCCTTTGACGGGCGACGCTCGGCGCCTGCCGGCTAGCCACCAGGCCCCTAGGTTTGAAAGGGGTCCCTCCCCCGACCAGTCGGGGGGTAATTCCCCCAGGGGCGGGGGTGTCATCACACCTCCTCAGCGTGCGGAGAGGAACTTCACGGCCACTCATCAGTCCGCTGGACCCTTCTCACTCCCGTTAGCTGAGTGGCCGCGACTGGTATACCACTGTACCCCATTTGATGGAGGCGGCCCTAGCTAGCTGCCGCCTTAGCTCCCACCATGGCTGCCTCTACTGAGCCTTAAGCCGTCAACAGTCCACTTGTCAAGCTGTTCTGTTGCCGACGGCCTCAGTGAGGGCGTACAACCCGAGTGGCGACTGTTAGCGGTTGCGCTCTGCTAGTCTCAGGTTCACGCGGTGTGGCCTCCACTTGGTGGTGGGAAGATTAGGGCCCCCTGGAGCGTTGAATCACGCTCTCAAGGGGTATTAGATTTGGTTTGGTCGAGCACTTAGTTAAGAATTCTTGAATTTAAATTAAAATGCTTTTGGGTTTTCCGCGAAATTCATATTGTAGCGGTTATGATTAAAAGAATTGAATTTAAAATACTCTTTTAAATGCTGCTGCATATGTTTTGTAAATACATTTGATCACTGCGTTTGTTGTGGCACGGAAAATTGAGATTAAATTGTGTGCCCTTTTTTAATGCTTGTGCGTATGCTTGTAATTGTATTTGATTGTCGCGCCTGTGCTGAAGGGAAGTTTGGATTCATTTGAAATTTGAATGGCGCGCTATTTTGAAAATTATGTATATGTTTGTGATAGTGTTTAATCATTTTGCTTTGTGATAAGGAAGGTTGAAATTAGATAACCCTGTGGTTGCCAAAGGAAATAAGAGTAAATTCTCTTTGGTTTAGATTTTGTTGGCACTGTCTAAGATATTTATTTGAAATAAAAAATAGGCTGTCTCTTACGTTTATTTTTGTTTACTTTGCCAAGTTGACCTATGTGCATCGGTGATTACTTGTTTTAATTAATTCTGTAATTGAACATTGATGCTTTTGAAAAATTAGTTGAAATATGAGCATAGGATCACCTGCTAGGGACCATCTGTGCGTTTCGTTCAGCTCTCAACAGACGACGTTCATGGGGAATTTGGGGGTGCTCTCTGCACTGAAGCTTGAAGGTCCCTCTGGGCCGCTTCGTGTCGCGTCGCTGTTTGCAGACCTGATCCGGTCGAGTTGCGGAACTAATCATAGGAGCGCAGATAGGTGTTTGACTTCTGTCTAGGAATAGGACTTATTTATGTGCTGCGATGTCCAGGAAGGGCATCCAGTTCGACTCTCCGGCTAGCCCACGTTGGGGCTGTAATTTTGAGGCGTTGGTCAGGGTTGCAAGATCTGATTTGGTGCGTAAGGTAGCCTAGTTTGGTTGTAGATTCGATCTTGCAACTTGCCGTCGCGACCCTGTCACGCTGACCGGTTTGCTCGCGGACCTAAATCCTTATGTCCGGGACGGGGGTTTGTTCACGCAAAAGCGTTAGTGTCAGGCATCGACGTTAGATGGCGCTCGGCTCGGCCTATCCGGGATGACGTTCGTGCGTGTTGAACGTCCGAACTTGCTGAACGGTGGGAGTCGAGAGCGAAAGATTAGAAGTCTTCTTCGCGTCGACAGAGAAGGCGCGGTCCGTTATGATTGGGAGCTCTTAGATCTAATTTTATGTTAGGCGCGTATAGTAAATATACCACTGGGAATGGTAGCGCGTGTTGAGAGTTTTACCCGGGACTTTAGGTTTAACGCAGAATCTGTATAAGTGGATTCGACTGTATTAGTTACTAGTGCGGTAGTTAATATTCTAGAAATAACGGTGACCTTTGATCCGTTCGTTCTGTGTTCATTTTCGCGAGTCAATCCTAACAAAGGAAGAAAGTGACTGCGGAAGGAGACCTTAGCTTGGAGAGGAGCTGAGGGCCGAACTGCTGCAGGGGGAACGGTCAAATAAGGTCAATAACACTACCAGCCACACCCAAATACACATCACTGACCTTTACTTTCCTAGCACAATACATCCACACGAGACCTGACCGAATCCTGAGGGACCAGTCGCCTTGAATAGAGGTAAGTAAGCTCTGTTCAATAATTGTAACGCTCCCCCCGGATTGTTTAGTGTAATTAGACTTTAACCCTTGGCGTCAGGACGCCCGACCAGCATCTGCCTGTAGCTTCTTCGTCTATGGGCCGCGAAGGATTCTACTCCTGGGATAGGCAGCTGCCGGCCGTAACATATACATACAGTGGTTCTGCTTTAAGGCTTTTGGGCATGTGTTACTTACCAGTCACATATAACAATGTAACGCATAATATAAAATTTTATGTTGTTGAAAACGGCCCGGTTCCCTTGCTCGGTAGGGACTTTATGACAAAATTTAATTTCGCTTTTATCTCATTAAATTATTGTTCAGTAGATAAAGAAAAATTTATTTTGTCAAAATATAAAACATTATTTTCTGGTGGGTTGGGCACGTTCAATAAGTATAAGTTAACGCTACACTTAAAAGAAGGTGTCACACCAAAATTTTTTAAAGCTAGGCCGGTGCCCTTTGCGCTCAAAGATAAGGTAAGCGCAGAGTTGGACCGATTAGTGCGCGCTGGCATACTCAAACCGGTTTCTTATTCTAATTACGCGTCACCGATTGTTGCAGTATTAAAGAAAAATAATGACGTACGTATTTGCGGCGATTATTCTATGACGATCAATAAGGCCCTAATAATTGACTCTTATCCATTGCCCAAAATAAGTGAGTTTTTGCAATTGCATCGTGACACGATTGTCGTTACTTTAGTAAGCTTGATTTATCAAATAGTTATAATCAGTTCCTTCTAGATGATGAGTCACAAAAATATACATGTATCAATACGCATAAAGGTCTTTTTGTTTATACGAGATTAGTGTTCGGTTTGTCAAATGCGCCAGCTTTGTTCCAGCGTGCTATGGTGCAACTGCTGCAGGGCATAGATGGCGTGGAGTGTTTCCTCGACGACCTGTTAATCGCGGCTCCGACCGCCGAATTACATTGGGAACGTGTCGATTTGGTACTAAGTCGTCTAAGAGACGCCGGGCTAATGCTCCAGCGGTCGAAATGTTCATTCTTCCAAAATAAAATAGAATATTTGGGTTTTGTTATTGATTGTTTTGGCCTTCAAAAAATCCGGATAAAATAAAGGCTATTACACAAGCAAAGGTGCCAGGAAACGTCCGACAATTAAAATCATTTTTGGGTTTAGTTAACTTTTACCGTAGCTTTATACCGCAAGCGGCGGTCATTCTTGAACCATTACATAATTTAACGAGAAAAAATATGAAATGGGAATGGACGGCGGAACATCAGAAATCGTTCGATGCTATCAAAGACAAGTTATGTTCAAGTCGCGTACTGGCGCACTTTGACCCGCGGCAGCAGCTGGTTCTGACAGTGGATGTGGCCCCCGGCGGGCTGGGCGCGGTGCTCGCGGTGCGCTACCCCGCGGGTGCCGAGCGACCGATCAGTTACGCTTCGCGTGCTCTCACTAAAAGTGAGCGTGGCTATAGTCAAATTATGAAAGAAGCGACTGCCATTATTTATGGAATCAAAAAATTCCATCAATATCTTTATGGCCGCCAGCAACCATTTATTTTGAGAACAGACCACAAGCCCCTCCTTTCTATTTTCTCCCCCGATAAAGGAGTTCCTCATATGTCCGAAGCGAGACTGCAACGGTATGCTTTATTTCTTGCTGCCTATAATTATATAATTGAGTTCATTAATAGTGAATCTAATGTAGCTGATTATTTGAGTCGGTTTCCCATTGATTGTGATTCGTCGCAGGATACGGCGCACGGAGATGACGTCACCAGTTATGTTAACGCGCTAGCGGCTGCTGGCGCGCCACTGCCCGCTTCATTAGAGGAGCTGCGGGCCGCCTTTCATAAAGATAAAGTTCTGTCACTTGTCATGCAATATGTGACCAAATCGTGGCCACGGAAAGTGTCATCAGAACTTTTGCCATATAATAGATGCCAGCATGAATTATATGTTGATAGCGGAGTTCTCATGAGAGGTCACAGAATTGTAGTGCCTACTATTTATAGGGCTGCTGTGCTACAAGAACTGCATGCTGCGCACTTAGGAATAATTAAAATGAAAATGATTGCTGGAGAACGCTGTTGGTACCCGGGTATCGACAGTGACATAGAAAACATGGCTTCTAACTGTGGTCGTTGCATATCCTTGCGACCGTCTCCTGCGAAAGCGCGCTTGGAGTCGTGGGGGTGGCCTGAGTCTGTTTTCGAAAGAATCCATTTAGATTACCTCGGCCCAATTCATGGAAAAATTTTTCTTGTACTAGTCGATGCGCATAGTAAATGGATTGAATGCGAATTAATGTCAAATTTTTTATCAAAAGAACTTATCAATAAATTAAAAAAAAGTTTCGGCATTCCCAATAAAATAGTCACAGACAATGCCAAAACCTTTGTTTCGTCTGAATTTTCTAAGTACTGTACTGATAATGGCATAACTCACATTTATCTCCTGCGTACTCGCCACAGAGTAATGGACTCGCCGAGAACGCAGTAAAGACTTGTAAGCGGTTTATTGTCGATGCTATCAAGGATTGTGGTTTTAAAGATTTCGCTAATCACTTAGATAACTATTTGTTTCACTATCGGAATACACCGCATTTTACGACGGGAGTATCACCTGCATCGCTTATGTTCGGTCGGAATTTACGTTGTAAACTTGATTTAATCGCTGTTAAGCGTTCAAATTTAGATCGAAAACCTCTAATACATAAAAATGTGTTAGTGAATCAAAATCGTCAAAAATTATATTTTGGTGGTAAAATTAAAGCATTTTCAATTGGGGAAAAAGTTTGGGTACGAGACTATCGAGCCAATCCAAAAAGACCAACATGGACCCTTGGCCAGGTCGTTGCACGCTTAGGTAAAGTTCTATATGATGTGGCGATACAGAGATCCGATATCATTTGGAGACGTCATGTGAATCAGTTAATGTCAGCCAAATCATATAACAGCAGTCGTGGTGAAGCGGCGTGGACGTTTGAGGATATGGACGTTGGGAGCACGGCAGATCCCAGTGCCTCTCATGATTCACCGGCATCATTACCTCTCAATAGCCCAGGTGGTGCGCTAGCCGCACAACCACCGGGACCTGACGGCGGTGAGGCGGCACCGGTGCTGACTCACGCGGAGTCTGATATGGAAGACGTGTCCCCACCGCCTCAAACCTCCACGACCATGCGCACTCGATCTGGCCGCGCTATTGATCCGTTCGTTCTGTGTTCATTTTCGCGAGTCAATCCTAACAAAGGAAGAAAGTGACTGCGGAAGGAGACCTTAGCTTGGAGAGGAGCTGAGGGCCGAACTGCTGCAGGGGGAACGGTCAAATAAGGTCAATAACACTACCAGCCACACCCAAATACACATCACTGACCTTTACTTTCCTAGCACAATACATCCACACGAGACCTGACCGAATCCTGAGGGACCAGTCGCCTTGAATAGAGGTAAGTAAGCTCTGTTCAATAATTGTAACGCTCCCCCCGGATTGTTTAGTGTAATTAGACTTTAACCCTTGGCGTCAGGACGCCCGACCAGCATCTGCCTGTAGCTTCTTCGTCTATGGGCCGCGAAGGATTCTACTCCTGGGATAGGCAGCTGCCGGCCGTAACATATACATACAGTGGTTCTGCTTTAAGGCTTTTGGGCATGTGTTACTTACCAGTCACATATAACAATGTAACGCATAATATAAAATTTTATGTTGTTGAAAACGGCCCGGTTCCCTTGCTCGGTAGGGACTTTATGACAAAATTTAATTTCGCTTTTATCTCATTAAATTATTGTTCAGTAGATAAAGAAAAATTTATTTTGTCAAAATATAAAACATTATTTTCTGGTGGGTTGGGCACGTTCAATAAGTATAAGTTAACGCTACACTTAAAAGAAGGTGTCACACCAAAATTTTTTAAAGCTAGGCCGGTGCCCTTTGCGCTCAAAGATAAGGTAAGCGCAGAGTTGGACCGATTAGTGCGCGCTGGCATACTCAAACCGGTTTCTTATTCTAATTACGCGTCACCGATTGTTGCAGTATTAAAGAAAAATAATGACGTACGTATTTGCGGCGATTATTCTATGACGATCAATAAGGCCCTAATAATTGACTCTTATCCATTGCCCAAAATAAGTGAGTTATGTGCATCGTTACACGATTGTCGTTACTTTAGTAAGCTTGATTTATCAAATAGTTATAATCAGTTCCTTCTAGATGATGAGTCACAAAAATATACATGTATCAATACGCATAAAGGTCTTTTTGTTTATACGAGATTAGTGTTCGGTTTGTCAAATGCGCCAGCTTTGTTCCAGCGTGCTATGGTGCAACTGCTGCAGGGCATAGATGGCGTGGAGTGTTTCCTCGACGACCTGTTAATCGCGGCTCCGACCGCCGAATTACATTGGGAACGTGTCGATTTGGTACTAAGTCGTCTAAGAGACGCCGGGCTAATGCTCCAGCGGTCGAAATGTTCATTCTTCCAAAATAAAATAGAATATTTGGGTTTTGTTATTGATTGTTTTGGCCTTCAAAAAATCCGGATAAAATAAAGGCTATTACACAAGCAAAGGTGCCAGGAAACGTCCGACAATTAAAATCATTTTTGGGTTTAGTTAACTTTTACCGTAGCTTTATACCGCAAGCGGCGGTCATTCTTGAACCATTACATAATTTAACGAGAAAAAATATGAAATGGGAATGGACGGCGGAACATCAGAAATCGTTCGATGCTATCAAAGACAAGTTATGTTCAAGTCGCGTACTGGCGCACTTTGACCCGCGGCAGCAGCTGGTTCTGACAGTGGATGTGGCCCCCGGCGGGCTGGGCGCGGTGCTCGCGGTGCGCTACCCCGCGGGTGCCGAGCGACCGATCAGTTACGCTTCGCGTGCTCTCACTAAAAGTGAGCGTGGCTATAGTCAAATTATGAAAGAAGCGACTGCCATTATTTATGGAATCAAAAAATTCCATCAATATCTTTATGGCCGCCAGCAACCATTTATTTTGAGAACAGACCACAAGCCCCTCCTTTCTATTTTCTCCCCCGATAAAGGAGTTCCTCATATGTCCGAAGCGAGACTGCAACGGTATGCTTTATTTCTTGCTGCCTATAATTATATAATTGAGTTCATTAATAGTGAATCTAATGTAGCTGATTATTTGAGTCGGTTTCCCATTGATTGTGATTCGTCGCAGGATACGGCGCACGGAGATGACGTCACCAGTTATGTTAACGCGCTAGCGGCTGCTGGCGCGCCACTGCCCGCTTCATTAGAGGAGCTGCGGGCCGCCTTTCATAAAGATAAAGTTCTGTCACTTGTCATGCAATATGTGACCAAATCGTGGCCACGGAAAGTGTCATCAGAACTTTTGCCATATAATAGATGCCAGCATGAATTATATGTTGATAGCGGAGTTCTCATGAGAGGTCACAGAATTGTAGTGCCTACTATTTATAGGGCTGCTGTGCTACAAGAACTGCATGCTGCGCACTTAGGAATAATTAAAATGAAAATGATTGCTGGAGAACGCTGTTGGTACCCGGGTATCGACAGTGACATAGAAAACATGGCTTCTAACTGTGGTCGTTGCATATCCTTGCGACCGTCTCCTGCGAAAGCGCGCTTGGAGTCGTGGGGGTGGCCTGAGTCTGTTTTCGAAAGAATCCATTTAGATTACCTCGGCCCAATTCATGGAAAAATTTTTCTTGTACTAGTCGATGCGCATAGTAAATGGATTGAATGCGAATTAATGTCAAATTTTTTATCAAAAGAACTTATCAATAAATTAAAAAAAAGTTTCGGCATTCCCAATAAAATAGTCACAGACAATGCCAAAACCTTTGTTTCGTCTGAATTTTCTAAGTACTGTACTGATAATGGCATAACTCACATTTATCTCCTGCGTACTCGCCACAGAGTAATGGACTCGCCGAGAACGCAGTAAAGACTTGTAAGCGGTTTATTGTCGATGCTATCAAGGATTGTGGTTTTAAAGATTTCGCTAATCACTTAGATAACTATTTGTTTCACTATCGGAATACACCGCATTTTACGACGGGAGTATCACCTGCATCGCTTATGTTCGGTCGGAATTTACGTTGTAAACTTGATTTAATCGCTGTTAAGCGTTCAAATTTAGATCGAAAACCTCTAATACATAAAAATGTGTTAGTGAATCAAAATCGTCAAAAATTATATTTTGGTGGTAAAATTAAAGCATTTTCAATTGGGGAAAAAGTTTGGGTACGAGACTATCGAGCCAATCCAAAAAGACCAACATGGACCCTTGGCCAGGTCGTTGCACGCTTAGGTAAAGTTCTATATGATGTGGCGATACAGAGATCCGATATCATTTGGAGACGTCATGTGAATCAGTTAATGTCAGCCAAATCATATAACAGCAGTCGTGGTGAAGCGGCGTGGACGTTTGAGGATATGGACGTTGGGAGCACGGCAGATCCCAGTGCCTCTCATGATTCACCGGCATCATTACCTCTCAATAGCCCAGGTGGTGCGCTAGCCGCACAACCACCGGGACCTGACGGCGGTGAGGCGGCACCGGTGCTGACTCACGCGGAGTCTGATATGGAAGACGTGTCCCCACCGCCTCAAACCTCCACGACCATGCGCACTCGATCTGGCCGCGCTATTAAACCACCTAAACGCTTAAATTTATAATATTTATACTTACTAAATGTAATGTAAACAATTGTTTTGTTTAAGATTTTTTTTTTGTGTATTCATAATAAACGTAGAAGAGAGGTGTTAAAGTCGAGTGATTAATGTCATTTTTTTATTATACACAAAACAATGTATGTATTACTATATGTCTTTTTGATTTATTTTATGCTAAATTGTGTAAGCGCAACATGTCCATCAATTATACATAATATATAGTTATTGCTTCCCAAAAAAAAATGTGGTACTTCTTAATCATTAATTAGGTATACTACTTAAGCATTTGTTCTAACTGTTTATATATTGTATATTACGTTGTAATCTAAGTGTGGAGGGATGTAGCATATTATGTCGGTAGATAACAATAACGGTTTCTACGGCTACCCTGTAGTGTGTGAATCACAGAGTACATTGTATATACATGAAAGTGTGAATAAATGTTCGTTTACGGTTTCAGTGTGTTTAAATAAACGCTTCCCGTATTCCTTGAATAGCAAGGACATTACAAATATGAAGTCAAGCAAATGTATCATAAGCTAATACTTTTCACAGCAACATCAAATATGTCTTTAAAAGTTCATTAGTTCATTAAAAAAAAATGTTTTTTATTAGTAGCTGTTTGTTTGTTTATTTTAAGTTGCTCGTTTATATGTGAGGAGTGGCAATCATTGATGAACTCTATATAATAAGTTAGATAATCCTAGAGTACAAAATACTTTGCATAATATACAATATAGACTTATAAGTTCATATAAGTAATCTATTATTATCATTGTCCAAAATTTATACTGACAATTCTTTCTGATAACTAAAAAGTCTAAGATTTGTTAATGTAGTCATAACATTTTGAAAACTAAAAACACAATATTTTCTTCATGTGAATGTTTTGGTTAAACTATATACAAACAGGTAGTTAATTACTGCATCTAATACAATGAACCAGCCGCATTACTCTGCCGTCTTACAGTTCTTTCCTAGTACGGGGTGTAGAAGACTAATTTATTGTTGTAAAAATAGCCAATATCTTACAAATATCTATACAAATCTTGAGTACGAATTCACGCATATTATTGTAATTGTAGGCTAAGTCTTGTGAATAAAGAATTATTATTATTATTTATTAGCTGGCTTGGCGTTGCTTTTCTATTTTCGGTAGATGGCGCTATAAATTTCTCTCCGAATTCACTCCAGGTTTTTGACAGTGTAAATAAAATATTTATTAACTAGCCAAATATAGCGCCGTCTATCCAGATTTTGTAATCTTCTTTTTGGCTTGAAAACAAAGCAATATAGCGTAAATAGGCATTTCGGTCTATTTATTATTATTATGTAATAATTTTGTCTTCTTCCGGTTCTTGATCAAAAGCCAAGGTTTTTGATCAAGAACCTGATTTTACCATAAACCTGCGACATATATAATAATATAGATGTTACGTAAAATGTTTTACAGCATTAGAACTACCTATCTTCTTATATTTACATTATTTATACACTAACTTTCGCGCGTCTTCTATATCTATAATTTAAAGTTACTTTGCATGTATGATACAATAAACTAGGGGGAAGGTCTCCTTAGTTCCCTAGGAGTCTTGCCTACCCAGATGGATTCCTAGAAAAGTGCTTGCACTGCTGTGTTTCAGTACACCCTTGAAGGTATAATATAGAACCAGTATAATATTCTGCGTGGCATTCCATCTTAGTCCTCAGAGGTCTTTGTCTGAGGATAGCTGCGGGATGCATGGACTGCAGGGGCCACTTACCACTTAAAATATAAACGCATTATTTATTTCAAACTGTTTGGTCAGTGCACGCAAATCGGCTCATTTCTGCCGACTCGATTTTTATAAATATGCTATTTTAACACTGAAAATCTGAAATATAATTTAGAATAAAACATAGCTTATATCATTCGGGAATAGTGTAACATTCTATCAGTAAAAGAATTTTCAGTACATCTCAATTTTAACTTATATTATACTCTTTGTTTACGCGAATTTGTATGATAAATAACTACATACAATGACTAACACTTATATTCTGATGAAATATGTAAAGTGACGTGAAAATGGGATGTCTGCTAAGAACTTGACCCAGACTATCAGACGCCACGGTGTCCTTAAACGTTCGTAGATGCGGCGACAGAAAGTCGCGACTGGTGCCGTAAGCACTGTCCATGAAATACAAAGGTATTCACTTCAATTTTCTGAAATAAAAAAATATTAATATAAATAAATTTTATTTCAAAATTCATTTAGTTAAGGGTAAGCGACTGCAAAAAAAAATATATAAATGGTTTTCCTCTGCGAAAAAAATCAGAGAAACGTTTAGATCAAATACACTTTCATCTTTATCTATACAAATAAATAAAATTGAAGTGTCTGTTAGTAAAGTCGAAAGAATAGCTTTTTACTATATGCATATGAAAGTATGTACGGTACTTATAACAAAAACACGATTTTAAAAATTTTTGTCTGTCTGTCTTTCTGTTTGTTTGTTTGTTCCAGCTAATCTCCGAAACGGCTGCACCGATTTTGACCGGACTTTCACTGGCAGATAGCTGATGTTATAAGAAGTAACTTATGCTAATTTTATTTTAGAAAACCGCTCAAAAAAGTGAAACCCAAGAAATCCAATCGTAACAAATTACGCGCGGGCGAAGTCGCGGAGAACAGCTACTTATTTTATAATATTAATAAAATATGCTAAGCACTCGCTTTAAACTTGACGTTCCGCAAGTGAATAAAGTTTGGTTCCCGCTAGTAGATACTTATGAAATTGATATAATGCACGACGTGTAGTTTATACGTAGTAACATTATTTAATCTGTGGTACAGTACATAATATCTCAATGGAGGGAGTTTTGGCGGGAACTTGATCGGCGGCGGTTTGCTGCTCCTGTATTATAGTTTAAATAATAGTTTGAAGTGGATTTTGATATGTAAAAGTGATGCGATTTTATGTATTAACTGTCTACGCATGTGAACTATTAGTGGAAACGGTGAAACAAGTGCTCTGATGGTGATGGATTCTCAAGATAAGCTGTTTGCATAGACGCCTTTAGATACCATCGCCAACTGTCAGCTGCCTGCTGGCTCTAGTTGTCGTCAAACTCTCCCAAGGGCTGCACAATGTGACGCATCAACACATTGTGAAGCAGTGAACTATGAAGGATAATAATAATACATAAAGACAAGGCTTGGGGAAATTATAATGAACCGAATAAAAATACTCAAGACTTGGCCTAAAGGTCTAGATACCGGGCCATAAACTCCAAAAAAAAATATCTCAATGGAGGCATCCCGCATGTCTAAGAAATAAAAACAAATATTTCGAAGGTATCAGAAGTTCTCCAACACGCATTGCGGCGCGACGAACCCTTCCTTGCTAACATCAAGACTTCTAAGTATATTTTTATATATATATATTATTGTTTGTATAGAAGTTTTTTTAACACACTCTCATTCTGTGGGTATATATGTAAATTTATTATCGCATTAGCTATGAATTCCAATTAATTTCGATAAATGAGACCATTAATTATTAAATTGATATTTCAAGCGTTATTATTTGTATAATTATGATTTTTTTCCCCTTCCCCTCGGATCTCTGAGCAGTACAGACGTGTCTTTTTAATTATATCCAATTTTATTTAATAAGCGAAATTAATTACAAAATATTATTGCGAAGTACTAAGAGTGCATGAAATTGCAAGAATATGAGAGTGCAGAGAGATCTACGCTTACTAATACGCGTGAGTCACGCACAATTGTTATACTATTATTTCTTTAAGACCCCGCCCCCAGCGAACAAATTGTACGTAAGGACATTAATGAAGGTTGTAAATATTCATAATATGATATGCGTTGTTAAACACATATAAACGGTGACAGTGATAGGCTTACGCACTAATAACAGAAAGCTTGAGGGCAAGTTATGCTGGACGGAAAGCAGTTTTGAACATATCTCTCGATCATAACCGATTAAGGTTGGCCCTTGTTTAAGCGCAGTCACAACTGTTTTAAACCTTTCGCTTCGCTGATTGGCTGGTACATACGACTAAACAACACTACAGATTTAAATTCCATACAAATTTCAGTCATCTATCATCTCTCTATCTATCGATAAGTAGCAAATTCTTGCAAAGGTTTCGACTGCTACGCCCCTGCATTCGCGCAGATGTCTGTTCCACGAACTCCGCCCGGATTAATATCCCAAATAAAGACTCCAACTATTGCAGTTCAATATAATTCGGATCCGGCACTGAATAAGACTAATACCACAGAGCCGGTCGACAATTACTTTAATATAACAAAGCGAACAAAACGAACTTTTGGTGAACTAAAGAACAACCCGGATACTCCTCTGAAATCAAGTATATGTTTGAACAGCTCACTGCCCAACAAGAAAACAAATTTGAATCTTTAAATAACACACTTGCTACCATAAAGTCTCAAAACCAAACAATTCAATATTCAGTTGACTGCCTAACTGCAAAACACAACGACCTGTTAAAGAAAATTGATTATCTGGAACAAGAGAATAATGAGTATAAAAAGCGAGTAGCAAACCTGGAAAACAGGTTGGATCATCTAGAAAAAGAGTGTGCGTTGTTCCACAATTCAGATTCGTAACCTACCTAAACTGGAAGTCGAAAATAAGAAAACATTAATTGACATAATCCACCTAGTCGGTTCGACATTGGGCCTCGAAACTCCAATTCACCAGTCTGAGATTAGAGATATATTTCGAACCAAGTCAGAAGCTGTAGTCGTGGACTTTACCACAAACCTAAGGAAGGAGTAATTTCTGGCTAAATCCAAATCATACAATAAAAGTAGACGTGTTAACAAAAAACCACAGTTAAACACAGAGCACGTTAAGCTACCGGGCGCGCCGTGTGACTAAAACAAGACGACTTTTTTACATAGCGCGGGAAACCGTCAAAAATAAGAAGCTTATTGCAGCGTGGACGTCATATGGAAAAGTCTGTATAAAGAAAGATGAAAGTTCGACACCAGTACGTATTGAGGAAGAATCAGACATCTATAAAATTATCATGTTACAAGTCTTAATACAATATTGTTCGTTCTTTTTATTTACACTAGGATGTTTTTATTTTATTAGTTTACTTTGTTTAATTATTAACTATGTTATGTTTTTATTACATGTTAGATTATATGGTTTCCATTGGAATAGCAGAATAATACACTCTAATACTACAGTGACACACAACACTCACCCCTCACAATCACAAACCTACACTCAGTTTACTCAAGAGCGAGTTAAAACTATAAACAGTACTGCCAAACCTAGATCAATATTGCTTACATTATGTCGCTTATCCGTTATTAATGCTACTTTGTTCCAGATCCTTGCCTTTTCAAAAATACATACATTGTTACGTCACATATTAGACGCGACAATATTTTTATTATCTTTTTACGAAAAATATCCGTATTATGTAAAACATTGAAAATTTAAACCTAGAACTGGACTCAATCCAAGTAGCTAAAACGATAACGTGCGACATAGAAAATGCAAAGAACTTTGTATCTAAAAATTGCGGTACTGTTAATATCTTATCTCAAAATATTCGTAGCCTCACTTGTAACATGCCAAACTTCGTCACTCTCCTACAAAGGTCTGAAATATACTGGGATGTATTAGTCCTTACAGAATGCTGGCTACCGTCAGCAAAGTTTATACCAACTCTTGACAAGTACAACCATATAGTGACAACCTCTCATAAAACCCAAAATGAAGGAGTAGTTATCTATTACAATAAGCACTTCAATGCAGTATGCGAAGAACCTTTAGTAACAGACGCTAATTGCCTGGTATTAAAATTAGATCAAGAAACTTGTATCCTAGGAATATATCGCCCACCAAGCCAAACTAATACATCAAAATTTATTGACTCCTTAGATTCAGTTCTCACTTGTTTAAAAAGCTTTAAAAATATTTTCCTCTGCGGTGATATAAATATTAACATAGTTCCAAACAGTTCTGACAAAAGATCGTATGATTACCTGAACATCCTGGCAAGCCATGGTATGCTCCCAGGTCATACTTTGCCAACGCATGGACGTACATGCCTTGATCACATGATGCTTAAAACTAAAATGGAAGCTCTCTGTTTCGTATTTGAAACATCCATCACTGATCACGAGAGTGTGGCTATTAGTTGTAGACTAAAATCGCGTACTAATTATTTAAACAAAACTCATTGCGTTGTTGACTTTGATAAACTAGATAAAGTTATGCAAAACTTTAATTTCCAACCTATCCTTGAATGTCAAGATCCTAACTTATCTACTGATCTTCTGGTATCGAATTTATCCTCGGCCATTAACAACAACTCCAACATGGTTCAAACAACTAAAAGAAGTTTGATTTCTAAACCATGGATAACTAAAGGGCTACTTCGTTGTATGAAGAACCGGGACAATTTATATAAAAAACTTAAACGAAATCCGGACGACGAGGATATTAAAACAATATATAGACGCTATAGAAACTTTTGCAACAATCTGCTTAAGAAAGCGAAAAGAATCTACGAAAAGCAGGAGATAGAAAAGGCCAAGGGTAATAAAAAACAGCTATGGGATGTTATTAAAAGGATAAGCGGCTCCAATAAGACGACAGACTATTCGTTGTCCCTCTTGTCACCTAACAGCCCTGATACGGACATTAATTTTGTTAATAGTTTCTTCGTAAATGTCGGAGCAAACCAGGCTGAAAATATTACCAACTCCAAACAAACTACACTTTCCCTTGCCAATGATCATATCTTCGAAACACCTCTCAATTCACTTGTCATGCTCCCTACGGATGAGGAATAAATTTTAACCCTTATTAGAGGATTAAAGGACAATAGTGCTGTGGGAATCGATCTGATCAGCGGTAAAATAATTAAAAGATATGCAAACCTTCTCATCTCTTCGATCACCCACATATGCAAACTTGTAATATCGAAAGGTGTTTTTCCGAGGGCATTCAAAACAGCACTTATTAAACCCATTTACAAGGCTGGTGAAAAAGACTGTGTAAATAACTACCGACCTATCTCTATTCTACCAGCTCTATCTAGGTCTTCAAACGTCTTATAAATCAGCGTTTAATAAAATTCTTAGAGAAAAATACACTTATTTCTCCTGCACAATATGGCTTTTGATCTGGTCGGTGCACCAATAACGCGGTACAGGAGCTATTAAACTCTATTGTTGTCAATTTGGACGGCAAGAAGAAATGTTTAACGGTGTTTCTGGACCTGGCGAAAGCATTCGACACAGTCTCAATTCCGCACCTATTAAAAAAAATTAGAAAGATTCGGTATAAGAGGTATTTCACTTAAACTAATGAAAGACTATCTTACTGGTAGAAAACAACAGGTCAGAATAGGAAACTTACTAAGTGATGAGGTAGCTATCAAATTTTGTATTCCACAAGGCAGCATAATTGGTCCTACACTCTTCTTAGTGTACATCAATGAACTTTGCCAACTTCCCCTTCATAAAGGTAAAACTTTTTCATTTGCTGACGATACCGCCTTGTTCTTCAGTTTCAGCTGAGAAGAAGTATTTCGTGTCGCACAAGCAGGTTTCAATAAAGTCAGGAGCTGGCTGCAAAATAATGTTCTAACACTCGACGTGTCTAAAACTAAATAAAAACCTTTGCCTATAAAAGTAATCTACTCCCACCGAACTCTTTTACTATTTCTGGCCATGCCTGTGATCTCAAAACCATGTGCTCATGTCCCATTCTTGAAAGAGAAGAGAATATTAAATATCTTGGAGTCATAATTGATCAACATCTTTCCTTTAAACCGCACATAGAGACCCTTATAACCAGACTCCGAAAATTGATCTTTATTTTCAAAATCCTAAGACAATCTGCTGATCGAAATATTATTAAGATGGTTTACTACGCATTATGCCAATCCCTAATCGAGTACTGCATCACATCATGGGGGGGTGTTGCCAAAACTCATCTAATCGAAGTAGAGAGAGCACAGCGTACCATACTGGCAGTAGTGCTGGTCTTCCCTTCCGATTTACTACTGTAGACCTTTATAAGGAATGGGATGTTCTTACTGTTAGGCAAACTTTCATTTTGCATACTGTGCTCAAAACACACTCCCAGCTGCAGTATGATGAGAAGCTACTTAATGATAAGCGCCGAAAAGATAAGGTATGTCACACACTTCCATTTAAAACATCTATCTCACATAAGTTCTTTTGCTTTCTTGGACAAAATCTATACAAAAAATTAAATAGCATCCTTAATATATATCCTAAAACCAAATTTTACTGTAAAATAACAATAAAAACTATTTAAAAAATCTAGATTATGAAAAAACAGAGCACCTGTTGACTGTACTTAAATAATCCTAAATTCAAGATATATCTACTCATAGCCGTTAACTCCATACTCGCAACGCACATACACATATATACACATTTACCCTCCCAAAAATCGCTTCGTTCATACATTTGCACTCACACACTTATTGACACTTCACACCAACTTAAACAAACTTATAATTTCTGCAATATTTTATACATATACCTTGAGGATCACCAGCTGATTAGTGACTGCCAGTACGGTTTCCGTCGAGGTCGCTCAGCTGGTGATCTTTTGGTCTACCTGACCCATAGATGGGCGGAGGCAGTGGAGTCCAAGGGGGAGGCGTTGGCCATTAGTTTGGACATAGCGAAGGCTTTCGATCGGGTTTGGCATAAAGCGCTTCTTTCGAAGTTGCCTTCCTATGGGCTTCCCGAGAAATTGTGCAATTGGATCACCAGCTTTCTTGCAGATCGGAGCATCAAGGTCGTAGTAGACGGTGCATGCTCCGATTACAAGCCCATTAACGCTGGTGTTCCACAAGGCTGCGTCCTATCACCAACGCTGTTTCTTCTGCATATCAATGATATGTTGCAAACCAGTAACATTCATTGCTATGCAGACGACTGCACTGGTGATGCTTTATACACCGGCCGTGCCAATATTTCTCGGGAAAACGTCGCCGAGTACCGGAACAAACTTGTGTCTGAAGTCGAGACTTTGTTGAACAAAGTCTCAGACTGGGGGCGACTAAATCTAGTCCAGTTCAATCCCCAGAAGACACAAGTTTGCCCGTTTACCGCTAAAAAGATTCCCTTTGTCGTATCTCCTCAGTTTCAAGGCACTCCCCTTGTTGCCTCAGCCAGTATCGGAATCCTCGGTGTCGACATATCGAGTGACGTGCAGTTTCGTGGTCACTTGGAAGACAAGGCCAAATTGGCCTCTAAAAAGCTTGGCGTGCTCAGCAGAGCAGGACAGTATTTCATGCAGGCACACCGCTTGCAACTTTACAAGGCGCAGGTTCGGCCTCACATGGAATACTGTTCCCATCTCTGGGCAGGCCCCCAGTGCCAGCTCCTTCCACTTGACCGCAACCAGCGCAGAGCGGTTCGAATCGTCGACGACCGAGTTCTTTCCGATCGGCTTGACTCACTGGCACTGCGTAGAGAGGTTGCATCTCTTTGCGTATTTTATCGCATCTACCACGGGGAGTGCTCTGAGGAATTGTTCGGACTAATTCCAGCCGCTCAATTTCACCATCGCACATCGCGACAGAACTTGCGATACCATCCATATCATCTAGATGATTGGCGGTCCACCACTGTGCGATTCAGAAGAAGTTTTCTCCCTCGCACAACTTCCTTGTGGAATCGATTACCACCAGCGATTTTTCCGGACCGATACGACTTAGGGACCTTCAAGAAAAGAGCCTACTCCTTTTTAAAAGGCCGGCAACGCATCTGCAATTCCCCTGGTGTTGCAGTTGTTCATGGGCGGCGGTAGTCACTTACCATCAGGTGAGCCGCATGCTCGTTTGCACCCTCTCCTATAAAAAAAATACATTGACATTTTGACATTGACAAATTAGCGTCACTATCTGTCTCGCTCATCATCATTATCATCATCATTACAGCTTTTCACAAGTACACTGCTGAACATAGGCCTCTGTCTCGCTCAAACTACGTAAAATTATTAAATTACTTTCTGCGTCTTTGTCACTTTAACTTAACTATGTGTCTCGCTCACACTTCGTCAACTGTTCACCACTCGAACGAGATTAAAAATTAAAAAGGAAATTCTAAAAGTAAAATTTTGGTGCAACAGGAGTTAAAAGACCGTCACAGGATGTAGATTTTCTTTTTTTTTTATAAATACCTGTAATTTTTAAAATACAGCAAATATTTTTTTTTATATTTTTCTGTTAACTATTATGACTTGAACTACCATTCGATTCTGGTTTGATGTCGACTTTTGGGACAACCTAAATAGCTCTAGGAGTTCCGGAGCAAAGGTGAATAAAACTATTTTTACGGATTTTATTGTGTTTAATTTACTTAATTTTAATTTCCGATGTTTCGGGTGCTTTACAGCACCCATAGTCATGTTTTTTTCTATCTCTATTTCTTTAAAAAAATTTTCCATACACTAGTTACAATATTACATACATTAATTTCACAAGGACAAACATCCAGATCGGAACAATTATTTAGAGGTCATCCAAATACTTATTCCGTGCGGGATTCAAACACGCTGCCCTAGAACATTCCGCTATTAAGCCGTCAGCCGCCAGGCTGTAGGGCATTTGATCGTAGTCGGTAGGAATGACAGCGCATCTTTAATTATCATTGTATGACGGCGGTTGCAAGCATAGAGATAATATAGATAGAGTGGAGAAGCCATATGCTTTTCTGCAAGTGGAACTAACGCGCTGTTAGAAAGAGAAAGAAGATGAGAGTTGCTGTCTGTCCTTCTCTAACAACAACAGAGCGCATGCGCGGTATTATTTTGTCATGTTAGGTTAGCTTGACTACATGCGTCGTTAGAGAGAGACAGATAGCAATCTTGATCTTCTCTCTCTTTCTAACGAGAAGTCACATTTGCGGCTGGCTTCACTACTCTATCTATATTATCTCTATGGTTGCAAGTGTCCATGGATTGTAGCGGTTACTTTCCATCAGGTAGATGGTTAGCTCGTTTATCACACTATAGAATAACGTAAAAAACGATTAAAATTTAGATGGCAAAACTTTTTCTGCTATATTCGAGTACTTTAACTTTATAATCTAGTAGCGGTTATGATAAAACCTGTTTAGGTAGTTGATGGAATGAGTGAGTTCAAAAATGGATTGAATATCGATATCGTTAGACATAGGCTTTTATAACAATTAATTATTATCGGTACGATCAAAGAAATTAAGGTCGGAATTACACAGTCAGGTCATAAGTATTGTCACACAGTAAAAACTTTTCTTTTAGAATGCTGGCCACAATAAAGTTTATTGAATTCGAATTTCGAATTGTTCATGAAAATAAAGCTGTATACTTTTTAGATTTTACTAATTTTTAAATATGGAGTGGACGCTTAAAGAAGACCGTGTTGCAGTTATTGCGTTGCATCGTTGCGGTTACGCGCCAATTCAAATTTTTGACATACTGAAAAATATTTGAATATAACCAAAAGATTCGTTTATCGTACCATCAAACGATACAATGAAGACTCAAGTGTAGATGGCAGGTCAAGAAGTGGTCGCCCTCGGTCTGTTAGGACTCCAGCAGTGATAAAAGCTGTGAAGGAGCGAATTCAAAGAAATCCCAAACGTAAGAAGGAACTGTTGGCCCTTCAGATGGGATTAAGCAGAACCACGATGAAAAGGGTGTTAAATGAAGACTTAGGGCTTCGGGCATATCGAAGAAAAACAGGACATCGTTTGAATGCTCGTCTAATGGACCTGAGACTGAAGAGATGCCGCGCTTTGTTGAAGCGGTACGCGGGAAAAAAATATCGGGAAATTCTTTATTCGGATAAAAAAATTTTTACCGTAGAAGAGAGCTACAACAAACAAAATGATAAGGTTTACTCGCTACAGCTTCCAAACTTGAAGCATCTCCTAAAGGCCTTATCCCGGGGCCGCACTGCCCCGGGATCCTGCAAGCCTCTATCTACACCTGAAGTCGTCGGCGTAGTCTACTCCAAGCGTGGGGCCGCACTGCTCCGGGATCCTGCAAGCCTATATCTACACCTGAAGTCGTTGGCGTAGTCTACTCCAAGCGCGGGGCCGCACTGCCCCGGGATCCTGCAAGCCTCTATCTACACCTGAAGTCGTCAGCGTAGTCTACTCCAAGCGCGGGGCCGCACTGCTCCGGGATCCTGCAAGCCTCTGTCTTCACCTGAAGTCGTCGGCGTAGCCTACTCCAAGCACGGGGCTGCACTGCTCCGGGATCCTGCAAGCCTCTATCTATACCTGAAGTCGTTGGCGTAGTCTACTCCAAGCGCGGGGCCAGACTACTCCGGGATCCTGCAAGCCTTCCTTCATCTGGAGTCGTCGCCTGCACCTCCACCTACTAGTGCCCGTGCTATCTTTAGGCGCTGCGACTGTTTACTCCAGGCGCTGAGAGCGCCTACTCCAAGCGCTACGTGTGCCAACTCCAGACGCTGCGTGTGCCTAGACCAGGCGCTGCGTGCCACCACCGCCAAGAAACTCCAAGCTCAGCGTGTGCCTACTCCTACTCCAAGCGCAGCGTGTGCCACTTTGACCTTCAGGCTCCGCTTCAATATTTTTCTATCTTTATTTTCTATCTAATTGTAATTTCACGTCACCCATCACCATCATCATACTTCATTTTTTTATATAAAATTGTAAATATCTTTTTAAAATTTTAAATATATTATTTTCTTCTTCTACTTTTGTTGTTTTGTTGTTCTTAGGTTAGGTTCTTTTTTTTTTAATTGTCGCTTCACGACATGATATCGAAAATATTATGTCTATATACTGCCCTCCCACTGTATATACAACGGTTAGTGATTGGGATCATTTACTATCTTTTAGCAATAAAAAATCGCTTATACTTGGTGACTTCAATGCACACCATAATACTTGGTCAATGAAAACAGATACTAGAGGAGTTCAGATATTTGGCACCCTAATAGGTAGTTCGTTAATAATATTAAACAATGGTGGACCAACGCGCATTAGGTTAGTTAACGGTAGCTTACAGGAATATGCTCCGGATATTTCTTTAGCATCTGCGGATATAGCTCTAAAGCTCGATTGGCACATAATAAATGAATCTTTTAGCAGTGATCATCAAATGATTAAAATATCTACTAATATTAGAACTAGTAATGTGAAGGTTCGAAGAAGAAACTATAAGAAAGCCGATTGGTTGAGGTACAAAGATGCGCTTCATAGGAAGTTTTCAGTTATGTCACTTCCTGCAGGCCTACAAAATGCATATAATTTGTTCACCGAATGTATAAACGAAGCGGCTAAAGAACACATCCCTCTTATAAAAATTAACTAAGACCCAAGCAATAATTTTAAACCTGTTACGGCCTACGGCTGCTCCAGCAAAGGTCAAATCTTCCGGGGCCCATTCAGCAGAGGACTTCACGAGCAGACGCAGGTCGGGCCCCAATATGGTCACGTGGAATGTCCTATCACAATAAACTATATGGGATAAAGCTAGAAACCAAAAATATTTACCTTACCAGTAGCTGAAGCTAACTTCGCTCCAAGGCTTGGGCAGGCCGCGAGTGTGTGTAATAGTAGATGGCGAGTCGTGTACAGTGATGTGTAAATGTGTGGGGCCTGGGCAAGCTTAGGCGACCAGCAGCGGCCGAGTTCTAGGCTGCTCCAAAATGCTGCATCGCTCCAGACTGCTCCATCGCCGGACCACTTCTTTCTTCACTGTCACTAATTCAGTCTCTTAGCTTCATTGTACATTTAACTAACTTCAATTCCCCTAATTCCACACTCATCGCAGAATCGAACACGTGATACCCGACCCGGCAAGGATAGTAGCGCAAGATTCAAAATACGCTTCGTTGACACGCAAATTAATCTAACTAGGCAACCAAAACACAAAAAGGCACTACACGCGACGACACAATTATAACGATATCCTGACAATTAACCGGGAGAAGCTCTCAAACAAGGAATGCGCGGCTCGAATCCTAGATCGTATATCTCTTCGACGTGCGTACACAATGCCGCACTCTCGCACGAGTTAAATATCGCACAATTCACATATCTACGTGACGAAGAAACACGCACTTCATCTAGCTAATATGCACAATTACTTTCAAAGAAGTTACTTAAACCGTAAAACCCCATAAAGGCCTCTTGTACAGGAACTTAAACCCTAGACCACCAAATCCATGGCGGTTTTCATGAAACCCAATTACGTAGCGAAGCCACGCGCCCAAAATCCAAATTCTAGACCCTAATCAAACAAAAAACGGTGTCGCGCGGACTTCTGCAGCGATAGCCGAAACGCGCGGATTAACCGGATCGTTGCTAGCAAGCTACTGGCCTTCGCACTCGCGTTCTGCTCATACGCCTTCTGCTGAGCAACGCACACGGGAGTGGGGAAAGGGTGATCTTTACAAAGTCAGCGGGCGGACACAAGTGGAATGCAAATTTCAAATATTAATTGTTTGGCTTAGGCCAAAACAAAACAAAACCAACAACAAACAAAAAACAAGTACAAAACCTTTACCTTATTGGAATACCACACTGTCTAAAGCAGTCGCTGAACAACGGTTGGCACTATCAAAATTTAGACGAAACCATTCTCCACAAAATTTTGATATCCTGAAAGATAAAATTCATATAGTGCAGAAATTAATACGAACAGCAAAAAACAGCGCTTGGCAAGAATTCTGTTCTACGGTTGATCAATCGGCCTCTCCAAATGACTTGTGGCGTAAAATTAAATGGTTAAAGTGGTATAGGGCTCACAACCCATTTATTGATAAAGATTTAGCTTCAGAGTTGATAAATACTTTGACATCTGATTTTGCTTCCTCCATGAAGCCTGTTGTTCTATCTAAGAACCAAAAACTAGAAATAAAAATCTCATTACAAGAATTAGAAAAGAGTATTCGGCCAACTGACACGTCCCCAGGGGTGGACAATATTTCATACTCAATGGTTAAAAATCTCCCAAATAATGGAAAATACTTATTAATTGATCTGTATAGCATGTTTCTGTCAAGTGGTTTTGTCCCTAATCAGTGGAGAGATATATTAATTGTGCCAATCCCTAAACCAGGGAGAGATAATAGTTTGGTATCAGCATTACGACCCATTTCCATGATCTCGTGTATGTGTAAAATTTTTCACATTATTTTAAAAAATAGATTAGAGTGGTATATTGAAAAAAATAACATTTTATCGAATAACACAACAGGTTTTAGAAAAGGTCGTTCAACGTTAAATAACCTTTCTAATTTGGTCTCTGAAAATCAGTTAGGCTTAACAGATATAATAGCTACAATTGGTTGTTTCATAGATATAGATAATGCATACAATAACGTGGATATTTCTAGTGTAATTCAGGCTATGGATCGTTACGGTATAGGGTCAACTATATGTAATTACCTATGAAATTTTCTCAGACAAAGATCATTAAAAATACAAGTTGACAATGCCATAATTTGCCGAAATACAGGTCGGGGATTGGCTCAGGGGGATCCACTGTCACCATTGTTATTCAACATACTTACTGCCCATATATGCAAAGAGGTACAAAATGTTCGAATATCACAATATGCAGATGACTTTGTTTTATATATAGGGCGAAAAAATGTATTGGAAGCTGTTGAGAATCTGCAGGAGGCGTTAAATTTAGTAAGTACACCACTTTTTAACATAGGTCTAAAAGTACTCCTATAAAAAGTAAAGTGTGTGTGTTCTCCTGTGGATTTAAACGTACGTTAGTTAAACTTAACTTATCTTCACGCACAATCCCTGACGGGGTAGCCAGAGAGAACAGATCGCCAAGTGTCACGATCCTTACATACCTTTTTCGCTTCTTTCAGATTCATTATCTTCTTCATACATGCACGTCTAGGTATCCGAGTACTCTTGACCCTCCCCTCTTCGAGCAGTTTGCTCACATGGTCTTCGAAAGTTAGTCTCGGTCTACCTCGACACCTTTTAATATTAACTTTCGCGCTATATATTTTCTTCATCATTCGGTTTTCACTCATTCGCTTAACGTGCCCAAACCATCGAAGCACGCCCTTATCAATTTTTGTGATAAGGTCATCTTTCAAACCTGCCATATTGCGAATCTCTTCGTTTCGCTTTCGGTCGGCCATGGTAACGCCGCATATTTTACGAAGAGATCGCATCTCCACTGCATTCAACTTTCTTTTATGCTTCTTTTGGCATACCCAGGTTTCGCTGCCATATAACAAAGTCGGTACCATCACTGCGTTATGTATTGCAAGGCGTGCACTCTTCACTATGCCTTGCCTTTTGACTAACGCAGTCAGGGCACCATTGACTTTGTTCCCGGCAGCGACACGCCTGTCCACATCTAAATCACATCTTCCATCCCGGCTAAAAGCACTCCCAAAGTATACAATTTCATTTACCTGTTGTAGACATTCCTGATTTACCTATATTTCACACTTCGTTCTCTCTTCGTCCCTTTCAAATACCAGAACCTTAGTTTTATTAGCATTCAAACGGAGACCTTTAATTTCACATTCCTCTTTCATACACGTGACTAATGCCTGCAGTTCTGCCTCTGATGGTGCAATAAGCACTGCATCATCAGCATACAGCAGACAATTTACTTTTATGTCACCCAATTTCACACCCAAAATCTTTCAGCTTCTGTAAACAGCTGTCGAGATACAGTATGAACAGCCAGGAAGACATGACACAACCCTGTTTTACGCCCGTTTGGACGCTAAACATGGGTGACAGGTCATACCCTACCCGCACACAGGCTTTACAGTCACAGTAAAGTGACTGCACAGCCCTTAGCAATCGACCATCCACACCGTACCCCGGCAACAGTTCCCACATTTTCTTCCTTACAACCTTATCAAATGCTTTCTCAAGATCCACAAAAGCACAGAAAATCTTCTGGTTAGCAGCCAGAAGCTTTTCCGTGATCATGCGTAGAGAAAACATTTGATCCATGCATCCTCTTCCAGGTCTAAATCCGCATTGTGCCTCCCATAGAAATATTTCCGATTTCTCTTGCATCCTACGTGTCAAAACCTTCGAGTAAACTTTACTTGCTAAACTGGTCAAGCTGATCGCCCGATAGCACCCGCAGTCAAAATGTGAACCTTTACCTTTATATAAAGGCACAATGACTGCGGATCGCCAATCATCCGGGACATCCCCCGTCCGCCAGCACAAATTGCACAGCAGATAAAAGCTGTCCCAGACGCGAGGCCCACCATACTTGACCATTTCAGCAGTAACTCTGTCTAGTCCCGCAGCCTTACCACATTTCAAACATCGAATCGCACGTTCAATCTCTTTCATACTGATGACCTCAGTGTCATCGAGGTCCAGGTCTGGCGTACCAGTCATGGCGTCATCCCCGGATCCCTCACTAAGATCATCACACGCATACATTTCTCTATAAAATTCGCTCCATCGCTGCATGACGTCCGATTTTTCTGTGAGGACGTCATTAGTTCTCGAAAGCACTTTGTTCATTCTTAAGGCCGTCGCACCACTTCGGGTCCTTCCAACCTCTTTCCAGAAGAGTTTGGAGTTCTCCTTAAAGTTGTGCGACAAACTTTCGTCCGCTTCCATTCTACACCTTTCACGCATTTCCTCAATCAATGCTTTCGTGTGAACTTTCTGCAGCTTATATCTTTCTTTCATCTTCTCTCTCATATCCTTATCATTACTAGAGGCCAAGTAGTCTAACCATGCTTTCTTCTTCTTCTCTACAGCTTCTTTCACTTCATCATACCACCATCCATCTCTTCTTTTACTACTGCCTCTTTTTATTGTTCCACACACTTCTTCCGCTGCACTTATCATTCCACCTCTAAGGTTCTGCCATGTTCTTTCCACACATTCATTTCTGCCATCGATGGTGTCAAGCTTTTCGGCTACCCTCGCATGATATTTGTCCCTAGTATCCACTTCCTGAAGCTTCCAGCTTCGGATGCGACAGACCGACTGTGGTTCTGTTACTGCCGTCCGGTAGCGCCAACCCGCGAACAGATCCCTAAATCTAGTAATCACTAGATAGTGATCCGTTCCCAGGTCAGCACCCCTGAACACTCGCGTATCCATCACCTGATTTCGCAGTCGGTCATCCACCAGAAACAAATCGATCATACTTCTCTCATTCTTTCTTTCTCTAGTATACATATGGATTTTCTTGTGATTAAGCATAGTGTTTGTCACAAGAAGACCCTTTTCCTTGCATACCCCCAGTATAAGCTTGCCAGCATCATTAACCCTTTTATCGCCAAACTTTCCAAGCACCGACTCGTACCCTGGTCGAGCGGTACCAACCCATCCATTCAAATCACCACACACAGCAATTCTTTCGTTTCCCCTAGCCAAATCTAGAACTTCTCTTACATTCTCCCAAAACTCCTCCAGCTCAGCCCTGGACGACGAAGCTACCGGTGCATAAACAGCCAAAAGGAATAACTTCGTCAGTCCCAATTTAAAGCGAACCCAGAGAAGTCTTGAGTTCACAACCTTATATTCAATCATAACATCGACCAACCGAGACGACAGCAGCACCCCCACTCCCTGGCGGGCGCTCTCGCTCTCCGGGACTCCCGACCATAGAGCTAACGCCCCGCCAGGGAGCTCTTCAGTACCACTGCCCTTCCGTTTGATCTCCGACATACACACGACATCTAATTCTCTTTCTTTCATTATTTCAATCAACTCATTCGTCTTATTTTTCATGCCTCCTCTAACATTCCACGTGCCAACTCTGCACTCTGTCCTCCACCTTCCGCCGTTTCGGGTTGTGCGTGACGGGTGGCGGTCCCCATCGCCGCTTTGCGCGCTGCATTCCACACCAACGGGGACTAGCTGGTGTGCATCGCCTTGGGGGGACGCCCTAACCCTCGTAGGCATGGGTGCGCAGCTGTGTAGAATTGCAGCCCTGAAAAGGGCTGGCAGCGGTCGTGACGAGCACGCTTCTACAATGACCGTAATGATGTACGTTAGTTGATTTAAAAATTAATGATTGTTCCTTACAAGTGGTTGATTAGGTTTGTGGTTGGATCATGGTCTTAGATGGGGAAGACACATAAATGAACTTGCAGAAAAAACGATTAAGTTTTTAAATATTCCTATATGTCTGTGTGGACCCAGGTGGGGCCTACACCCATCACATTTGTGTCGGTTGTATATCGCAATCATAAGAAGCATCTCAAATCATAAGAATTGATTATGCTTGTTTCCTCTATGATAGTAGTTGTGTAACGCACCTTAAAAAATTAGAACGTGTGCAAAATCAAGCTATGAGAGTTATTGGTGGATTTTTAAGGAGCACGCCAATACATGTGATTGAGAATGAACTTTGTATTGAGCCGCTTCATATACGAAGATATTATCTGGCGGGAAAATTCTGGCTTAAAACTAAATCACTTTTACATAATGAATTAATTGTAATATTAGATAAGTTAGATAAATATTTTGTGACTCATCCATTGCGTAAGAAAAAGAAACCTCTGCTGGCAGTCGTAAATAATTATCTTAAAGACTCTGATATTCATATCTCAACGCAACTTGAAATGTTCTCCTTGGATACCTGGGTTAGCAATGTGGATCTTTGCGGCATTGTATTTCCTCTTATTGAAACAATTGATAGAGCTAAACACGACTATAGCAATGTGGTTCTGAGAAAAATATGTTTACAGTTTATTGATGATAAATATTTGCAATCTTATAAAATTTATACCGATGGATCTAGCGATAATGATATTAACATAGGAGCTGCATTTTTTGACCCTCAGTTAAAAATATCAATTAAATTCAAAATTAATTCAAAAGTTTCAATAATGTGTGCTGAACTAATAGTTATTTCAGAAGCTGTATCGTACATTGCATCACTCAATCATAAATATCAATATGTTATTTTGACAGACTCTAAGAGTGCTCTGCAACACTTGGTTCGATGTACTTCGAATTTTCGAGGAACACCGATAGCCTACAGTATTTTGAAGTCTATTGATAGTTTAACCAAAAAAATGTTACTGTTGTGTTACAATGGATCCCTGCTCATATTGGCCTAGTAGGTAATGAAGTGGTGGATTGATTAGCGAAGGAAGCTTTCTCTGATGGTATTTTACGACGTTGTTTACCTTTTTTCGCAGACTTTCTATACAAAGTAAAAGAAAGATGTGTCACTTTGTGGAAGGAACACTTTAATGAGAGATCTCTAACAAAAGCAATATGGTATAAAACTATTCAACCAAATCTCCCCCGTTCTTTATGGGTGGATAATGCTAATTTGGGCAGGACCGATATTATTACAGCTGTAAGGCTGTGATCGGGACACATACCAATGAACAGCTTTGCATTTTTGATGGGAAAGGTCGAATCCCCTAACTGTGTAGAATGTGGCCAAATAGAGGATGTAGTGCACATTTTGGAGGAGTGTGTTCGTATCGAGGCCGAAAGAGTAAATTTTTGCTGTAAATATAATGTAAATAGATTAGATATCGGATTTTGTAACAGTATTCTGGCTTCACCAATGTCTGAGGAAGCCAGAATGTTGTAGAAAATAGTCCAAGTTGGACTTAAAGAAGATAAAACAAAATGTAAATACAATGAGGGTGGCATTATAATGGTTTTATAAAACCCTCTTTAAAAAATAAAGATTAAAAAAAGGACAATGTTAAATTTTTTTTTATAGGATAAATACATTAAAAATTAATTTAAAAGAATTTGGCATGGTAAGCTAGACAAGACAATGTTAATGAAAAAGCCTTTGAAAAACACCAACCATTAATCATATGCTAATTCTCGGAAGTTTTTTCACTCCTAAAGTTGTGATTAATTGTTTTTAGTTCTAAAATCGGATTTGCTGGACAAGAATCGCAAAATAATGGTCTAACATGGACACTTTAAGATCAAGTATAAAAAGTGCTTTAAGTTGTAAATAGGAGTTGATACTTTTAGCAATGAAAAGGTATCGAGATTAGATTTATTTAAGGTCGTTATTCTAGCAGTGGATTGAAAAGGTTATAAATTACAAAAGTAGAAACACACATATACACACGAATACGCGCACGCACACGCATACACATATGCACGCGCACGATCAAGCATACGTAACACGCAAGAAAATATCTTTATTCATTAATAGAGTAGTTAAAAAGAGAGCGGATTTGCACCTAACAAATTATTTTAGAATCTCATGTGCCCTAATTAATCAGTTTCACGTTGTTATAGAAGACCCTTCAGAAACATTGGAATTTGAATTTGAAAATACTAAAGATAGGCTTTCACTAGAGAACCATTTGACAACTTATGTTGAACAGTCAAATCTATTGAGATTCTATTTTTTTTTATAGAATAATGGTGACAAGCGAGCACACAGTCCACTTGATGGTAAGTGGTTGCTGTGGCCCATAGAAATCTACTTCTATCCTCGATTACGAATCAAGATGCAGATGCGTTGTCACCCGTGAGGACTATGATGGAATGCCTCGTTTCCAGTAAAAAAGGGTTCTCGGTTCTCTACACTCACCATACGAAACACAGCAGCATTAAGCCGCTATTTTACGCTGATATTCTGTGAAAGCGTGGTCCTTCCCCGGTCGAGCCGACCCATTCGTGCTACAACTATACAATAAGATAGCTGCAGCATGACTCTACCACGTACAAACAACATGGCTCAACACGTTGAGAAGGAGAGTGAATTTTCAGATGATCCATAGCAATAATCCACATTTAGAAGGATTTGCACAATGGACAATAACTGATTTAAAAGCTCTTGGAACCTACCAACTCAAACAGGGTAGATCTTATCATGGGGAACACATCCGTCGGACTGGTATATATTCAGTTGAGGTGAATAATACTCTCGATGATGATGTACCTTTGATTTTAGGGCTTGATAATTACCTCTTAACGTAGTCGTACTTATCACACGTATTTATTGATTAGCAGAGATGATGCTGTGGCCAACACATTAGAAACCATAATAGGCTATTGCTGCAACTGCCTCGTTGGTAAGTGAACAGTGGGCTGCTGTGCTCATATTATGACGATAGTGTGGTATTTGAGCTAGGGATGGTATAATGATGTAACTGCGCCGGCAACGAGTTTAGATGATTTTTTTCAGGAATATGATGAGTTATTTAAGTAAATCTTTAAATACATAATTTTAAATTTTAAATTTTGTACAGCCGACTTCAATATAAGTTATTGAGAATAACTCAAAAACTACATTATGAGACCACACGAGAAGTATCAGCTTTCAAATAAAAAAAGAATCATCGAAATCGGTTCACCCAGTAAAAAGTTATGAGGTAACACACATAAAAAATACAGTCGAATTGAGTACAGTCTCCTTTTTGTAAGTCGGCAGAAAATAGATTGAGTTAAACAATTGATATTTTCAAAAGTTATCGTGTTTACCTCTCCATACGGACTTGATAAATCTACACCATAAGCCACTAAAACCACTTTTTTATGTAAAAATAGCAATGTACCAATTAAAAAAAATATAAGTTCAACAATCATTTATCTTTAGGATAATGTACTTTTTATATCATTACCTATGCGCTTTGCGCTTAAGGAATGCAATAAATTGTACAAGGACAAACATTCAGAGCCAAAACAATTATTTATAAGCCATACAAATATTTGTTCCGTGCGGGGTTCGAACCAGCGGCCCTGCTGAGTACTGCAACTAATTGCTTAGCCACTGCGCCACGGAGCCATCAAAATTTTGGTTAATTTGATCATGACTTTATATTTGAAGCTATTTTTAACATTATTGTATAAAGCATACTATTCGTTTTCCACAATGAAAATCAAAGTATTTCTATTTTAGTAAGTTATTTTCCATTTGGGGGTTTCATGGAGTGACGACCTGGTAAGGCATGCAGGAAGTCGATGGATGCAGGTGGCTCAGGACCGTGCTTTGTGGCATTCCTTGGGGGAGGTCTATGTTCAGAAGTGGACTTATAAAAGGCTGTAATGATGATGATGATGATGATGAAGTTATTTTCCGAGACTAATAATTAAAACATTACATAGTAGCTGTAGTTGTAATGTTTTCAGATAAAGTGATATCAAATCATTTTATCTAATGCACTTACAAAAATGGTTTAGGATAATTTGGATGCCACTTGTCTATCTGTCGCTTTTATGTGCAATATTCTTCCTCAGTCGAGCCGACCCATTTGTGCTACAACTATATTATTAATTCAGCATGGATCTACCATTAATAAAACATTACATACCACTAATAAAACATACGACCGGGGAAGGACTACGCTCCCACAGAATACCAGCGTAAAATAACAGCTTAATGCTGCTGTGTTTTGTGTGGTGAGTGTAGAGAACCGGAGACCCCTTTTCACTGGATCCGTCTTATTCCTCACGGCTTACAACTCATCTGCATTTTGATTCGCAAACGAGGATAGATGTAGATTTCTATGGGCCACAGCAACCACTTACCATCAGGTGGACTGTATGCTCGTTCGTCACCCTAATTCTATACAACACACAAATAAAAATGTTTTAATATTGCGGTTAAAAGCGACAGACGTGCGCTGTCAAGTTGCAACTATCCAACGCCAAGAGGTAAAAGTATGCTCGACGATATTTATATTTATGTTGCAAAAATATACATAAGTATAAATAAAATTGAAGTGTATGTCAGTAATATCGAAATAACTATATAGCTTCTATTATGTTAAGTGGGTTATTTGCTTGCATTAGGCATGAATAACCATTTAAATTTTTTTCCTCTTTCTTTCTAGACTAATCTTCGGCGTGGCTGAATCGATTGTGATAAAACTTTACGAACAGACAGAGAGTAGTGAAAAGAGTGAGCTACTATCTCAAAAATAAAACTAAAAAGTTTCCAACATAACTTTTTGATTTGTAATCTTACACAAAAAGGACCTCAATACTTTAAGGGATAGAAGATAAAAGCTTTTATCCCTTAAAGTTTTCATGCAAATTATTTAGTTCAATACTATTTTACAACACGTTCGTGATACAAGATTTAAAGTTGCTTTTGATAATTGAACTACTTGCCACTATTATAGATATGTAGTTATTTTTCATGTTCATGTTCTACGCGAACGAAGTCGCGGTAAACTTAACGTAAGTTTAGAGCTCTCTTAAAATATTGAAGGAAACTAAATACGAAATTGAGTAAGTTTACCTCGGTTAGACGCGGGCATTAAAGGTAGCTGAACTGAGTAAGTGGCTCAAATATGAGTCTCTGAGAGATGACTACATAATTGTGCCATTTGCTGTAGAGACTATCGGTCCGTGGAGTCCACGTGCGGTGAAGTTCCTAAAGGAACTCTTTCCGCGACTGGTCGTTGCTGCTGGAGATAAGAGAGCTGGTTATTTTCTCCCTTAAACTCACTACGCTGGACGGCTGTTCTAATTTTAGTTTAATATACTACGGGTACTAATATACTACGGTCGAGGTTTGGTTTCCGCTCGGAAAAGACATTTTTATGGTCAACAAATAAACTCCTAATGTTTTGTAGTAAGTCGGTGGACATAAACACATTTACCAAATTAGTTTTAAAAGTTTATGATACAATATTTTCTATGATATGCTATTTTCATTTCGATGTTTTTGTTACTGACGAGCACTGGGAATTTATGTATATTGAGGATTTACATATTATATATATTATACTATACTAGAAAGCTGTACAATGTATATATATATATATATATATATATATATATGTTCACGCCCTGAGTTGCCCCGACAAATGTCGACTATACAGGCGCCCATACAACTGTAGATTCGACGGACAACTGAGGCTCGAAATGCCTATGGGGACTTATTATACATATAGACATAAGGGCTGTTAAGCCAACAAAAACTTACCGATCTCTGGAGGTAGGGTTGACCACAGGGTACCAGTCAGGTGATAAGTGAGGTGTATGTAAAGTGGTGTGCGATAGTGTATATATATGTAACCCGACGGCCCGATGTAATCGGACAGAAGATCTACAGGCACTGCTGTTCTCCCAATGTGCGCTCCCTCTGGTGGTAGTTCACTTTATCTGAACTCAAGGCTGACGTCACTTCACTATTTCAGTTTATCAACTTTATTGTACACTATTTCAATCTATCAACTTTATTGTACATTTAATTAACTTCAAATTCAACAATATCAACGTTCATCGAAATCAAAACAAGTGACACGCTGCATAACTAATGAACGGTCGATCAAAGTGCAACTTCCATTTTCACTTAGCACAAATCTATAATCTAATACGAACGCGATCTCAATTAGTATCACAAAGTTAGCGTTCTTATCGACAAAGGAAAATTGTCTCCATACTATATTATAATGCAACACCAGTAAAATAAATATTGTCTAATGCATTTATACAGGGTATTTTTGGAACGCTCCCGAAAACTAAGACAGGCAACAGCACCAAGTATACCTTTGATCATGGGTCACAAATAAATTCGATCCTGATGAAAAAAAATCATATTTTTACAACGTTTTATTAGCTTCATTCACGCGCTATCATGTTAGTACAGCTATATTGAAACGATAATTTCATAAAAAGAATCACGAAAATACTGAAACATAAAACCAGCAGTGGAATTACTGAATTGATATCACCTGACTAGAGGTCAATGAACGCGCGAATGCAAATTCGCGCGGCCCGCAACTAGCGGGCCATACCACAATACCTAATAATTTACAACACTTGTCTAAATACCTAACTAATCTACTTAACCTACTATTTTGCCACTGTGCTTGTGTCTACGTAGCCACTTTAATCCGAATTTACAGGTTAAATAACCCAAATAACTGGTTCGATTTCCCGCTAATTAAAAAATAGTTAAATGAAATGTAACCAAGATTAGAGTCATGCGTTTTTATTCATCGTGTAGGTATAACACGTCGGAAATATCTGCGAACCTCGCTGGAATGCGCTTCCCCTCGCGCTTCCCCGCACCTCCACCCGTTATCGTCTATCCTGTACCGTTGCCAACGCAAGCGCCGACGCACGTATATTAATCTCGCTTTCGTAATCGCATTATTGTTTATTATTTCTCTGTTTGGTGAAATATTACTATTATTACAATAGACTACTTACAAGATGGGTAAGACTATACATAGTGCCGAGCGGAATTTAGTGCTCAAAGTAATTAAATTCTTTGACAATGAAAAACAACAAGGCTGTTTCAGTATCCCGGTTGAACAAGCAACAAAAAGGGCATGTGCAGCAACTGGTTTATCTTAAACGACCATAATGAAAATAAAAAGTGAAGCAAAAAACTTACAAGTTTTGTCAGAATCAACTAGAGAGGCAAATGTTCAGGAAGAGATGACGTCCTGCGAAGAAGACCCACAACCTAGAACGTCAGCTTCAGTTACCACGGACACTATTATGCTCTCGACACCAGGGAAGAAGCGTAAAAAATACAAAAAGAAAATTGATCTAGATAGTTTTGATTTATGCGCCATACGCTCTTTAGTTGAAAGTTTTTATACCACCAGAAAAGAAATACCTACATTAAAAAAGATTTTGAGAATAGCCAAACAGGAGCTGAACTATCCCGGCCAAAAAGACGCCCTAAGAAATATACTAATAAATTCTTTGGGGTACAGGTTTAAGAAATGTAAACGTAAACGCGATTTTTTTGGTGCAAAGACCTGAAATAGCAACCTGGAGAGCAAAATATTTAAGGCGATTGAAAGAAAATGACGAATGTGGTGCCGAAAAAAAACCAGTGACCTCCATCGACGAAACCTGGATACATTCACATTACATTGTCTCGAAATATTGGCAAAATAGTAGTGATTCCAGTATTCGAACTAATCACTCTCCTGGTCAGCGCTGGATTGTGGTACACGCAGGTAATGAGAATGGTTTCGTACAAGGTGCCGAGCTCCTTTATAAATGTAAGTCAACAACCGGTGATTACCATGAAGAAATGGATGCATCAAATTTTACAAAATGGATCGAAGAGAAATTGATACCGAATCTTCCACCCAACGGTATCATTGTCATGGACAACGCACCGTACCACAGCAAGCAGGTGAATAAGCCGCCAAATTTCAGTGCACGTAAAAACGTAATGCAAATGTGGCTGCAAGAACACAACATCGAATTTGACGAGAAAATGACAAAAAGAGAACTGTATATGTTAATTAAAAGACATAAGCCCGAGAAGGTATATTTCATCCATGAAATATTTAGATCTCATGGACAAGAGACCTTAACCCAATTGAGTATGTTTGGAATTTGATGAAGCAAAAGGTGGCAGACAAAAATGTAGACCAATCAGAAAAAGATATAGAAAGACTAACAAAGGAAGCGATACAGAGTATAACCCCAGAAGATTGGAAAAAATAATGCAACCATACCGATCGCTTAAGAGACAAGTTTTGGCATGCTGATAGATTGTATGAACTTGAGGAACAGGAATTAGTAATTTCATTAGGTGGAGAAGATAGTGACAACGAAAGTGATGACAACATTTTCAGCGACAATGAAGAATTTCACAACAACGACAGCGAAACAATGTCTGGTGTTGAGGCTTTCTAAAAAATTAATAGACCACTTTTGAAAATGACAGTACTTAATTGTTTTAAATTAGAATTTTAATGTTAAATACCTGCTAATTAAATGGCTTGAAAATTATTTGATTTTAATTTATTATACTTACCCTAGAATAGAAACTACTAAAAAAAGCATTTCTAACAACAAACTTTTATACTTAATATGGTTTCTTGCATTTACTTTTTCCAGTATAAAAGCGTTACATTGATATATACAAATAGTTTTATTTTTAATAGGAATTATTTTTTATTTTAAATTTATTTTAAGGCGTTGTATAGAAGTATAAAAATATATAGGCGCACAAAAAATATATTTCATTTTTGCATCTCGATTTTTTTTGCTATCTCTCCATATTGCATGACGTCATCAAGCCAGGTTCGCAGATATTTCCGACAGGTTGTATGTTTATTATTCTCATTGTGACGCCTCATAATTATTATTAATAAATAATATTTAAATTCATTATAAAGACATTTAAAAATGTCATAGAAATTATATTTTAAACAATTAAAATGCGAATAATATGCATACATTTCAAATATAATCATTTGGAATATTGAATATTATAGTATTAGTAAACGCATAAATTGTCTCTAAAAATCTCTAAATTTATTAAAACTCTTCTTAAAATATTCAAAATGTATTAAATCATATAAATACAAGTCGACTATTTTGCAATAATAAAGATAAATAACATTTGTAATATAATAGAAAAACCGTGGTAGAGCCACGCGGCAGCTGTCGCACGGATGGGTCGGCTCGAACCGGGGTGGTACCACGACCTCACAGAATACCAGCGTGAAGTAGAGGTTTACCTCTGTGTTTCGCTTGGTGAGTGCAGGTGGCCGGAGGCCCTTTTTACTGGAAATGAGGTATTCCATCTTAGTCCTCACGGGTGACAACGCATCTGCATTTTGATTGGATAGATGTAGATGTCTATGGGCGGCAGCAACCACTTACCATCAGGTGGACTGTGTGCTCGTTTGTCACCCTCATCCTATAAAAAAAATGGATCAAAATTTTGTAAGTTGATGAAAGAGTTCTTGTAATTGGAAAATTTCTAAGTTGATGAACGTGTTCTCGTAATGTTCCCTTATATTAGGGCGTTGCCGGAGACACATACCCAAGGTTGTACATATATATGGGGTGGTCGGCTGATCGACTGCTAGTACTAAGGTTGCACAATGACTAGTCCTATATTAGGGACTTATCATAGTAAGGTCTAACGAACCAAAGCATTAATATAGAAGGTCTCTATGATGCATAAGCATTATGATAGCAGAGTTATGACTTGAAGTCCCATATGAATAAGACATACAATAGTATGGTCTATGAAATAAAGCAAAAATGTGGAAGGTCTCAAATATGTAAAAGCATTACATTGAAAGAAATGGGACTTGAAAAGGATTATTATAATGGCGTGTAGGTTGCTTCGCAGCCTCCGAGACCGAGGTAAACTTGGACTCGCTAATCGATGTGTCCTAGACATATCATCTTAGTGCCGGTGGTAAGCGGGTTTGTTGTAGCAATACGACTTGCCCGTGGACATCGCACACCCCTACCGTTTGTGGGCGGCGTCTTAGCGCATAGCGTTATGATACGTCGGCTATCTTTCGGATTAAGGTGAGTGTGTTTGGTAGTACTTTTAAGTGCAGCAAGCATACTCAACTTCATGTCTTTGTACAATAGCGCTATGATACGTGGAGTTCTGGCTACTTACGTCTTAGTACCATGCTACTTTGATACGTTGGTGGTATTTTTAGTTCACAACATTATCAATTTTGTTACCAAAGTCGATAGGGATCATGTGGGTGTGTTGTGAGGGGGCGCCATCCGTATGATAGTTGCATTGATGCTAACTGCTACTTGCAGTATTGTGTTTTGTGATGGATATGCGGGTGTGCTGCGCCTGAATCGACGCATCTTGTGGTTCTGGTCGATGGAGGTATGCGGGTGGTGATGTCTGCTGGGACTGTATGGGGGACCTTGGGATGGTGTAAGCCCAACGATAGTCGTATTGATGCTTGTTGCATTCTGCAGCATTGCGTCTCTGCGATGGTTGTTTGGCGGGTCGCTATTCTCAATGGCGCTCTCTGCGTCTTGGTTTGACTCACAACCTAAGTAGCTTTGCCCAAGTCGGATCCCTTCATCGCGGGGCTGCAGACTGTCTGTCCTCCGTGATGTTTTATATAACAACTTAATAATATATCTCTATAAAGTTCCCACCTTTGAAAGATTGAAGGCAACTTGTTGGAGGGTGAGACAAACATGATCGAAAAATGCATATACTCAACGTCAGTGACAAAAACCTTTTCTGATGGCGAATTATTACTATTATCTTATAACTGCCTATTGGCTATATCTGCCATTGTATTGGTTGGTGGAGCATATGTGTTGACTTCATGCGGGTGGTAGCTGGAGGGAGAATCTGAGGAGGCTCTCAAGGCTGCGGCCAAAAGCCGTGCAACGTGGGACCCCATTCCCTTGAGGTGAGCGGTAGACTCATGACACGCTCTACGGCCAATTAGCCGTGCTTACCATGCAATTGGTGGTGATGCCTTATACTTACATCACGTCTGCAGGAACGGCGGTCTGGCAGGTGGTGGCGCTCACGGAGGGCTTTTTATGGCCAGTGTGCCTATTGTTGCCTAACCCGTGTGACGTACATTCACTGTGGGTGGATTTGATCGTATTCTGTATGGCGTTTACACGCATTGACATGCGCGACTTCGGTCGATGTTTGTGCTTACGCACTATCAAGGGGCCAAGTCCTCTTTTACTGGTTCGCCGGTTATTTTGCTGTGGACTACGGTCCAGTTCCCAAATTAGCGTAGCCTTCGGGGAGAGCGCATTAACATGGTTGGCGCTCACCGTGCGCGGCGTGTGCGGAGCCGTGTACCTCCTCCACATTTTTTTAAATGTGGGAGAGCGAAGCCCTTGTATCTGGTATTTGATATAAATATTCTGAGCTTTTTCCAAGCGGGAAGGGATTAATTAATAAGGAATAGACTGTTGTTAACCTGATACAAGTGGAATAGGGATAATTTAATTTTCTTAACTTTTTTGAGCTCTGTTTTCGTGAACGGGGTTCTTTAACTTATAAGACTCTACCACCAGCTTTCGATTGCTCTCGTGAATATTCACTCTTCCAAGATACACCTAAAAGAACTAAGTTACTATACAAACACAACGTAAATAAGGGTCCTAACTAAGACGATCACGCCATAAATTTATTAAACGGCCTATATTTAAACCTTTAGAAAGATCAAGATATACTGGTCACTTTAATTAGATATATTTATATATCTTATAGATTTAGATTCTAAAGAAATACAAGTATAAGTATATAGAGATGGAAGAGAAGAGAAGAGGGGGGGAGTCGTTACATCATGTATTCAGTTATGTACCTATTCAGATTAGTTCAGTACTAAGTTATTTAAAAACATTAGTTATGAAACAGCTTACCGCTCTAAATCCTCCGTGGTCTTATGAGATGCGGCTCAAATTGTGCTCCATTCATGTCAAGGCAGATTTGCGCTCGGTGTTGCGTTTCCTCATGCAGGCGGGACATCATCGTGTGGTCTTCGACACAGTCCGTACGTAGTTTGTCGAAAACATCCACGATCGTTTTGTAGTTTCGTCAGCACTATCACACTCACGATTAAAAACCCTTTCTTTCACATACCCCACAGAAAGAAGTCTAACGGGGTCAGATCTGGTGAGCGAAGTGGCTAAGCGTGTGGTCCTAGTTCGCCAAATCCAGCAATCATCAAATAATTCGGTGAAGCGCTTACGGACGAACCTCACGACATGTGGAGGTGCACCATCATGCTGGAACCATGTGCGGCGATATTCAGCCAACGATAGGTCGTCTAAAATATCAACCATCTGTTCATTTATAAAGTTTAGGTATCGCTGTCCGTTCAGTCACTGTGGCAGAAACACTGGTCCCAGTATGCGATCTTTAAATAAACCTGCCCATACGTTAACCGACCAACCGGGTTTGGTGCCCGATTTGTCGAACAGCGTGCGTGTTAACCTCTGAATACACGTGTGTATTTCTTCGGTTCCACAGGCCGTTTCTGGTAAATGTCGACTCATCCGTCCAGATAATGTGCTCAATGGAACCAGGCACACGTTGTTGCTGGTATAATAACCAACGGCAGAAAACTCGTCGGCGGTTGTGATCGCCGGGAACTAAAGCTTGCACTTTGTGCAATTTGTATGGGCGCATTCGGTTACGCTTCAACACTTTGTGCACTGCACAGTATGACACACTTGTTCCATCCCGACGTCTTAACAATTTATTTAGCGATGCTTCGTGTACCTAGGTTCGGATACCTAACATGTTGCCGTATTCACGATCACTATAAACGTACGCGTTATGCATTATTAAAACAAAAAAGAAACATAAAACGTAACTACAAGAATAATACCAAAACGTAATCACAAGTAATAATAATTTAATAAACAAAACGATTGAACTGTCCCTCGCGCACGCGTGTACAAAATCAACACGGAACTGTTTCAAAAACTACAATTAATAACGAACCCCGACAAAACTGAAAGCTACTGCGTCACAGCGTGAGGTGACACCAGCCGGCCGGGTTACATTCTGCAGTCATAATAAAAAAGGACGCAACTAGCAAAAACGTAAAATGGAAATAAAAAATAAATAGATGAATTTTTCTTTCCGACCCTGTGTCTAAAGTATATTAAAAGGTATCTATATGAAAATTGAAATATATACGTAGAGACATGAAGATTTTAAGGACGAACTTATTTTTTTGATGATTTGTTTATTTATTTAAATAAAACGAATTTTCCTTTTCATCTTAACTTAAAAAATACACGTGGCAACACAAAAACTTCGAATGAAAGACGTACTCGTATATAACCATTTGCGTCTTTCCAACCTAATAAATAAAAAAATGCTATTCATTTAACATTTTTACATATATTGGAAAGGTCATTTGAAGTTGAAAGGACGCTAATAGTAATTTACTACTTTTTTCTTAGTAAATAGTAGAAAAGCATTGGTAGTGAGACACAAAAAATAACAACCCGCAACTCTTGAGTAATGATTTTAAAGGGGATATTATACAAGACTTACTACGATAATAATAAAAAATAAAAAATTTTGTACAACCGACTTCAATATAAATAAGTAAGGATAACTCAAAAACTATTGGTCTGACCTCGATCAAATTTATATGGGACCACATGTGAAACACCAGCTCTTAATAATAAGATATGAGCTCGTAATAATAAGGTATAGAATAATAAGACAAGAATAATTGAAATTTAAATAATCGATACAAATATTGTTAAAGATGACGTAGCAACTGGTTAAATAAGTATTTTCTTTTACGTTGAATTTGTATAAGTCTTTTCTACAAAAAAAATGTCATCTGTGATCAACAGTTGTCGTCTAAAATTCTTACAATAATTTCTAAAATATTGATATTTGTGAATATTAAAAAAAATTAGTAGATGCGCCTTCTTATCATGAGTCGAATGGTATATTTAACTCATTTATTCAAAAATTGTTAGATGCGCCTTTTTTTCTTATGACCGCAGCATTGTTTCGTACCGAGCTAGATACAGGTCGACAGCGGAGGGAGTGTGGGTACAGTCGCGTTCTAAAGTACTACATGGTATTGGGCTATTATTTTATAATATTATAGTAATTAATTGTTTTATTGTAGAATCATAATAGGTGTTTTACTAGCTACTTAGAACTTTGGAAGAGCCCAAGTTCAAGGCCAGCGTTCTTTTTTCACCGTTCGCGCGTACATTGACCTCTAGTCAGGTGATATCAATTCGGTAATTCTACTGCTGGTTTTATGTTTCAGTAATTTCATGATTTTTTTTATGAAATTATCGTTTCATTTAGCTGTACTAACATGATGGCGCGTGAATAAAGCTAATAAAACGTTGTAAAATATGATTTTTTTTTCATTAGGATCGAATTGATCCATTGACCCATGATCAAAGGTATACTTGGTGCTGTCGCCTGTCTTAGTTTTCGGGAGCGTTCCAAAAATACCCTGTATATGCAATCACTACACAAATTGACGTAAATTACTTGTAACGAAGTTAATTTAATCACTCAGCACTTAGACAGGACTCGTTATCGCGTAAACGCACTAAAATGATAACTCAAAATAGAAGCGATGTTAAAGCGAACTCACGAGTCTAGCGAAAAAACTGCAATAGTAAACTCCACACGTATCACAGACCGGACGTTGATCGCAATCAATATTAACTTCCAAAACAATTAACCGACCCGGCGTCCGCGCAGACAATCTATTTTTCTAGTCGTTGCATAAACTTGCTAACAAAAACCGACACTATTAAAGGTTATACGGTACGCGAACACGCTGTTGTAGTAACTGCACTGCATTGTTTCGAAATCCGACGCGCCACGTCCAAAACCAACTCCCGCCTCGCGCGAACGTCAAACCGGTAGGAATCCACCGCGCCGAGCGCCCTATAGCGTCAATTCTTAAAATTAGAGTTTGGCGCGAACAATATATATATATATATATATATATATATATATATATATCACCCATCACAAGTCCACTGCTGATCGTAGGCCTCCCTCAAGGAATGTTACAAGCCACGGTCCTGAGCCACCCGCATGCATCGACTTTTGCATCTCTTATCAGGTTCCCCTTCATGTAGTTGGGGCCCGCCCTACATTTCGCTTACCGATACTAGGTTACCATTCGAAAACCTTTCTTCCCCAAAATTCAATTAGCACACCTCATTTTATGAAACTCACGCTAGAACTTAGAAATGAAACAACCTGATTAAGTGATATTGCCCGAATTTTTATTTTATTTTAAAGAACATTCGATGACATTATTTATGATATGACATACATAATTTCGCTTACAAACGCTTTGAAATTGTACATTAAAAGGCAGTTGATAGCAGATGCATTTTACCGAAACCTGTGGATGTCCTTTTTATTAATAAGAGTACATGAGAAAAAAATAGTGCTATTTTAGTAAGTAAGGCCGGCCACGTACGTACGAAATTCCGTTTCGGAACTTCAATTCGGGATTCTGTAATCATACACATACTTCATTTCCCTTCGGAAAAACAAGGCTAATTTGAGAGACGCCAGCTATTGAGTCTAGACATTCTACAAACGAATAATGACGATGATTTTCTGATTGCGATTTCGTTGTTGATCTATCATTGTAACTGGATACATCCCCTTAATACCGTATGATTGCGATATAGTCAACATTATGTAAAAAGATCTATATGTCCAGAGATTTTTTTATAAATAAACCTAGCAAGCTAACAGCATAGCAAAGTGGCGAAGCAATCAGCTTTTTTTTGAGCAATCAGTTCCAAAATAGGAGGTTCAGATGCCTGGGTGATCAGTAATCGATTGCTGAAAACAGTATTTGAAAATTCGAAACCATTCTCGAGATAATCGTGGGACAGACGGACAGACGGATAGACATCGTGAAATCAATAAGTGTCTTCGCAAGCTTCGCCACTTAATAAGGATGTCTATAAATTCTTTCGACGAATTATTAAACAAAATAAGATGAAAGGTTACGAAAAGAGATACACATATAAGATTAAATGTAAAACATACATAAACACACATAGGTACTCGCTTCGGTCGTGCAACGCACACTTAGCGCGTTCCGTACGAAATTTATAAATGCGTGTTTGATTCATACAAAATCTATGGAAGACTTGGGTTCGAAACGCCGTGCGGGATTCTGAACGCACAGGTGGTCATGCGGAATTTCGAATCGTAGAAAATTTCGAAAGGAAACTACGGTACGTGTGTGATGGGCCCTTGAATTTATATGGACTTGCTGCGTTCGGACGAATAAAATCCTAATACAGAATTCTGTATGTTTGTGGCCGGCTTTAATCCAAGGTGCGCATAATAAATTTCGATTTAATGAAGACTGTGATTTGTATATTGCAATATTGGTAAGAGTAATTAATTAAGACCTATACGCGTCTTAATTAATTACTCTTACCAATATTGGTTAAATATATCCACTACCTCATATCTTCCCGTGGGTGTCGTAAGAGGTGAGAGAGGGAAAAAGTCAGGAGATGGACAGCAGCATCTTCCTGATAACAGCAGTAAAAACTACGGTTGCCAACCCGCTCGCTAAGCGAAGCTACTATTTCAAACATCCCCCGCGAATGAAAGTTACGAAGAAACGGCCCACAGACCCCGGCGTCCGCACTATTCCTGGCTATGGTGGTGAACATGGTAACGGCGGGGCAGTTGGTGCTAAGAATCTTAGGTGGAAATTCGGTTGCCATCTAAGACAACTCGACCTGACAACATACAACACACGCACCTGAAGAACTGACTAGAAGATACTTTAGTTGGAAGAAGAGATAGACAAGTTGCGCTGGGATATTATAGGATTATCTGAAGTCCGAAGAGAGGCGCAGGACACGGTAATCATCTAATCCGGCAACTTGTTCTGTCACCGAGAGGCCGACCATCTGTCCCAAGGAGGTGTTGAATTTATCGTTCACAAGTCTCTCGTTAACAACGTTGTAAAGATTGTGAGTATGTCGACAAGGGTTGCATGGTTCATGGATAAAGAGGGACTCTTTATGATGAAATATTTCTTCTAGAAGCGACCGTACAAGAAGTGGACCTGGTCGAGCCCCAACGGTTCGACAAAAAAATAAGAATGACGACTAAATGGCAACTGTTCTGTGATGTCTCAGTGATCGCTAGGTTGAAAACTGGTAGCGATCACTGAATAATTAGAGGCACACTGAACCTAAACGTTAAGTTGGAGAGGACTCGTCTCATGAAGTCATACGTGGCAGAGCCATGCTGCAACTATATTACAGGTAGGTATAGTTGTAGCTCGAATAGGTCGGCTCGACCGGGGAAGGACCACGTTCTCACAGAATACCAGCTTAATATTTTGCTATTGCATCTTAACGCTGCTGTGTTTCGTATGGTGAGTGTAGAGAACCGGAGAAACCTTTTACTGGAAACGAGACATTCCATTTAGTCCTCACGGTTGACAACGCATCTGCATTTTGATTCTTTGCTGAGGATTAATGTAGATGTCTATGGTTCACTGCAACCACTTACCATCAGGTGGACTGTGTGCTCCTTTGTCACCCTATCCTATAAAAAAAATGATTTCTTATATTTATGCGACCACTACATATTGAATAAAACTGCTTTTACGGATTCTATCGCGTTTATTTAATTTATTTTTTATTGATTCCCGAGTTAAGAGGTTAAGAGTACCCTAAACCGTAGAGCATGTATGAAGGGAATAATGAAAGTGGACGAAGCGAAACAAGTATGTAAGGATCGTAGCAAGTGGAAAGAAGTGGTCTCTGCCTACCCCTACGGGAAAGAGGCGTGATTATATGTATGTATGTATGTATTCCCGACATTTCAGGTACTTTACAGCACTCATGGTCACGGGGGACTGAGTTGATTGACGTCCCGATGTCAGAGTTAACCCGGAATACCTTCAGCTTTTTAATTATTAATTTTGGTCCGATATACGCAGAATGAACTTACTGTGTCTTGAAATGTTGTAGTAGTATGCTTGGGCTTAGTTTTAATTTTATTGATTAGGATCCCAAGCAGGTGGTAGTACCTCTATTAAATTGAATATATTCTCTATTGAAATTAGGATGCAATAGCCTCACGTATCATCCATGGCAGAAATCGATGTTCTTTCACGAGTATTTGTGGCTTATCAAATCTAATTGTAATAGCGGGAGTCTTCTAGGATATGATCACAAACTGCAGATTTCCCGGAGATTCCTGAAGATTTGGCCACAGTAGCTAACTCTGAAGGATGATGATGGGATTCACCGTTTAATTATCGGTTTGTATGGGTCTTTCTTCTATACACAGTGTGACCTATGGTGTTGTTAGAATTTCGAATGACTAACGAATCTTAGGAAAGCTAAAGAATTATTTGCCTCTAAATCCATAGTAAATTGAATTTTAGAGTTTATGGAATTAAGATATACTAATAATGCAGTTACTTTGTGTGATGGTAAAATTGTGAAAGTATCGTGTACGTACCGCTTGTAGAAGCTAGGAGTTACAGATGCAGTAAGCAGGGCTTTCTCCTTAAAGTCCTCCTTACGAAAATATCGGCAAATATGGAAGATACCGTTGAGCCCATCGAAACACCATCTACTTGCTTGTAAAACTTTTCCTTCCACAATAGATAGCCAGATGTAGGACAATGTCTGAGTATTACTGCATATTCTGCTGGCATGTTATTTTCCTCTAGTTTCCTAGTTACAATTGAGATTCAGTCTTCAACAGGTAGGCATGTAAATATAGACTGAACATCAAAACTGGCCATGCTTTCATTGTCACTAGGACATATGTCTTTTACCTGACTGACAAAATGGTATGAATCCTTAGTGTGTGCTCTTGTGTGTACTCTTAGTTGTGATAGTATTTTTGCTAAGTGTTGAGACAATTTATAAGTTGGCGAATCGATCTAACTCACTATTGGATTCGACCTTCTATTAGAACATTCTTCAAGCTGCCGAAGAAGATTAGTCAGTTCTTACCATACGAACACAGTATACCATTTACACTCACCATACGAAACATAGCAGTGTCAAGCTGCCATTTTATGCTGGTATTCTATGAGAGCGTGGTCCTTCCCCGGTCGAGCCGACTCATTCGGGCTACAACTATACAACTAATATAGCTGCCACATGGCTCTATCACGTATAGTTGTGCTTCTAATTTCCCACAGTCTGAAGAATTTGCCTTTTATTTTAATTTTCCTTCTTAACCGATATCTAACAATATGAAATTGTGTAATGTGTTCATTAACATATTAAAATACTATAAAACTTTTAAATATTTTTATAGCTTTTATTAGATTGAATTCACTTTCTAGCAGGAGTTGTGTTCATGTCGTCTCCTCATGAGTAATGATTGTGGCTGTTCACTTTATTCGAACGCATTTTACGTCCTCGTCTTGATTTTTAATTAAGGCAAGATAAAAATCAAAGCGTTGCAAGATGAAATTGTGTTATCAATTTGAAGTTACTCATAAAGACAACCTTCTTCATGTTATACTTTTAAGAAGTGTTTCGTTAGGAAATAAGAATAAGTAACATTTAATTATTATCTATAAAACAATGACATTTAATATCATGTACAATAGAATGTAGATTTTTTTTTACTAAAATATTTAGATTTGCAATAATTATAAGCGGCAATGAGTCTTTTGTTTCCAATGTTTAAAACATAAAATGAAAAGTTTCATTAAAAAAGGGGGTCAATTTCAGTCTTTCTATTAAGCAGGTAGTTTGACAACCGCAGTGTGATTTTTAAAGTATTTTGTAAATATAATTGCTGAATAGTTGTATTTGTTGTGTCAGTCTTAAAAGAGATGAACTTCGTTCCATACAAGCTTGGGCCCGGCGTTCAACACAGTTCAAATATGTCTTAATTTGAAGATTTAAACATTTGTTACTTATGACAAAAAATCATATTTTTGTAGGACCTGGGGTTATGTTTTTATTTTGTTTTGTTGTGTTGTATGTAGTAAAATCACTCATTCTTGGTGAAAAGTTGTTTCAATAAATTGAAGAAAAAAAAACACACAAAAAACGCATTCCGTTTTTAATTTATTATTAAATAAAATAAAATAAATTACAACTCAAACTTTTCTAATTGTTTAATTATTTTCTGCAATTATTGATAAAATGTCATCTAGAAAAGCAGCCGGAGGCTGTACATCGTCTGTTCTATTCCTCTCAAAACCCAAGTAAAACATTATTAATCATTATCATTGTGTGGGCGCAACAACTCACTGTCCTGTAAATCGAGAGAAAACCCAGGGGTCGAGTTAAATTAATTCATGAAAATAAAAACACGAAATATATCCACAAACAACCACAATGCCAAATACACATAGATTACTATATATATATACTAGCAAATACGTATGACAAGTTTAAACTCGAAGTTACCACGTTAAGTCTCTTTCAATACAGGAAATGATCAACGACCATACAGCCTATTAAATCGTGTCCAATATTATTCAAATATTTTGTTTACTTTAATAACGTAGCCTATTCAATCGATTTTCTAAATAGATTTCTTTTATTCATTATTAATCTCTACATATTCGCCTCAATGTTTCAATATTATGAGATTTTTTGATACTGAAGACTATTTATTACAAAAAATAGTCTTCATTATATAATGCCATAGACAAAATACATAAAAATATTTAAAAACGTTTTATTTTTGCTATGGTAAAAGCATTAGCTTTCGTTTTTCAGTTAAAAAAAAATGTTTTTATGATTGTCCCATACACTACAGAAATAAAAATCATATAATTATGCTTATAATTAATCGTTATATTACCTACATATTTTTGTATAACTGTTACGAACGATGTCAACAACCCAATTTCATACATCTCCTTTGATGATAAGCGATCTACTCGAGTTTAGTCCACGCAGAAACAACGTAACAAAATTGGTTAACTATCGGTGCTGAAAGAAAAGTCACAAAGTAACCTGCATACGTAAGAAATTACAATATTTCGAGGATTTGACGTGGTATAGCCACGTTACAGTTTATTAGGGTTGTAGCACGAGGGAACTTCTTTGTCACCCGACTAACACAAAAATATTTCACTAAATTTCTTAAACTATCAAGTTTTGAAAGACAAATGGTGAAGTTATTTATAGCTTACACTGTAATAAATACTCGCAAAGACAAAACATTTTCATTTAATAATCTTGATTCTTATTAGTTCAGAAATTTAATATGACCGATAACCGTAAATGGTACATTTTGATATTTGATATTTGAATATTCAGGACTTAGGGTAGGTCCCGAGAGTCCTGTTCTTACAAATTGTTATACAATAAACCATTTGTTACTCAATTAATGAGTTAAACTTTTGTTACAATTTTAAAGGTTAATGGAACTTTTGGTTGTTAATAAAATTGTAACAATTACAAATTTATCTCGAGAGCAAATATTTTTGTTTAAAGAAGAGGAGGCAAACGAGCATGTAGCTCAGTAGATCTGAAGTAATTACTGTCGTACATGAGCATCTAACACATCTTCATACGACCATTGTTGAATGACCATGTTTCGGTTCCGTTACCACTAGTAATACGATAACTAATCATCAATATATCGACGATAAATATAAAATTCACAGTATCCGCTTATCATTAGTTGGCCTGCTTTTTTGTTTGTTTGTCGTGTGTTAATTGCGTAACAAAATATTTAGTCTAAAGTGAAAATTACAAAGCTTGATAGGTAATCGATGAACGTCAAAATCCGTTTTAAACACAGAACACAATTACTCTTTAAGAAGGCTAATATCAGAGACTTTGAACATACTTACGCCAGTATATTCTAAGTCTATGGCTTAAATGGTAAAATCAGTGAAAATAATGTTTTACCACACATTTTGAATTTAAAAGATAAAAAGGACAGAATGATTTAGATTTTTTATAATTAATTTTTCTTCACCATTTCCCTATATTACTTATTTTAAACCTTCTCTGCAAATTTTGCCGGTTATTGCATTTTTTTTTAAAAATTGATTAAATATCAAACTTCGACCATAAATTCAATTTGTTTTTTAGATTGGTCACATCTAAAGTTCCATTTCTATAGAGTTGCTGAATTCAAAACTATAATTTATTCAAAGGCTGTACAGGAGTAGCTTTAGGGGCGCTATAAAATTAATTAAATAATATAAACTTGCTTCGTTTAAATTCTACCAGCTTTCTAGTTGGGATTAATTGATGAAATTTATAACAAAATTAACATCGTATAAAATCAATATGACATTAATAGCGTTTTCGTAAATAACCCATATCATTAATGTTTGAAATAAAACAAAAATACCTTTATTTTTAAGACGCCGGCCCTATATATTATTTGTCTATAACCGTCTATGCCTCATTATTTGCTCGCTCATACTGCCTATCATTAATGTAACATTACATTTCCTTCGCCTCATATTTAGTTCTTTTAAAAATGTTGTAAGGGATTTGTATTTACTCATTTGTAAAGGAGGCCTATGATCAGCAATGGACTTGTGAAGAACTGTAATGATAATGATGATGATATGTATACTGTTCTAAAGTTCGTAACTATTCTAAGAAAATACACTGATCTTTAGTTAAAAGGGACGTGAACAAAAAAAAAAGAGGAGGCGATATCGGAATAGTGTCGGATAAGACTTGCTCTTGGATCGTTACTCACACTTGCAATTTCACTCAAAATTCCAGGTATCCGGAAACTATGCTACCACATTTAGTCTTCAGCTTCGACAGTTGGCTCTTTCTGGCAGTCAGATCTCTGGCATGACTTTGGTGCCTTGGTTCCGCACGATCGCTTCTTCAATACGAGGTATATTGAAGTTGCGTAAATCCAGCCGCATTCATTTGGAGATCTGTATGCTGTCATATCTGCTGAAATTTGCAGCTTCATTTCCCGTCTAACAGCTATGAGAATAAGAGTGCGATCGGAGAGTTTTTGGGTTCTTCTATAATCGGTCATGCAGAACTTGCTTCGACCGCATGGATAGTTTCCGCGAGCTTGTCATTCATATTGTCCACTGTATTGCAATCTTCTAGGCGCTGAAAACCGTTTTGTTATTCGAGCTGAAAGTTTTACAGGGCTTTGGATTAGAGCACGAGGGGGAATCACTTCTTCACTTAGCATTTAGGTTCAATGTGCCTTTTACCATTCGTTAATCGCTACCAGTTTTCATCCTCGTGATCACTGATATGTCACTGAACAATTGCCGTCGGGCCATCATTATGAAGTCAATCTTATTTTTTGTCAAACCGTCAGGTCCACTTTCTGTGGGGCCACTTCTGAAAGAAAGAGTTCACCATAAAGAGTACTTCTTTATCCATGAAGTCAGCCAGCTGTTGGTTCCTTGCGTTTCGTGTCCCTTTCCGCATTTTCCTACCTTCGGCTCACCGTTCTCTACTAGTTTTGCGTTGAAGTTTCCCATTAATACCCTAAGGTTTTGGAGTAATGCATGATTTCCTCATACATTTTCTCCACTTCCTCATTGGGAAGTTCCGAGGTTGGTGCTTAAACTTAAATGGATACCGTTTGATTATTCTGAGTATAAGGTACGCAACCCTCGTCAACACTCCCAATTTTAATAACATTGTTAACGAGAGACTTTTGGATGACAAATCCGACACCTCCTTGGGACAGATGGCCGCCCTCCCGGTGATAGAATAAGTTGCTGGATTCGAGGATTACCGTGTCCTCCCCTTCTCTTCGGACTTCATATGATTCTATAATCTACCAGCGCAACTTGTGTTTTTCTTCTTACATCTCTAGGATCTTCTTGTTAGTCCCCAGGGTTTGTTGAATGTTGCCAGATCAAGTCGTATTAGGTGGCAACCGAATCTCCATCGGATATTCTTAGCACCCTCTCCCCCGCCGTTACTATGGTCACCACTTTAATGCCAGCGGGCCCGCTGGGGACTGAGGGCCGTTTCTTTATCGTGGCTAATAGGGGGATACCTGGAAAGAGGGTTGGGAACCGCAGTATTTTTAGTGTAGTTTCGCATGTTAACAATATTTCACGGAATTTGAATATTAATTTTATACTATCATTTTAACAAATCCACTTGAATCGTATGTAGCCAATTGTTTATCGGTTTTCCATTTAGCACCATTTCCTCTGTGCTCGAGAAATTGAGTTTGTCAAATCCAATTTGATTCAAATTGACGTTTCTAAAGCTTATTGAACAGGAATATACGATTATAAATGCAAAAAATAAGTAAAGATGTGATAAAAATTACGAGTTACTAACATTATAAATGTATGAAAGATTTGTAATCAACTATTCGTCATTGACACAGTTGAGTAAATAAATATTAGCGGTAGAATAAAAAAAATGATGTATAATTATAAATGATAATAATATGTAACTATAAATAATAATATTATAATAATGTATATGTAGTGACAAGAATAGGACTTTCGAACTGACTTTTCGTTTTGAAATTGTGTACTAAATTCGAATCCTGTGCAAGAATAAACAATTGTATGAATATTTATATTTACGCGAATTGTTCATCTTTTTTTGTTTTATCCGCTAAAAAATGTAATTTTAAAATGGCACCCAGTTAAGGCAGAGACTATATTGCTAAAATATTTGTTTTATCTTAATAAATAAATCCATTAGTAATAACAAAAGTTGACTAATATTTTGTGTAGTTCAATATATCTATTGTCTGTAAAGTATTTTTTTTATAGGACAGGGTGACAAACGAGCACACAGTCCACCTGGTGGTAAGTGGTTGCTGTGGCCCATAGACATATACATCTATCCTCGTTTGCGAATCAAAATGCAGATTCGTTGTCACACGTGAGGACTAAGATGGAATGCCTCTTTTCCGGTAAAAAGGGTCTCCGGTTCTCTACACTCACCATACGAAACACAGCAGCGTTAAGCTGCTATTTTATGCTGGTATTCTGTGAGAGCGTGGTCCTTCCCCGGTCGAGCTGACCCATTCGTGCTACAACCATACTACTATTATAGTTGCAGCATGGCTCTACCACGTAAAATGTCTATTAAAATACAAATTTTACTGGTTAATTTAATGATTTTTATAACTAAATTATGTGGAAATCTATCTACTCTCTTAAATCTCTAAGTTTCTGCATAATTGAACTCTTGTTTACTGCCAGGGCCGTAAAATCGAACAAAAAGAATCACAACAAAGGGATAGATATAAAATAGACCTGCACTTTGCAAAAAAATGGGTGGATTTTCCTGTCTGAAAAAAAAGACCATACGACAATGGTTTTCATCATTTGCACATGATATGGGTCGGTTATATAAATGCCGTGGTGTTTAATAAAGTATGTTCCAAATTAAAATTTAAGCCTAAGGCTGGTTTTTAAAGAAAAAAAATACTACATTTTGTGCTGTGATTTTATGGCGCGAACTCCTGAAAGTCTATATTGCTTGTTAATAACTTTTAGTTCATTTTTATTGCATTATATCATTTTCTTGACATTTTAAAGTATTGTTACTGTTATTTAGCGGTCTCAAAAATGGTAGATAATGCGATAAAAAGCAAACAAAATTGTTGCACTGCTTGAGAAGGGTTGCAGCCAGTGGCTCAGAGGCTAAATGTGAGTCGTTGGACAGTCCTATAGACCTGGCAGCGCTAACAAGAGCCCATTTCCGCTAAAAGAAGGTTTTGTAATAAAGCCATGTGCCAAACCACGGAATGATCGTATTTTGGTGAGTCAAGCGTTGAATAATCGCAAATCTTCGTATGTGGACCTCAAAAGTAACCATCGAAGGTGAATGATGTATTCGCCATTGATGTTAATACCGTATCCTTTCCATTGCAGTAGCTTGTGAGAAGTGAAGTTTCGGTGATATAACGTTATCCTGTCTAACACTTTTCTGTAATTGGATAGGTTTCGTACTCTGGTTCTGTACTTGGATAGCCATTGCAACCCTACTGTACACACATTTCAGTACTTCGATGACAGTCAACTTGGCACCGCTGAAGGGACTACAGCAACTTTTTAGCAAATTTCTTCGGTGTTCTGTACAATTTGCCGAAGGGTATGTGCGTGGTCTATGGTGCTAAAACATTTTCGGCAACCAGCTTGTTCGGAAGGCTGGAAGTTGGCGGTTGGTTAATAACCGTTGGCGCATGGGGGCGGGTTTGCTTCTTGCCGGATGATCCCAAAGCTGTTGCTGACTCTGTCACTGATGTGGTACTACAGGGAATGGAACTATTTATTCCATCATCTATGGTACACATCGGAGGCAGATCTCAGCCTTGGTTTGGTTGCTTCTGTAAGACTGCATTACTCAGTAAGCAGGAGTTGTCGTGAAGCGACAATTTAAAAATATGAACCTAACCTAACAACAACGAAACAGCAAAAATAGAACAAAATAAAATATAATTGGTGAAACCAATTGGGCATACCTTAAACGCATAAAAAAATACGTATAACATGATTATACGGAATTTTTAAAGTAGTTAAAATACATTTCGACAGCACTATCGGCTTCAACACCCTCGAAAACCATGAAAATGACACCCATGATGAAAAAATTGATATCTATTGCAGCCGCCATCTTGGATTTACATTTCGACAGCACTATCGGCTTCAACACCCGCGAAAACCATGAAAATGACACCCATGATGAATAAATTGATATCTATTGCAGCCGCCATCTTGGATTTACATTTCGACAACCCTATCGGCTTCTACTCTCTCGAAAACCATGAAAATGACTCCCATGATGAAAAAATTTATACCTATTGCATCCGCCATCTTGGATTTACATTTCGACAGCACTATCGGCTTCAACACCCTCGAAACCCATGAAAATGACACCCATGATAAAAAAATTTATACCCATTGCAGCCGCCACCTTGGATTTACATTTCGACAGCACTATCGGCTTCAACACCCTCGAAAACCATGAGAATGACACCCATGATGAAGAAAAAGATATCTATTGCAGCCGCCATCTTAGATTTACATTTCGACAGCACTGTCGGCTTCAACACTCTTGAAAACCATGAAAATGACACCCGAGATGAAAAAATTGGTACCAACTTCAGCCGCCATCTTGGATTTACATTTCGACAGCACTATCGGATTCAACACCCTCGCAAACCATGAAAATGACACCCAAGATGAAAAAATTGATATCTATTGCAGCCGCCATCTTGGATTTACATTTCGACAGCATTATCGGCTTCAACACCCTCGAAAACCATGAAAATTACACCCATGATGAAAAAATTGATATCTATTGCAGCCGCCATCTTGGATTTACATTTCGACAGCACTATCGGCTTCAACACCCGCGAAAACCATGAGAATGACACCCATGATGAATAAATTGATATCTATTGCAGCCGCCATCTTGGATTTACATTTCGACAACCCTATCGGCTTCAACTCTCTCGAAAACCATGAAAATGATACCCAAGATGAAAAAATTGATATCTATTGCAGCCGCCATCTTGGATTTACATTTCGACAGCACTATCGGCTTCAACACCCTCGAAAACCATGAAAATGACACCCATGATAAAAAAAATTAGTATCTACTTCAGCCGCCATCATGGATTTACATTTCGACAGCACTATCGGCTTCAACACCCTCGAAACCCATGAAAATGACACCCATGATAAAAAAAATTATACCCATTGCAGCCGCCACCTGGGATTTACATTTCGACAGCACTATCGGCTTCAACACCCGCGAAAACCATGAGAATGACACCCATGATGAAGAAAAAGATATCTATTGCAGCCGCCATCTTGGATTTACATTTCGACAGCACTATCAGCTTCAACACTCTTGAAAATCATGAAAATGACACCCGAGATGAAAAAATTGGTACCAACTTCAGCCGCCATCTTGGATTTACATTTCGACAGCACTATCGGATTCAACACCCTCGAAAACCATGAAAATGACACCCAAGATGAAAAACTTGATATCTATTGCAGCCGCCACCTTGGATTTACATTTCGACAGCACTATCGGCTTCAACACTCTCGAAAACCATGAAAATGACACCCAAGATGAAAAAATTGGTACCTACTTCAGCCGCCATCTTGGATTTACATTTCGACAGCACTATCAGCTTCAACACCCTCGAAAACCATGAAAATGACACCCATGATGAAAAAATTTATACCTATTGCAGCCGCCACCTTGGATTTACATTTCGACAGTACTATCGGCTTCAGCACCCTCGAAAACCATGAAAATGACACCCATGATGAAAAAATTGATACCTATTGCGACCGCCATCTTGGATTTACATTTCGACAACCCTATCGGCTTCAACTCTCTCGAAAACCATGAAAATTACACCCATGATGAAAAAATTTATATCTTTTGTAGCCGCCATCTTGGATTTACATTTCGATAACACTATCGGCTTCAACACCCTCGAAAACCATGAAAATGACACCCATGATGAAAAAATTGGTACCTACTTCAGCCGCCATCTTGTATTTACATTTCGACAGCACTATCGGCTTCAACACCCTCGAAACCCATGAAAATGACACCCATGATGAAAAAATTGATACCCATTGCAGCCGCCACCTTGGATTTACATTTCGGCAACCATATCGGCTTAAACTCTCTCGAAAACCATGAAAATGACACCCATGATGAAAAAATTGATACCTATTGCAGCTGCCATCTTGGATTTACATTTCGACAGCACTATCGGTTTCAACACCCTCGAAAACCATGAAAATGACACCCAAGATGAAAAAATTGATATTCTTTGCAGCCGCCATCTTGGATTTACATTTTGACAGCACTATCGGCTTCAACACCCTCGAAAACCATGAAAATGACACCCATGATGAATAAGTTGGTACCTAATTCAGCCGCCATCTTGGATTTATATTTCGACAGCACTATCAGCTTCAACACCCTCGAAAATCATGAAAATGACACCTATGATGAAAAATTTTATACCTATTGCAGCCTCCACCTTGGATTTACATTTCGACAGCACTATCGGCTTCAGCACCCTCGAAAACCATGAAAATGACACCCATGATGAAAAAATTGATACCTATTGCGGCCGCCATCTTGGACTCACATTTCGACAACCCTATCGGTTTCGACACCCTCGAAAAGCATGAAAATGTCACACATGACAAAAAAATTATACTACTTACTTTTAGTATGTACTACTATTATTTATTCTGTGCTTTTAAATATTGTAATAAAAAAATCTCTTATTATTATTATAATCAAGTATTTAAGAAATTTGGTTATTGGAATATTGTGTATTTGTACAGCGATCTTTTTGAGCCGCTGAAAACAACCGAAACAATGTCCACTCACGACGGCGACTGACAGGGGTATGAAAATCCTCAGTAGCTTGCTTTTACGTTGATACTATTGCCATCTCATAGTCAGCTAAAGTACTACTTTCCCCAATATTTTTACACATTTTATTACAAGATGGCGCCACTGCTGGTATTCATTATTTATACTAAGCCTAAATCATGCTATCGAAGTTTTAAAATACAGCGGTATATATATAGAATAATTCTATAAGAAATTTATAAATTATGAATTATAAATTTAAAGCATGCTCACCCAAAACAGTCTAAATAAAGAGATGTTTAAAACAAATTATGTAGGAATTATATACATTTCCTTCTTAATTTTATTGAAATATTTACGAAATAATCCTGCACCTAGGTGATAGCGCCCTCTAGTGTAATTTTCAGTAATTTTATAATCCCAACGCCATCTATAAGAGCGCTCAAGAGACTTCCCTCTTTTCGACACCTAATAATTTGTCAGAGTGGCTCATCTATACCCTATATAGTATATTATCTATGGCGACTGAAGCCGAACTAAACTTAATACAAAGGTACTCTGTGAACTAAACTACTCTGTGGCTGTAGATACCCATTTACAGAAACAATTTATATACGAGGCAACCAAATCAACGAAAATTTCGCCATTTTGGAGCCGAAAAAAATTTATTATAGCTAAACAAAACAAAATTACACTGCCATTTACATTCAGTGGCTTCCCACATGATAGATGAAGAGATTAAAACATAGATTGAGTTAAACAATTGATATTTTCAAAAGTTATAGTGTTTACAAGCCACAGGGACATGATAAATCCACACCATAAGCCACTAAAACCCTTTTTTTATTTAAAAATAGCAATTAATCGATTTAAAAAAATTATTAATAAGTTCAACAATCATTTATTTTTCTAACAATGTGCTTTTTATATAATTTATATGTATAATATGATTGCTAGATACGATTTTATTCGATAAAATGTTGGAATTTTAATTTTTAGGCGATAGTAGAACATTACCTTGCGCTTTCGCTTAAGGTATGCAAAAATAATATATTTAAAATTTTAAAGAGATATTTACACTTTTATATAAAAAAAATGATGAAGTATGATGATGGTGATGGGTGACGTGAATTACAATTAAATAGAAAATAAAGATAAGATGAATACTGAAGCGGAGCCTGAAGATCAAAGTGGCACACCGCGCTTGGCGGTGGTGGCACGCAGCGCCTGGTCTAGGCACACGCAGCGCCTGGAGTAGGCACACGCTGCGCTTGGAGTAGGCACACGCAGCGCCCAGAGTAGGCACACGCGGCGCCATGATAAGGCGCTCTCAGCGCCTGGAGTAAACGCTCGCAGCGCCTGGAGCAAGCACGCACAGCGGCTAAAGATAGCACGAGCACTAGTAGGTGGAGGCGTAGGCGACGACTTCAGGTGAAGACAAAGGTCTGCAGGATCCCGGAGCAGTGCGACCCCGCGCTTGGAGTAGGCTAGGCGACGACTTCAGGTGAAGACAGAGGATTGAAGGATCCCGGAGCAGTGCGGCCCCGCGCTTGGAGTAGGCTAGGCGACGACTTCAGGTGAAGACAGAGGCTTGCAGGATCCCGGAGCAGTGCGGCCCCGCGCTTGGAGTAGGCTAGGCGACGACTTCAGGTGAAGACAGAGGCTTGCAGGATCCCGGGGCAGTGCGGCCCCGGGATAAGGCCTGTCGGCGCCGTTACGACAGCACCGACGGTGTTTGCGGGGAGTATGTGAAGTGCGTGGGGGTTTCTCACCACCGCGCCTAAGACCGGCACTCGCCGATAGCTCGCGACACGATCGCCACCAAATAATTTTGTATTTTTTATTCCTTTTAAATATACAATTTTGCCTATCGTGTGAGTCGCCTATTTTAATCAGGTTTCCCACTTGAACATAGTGGCGACCGTGATAAATTAAAATAAAATTCCGATTCCGCCGCGTAATACGGTCCAAAGGTCGTAGCACTTACCCCGCGTTTACAACGTCGCGAACGCAAGTACTACGAGCTACGGGTACAAAGGAAGCCACATCCCGATTCCTAAGAACAACGACGCGGTCAAGGAGCATTCATCTGGAGCGGAGAGAGGTCAAAGGGCAGCTATCAAGAACCGGCCAAGCTGAGGTCCAGCGGAGTCTACGCGCCACAGCAGCAGTTTTGCCAACTAAAAGTGAGCCCGTTCCTGTTATTTAACCCCTTCGTGTCCCACTATTCCTAAAAATTATATTTGTGTGAACAGGGAAACAAGGAATCTAGTCCTATTTTTTGTTGCCTTACCCTACCTACCTATTCTTAAGCAACATCCTTTATATTCCTTGTCTATCTTATACCCTTCCGTATATAAAACTGCTAATCTAAATAAACTATTCCTACTCAATAATCCTACCAAATAAAATACCTATTAAAACAATCCTAAAGGAATTACCTAGATAAACCTACCGACAATTTACATACCTAACGAGTTAAAATCACCTATTTACACCTATTTGCTTACCTATCAGCTAATTGTCTATTATTTCTTACTATTATTTAGCCGTATCATTTGCTAGGCAATCAGTGCTATTTTTCAAGCCGCCTATAATTTGCATTCATTGCGCCTATTTTACGACTTGAAAGTCTTCACTAGCATTTAATTAGTTAGTAGCCACTGTTAAATAGTTAGAATTTAAATAGCTGAACCTATTTCTTTAAACGTAAGCATACATATGTACATAGCTAAGCATACATACGCAAAAATTTGAGCTTAACTTCTCAATGCAAGTAAATTCACTTCTCGCTATTCACTGTTAGCTGTTTATGCACGCAAATAAATTAGTCATCACTATAGCATAATCATTCGCTAAGCCCTATATTACGCTAATTTAAACCATTATTTGCACAAATCAATTAAATTTACGATCAACCTTGCTTCCCGTTATTATGTTATGTACGTAGATATCTGCAAAGCATTCCAACAATCAATTTCAGCTACGGTGCAGCGGTCGCTCGAGACTATCATTGCATCCCGTGTCACTGCCAGCACTGCGGGCTCACGTCGTGGTACTGGACCGTGGGCGTCGCGCGTCATCAATCCCACCTTTCACCGCGCTTCTGCTGATTTTGAACCGGTTTCCGTCACAGCGGCTACGAAGCGAGGAGCGTATTGTATGCAATTCTAATTTATTTGATTAGTACAGCGCATAACTAGTTGTTTTGATTGTCTGCGCGTTAACTTTGCTAGTATGGAGGCAAAGTACAAAACTCTTAATTTAAAACGCGCTTCAATTAGAGGCCGTGTTACGAAATTTAATAACCATTTAGAAGAATTAAAAGGTAAAAAGCTTACTCCTACGGAAGTTGGCGTGCTATCGCAGCGATTAGTTAAACTTGAGACTTTATTTGGCGAATTCGATAACGTGCAAAATCAGATTGAAGCATTGGAGGAAAATAATTTAAGCTTAGAATTGGATACCAGAGAAGTTATGGAACAAGCTTTCCACAATTCGATCGCATTGGCTCAGGAAATTATTTCCGTAAGCAGTACGACAAAAAAGTCGTCGCTTCAGCATAGCAGTATTTACACAGCTGATGAAGATGATCACGAAGTTATCGGCTTTCGTTTACCAGTCATTAAAATTAATAAGTTTGATGGTACGTTCAACAAATGTTTGGAATTTCGTGATACGTTCAGTTCTCTGATACATAATAATACAAAAATAAAAAATATACACAAATTTCATTATTTAAATTCCTATCTAGAAGGTGAAGCTGCTCGTGTAATATGTAATTTAGAAGTTTGCGACAATAATTATCCTGAGGCATGGAGTCTTCTTTGTGAGCGTTTTAATAATATTCGTCAATTAATAAATAATCATTTGAAATCTTTGTTTAATATTGAGCCGTTGCGTGAGTCTGACAAGTCATTAAGATTTCTAGTAGACCACGTCACAAAAAACCTACGTGCTTTAAATACTTTAAAACAACCAACTGATCATTGGGATACCCTGATCATATTCATAGTCTCAGCGAAATTAGACAGCAACACGCGTGTTAAATGGGAGGAGTACATTCAAGCTAATGTTAATGCTTCGGATATGCCTAGCCTAGATGATTTCATGACTTTTATTAAGGGCCGCGCTGAAGTTTTAGAGTCTGTTTATCGCAGTAAACAAGACAAAAATATAAAGTCAAACCCGAATCACAATCAAGGCGTCAAACAAAATCCCGTTTCTCATACTAAGTCATTCGTCAGCGCTGAGCAGGGCGACTCATCATCAACTGCCTCTCACAAGTGTATTTTCTGTGGTCAAGGTCATCGTAATTATGAGTGCTCACAATTTCAATCGAAATCTATTGATGATAGACTTTCATTAGTGTCCGAGCTAAAGTTGTGTCCCAACTGTTTGCGCAAAGGGCATAATACGCGCGCATGCAAGCTTCCAGGTACGTGCAAAATATGCAAAAAACGTCACAATACCTTTTTACACAAACCTACGGATTCTGATACCAATGTGGCAGTCACTAATGTTGCAGTCTCTGAGCCAGTTTCAATGTCAGCTGTTTCTGCTTCTGAGACACTACTATGTACGGCTTTGGTTGATATTTTTAATCCCAAAACAATCAATTACATTACCACTAAAGCTCTCTTAGACAACGGTAGTCAGTCTAGCTTTATTACAGAAGCACTTAAATCAAAGTTAAATTTAACTTCTTCCACGTCTGATGTTAGGAATGTGGTCGGCATATGTAACACTATTGTCAAGCTTAATGCTGAACGTTGCAATGTTCGAATTCATTCAAAGGTAGGTTCATTCAGCGTTATGACGTCATGTTTAGTCATACCCCAAATATCAGGTAAGATACCTAAGTCTCTTGTGTCTATTACACACCTTAACCTGAAGTCCTTTGCATTAGCAGACCCCAGCTTTTATGAGCCGTCTGACATAGGACTGCTCATCGGTGCTGACCTATTTTGGTCCATTATTGGAACCAAACAGCACTCTTTAGGCAAAGGAAATCCTATTCTACATGAGTCTAAATTAGGATGGCTTATCGCAGGTCCCATGCACCATATTCAAAATGACAATCTCAATTTAAATTCCCCAGTGAAATGTAATTTTGTAAGTATTGAAAGCAACAATACTTTAGTTGAGCTTCACAATGATTTGAAGAGGTTTTGGGAGCTTGAAAGCTTGCCACAAAAGCCCCTTCTTACAGACCAAGAGAAAGCTTGCGAACAACATTTTTTACAGCACACAAAACGCACTGAAGAAGGTCGTTTTTGTGTCAAGCTGCCATTGATCGACAAACCAGACTGCCTAGGCACTTCCTATTTCATGGCCAGGCGGCGATTTATAAACCTGGAACGTCGCTTTCGCAAGCAACCGGAACTTAAGTCCGCCTATGTTGATTTCATTGAGGAGTATCGCAAACTAGGACATCTAGCAATATCTGAGGTAGACCGACCTGAGCTTGCCTATTTTGTTCCGCATCATCCTGTCATTCGTGAAGACAGTGAGTCAACACGTCTACGCGTCGTTTTTGACGCATAAGCTCGCATTTCATCTGGTTTGTCTATAAACGACATTCAAATGATAGGCCCTACAGTTCAAGACTCTCTTTTCAATATCCTCATCCGGTTCCGGCAATATCGTTATGTGTTGTCAGCGGATATTGAAAAAATGTACCGGCAGGTTTTAATAGATGAGTCTGACCGAAACCTACAGCTGATTTTATGGCGTGATGCGGAGGACAAACCATTACAGACACTCAGGCTTAACACGGTCACCTACGGATTTGCTAGCGCTAGTTTCCTTGCCACCAGGTGTCTCTGGCAAGTGGGCGAGGAGTGTGACGATGACGTTATTAAGGCAGTCATACAGGTGGACATATATGTTGATGACTAACTAACTTCTAGCGATGATGAAGATCAATTACGGTCTATACAGAAATGAACACATGTGGCTCTTTCTATGGCTGGTTTTGATTTACGTAAGTACCGATCCAACTTACCTTCTTTACTGCCTTCAGACGTTGTCCAGTCATTCGGCAACCTGACATTGAGTCAGTCTACAAATACGCTGGGCCTAGATTGGAGTCCTTCGACCGACAGCATTAATTTTCCCATTGCAGTGGATCAGTCTAAGGTCGTCACTAAGCGCACTATACTTTCTTCAACTTTCAAGATCTTCGATCCCTTGGGCCTCCTATCCTTGTCCACTATCGTTCCCAAAATTTTAATTCAGACCTTATGGTCTCTCAAATTGGACTGGGATGAGCCCGCTCCAAAGGATATTGTCGATGTCTGGAGACCTTTTGTTGATGGACTTAAATGCCTTTTTTCACTAAATATACCTAGATGGGTATCAATAGAATATCCAGTCTCTGCTGAAATCCACTGTTTTTGCGATGCATCGCAACGCGCCTATGGTGCATGTTTGTACCTTCGCTCTACAAATAAAGAAGGACAAATACATGTCCAACTTTTATGTGCGAAATCTCGCGTTGCCCCAGCATCCAGCCCTATTACAATTCCTCGTTTGGAGCTTTCAGGTGCTCTTCTGGTAGCTGAAATGAGCTCATCTGTGACCAAAGCCTTGCGACGTAAAATATCGCGTCATGTTTTTTGGACTGACTCGAGCGTAGTTCTTAGTTGGTTGCGCTGCGGTTCTTCTAACTTGAAGGCATTCGTTGCCAACAGAGTCGCCGCCATTAGAGAGTTGACTGACGCTAATTCATGGCACCACGTTCCTACAGAACACAACCCAGCTGACCTGCTATCCCGTGGCGTGAACCCACAACAGATCGCTGCATGTGATATGTGGTGGTATGGACCTAAGTTTTTATCGTTGCCAGAGTCCGAGTGGCCTTCTATGCAGTCGCAGACTATTATTGAGATGAAGAATTTGCCGGAATTTAAAGCACATCCAGTTGCTATTTGTGATAATTATCAATCAATTATTAACTTTAACAAATATTCTAAATTAAAACAATTACAACACATTTTAGCCTATGTACATAGATTTATTAATAACTGTAAAAATTCTAAAACTAAAATTACAGGTTCCTTAACTACCGCCGAGCTCAATAAAACTCTTAATTCATTAGTGTATATTTCCCAATTAGAGGCATTCCCTAAAGAATACGATTTATTATTAAAAGGAAATTCCCTAAGTCCTAAGTCGCACATTTCGGCACTTAATCCATTTTTACATAAAGGAGTGATAAGAGTAGGTGGTCGAATTCAGGCTTCTGAATATAGTTTCGATATGAAGCATCCCATGTTGTTAAGCTCTAAACACCATTTTACTCAACTTTTATTCCAACAAGAACACGTACGGCTTCTACATCTAGGGCCCCAAGCCTTACTGGCTTCTATTAAAACGCGTTTTTGGCCCATTAGTGGAAGAAGTCTGGCTAGACGTACTGTGCATAATTGCACCGTATGTAGGCGTTTTAAGGGTCAGTCTATGAAAAACATAATGGGCAACCTACCTGCTCAAAGACTAATGCCTGACTTTCCTTTTATTACAGTAGGGACTGATTTCGCTGGGCCATTTATGGTCACGGATCGCAAAGGTCGTGGTTGTAAAATTACAAAATGTTATTTGTGTATTTTCATATGTTTTAGGTATGAGTGCATCCATTTGGAGGCTGTTAGTGAGCTGTCCAAGGATGCTTTTATATTAACTTTGAGACGCTTTGTTTCACGGAGAGGGCTACCAAAGCAGATATTCTGCGACAATGGTGGAAACTTTGTAGCTGCTTCAAAGGAACTTAAAGAGCTTTTTGAAATTAATGCCAAAACTATCGCTAATTTTGCCGCTAACGAAGACGTTGAATTTTGTTTTTCGCCTGCATACGCTCCTCACTTCAATGGTTTGATGGAGGCCGGTGTAAAGTCAGCCAAATTCCACCTGGCTAGGATATTAGGGACTACGCACCTAACCTATGAGGAATTGTCATCTTTGTTCACACAAATAGAATGTATCCTAAATAGCCGCCCTCTATGTCCATTAAGTTCCTCTCCCACTGACTATTATCCCTTAACTCCGGGCCACTTTTTAATTGGTAGACCACTAAGCTCGCTGCCATCTCCGTGTCTACAATCCGCTAATGCCAATCGTCTCGATAGATTCCAGCGCATCGAGCAGTTTAAGCAACACTTTTGGCGACGCTGGAGCCACGAGTACATTGCGGAGCTGCAGTTGAGGACGAAGTGGCGCACGAAGTCCAAAGAGAGCCTACAAATTGACGACCTAGTCCTCTTGAAAGAGGAAAACGCTCCACCGCTCTATTGGCGTCTCGGAGGTGTAAGAAAACTCTTCACGGGATCTGACGGATTGACACGCGTCGCAGATATAGACACTGCAAGAGGAATTGTGCGGCGCGCCCTAAACAGAATCGTCCTACTACCGAAGCCCGATGAGTTGGAAGATCTTGAAAGCTGTTAAGCTTTCCAGCGCCGGGAGTATGTCGGCGCCGTTACGACAGCACCGACGGTGTTTGCGGGGAGTATGTGAAGTGCGTGGGGGTTTCTCACCACCGCGCCTAAGACCGGCACTCGCCGCAAGCTCGCGACCCGATCGCCACCAAATATTTTGTATTTTTTATTCCTTTTAAATATACAATTTGCCTATCGTGTGAGTCGCCTATTTTATTCATGTTCCCTAATTGAACAAGGCCTTTAGGAGATGCTTCAAGTTTGGAAGCTGAAGCGAGACTCCTTTTATTGGCCGATTGTTTGGCTTTTATGAATAAAATAGAATAATTTTTTATTCAATATTGATTATTACATAATGCTTATTGAAAGTCATTTTTATTTACCACTGGTTCTGAAAATACCTTAGTCCTGGGAAGAACCAGCAAGAAACCCAGGGGGACTTTTTTATTCAAACATATTTCATATTGACAATAATTTCGTTTATACAATTTTTAAATGAGTTTTCGTAGAAAATGAGTTGTCTATAACCGTCTATGCCTCATTATTTGCTCGCTCATACTGCCTATCATTAATGTAACATTACATTTCCTTCGCCTCATATTTAGTTCTTATAAAAATGTTGTAAGGGATTTGTATTTACTCATTTGTAAAGGAGGCCTATGATCAGCAATGGACTTGTGAAGAACTGTAATGATAATGATGATGATATGTATACTGTTCTAAAGTTCGTAACTATTCTAAGAAAATACACTGATCTTTAGTTAAAAGGGACGTGAACAAAAAAAAAAGAGGAGGCGATATCGGAATAGTGTCGGATAAGACTTGCTCTTGGATCGTTACTCACACTTGCAATTTCACTCAAAATTCCAGGTATCCGGAAACGATGCTACCACATTTAGTCTTCAGCTTCGACAGTTGGCTCTTTCTGGCAGTCAGATCTCTGGCATGACTTTGGTGCCTTGGTTCCGCACGATCGCTTCTTCAATACGAGGTATATTGAAGTTGCGTAAATCCAGCCGCATTCATTTGGAGATCTGTATGCTGTCATATCTGCTGAAATTTGCAGCTTCATTTCCCGTCTAACAGCTATGAGAATAAGAGTGCGATCGGAGAGTTTTTGGGTTCTTCTATAATCGGTCATGCAGAACTTGCTTCGACCGCATGGATAGTTTCCGCGAGCTTGTCATTCATATTGTCCACTGTATTGCAATCTTCTAGGCGCTGAAAACCGTTTTGTTATTCGAGCTGAAAGTTTTACAGGGCTTTGGATTAGAGCACGAGGGGGAATCACTTCTTCACTTAGCATTTAGGTTCAATGTGCCTTTTACCATTCGTTAATCGCTACCAGTTTTCATCCTCGTGATCACTGATATGTCACTGAACAATTGCCGTCGGGCCATCATTATGAAGTCAATCTTATTTTTTGTCAAACCGTCAGGTCCACTTTCTGTGGGGCCACTTCTGAAAGAAAGAGTTCACCATAAAGAGTACTTCTTTATCCATGAAGTCAGCCAGCTGTTGGTTCCTTGCGTTTCGTGTCCCTTTTCGCATTTTCCTACCTTCGGCTCACCGTTCTCTACTAGTTTTGCGTTGAAGTTTCCCATTAATACCCTAAGGTTTTGGAGTAATGCATGATTTCCTCATACATTTTCTCTACTTCCTCATTGGGAAGTTCCGAGGTTGGTGCTTAAACTTAAATGGATACCGTTTGATTATTCTGAGTATAAGGTACGCAACCCTCGTCAACACTCCCAATTTTAATAACATTGTTAACGAGAGACTTTTGGATGACAAATCCGACACCTCCTTGGGACAGATGGCCGCCCTCCCGGTGATAGAATAAGTTGCTGGATTCGAGCATTACCGTGTCCTCCCCTTCTCTTCGGACTTCATATGATTCTATAATCTACCAGCGCAACTTGTGTTTTTCTTCTTACATCTCTAGGATCTTCTTGTTAGTCCCCAGGGTTTGTTGAATGTTGCCAGATCAAGTCGTATTAGGTGGCAACCGAATCTCCATCGGATATTCTTAGCACCCTCTCCCCCGCCGTTACTATGGTCACCACTTTAATGCCAGCGGGCCCGCTGGGGACTGAGGGCCGTTTCTTTATCGTGGCTAATAGGGGGATACCTGGAAAGAGGGTTGGGAACCGCAGTATTTTTAGTGTAGTTTCGCATGTTAACAATATTTCACGGAATTTGAATATTAATTTTATACTATCATTTTAACAAATCCACTTGAATCGTATGTAGCCAATTGTTTATCGGTTTTCCATTTAGCACCATTTCCTCTGTGCTCGAGAAATTGAGTTTGTCTAATCCAATTTGATTCAAATTGACGTTTCTAAAGCTTATTGAACAGGAATATACGATTATAAATGCAAAAAATAAGTAAAGATGTGATAAAAATTACGAGTTACTAACATTATAAATGTATGAAAGATTTGTAATCAACTATTCGTCATTGACACAGTTGAGTAAATAAATATTAGCGGTAGAATAAAAAAAAAGATGTATAGTTATAAATAATAATAATGTGTAATTATAAATTATAATATAATAATAATGTATATGTAGTGACAAGAATAGGACTTTCGAACTGACTTTTCGTTTAGCAATTGTGCCCTAAATTCGAATCCTGTGCAAGAATAAATAATTGTATGAATATTTATATTTACGCGAATTGTTCATCTTTTTTGTTTTATCCGCTAAAAAATGTAATTTTAAAATGGCACCCAGTTAAGGCAGAGACTATATTGCTAAAATATTTGTTTTATCTTAATAAATAAATCCATTAGTAATAACAAAAGTTGACTAATATTTTGTGTAGTTCAATATATCTATTGTCTGTAAAGTATTTTTTTTATAGGACAGGGTGACAAACGAGCACACAGTCCACCTGGTGGTAAGTGGTTGCTGTGGCCCATAGACATATACATCTATCCTCGTTTGCGAATCAAAATGCAGATTCGTTGTCACACGTGAGGACTAAGATGGAATGCCTCTTTTCCGGTAAAAAGGGTCTCCGGTTCTCTACACTCACCATACGAAACACAGCAGCGTTAAGCTGCTATTTTATGCTGGTATTCTGTGAGAGCGTGGTCCTTCCCCGGTCGAGCTGACCCATTCGTGCTACAACCATACTACTAATATAGTTGCAGCATGGCTCTACCACGTAAAATGTCTATTAAAATACAAATTTTACTGGTTAATTTAATGATTTTTATAACTAAATTATGTGGAAATCTATCTACTCTCTTAAATCTCTAAGTTTCTGCATAATTGAACTCTTGTTTACTGCCAGGGCCGTAAAATCGAACAAAAAGAATCACAACAAAGGGATAGATATAAAATAGACCTGCACTTTGCAAAAAAATGGGTGGATTTTCCTGTCTGAAAAAAAAGACCATACGACAAAGGTTTTCATCATTTGCACATGATATGGGTCGGTTATATAAATGCCGTGGTGTTTAATAAAGTATGTTCCAAATTAAAATTTAAGCCTAAGGCTGGTTTTTAAAGAAAAAAAAATACTACATTTTGTGCTGTGATTTTATGGCGCGAACTCCTGAAAGTCTATATTGACTCTCAATAACTTTTAGTTCACTTTTATTGCATTATATCATTATTTCTTGACATTTTAAAGTATTGTTACTGTTGTTTAGCGGTCTCAAAAATGGTAGATAATGCGATAAAAAGCAAACAAAATTGTTGCACTGCTTCAGAAGGGTTGCAGTCAGTGGCTCAGAGGCTAAATATGAGTCGTTCGACAGTCCAATAGACCTGGCAGCGCTAACAAGAGCCCATTTCCGCTAAAAGAAGGTTTTGTAATAAAGCCATGTGCCAAACCACGGAATGATCGTATTTTGGTGAGTCAAGCGTTGAATAATCGCAAATCTTCGTATGTGGACCTCAAAAGTAACCTTCGAAGGTGAATGATGTACTCGCCATTGATGTTAATACCGTATCCTTTCCATTGCAGTAGCTTGTGAGAAGTGAAGAGTTTCGGTGATATAACATTATCCTGTCTAACACTTTTCTGTAATTGGGTAGGTTTCGTACTCTGGTTCTGTACCTGGATAGCCATTGCAACCCTACTGTACACACATTTCAGCACTTCGATGACAGTCAACTTGGCACCGCTGAAGGGACTAAGCAACTTTTTAGCAAATTTCTTCGGTCTTCTGTACAATTTGCCGAAGGGCATGTGCGTGGTCTATGGTGTTAAAACATTTTCGGCAACCAGCTTGTTCGGAAGGCTGGAAGTTGGCGGTTGGTTAAAAACCGTTGGCCCATGGGGGCAGGTTTGCTTCTCGCCAGATGATCCCAAAGCTGTTGCTGACTCTGTCACTGATGTGGTGCTACAGGTAATGGAACTAATTATTCCATCATCTGTGGTACCCATCGGAGGCAGATCTCAGCCTTGGTTTGGTCGCTCCTGTAAGACTGCATTACGCAGTAAGCAGGAGTGTTATCAAGCCTGGACTGCGGCTTCGGCGACTCGAGATGTAAATACCAGCACACTTAAAAAGAAGTATATCTTCGCCTCCAGGTCCTTCAAAAGATTTATTGCCAAGGCAAAGTCACAGCACATAGGCAGAATTGGTGAGAAACTAGTTCACTTTCCTTCGGGAACCCGCGCATTCTGGTCTCTTGCCGAGACTGTGCAAGGGAATTTCTGTAAGTCATCACTACCATCTCTGCACAGGGAGGACGACTCACTGGCCCAAGCCGCAAAAGATAAAGCCGACCCTTTAAGCTCCCTTTTTGCGTCTAACTCGACTCTTGATGACGGGGGGAAACCGCCGACCATCCCGCGGTGAGAGTGCTCCATGCCGGATGTGCTGTTCTTACAGCGCTCGGTTCGCAAAGCATTCCTCTCCCTGGACATCCAGAAGTCGAGTGGGCCTGACGGAATCCCCCCAATTGTGCTGAGGACATATGCTACGGAGTTGGCACTGGTCCTAACGCGTCTTTTCCGGTACTTCTACTCTCAAGGCGTAGTCCCGAATTCATGGAAGGCAGCTTTTGTCCACCCGATCCCTAAAAAAGGCGACCGCTCAGACCCGTCCAACTATAGGCCTATCGCGATCACCTCCTTGTTCTCCAAAATAATGGAATCCATTATTAACTGCCAGCTCATGCGGTACCTTGAGGATCACCAGCTGATTAGTGACCGCCAATACGGTTTTCATCGAGGTCGATCAGCTGGTGATCTTCTCGTCTACCTGACCCATAGATGGGCGGAGGCAGTAGAGTCCAAGGGGGAGGCGTTGGCCGTTAGTTTGGACATTGCGAAGGCCTCCGATCGGGTTTGGCACAAAGCGTTACTTTCGAAGCTCCCTTCTTATGGGCTTCCCGAGAAATTATGCAATTGGATCACCAGCTTCCTTGCCTATCGGAGCAACAAGGTCGTTGTAGACGGTGCATGCTCCGACTACAAGCCTATTAACGCTGGTGTTCCACAAGGCTGTGTGCTATCACTAACGCTGTTCCTTCTGCATATCAATGATATGTTGCTAACTGGTAACATTCATTGCTATGCGGATGAGAGCACTGGTGATGCTCTATACACCGGCCGTGCCAATATTTCTCGGGGAAAACGTCGCAGAATACCAGAACAAACATGTGTCTGAAGTCGAGTCTTTGCTGAACAAAGTCTCGGATTGGGGGCGACTAAATCTAGTCCAGTTTAATCCTCAGAAGACACAAGTTTGCGCATTTACCGCTAAATAGAACCCCTTTGTCGTATCTCCTCAGATTCAAGGCACTCCCCTTCTTGCCTAAACCAGTATCGGAATCCTCGGAGTCGACATATCGAGTGACGTGCAGTTTCGTGGTCACTTGGAAGAGAAGGCCAAATTGGCCTCTAAAAAGCTTGGCGTTCTCAGCAGAGCGGGACAGTATTTCATGCCGGCACACCGCCTGCAACTTTACAATGCGCAGGTTCGGCCTCACATGGAATACTGTTCCCATCTCTGGGCAGGGGCTTCCCAGTGCCAGCTCCTTCCACTTGACCGCATCCAGCGCAGAGCGGCTCGAATCGTCGACGACCGATTCCTTTCCGATCGGCTCGATTCATTGGCACTGCGAAGAGATGTTGCATCTCTTTGCATTTTATTTCGCATCTACCACGGGGAGTGCTCTGAGGAATTGTTCGGATTAATCACAGCCGCCAAATTTAACGAACTCACATCGCGGCAGAACTCCCAATACCATCCACACTATCTGGATGATTGGCGGTCCACCACTGTGCGATTTAGAAAATGTTTTCTTCCTCGCACGACTTCCTTGGGGAATCGATTACCATCCGCGATTTTTCCGGATCGATATGACTTACCTTCAAGAAAAGAACCTACTCCTTTTTAAAAGGCCGGCAACGCATCTGCAATTCCCTGCCTGGTGTTGCAGTTGTTCATGGGCGGCGGTAGTCACTTACCATCAGGTGAGCCGCATGCTCGTTTGCCCCCTCTCCTATTAAAATAAACCACTACAAAAGAAAAAAAAGGTAATTAAAAAGCTGGTTAAAATACATTCTAAAAACATTTGAAAGCATTAATATATTTATTTATCATTGTATACTAGCTGGTACCCGGCACGTTGCTGCCACAGAAGAAATATATTGCTTGCCTTAAATGTAAAGCGCGTAGGTATGTTCTACTAGCGCCTTAAAATCCAGATTCCAACGTTTTGTCGCATAAAATAGTATTACAATCATTTGACATCAACACTATTTTTACATTAAAAAAATTGGTTTTAGTGGCTTATGGTGTAGATTTATCAAATCCGCATGAAGTGGTAAACACGATAACTTTTGAAAATATCAATTGCTTAACTCAATCTATTTTTTAATCTCTTCATCTATCATGTTGGAAGCCATGGAATGAAAATGGCAGTTTAATTTTGTTTTATTTAGTAATAATTATTTTTTTCCGCGAAGTGTCGAAATTTTCGGTGTTTTAGCAGCCTTGTATTAATTTATTTTAATAAATACACTTTGCTCTGCCTTACTTGTTTACTACGCGCTCGGTCGCGTCGTGAGGGGATTGCTGTATCGTTTGCTTACAGCAGTGGTGATAGGCAGCAAAAATATAGATCGATGTAGTAATACAAAATATTCCAAAAACCAAATATTTGACCAAGGTTATTATTTTTATAATCACATATTTTATTATAATATTTTGTCGCTAAAAGTACGTAGGATTTATATATACATAAATACACTTATACGTACCGGCAGGCGAAGTGTAGAGCGTCCCCCTACTGGATGGAGTGACGACCTGGTAAGACATGCAGGAAGTCAATGGATGCAGGTGGCTCGTTACCGTGCTTTGTGGCATTCCTTGGGGGAGGCCTATGTTTAGCAGTGAACTTGTGAAGGGTTGTAATGATGATGATGAAGATGATGATACGTCTTGGACTTTATAGAGTAATCTGAAGGTGTACTTCGGTGAATGCTACTGGAACTCCTCGAAGAGTAGAACTAGATGTGCCGAGTTTGGCCTCGTTTTGTTAGTTATGATAAGACCTTGCCTACGGACTTGATAGAATGTTCTGAAAGTGTACCTAGATGAATTGTACTAGAACTCCTCGAAGAGTAGAACTAGGTGTGTCGAGTTTGGCCTCGTTTTGTTAGTTATGATGAAACCTTAACTTAGGACTTGATAGAATGACCTGAAGGTGTACTTTGGTGAATTCTATTGGATTTCCTCGAAGAGTAGAACTAGGTGTGCCGAGTTTGGCCTCGTTTTGTTAGGTATGATGAGACCTTACCTCTGAACTTGATAGAGTGACCTAAAGGTGTACTTAGATGACTGCTACTGGGATTCCTCGAAAAAGAGAACTAGATGTCCCGAGTTTGGGCTCGTTTTGTTAGTTATGATAAGACCTTGCCTACGGACTTGATACAATGTCCTGAAAGTGTACCTAGGTGAATGCTACTGGAACTCCTCGAAGATTAGAACTAGGTGTGTCGAGTTTGGCCTCGTTTTGTTAGTTATGATTAAACCTTACCTCCGAACTTGATAGAATTACCTGAAAGTGCACTTAGGTGAATGCTACTGGAACTCCTTGAAGAGTAAAACTAGGTGTGCCGATTTTGGCCTCGTTTTGTTAGTTATGATGAAAATAATCATAATAATTAAATAATTCAAAAACGGAATATAATAAATCCAATCCTGTTTTAAACAAAAGACTTCCTCATATGGTATGCACAATACCTGTTACCAATTTATTATTTGCTCGAAGATTTTTCAATTACAGAGGTCCAGTCCTATATAATCTTGCTAACAAATTATTAAATATATATCCGTTAAATAAAAGACAGACAAAAATTGCCTTAATCAAATGGCTTACATCATTAGACTACGAACAGACAGAAAAACTATTTGAACGTATTATTTAAACATATATTACACACCACATGCATACACACACACGCACACACACACACACACACACACACACACACACACACACACACACACACACACACACACACACACACACGCACACATAAACAAACACACACAAACAAACACACACACACATACACACACACACATACACACACGTGCGTGTGCGCGCACACACGCACACCACATTATTAACACTTATTACACCTGCTTACCTTTACTAGTATTTAAAGCATGTTTTTCTTCTTTGTATATATACCTAACAAGTAATTTTTACACAGTTTCTCCAAACTGAACAAGTATATTTTAATGTAATTTTATTACACGTAGCTGTATTGATTATTAAATGTTTTACAGCATTATAACTTCTTTTGAGGGAGGGGCCTGGTGATCCCATAGCACAGGGCAACCTAGTTTGGGCACCAGTCTCCCACCTAGATCTTATTTAGCTAATATTTATAGCTGTTATTTAGTTGTATAGTTCATTGTTACTAAGTTTTTTGTGATGTACTGATTGTAATATGTGGGAGAAAATAAATACCAATTATTATTATTATTATTATTACCTTACCCCCGAACTTGATAGAATTACCTGAAAGTGCACTTAGGTGAATGCTACTGGAACTCCTCGAAGAGTAGAACTAGGTGTGCCGAGTTTGGGCTCGTTTTGTTAGTTATGATGAAACCTTAACTCAGGACTTGATAGAATGACGTGAAGGTGTACTTTGGTGAATTCTACTGGATTTCCTCGAAGAGTAGAACTAGGTGTGCCGAATTTGGCCTCTTTTTGTTAAGTATGATGAGACCTTACCTCTGAACTTGATAGAGTGACCTAAAGGTGTACTTAGATGACTGCTACTGGAATTCCTCGAAAAAGAGATCTAGATGTCCCAAGTTTGGGCTCGTTTTGTTTGTTATGAAATTGACCTTACCTCCGGATTTGATGGAGTGACTTGAAAGTATACTTCGGTGACTGCTACTGGAACTCTTTGACGAATAGAACAACAATTTACATTTTTTTAAATTGTTTCGCAATCATAATATGAGCATTATGAGTCGTGCACCAAGTTTAGTAATAATTATAAGATTTTTTAGTGAAAACTTATGTGTAATTAAACTACTTTAGAAATTTAAGTATAAACATCTTATACGTATGAGCCGTGGTAGCTCAGATGGTTAGCGCTCGCTGTAAGTTTCACAGTACTCGAGCAACCCGGGTTCGATCCCCGCCGGCACCAATAAAATTGTTAATTGCAATTTTAAGTGCTGATTTACCACGTGCTCGGCGTGAAGAAAAACATTGTGAGGAAACCTGCATGTCTGTGAAATAATAAAAAAGAAATATTTCGAAGACATGTGATGTTCGCCAACAAGCATTAGGGCAGCGCGGTGGACAATTTCTTGTCCTAAAACTCTCTCAGCTATTAGCTATTAGCTATTAACCTTCGCGCAAGTTCAAGTAATATCTTGAATATTTTTATCGCAATCTCTCTCTCTGAAACAAATATTCACCATTTAAATATCGGTTGGTATGGGTCTTTTTCCTATACACAGTATGACAAATAGTGTTATCAGGATTTCGGATGACTAAAACATCTAGGAAAGCTAAAGTATTGTTTGCCTCTAACTCTATTTTGAATTGTAGAGTTTATGGAATTAAGGTGGTCTAAAAATGCAGTTACTTTGTTAGATGGTAAAATTTTGAAAGTATCGTCTACGTACCGCTTGTAGAATCTTGGATTTACAGGAGCAGTAAGAAAGGCTTTCTCCTCGAAGTCCTCCATGAATATGTCAGCGACTACTGGAGATACAGGTGAGCCCATCGCCACACCATCTACTTGCTTGTAGAATTCTTCCTTTCACAATAGACAGCCAGATGTGGGGCAGTATTTGAGTAGTACTACATATTCTGTAAGCATGTTGTTATCTTTTAGCTTCCTAGTTACAATTGAGATGCAGTCTTCAATAGGTAAGCATGTGAATAGTGAGTGAACATCAAAACTGATCACAGTTTCATTGTCAGCGAGATGTATGTCTTTGATGATTCGCGAGGTTATTGAAATTAAAAACATCCTAATTTCAATAGAGAAGATGAATGAGTACTGCCATATGCTTGGGATCCTATAATTAATAAAATTAAATCCAAACCCAAGCATACAACTGCAAGACTTCAAGATGCTGTAAGTTCATACTGCGTAGATCAGAACGAAAATTAATATCTTTATTCTGGAGGTAGCCGTGACTATGACATTGGGATGTCATACACCTCAGTCCCCCCCGTGACCATGAGTAAAAAAACCGTACAAATTAGTTTTATTTAAATGTGTAGTGTTCGCGTAAATATAAGAAATCATTATGTAGTCTAATCAGATCGGATAGTCTTTAAATAAATTTATTAGTAGAATTGTACAGTTTATATCATTGCAATAAGCAAGTAATCGTTTAAGCAGCATATTAAATTAACGAAAAGGCTACGCGTTACGTATTAGAATTGATCTGTTTAGTTAGTCCCGAACTAATATAACCAACAACTATATTGCTCAGTTTAATGGACTATATACGCTTAGGTACGGCTTAGGTAAACTTCGAGAAATCCCGTCTTCCAAGTTTTAATATCAACCCTTCGTTAGTTAGTAAATTTTCTTGTTTAACTTTAAAAGTAATATTTGTACTCATGATATAAGATTATCTGTTATCTCTTTTGTACCGTTTTTATTGTATGTGGTGACTGAATACCAAAATAACCATATTGAATATATTTTAAATATACAGATGGGTGACTGAAAACAAAAAATCTGTTGTGACGATGTTGTCTGATGTTGACTTTGGTTTGTATTCGAACTCAAAGCGAAGAATTTATACGTCACTAACGGAACTTCGTTAAATGAAATGATTCCTCATTTGTCGCAATCTATTTAAGATCATATGGGAACAGAAGTACTTAGTATTGACTCTTGGCTCACTAAACCGTCCGTTCGACGTTGTTGTCACGAGATTATATTATATATATATATATATATATATATATATATATATATATATATATATATATATATAATATAGTGTATTGCTATCTTAAAGTATCATCGGAGTCATAATCAAGACCTGTCTCTTTTTATGTATGTTGATGTTTATTAAAGGAAAAATTATAATATATATTGTGATATGAGGGCTGGTTCTTTCCTCGCTCAAAGGCTAAGTATAGCCATTCAGCGGGGAAACGCAGCCAGCGTTCTTGGCACGATACCGCGGGGAGTAGGACTATATGATATTTAAGTTTCTAGTTTTAGTTTTTTTTATTATTATTATAGTTTTTAATATTGTAGATAAAAATAAGTATTATTTTTATCTACAATATTATATATACAATATATTGTAATATTATTTCGTTTTTTTTAAATATTAAGTTAGTTTTAAATCTTAAAACCTCTAGGTTAAATCGATTCAAATATTGATAGATCGTCGAAAATATTTTAAACTACACATTTATTTACAAGACAAGATGTATTAGTTGACGTTTTAGGTACGCGATTGATTGTACCCATAGAAATATGCTATACAAATTTACATAATATGAATAGAATAGAATAATTTTTTATTCAATATTGATTATTACATAATGCTTATTGAAAGTCATTTTTTATTTACCACTGGTTCGGAAAATACCTCTGCCCTGGGAAGAACCAGCAAGAAACCCAGCGGGACTTTTTTATTCAAACATAATTCACATTGACAATAATTTCGTTTATACAATTTTTAAATGAGTTTTCGCAGAACCACCATGGTGGCGATCACTTTATACCCAGGGGTTATTTTCATTCATGTATTCTTTGATATTATAATAACCCTTTTTGCACAGTTTTTCTTTAATAAAACTTTTAAACTTGTTTATTGGCAAACTTTGAATATGTTCTGGGATTTTGTTGTAAAAGCGTATACATTGCCCCATAAATTAATTACTTATTCTGTGGAGTCTAGTAACTGGCATTACAAGTTTATGTTTGTTCCTAGTGTTTAAAGTATGCACATCCTTATTCTTATTAAAGCTATTTATGTTTTTATGTACATACATTACATTTTCAAAAATATATTGCGATGCCAAAGTTAATATGTTTATTTCTTTAAATTTTTGTCTGAGGGACCCTTTTTACAATTTAGGTTATAAATCGCCCGAAAGCCTCTCTTTTGCAAAACAAATATAGCTTCATTATCAGTCGCATTACCCCATAGCAAAATTCCATAAGACATTACGCTGTGAAAGTAACTAAAATACACTAATCTAGCTGTCTCAACATCTGTGAGACTTCTAATCTTTCTTACAGCATATGCTGCAGAACTAAGTCTGCTTGCTAATTTAGATATATGGGGGCCCCATTGAAGTTTTGCGTCAATAGTAATACCGAGAAAAAAAGTGGTATCCACAAGACTCAACTCCTCCCCATTTAACAGTTGGTATTCGAATGTTTTACATTAGGTATTGTAAATTTAATACACTTTGTCTTATTGCTGTTTAAGAGCATTTTGTTGGCATTAAACCAATGTACTAATTTCGATGATTGTGACTTACTTACTAACAGAAAGTGATACAAAACTTTTCAATAGGGGTTCACGTGTTGATTAAAAAAATAGTTGGATAAGCTACTTTTACACTAGAATACTATGTCATGGTAAGGAGATGAAGGGTTTTCGATTACAATCTAACTAGCTGAAATGGGAATACAAAATTTATTTAAAAAGTACCCTGCCTCTTCATTTTTAAGGCATTTCCCTTTTTACTTACTTTCATTTTTAAGGCTGGTTATAGAGCGGAAAGCCCTCGCATTAGTTATTTTGGGAAATCATTTTGGTAACCCTAACTAACCCTAAATTTTGTTGTTTTGTCACACATGTGATTTTTTCTTTCAATTATTTCACATCTTCCTTCTAGTCTTTAACAGTGCACTGTTGGGCGGACAGCGGATCCCATTGTAAGAAAGATTTGAATGATAGGCAAAATAAAATTATAATATAAAGCTCTTTTATTTTTCTCGTATTTTTCACCGTACGTAACGTCGCTAGTATAATTTTTATCATGTGGCTCTTTACGAGACGGTTATATCGCCATCTATCGAAGATTTCATATCTTTGGAATGTCTAGGGATCTTTTAGGTCTTTCCCGTAGTTGTCTCTAACGATGCTCGTGAAAGGAAGTTAGGTCATGGACTTTTTAGCCGTCATAATATCCCACTAAGAGACAATACATAAGGGAGGCCGATAGGGTTCAGCTGTAACGTTAACGGTAAGATGACAATATTTCTTATTGATATATTATTATTATATATAATTGATATAATAATTTATAGCTATTAGTAAAATAATTCATAGTCTACGCCTTGGTTCCTTATTTATTTAAATTGTTTTTAGAAAAACTTACAGTTATTTACAATATACGTGATAGAGCCATGCTGCAGCTATAGTAGTAGTATAGTTGTAGCAAAAATGGGTCGGCTCGATCGGGGAAGGACCACGCTCTCACAGAATGCCAGCGTAAAATGGCAGCTTGACACTGCAGTGTTTCGTATGGTGAGTATAGAGAACCGGATACCCATTTTACTGAAAAAGAGGCATTCCATCTTAGTCCTCACGGGTGACGACGCATCTGCATTTTGATTCATTATTGAGGATAAATGTAAGATGTCTATGGGTCACAGCATTTACCATCAGGTGGACTGTGTACTCGTTTGTCATCCTATCCTATAAAAAAATATTTTTAAACATTTATAGAAATTAACCATTACAATGTTTTCACATGTAGGATAGAAAATAAAAGGTCGCATGCTAAGAAAGTTTGCGATAAACCCAGGTGATAATAATCTTTTAACTTAACCAAGCACGATAAATACTTCAAAGTTATGTATCCTCGTGTCGATTAAAAAACTTTGTCACCAACATTCGTTTTAATGTAATAGTATCATAATATCATCTATTAAATAATATATTCGCTTCAGTGCTATCACTCATTGAATTTAAAAAAAAACTGCAATTGTGGACAAGATATTATGCATTTTGTCGATAGTTAGTACGTACCAATGGAACGCACATTCTTTGTTATTATTAAGCTGTATTCCGGTTACGTTTACACAAACCGCATGGACGAATATTGATGATATATATTCTAGGATGAATTGTTCCAAAGTTGATTAGTAAAAAATAATATGAGGAAAACGTTGGCAGACTCGTCACTCGATAGTGATGCGAATATATAAAACTTCACATTCGAAGTATAACATTCAAATTAAATACAGTAATTATTGTTTAATTTATTTTTATCCAGATAAGGGTAACATATATCATTATCAACCTTTAATATATTTTTGTCCAGATAAGGGTGACATAAAAGCAAAAAATCACCTTATAAATAGATACTGTAGCCCTCAGAAACTTTTTTATGGGGATATGCCAATGCATACCCGCTTCGCAGGGGCACGGGTTATTTCGGACTCGCACCGACTAAAACTCCATGGTGTTCCACCTTTGCCGTATATTGGCAGGGCCACGGGAATGCTTTCGCACACATCCGCGGCCCCACCAGCGCTTCTTCTCGGGGGAGGACTTCTCCTTCCCATTCTACTTCTCAGGCAAAGCACATCAGAAACACAAGACACGCCTTCCCCGCGGCCTCACCACCACCGCATCAACGGTAGGGCCCCGTTAGAGTCGCAAAGGATAGAGCGAGTGGCGCATCACCATACGAACGCTTCTCTTCTCCCACGACTCCACCTCAGCTGCAGGGGTAGGGGAAGAGAGCACCCCTCTCGCCACAGCCCACTAACACACATGCGAAGTGGGCTCGTCAAGCCCACTCATAGTGGCCACCTCGAGCCGGCTCTATACCACGGGCCAGCCAAGTGGTTCCTATATGTTCAGCGCGGGTGACCAAGCCACGGCTATTAAGCCCCCTTCCCACCCACCATGACAAGGCGAGAACCCGTTAGGCGGGGAGCCCTCAAACTCCTATATCTTGATGAAAATGCAGATGCTGACGACGCACCCTTATGGATCAAGATGGAATGCTTCTTTGCCAAAAAAGGGTTGTCTGGATCTAAACTAGCTGAATTTCACTCATCATATGAATAGTGAGTGCGTCGTCTTTCTCCAGTCAGTCTCAGTAATGTGTTTATAGTTACAATTCTTACTTATATAAACATTCATCTTTAAATTTTAATGGTACAAACATCGTTGCTTTGGTATTGACAAGTTTCCGTTTCATGAGGAAACTACCTTGAGAAGTGTGAGCGGAGCAAGTTAGTAAACTAAGTAGAATTGTTGGAAAAGGCAGATTTCAAATAAGATGCATGTAAGAAAGCACGGAATATTATAGTAGAATTTTAATTCTTCGGCTGAAAGATTTTTTGGCGTAATATAAAACAATTTTATCCGAAAAAAGATGAGAATATATTTTTTTTGTTTCGTTTTGGGTTGAATCAACTATATTGGAACACGTATACGTACTATATAGGATCATTGTGCGTTGACAGAATACTAAGTGATGAATACAGCGATTAGGGAGTGTTACTTCTCACGCTTTGAATTGACATGAATGTCACGCACGCTCGACATGTGTAACCAAAACTTGACAAAAAATACTTATTTTGTAGGATAAGGGTGACAAAGGAGCACACAGTCCAGCTGATGGTAAGTAGCTCCTGTGGACCACAGACATCTACATCCATCCTCAGCTACGAATCAAAATGCAGATGCGTTGTCACCCGTGAAGACTAACATATAATGCCTGAGTCTAGTAAAAGGGATCTCCAGTTCTCTACACTCACCATACGAAACACAGCAGCGTTAAGCTGCTATTTTACACTGGTATTCTGTGGTTCCACGTATTGCAACCAAGCGTTTTGCTTAGTCGTTCGTAACGTAATAATCAAAGCAGAGGAGTGCAATGGTTAGCCAGCTTGTCATTACCTCTGATTACAAGTAGGCGTATTTCAGACAAGAGTAAACAAGCTTATGTCATTTTACACCAGCGCACTTTAACCACTTACATACCACTTACCATACATATACTTTTTTTATAGGAGAGGGGGCAAACGAGCATGCGGCTCACCTGATGGTAAGTGACTACCGCCACCCATGAACAACTGCAACACCAGGGAGGGAATTGCAGATGCGTTGCCGGCCTTTTAAAAAGGAGTACACTCTTTTCTTGAAGGTCCCTAAGTCGTATCGGTCCGGAAAAATTGCTGATGGTAATCGATTCTACAAGGAAGTCGTGCGAGGAAGAAAACATCTTCTAAATCGCACAGTGGTGGACCGCCAATCATCCGGATGGTGTGGATGGTATCGGGAGTTCTGCCGCGATGTGCGTTCGTGAAATTTGGCGGCTGGGATTTATCCGAACAATTCCTCAGAGCACTCCCCATGGTAGATGCGAAAGAAAATGCAAAGAGATGCAAAATCTCTTCGCAGCGCCAATGAGTCGATCCGATCGGAAAGGCCTCGACTTACCCTAAAAAGAGCAAGTTTATAATATTAGCTAGTTAAGAATCGTGCTTACTGGCAGTCTGGTAGAAGCTTTATGCTTACCCATGAATTAGTAATGATTGAGGCTGGAAGTCGTCGAGTCTCCATGCGAGATTCGTAATGACCCTCAAAAACAGCACATAGACGTGAATCAGAAGGGAAATCGTTCTGCAGTTGCGTTGTCGCCTTTCTTGAAAATCAAGCACTTCTGCTCCACGCTTTTCGTTTAGTGCCACCATGGAGAACAGAATTAAAGAGCTTCTGAAGGACTTCAAGTACCGGTTTTCCACCTGTTTTCAGAAGCTCCGCTGTAATTACATCTTCGCCTGGGTCCTTGCCGTTTTTAATGTGCTGGAGAGCCATTCTCATCTCGCTCAGTCTGACGTCCGGAATATCATCGGAAAGTGTCGGATAAGACTCGCTCTTGGATCGTTACTCACACTTGCGTGTGGCTGCAACGATGATGTATACAGCTGCCCATAGAACCTCTCAATCACATTCAAAATCTCGGGTGTCCCGGAAACGACGCTGCCACACTCGGTCTTTAGCTTCGACAGTTGGCTCTTTCTGGCAGACAGATTTCTAGCAAAGAATTTGGAGTCATATATAGGCCTTAGTGGCTACTTAGTGTCAGTTATTTCGTGACCTATCTCAGTCGGTCAAGCTCAAGTCCTATCCGAGTATTCGCTATACGTACAGCTGAAAAATATGCTTGCTACTTTATACCCTTTTATTTAAAACTTTTATTACAAAAGAGATGGGTACTGCTTTTTCTGTCAACGTACTATCAACGTATTTAAAAAAAGTAATTGTTTTTATAAAACTTTTAAATTTTTAAGTTAATTTATGTGAGAAAATTCGGTATGATAAAAAATTGTAAATAAAAAAAATATAATGAGTTCTTTTATTTATGCGAACACTACACATTTAAATAAAACTAGTTTTTACGGATTCTATCGCGTATATTAACACGTTCACTGTCCGGTTTCCAGACACAATAGTAAGACAATAGCAATGACCTATATGTAGTGCACGGGACAGCGAAAGGGTTAACTTATTTTATATTCCCGACGTTTCGAGCACTTGGGTCACAATGGGTGACAAACGAGCACACAGTCCACCTGTAAGTATATGCTGAGGACCATCATCATCATAATCATTATCATTATAACCCTTCACAAGTCCACTTCTGAACATAGGTCTCCCCCAAGGAATGCCACAAAGCACAGTCCTGGGCCACCTGCATCCATCGACTTCCTGCATGTCTTACCAGGTCGTCACTCCATCTACTGGGGGGGACGCCCTACACTGAGGATACGCAGGACCATAGACATCTACAATTTATCCTGATCCATGATGCAGATGAGTTGGCACACCTGAGGACTAAGATTTTCCGCTAAAAAGGGTCTCCGGTTCCCTACACTCACCATACGAAACACAGCAGCATTACGCTGCTATTTTACTATTGTGTGCGTGTGTTCGTAATTGTTTTTTAAATTACTTGACAAATTTGTAAGAAATTTTTATAGAGTATTTATGAGGTCAACTGGATGGTTCATAGCTATAGTTGGACCTGTTTGGTGGCGTTGTGCTGGATATCCAAAAATCACCGGTGCGAAGCTGATGCGGGTCGCTAGTACACGCGCTATATAAAAAAGAGCTCATTAAAGTGGTACGATATAGTTTCGTATTAATTACTATTTATTTCATTTTTCAAAAGAATACAAGCAATGATATTGACATGACAAATATTGCGTAACTACTACCAAAGCTTAAAATGCTTGTAGTGGCATAGTCAGAGTTGCTGCCGCCCTGAGTCGCGCTATAGACAAGGAAGGCACACATCCCACACACAACTCTTTGAAGGCAGTTTGAAATTACATATTTTAAAAATTTTAAATCTGTAATAGTTTTCTTTAGACCGTACTAGAAATTGTTCAGGACAGTAGTCGAATGACAAACTATTAAAAAGAAATACGAGTTGAATGAATTCGAATACACGACCTTTTTGTTTCGCAGTCTGTACCCATCGAAAAGCAATAAATACATTTTTAAATAGTAATGTTGTGTCACTTCCTTGATTCCCAAAATTTTCAGTGCCGCCCTCGTACACGTCCGAGTTACTCGTCCGAGTAGTTCTGTCTGCCATCGGCCGACAAAATCGGATTTTTATTTCGGCTTATTACAAATATTGCGTGAATTACAATTTTATAGAAAGATTAATACATTTTGAGTTGTTCAAATGCTACACTAACTTGACTTGTTTATTAAGAAAAGGAAATGAAGATATTTCATTTATTTCAAAGTTGTTTCGTGTCTTACTCGATTCCTTCATTTTTAAATAGTTGTCTTGTGAATATTTATAATTTGTAAGGTTTTAAATTATTCACTATATAGAAGTCCACGGTACACGTACTCGTAGGCATATGAATAGAACTAGGATACAGTTTTATTACTCTTTTTAGGTTTTTAAGTCTTTTCTAATTAAAAAATATATATAAATTTGCCCTTAATTTTGTAGTTTATATTAGCAACCTGTACATACTCTACCTGAGCAATGCCATGCATTCAAATGAGAATGTATTAGTTGCTAATGATATAAAACTGATTCACTAACAATTTAAATCTTACCTAATGAGGGCATCCACGACTTTTTCTACCACCAGGGCGGCGCCACTTTACAGTGAGGTAAAATATTTGACAGATTTCATAGCGGGGATGATAATTTCTTACGAAAATGTAATTTTTAAGGTTTCTTTCTGAATTATTAGTTATATTTTATATTCATTACATTAGAAATGAATTAACCAAACTATAAAATATAACTAAAAGCCGATTTTTAAAAAAAAGAGTTATAAAGTGCAAAAAATTAAAAAGCAAACCACTGACGCATTGTGTTGTGTATTAATATAATATTCTAGATAATGATAAACTATTTTCATAAAACTAATTTTTCAATTAACTGACATTGTGTAACAAGAAACTTTACCTCAGTCGAAACTAGCGACATCTGGTGAGTGGAAGATTATTAGCCCTCATTAGTGGTGATGGTAATAATGTTGTGGATCTAAGTTAATTAATTTTAAAATTTTTAATATAATGGATTACCGCGAAGTAACGCTAGATTCTATTAATTATCTTTATTATCTTTATCGGTCCATGGGGTCCACGTGCGGTGAGGTTTCTAAAGCAACTCCATCCGTGGCTGGTCATTGCTGCTGGTGATGAGAGGGTTGGTTCTTTTCTCGCTCAAAGGCTAAGTATAGCTATTCAGCGGGGAAACGCAGCCAGCGTTCTTGGCACGATACCGCGGGGAGTTGGACTGTATGATAATAATTAAGCTACTAGTTTTAGTTTTTTTTTATTATAGTTTTTAATATTGTATTTAATAAAATATTGTATATTATGTTATGTAAATAAATATTTAATGATTTTAAATGTCATAGTCACTCGTTGTATAAATATTTCAAGCAATAGGGAAGAATAAATAAATACTAAATTATTCTAATCCAAAGGTCTGATAAATATGAAAATTCGTAGACAACGGAGAAGATATCGGAGGTAAAAATAAAAGCTTGTTGTAAATTGCACGTACGCGAGCAACCCGAGATCAATCCCCGCATGCATTAATGAAATTGTTATGTGCCGGTTTATCACGTGACGCTCGGCGGTGAAAGAAAAGATCGTGAGGTATCCAAGGATATGTAAAGTCCGCCTACACTCAATGAAGCAACACGATCGATACACCTTTCACTATTGAGAGGAGAACTGGGTCTGCTAGTGGCATGTATGTTTGTACTATTGTGAACCCCATCTATATAGTAATTATTCATTCAAACTATTCCTTTAGAGATAAAAATCTTACAGTCCACTTTATGTTCAATTATTTACATCGGACTTGATACAAAAAGAAGTTGATGAAGTATTGCTATGCTGATTGAGACCCAATATATTCAACTAAAGACCTTCTGTCTTAATCACAGTTTTGTGTACACAGTTCTGTTAGTCATTTTGCTAAAAGTGACAATTACGATAAATTATGTCAACACCGGTTTGGATATGTTAAGTCAGACAATTTTTGATGCTGGAGGAATTTGTATTCAATAGAATTCTTTTTAATTTCATCAGTTACTTATTATTTTATTTAGCATTAAGTAGATGGCGCTATTATGAGAACAAAACTATGAAAACAAAAACTGTACCCTCTAGTACTCAGCGACAATAAGTTGAAGTACGACTGGGTTGCTCCAATCATACAACAAAGCCGCCAACATTTATATATAATATTAGACTTAAATTAGGCATAAATTAATGTAGATTCTATTAAAAATTCTGTTTCTGTCAAAAATACGCTATCAATGCTGCTAGCTACGTGTAATGAAATTATTTTACGTTTACGACATAAACCATAGACTATAGAATATACTGGCGTGTAGATGACCTAACAGCCCGAAAACGCGTGACTAATTTTGCTTTGTCATTGTGTGCGTTAGCTAGTGATGTTTATTTTACTTACTAGGACTCTCGAAAAGTGATTCTTAAGGAAGCGGTAAAAAGAATTAAAAAAAATTGTTTAGTGCACACAATGGAATAACTTAAACGTAATAATTAAAAATATTCAAATAACATATTCCTGGGAATAAGCTGAACCTACCTGCCTTTTGTTGGATTTTAATAAAAATGTATAAAATCACAGGTGACTGCCATGGACTGCTTTCCCGAAATTTATTTAATTAAAAATATTCAAATAACATATTCTTGGGAATAAGCTGAACCTACCTGCCTTTTGTTGGATTTTAATTAAAATGTATAAAATCCCAGGTGACTGCCATGGACTGCTTTCCCGAAATTTATTTTTTGACATATTGTTAATATAAATACTAAGTATATATCTATTTATATTTAATACATTTTATAAAATGATTTGATGGGGAAATAAAAAATGTGACCCGGAGTACATAATGACTGCTTTATTTTTCATATAAGTATTACTTTTGATCATTGCAAACATTTAATAATTAATTATTAAATACATTATAGCAGTTTATTTTAACAGACTGACTCCTCGACCACGTCCAAATGGCTGCAGACTCCGTGCTACAATGGGTACCGTCCACAGAGATCTTGACGCTCAGCGATTTTAACGCCCACCACGCTGAATGACTTGGTTTCCGTTTAACCCATCATGCGGGTAGATCTGTTTTTGATTTTGCCTTGGCATATGGTCTGACACACTGGTTAATTTGCCTATGCGAATCCCAGATGTGGAGGATCATGTATCTTCCCCGTTGGACCTTCTGCTGATTTTTCATCCAGACGGATATCAGGTCTCCGTCTATAGCCCCTCTATAGCTCTTCAGACCATTGTCTGATCCAGAGTACGGTGCCACTCGCGCTCCCATCGCAGTTGCGATCTGCAGCTTGCCGCCGTGTTGTCATATAGGTCAGCCGATTGGGACGGGATGCGGTCTTTTTTTGCATCCTACCCTGGGGGCGGGTTTGTTTCTCTCCGGATGATCCCAACGTTGTTGCTGATTCTGTCGCTGATGTGGTACTTCAGGGAATGGAATTATTTATTCCATCATCTGTGGTGCCTATCGGCGACAGAACTCAGCCATGGTTTGGTCAATCCTGTAAAATCGCATCACGCTATAAGCAGGAGTGCTACCGGGCCTGGGCTGATGCATCAACGTCCCGGGATAGAAAACTAGCGCTCTTAAAAAAAGTATAATTCCGCCTCCAGGTCCTTCAAAAGTGTCATTGCCAAGGCAAAGTCAGAGCACATCGGCAAAATTGGCGAGAAACTAGTTCGCCTCCTTTCGGAAACACGTGCATTCTAGACTCTCGCCAATGCTGTCCAAGGGAACTTCTGTCAGCCATCTCTGTCATCTGGATCCCCAGTTTTCTTGCAGAACAGAGCATCAAGGTCGTAGTAGACGGTGCATGCTTCGATTATAAGCCCATTAACGCTGATGTTCCACAAGACTGCGTGCTATCACTAACGCTGTTTCTTCTGCATATCAATGATATGTTGCAAACTGGTAACATTAATTGCTATGCGGACGACAGCACTCGTGATGCTTTATACACCGGCCGTGGTAATATTTCTCGGGAAAACGTCGCCAAGTACCGAAATAATCTTGTGTCTGAAGTCGAGACTTTGTTGAACAAAGTCTTGGACTGGGGGCAACTAAATCTAGTCCAGTTTAATCCCCAATCTCCACAAGACACAAATTTGCGCGTTTACCGCTAAATTGAACCCCTTTGTCATATCTCCTCAGTTTCAAGGCACTCCCCTTCTTGCCTAAACCAGTATCGGAATCCTCGTAGTCGAGTGACGTGTAGTTTCGTGGTCACTTGGAAGAGAAAGCCAAATTGGCCTCTAAATAGCTGGGCGTGCTTAGCAGAGCGCGGCAGTATTTCATGCCGGCACACCGCCTGCAACATTCCAAAGCGCAGGTTCGGCCTCACATGCAATACTGTGCCATCTCTGAGCAGGGGCTCCCCAGTGCCAGCTCCTTTCACTTGACGATCTTCGACGATTGAACCACTCTGCGATGCCGCACCCAGCGCAAAGCGGTGCAAATCGTCGACGACCGAGTTCCTTCCGATCGGTTTGACTCACAACAACATCTCTACGCAGTGCCACGTAGAGATGTTGCATCTCTTTGCGTATTTAGCGCATCTATCACAAGGGATGCTCTGAGGAATTGTTCGGACTAATTCCAGCCGCTCAATTTCACCATCGCATATCGCGATAAAACTCGCGATACCATCTATACCATCTGGATGATTGGCGTTCCACTGTGCGATTTAGAAGACATTTTTTTTCTCGCACAACTTCCTTGTGCAGCAATTTTTACGGACCGATACGACTTAGGGACCTTCAAGAAAAGAGCCTACTCTTTTTTAAAAGGCGGGCAATGCATCTGCAATTCCCCTGGTTTTGCAGTTGTTCATGGGCGTCGGTAGTCAGTTGAGCCGCAAGCTTGTTTGCCCCCTGTTTTTATCTTAATATTTTAAGTAAGGAAAATTGTTGCAATCAGTTAAATAAGATTGCTCTGATTATAGACCAAGGCTTTATCATGCTTATATTCTTTCTTTTTCTTTATATTCCTTCATCTGTCCCTGAAAAGTATAAAGTAAAAAATAAACCTATTATCATTTTAGCTGCATGAATTCGAAAAACATAATGATCTTAACATTGTAAAGTGAACCAAGTATCTAAGGATACAGATGCACTCTCTATTCGCTCAATCTTGGTATGTTAAGAAATTGGTATGTTATACATTTATTTTGGTTGACAAATAGATACTTAGTTGGCTACACAATAGCTTAAGGAGGATAAACTGAAGTTTTTTTTATCTTTAATGTACTATAGTTTTATGACGTATAAAAATCTGTCTCTATTTTTATCTACGGTTTTGAAAGTTAAATTTTTAGTCTTATTAAACAATATTTTACTTACTGATAAAAATAATGTAGAAATGACCCCTTTCAATAAAATTGTTCTTATTCTACTTTTTCTTTTATATTTCTCAAGAAAATGTTTGCTGAAAATTGTTGTGTTCTTCTTTAGATTGTTCTCCTTTTTTGAAGTTTATCCGCTATCGGATACAAGTGGCCTGTAAGTTGTAAGTAAGATCCCTAACTACCTACATACAAAATGTCATGAAAATCTGTCCAGTAGTTTTTGTGTGAATCGGGAATACGCAGACAGACAAAAATTCTAAAAACTATTAATTTGGCTTCAGTGTCCTTTATTTAGTCCGCTGGAATAGCTTTTTCCACAAAATATTAGAATTACAGACACGACTTTTCTACAGATTTATTATATTTTCAATTTTATTTTACAAGAAGTAGTAGAAAATGTATCGAACTGTTCCGGTTATCAAGGACAGCATGACGGTTGCCAGAGAACTTGACCCATACTACTTGTCTGTGTCAAGTTCCCTGGCAGACATCGTTTCAAAAGTTTGTACTGAATTTTTGAATAGCAATTGAATGTTGTACTCATATCTATGTAGAACAATGGCAGCGTTGGGGATCAGCGTGCCAATAGACTTAGTTCTGCCGCTGCCGACAGCCAAAAAATTTGTAATTGTGATTATAAATGCATATTTACCACATGCTTAGCGGTGAAGGCACCATCGTAAAGATATCTGCATGTTTATGAAATCGAAAATTAAAAAAAAATCTCATACAGATATAGTTCGCCAATACTTATTTAAGATGATTGTGAAGCTGTAAATTTTCATACAAAAAGCGATAAAGTTGTCCCTCCGTAAATATAGTCCAATTTTAATATTTTTTGGAAATGTTGTAGATATGACAAAAAACTACGCCCGTACGTTTTTATTTTAAAGAAATATTGCATACGATATAAGTAAATAGCATCTAAATATCTATATTTTTGGATTAAAAAACTTCCTCGAGCGTTTGTATTTCTTTTAATTAAATTAAACTGATTACTAAAAAACTAAAACGTACAGACCTAGACTAAAGTTTATTGAATCTAATAAGACCAAAATTGTCTTATTTCGTAAGGTTTAGGGAGGTAAAAACGCTATCACCCGAAACAATATTTCAAAAAGAAAATGTAGGCAACTGTCTTCAAGACTTGCAACTCTCTCTATCGCTCGATACTCGGTGGGGCCACATTTTAGTGATGTTGTAGGTTGTTATCGATATTATTATCGCCTAAAGAGGAGAAAGTAATATTGATAACCTACAAAGATAATACCTCTAATGTAAAAGTAAATATCTGTGATTATTTAGTGTTTATCGATTATTTAGTAATTAATTTAGAGTCTTTATTGAATAAGAACATTAAATTAAAAAGATTTCCTAGTTTACTCTAAAGTAGGTAGGCAAATAAATAAAAAGATCTTTGTCAGATTCGATTCCTTCGCCAACTGGAGTACATCGTCCTTGCACATTACTATCCGGTAGTTATTTGTCTATCTTGGAGTCACTGGAAAATAAATAAAATGATCATACTTTAAATTATATTTTACGGCTAACTAACACCGACGAAGTCGTGGGCGAAAAGCTAGTTTGCCTATATAATTCGGTTCATCGTTTAAATTTAGATTTATTAATTAGTAAATATACACATCATGATAGAATAGTAGAAGTTATAGTACAGGTACCTACCGAGTTCAAACTGTACCTGGAAAATGCACATTGCTGAGTCGGAATCGAAATTTTTTTTTGGGAAAGGGTGACAAATGAGCACACAGTCAACCTGATGGTAAGCGGTTGCTGTGACCCATAGACATCTACACTTATCCCCAATAAAGAATCAAAATGCAGATGCGTTGTCAACCGTGAGGACTAAGACGGAATGCCTCTTTTCCAGTAAAATGGGTCTCCGGTTCTCTACACTCACCATACGAAACGCAGCAGTGTCAAGCTGCCATTTTACGCTGGTATTCTGTGCAAGCTTAGTCCTTCCCCGGTCGAGCCGGCCCACTTGTGCTACAACTATACTACTAATATAGCTGCAGCATGGATATACCATGTATAGAAATTTTACTAATCATATCTTTGTATCTCGAAAATTTTAGCATTTTCCTTGGAATCATCGAAATTTCACAGTAACAGTGGTACGAACAACTTCTTCTAACGGATTAATATTCCTAATATTAGTACTGGGTAAAATTAAAAATATTGTACAACCGATTTCAATAAAACTCAATTATAACATAATATATGTAATGGTTGAAATGATTTCCATAAAATTTATATAAGACCAACTGTGTCTATTCCCGAGTGTTTGCGCCTATAGCAATGTGTAGAAACGGATAGCGAATTCTTGGCCTTCGCTGGTTTCCATCTGGAGACTATTTCGCATTTTATGTCAACCCTGACAAACACTCTTGTACGAAGAGAAATATTCTCTCATCCTTCGCACGCTTATTTGACGTGTTGGGTTTAGTTGTTCCTATAATACTATTCGCTAAGCTCCTCATAAAGGATCTGTGGCTTGCTAAGGTTGATTGGGATGAGCTCCCTCCTAAACGCACCATTCGATCCTGGAGACAATTTAAGTCACAGTTGCCATTGATCGCAATTCTACACTTTCCGCGACATTTGGGTGTTAACTCAGATTGTCATGTTTCCATTATCGGATTCGTTGATGATAGTGAGCGAACCTTTGGTGGTGTCGTATACCTCTGAATACTGTTACCTAACGGTGTTTGTGATGTGAAAATAGTATGCGCAAAGTCTAAGGTCGTCTCGCTGGCGCGACTAGAATTAAACGCAGCTCTACTTTTATCGAAACTTATAAGACGTATCTTTGAAACTTATAAACTGAGATTATCCTATAGAGTCTATTGTAGCCTTCTCAGATTCAACTGTGACTTTAAGTTGGATTCACTCGTCGCCGCACCGTTGGCACACTTATGTAGCCAATCGGATCGCAAGCATTCATGAAAACTTAGCAGCAGAACATATCTTTCACATTGGGAGCTCCGAGAACCCTGCCGACTGCCGACAAGGGGCTTGACTCCTAAACAGTTAGTACACCATTCACTATGGTTACAGGGACCGTATTGGCTACAGTTACCACGTAGTGATTGGCCTGTCACGCCCTTTGTCTCTCGGGACCCAAAGAAACTTCCTGAATCTTAACCACTCGCTTTTCTTACCACTCTTAACGACAATGAGGGCCACTCAAATGAATCCCCATAAAGTAGTACTACTGCTACCTATAATTTTATTTATAGTTTCCCTAACCGCTTTTCCTCTTGGAATAAGTATTTCAAAGGCCAGTTGTAAATCTGTGTCCGCTACCTACGCAATAGCCTTAATTAGTAGCAAGATTTATTAGCTTTTTTCTCTCGCACGTTATTTTATTGTTAATACTTAGAATTTTTGCGCGTTAGCTCGAAAGCGCGCGCCATTTTTTTGATCGCGCATCGCACCGCATAGTAAAAGTTGATCGCCGCCCACTCGCTGACGAAACACGTGTCGCAACAATAAACCCAGCAAACCTGAAGATAACCACATTCTAGCTGTTGAAGTAAGGAGATGCCGCGCCGCCCGCATCCGAAGATCGCAGGTGAGCTCATTTGGTCTTATGAACGTGCAATTACCCGCTGGTCCTTCGTATCTATCTACCTTATCTCGAACCAACCTCTACCTGGTGGCCTGAGCTGTCGTAGGAACTAATTTAAAGCCTCCACCACGTGGGCGGCTCGTGGGCCACACGCACCGCATAGACTAGATTTTCCTGGTCAATCCCGCATACCACTTTTGGTATTTTTCTCGAGCTGCAGATTCTTACAAAATTTGTGGTTCGAATCCCCCAGTTAATTTAATTAAATAAATTATCCAGTGGCCCATTTAGAGACGCACCCTCCACAACGTATAAGAAAAACTTCATCCGTCAGTCCTGACAATACGCTGCCGAACTCTTAATCAAGATCACCTCGGTAATATTTGGAATTTTCTTTACAAGATAAAGTAGAACTGGTTATGAAACATTTTCATCTCGAAATTTATTGCGTCTGCTTTAATAAAAATCCTAAAATGAAAAAAGTCTATCCAGGTAAATTCCCTATTTACAGATTTTGGTGATTGACAAATTTAAATTCATGAGGAAACTTAGACTGCAAATATAAAACAATTAGGAAATATAATGAAGAAGCAATATTAAACTTCCTTGTGAATAAATATTACTTTTTTTCTCACATCTGGTTAAAAATTCATGCGAAAACTATGGCCTAAAAGCGTAGGTATATACCTTTATAATGAGCAACATTGGTTGAATGTTTTGAGTAACACACATAAAAATACAGTCGAATTCATAACCATCTCCTTATATAAATTATATCAAAAAGGTTAAATTGCTATCAAATATTGCAATTTGTTCTTTAATTATATTAAAGTTAAATTGTTAAATAATATTCTTTACAGTGTAAGAACAAAACGTTTCTACGAACTAGACATTTAGAATGAATTCATACATAAACATATACATAAACACTCACGCCTGTCACCCAGAGGGGTAGGCAGAGACTATGGACCTCCATTTGGCACGATCCTGACAGACCTCTCTCGCTTCCTCCACATCCATATACCTACGCATACACGCTTGTAGGTTAAAGGTACTCTTGATTTGGCCAATTTTCAATATATCGCCAATTTGGTCGATAAACTTTCGCCTAGGGCGACCCTTCCCGACTCTGCCGTTCACATCTGCAACATAAATTTTCTTTGTCACTCTTTCTCATATTTCTGTCTTGTGTCCGCTCATACATATAGCGTACGTAACGCCTCAGTAAATAAGAAGGCAACACCACCTTTTGCCCCAGCTGGTCAGCATCAACGTCCTGTCCCTATCGCATCTTGCAAGTGTATATAACTGTCCGCTCTAAAATGCACCTGATTGTTCCTAATATAGCTCAACCTTTCCGTCTCGATTTTCGTAAACATGTCAACTAAAAACGGGCTAAACAGCGAAAGAAAATATAGCAGGTGGTTATATTCTCCTTTCCTAATTATTGTATTGTAGAATAAAAACTTGCAGCAGATACCATTTGTCGCAATAGGGTATAGAAATGGAGTATCCATTCTAGCCGTAGCAAAACAAAAGTGGGTACTGTAATGCATCGTATGAGCGATGGGTTTCACTTATTCGATGCAATGTGTTATCATGGCTCTCAATTACAGTATCCTGCTTAGAAAATTGCTGTCCAATAATAACTAAAGCAACTTCATTTGACGTAGGTTGATTATCCCGTCCACTGTGGCCATTTATAGGTTATAAAATTAGAAGTGAGGATATCCGCAGTAGAACCAGAGTGACCGACATAGCCTAATGGATTAGTAAGCTGCTGTGGCAATAGGCCGGCCATATAGTTCGAAGAACCGACAACCCATGGGAAAAAGGTTTTCGAGTGGCGGCCTCGTACCGGCGGACGAAGTGTAGGGCGTCCCCCTACTAGGTGAAGTTACGACCTGGTAAGATATGCAGGAAGTCGATGGATGCAGGTGCAGGAGACCGTGCTTTGTGGCATTCTTTAGGGGAGGCCTATGTTCAGCAGTGGATTTGTGAAGGGCTGTAATGATGATGATGAATTATTATAATTATAAGAACAAATGAAAAAGAAATTAAATTAACTACACTCAAAATATTCTAATGAAATAGTGAAAATTATAAAATACAAATTATAAAGCAATCGCAAATATTCGCTAAGTAGATAATTTGAGAGATTTCTAAGGAAGTTTCGAAGGAAAATTAAGGTATAAGGTAAGTTTTTTATTCAAATAATCCAAGAACACATAAAATTTTAATTTCATATTCTAATCCGACTTAAATATTCTTTTATATTTGATATTAAAATTTTAAAGAGTATTACATTGAACTAAGCTTTTATGTGAGTTCAACGTTTTGAGTTTTAAAACATGTGTCAAAATAAAATGTAACTTAAATCAAAAGGGCTAAGGAGTATTGAAATCAACTTCGATGCAAATCACCCCCAAAATAACTTTCCACCCCTTTTTAACCCCTTTAGGCGATGAGTTTCAATAAAATACGAAACTCGTCTTCCATCAATTCTATTAAAGAATGTTTATGCAAAATTTTAAGTAGATTGGACTAAGGAATCATGTTGTCATACAAACTTTGCCTCCGTTTTTTACCCCCTTAGGGTTAAAATTTCGGGAAATCCTACAATAAGCTGTTTAAGCTGTGCGTTAATCCGTCAGCCAGCATTTTATATGTATATATTCAGAAACAAAATATTTTATATTCTAATACCTATACAATATGTAACAAAAACCCTGAGGTTCCCGTTAAGTGCGTTATCACAGTCAGTATTCAAACGTAAAGAAATAACTTTTTTTCAAAAAACAAGAACATCAAAAAAATTAGTTAAAAAAAATTTGCGAATTGTATATTTTTATTACTTCTGCGTTATCCGGCGAAAAAGAGGATTGTGAAAGACCCCCCCTTCACCGATGCTCGTGTCAGTTAGAGGTAATAAAACCACATAAAATTACCAAATTATTTTTTTAATTAAAATAAAAAAATTTAATATTCAATTTTTTTTGAAAAAAAGTTATATCTGTACGTTTGAATACTGACTCTGATATCGCACTTAAAGGAAACCACAGGGTTTTTGTAACACGTATATTCTGCCATAAACTGGCGGGTTGGTTATCGTAGTGCTGGGTATTGTTAATAAAATTTTAGTGCTAGCTATAGCTTGAATTTATTTGGGTATGGTATAAAAACCGTGGTAGTTCAGGGGCTAAGCGCTCGGTGTAAATGTTGCATTATGTGATTAATCCCGGGGGTACCAATGAAATGTTAATTGAAATGCTAAATATTAATTCACACCATGCTCGGTGGTAAAGGAAAACATCGCTAGGAAATCTGCATGGGTGATGAATAAAGTATTTAGAGTACATGTAACTTCTTCCAGTCTTCACTAGAGCAGTGCGACAGAGTATTACTCCATAGCCCCCTCAGAAATGAGAGGAGAACTGATCCCAGCTGTAGAACATACATGCTGTAGAACATATATGCTATAACTAACAATTTGCTGTAGCGGAATACCCCACACCCCAAAGTCGATGGAACATACCTAAATCATGTGACAAGTACTATAATTACGGAATTTTCTTACATATAACTTCTTTCTATTTCTACCGCAAATTAGCAGTGCATGTACTAATGTGTTTCGGTTTTAAGGATGAAGAGAGTCACCATAGCCTATAAATGATAACGCATCTGTAACTTTCTTTGTTTTAAGTTAGCTACAGGTGTCCATGGGTTGTAGTAGGCCCTTCTTACTGGAATCGAAGCATTTCATCGTAGTCCTCAGGGGTGACAACGCACCCGCATTTTGATGCTTAATCGAGGCTATATGTACATGTTTGTCACTCTTATTATATGCAAAATCCAACACATTAGTTGGATTGTAAGTTCTTTTGTCACTTCAACATTATATAAAAATTCTGGACTACGCTTAAATTGGACTACTAATTGATATAAGAGTATAACCAGGCAGCGTCTAATCTAAGCAAACGTATTCCTTTGTTTTCAGCAACAGTTTCTTATAATATAATTTATATCTTTTACAGCCATATTATTTCTAGGTCTGAGAAACATATGAATAAGTATGATTATTTCTAATAATAGACAAATAATGTCTTACGTCGAAAAAAATAAAAATTGATATAGTAGAACCAACATTATTGACCACGACTGTAATTGTTTTATGGGTTTGGGCAATTACTGATATAGTTAGTTAGCATTCTGAATTTTTTCCACGTAGATACACTGGAATGCTTACGTAATGATCTCATGAGAGTATAATTTAATAATTTATTACAAATTACATTTTACAAGTTACATTTGGAAACATTTTTTTAAGAAACGCTTCTACTATCATGTTGTTATATACAAAGCTAGATTAGGACAATTTCTACAACGTACTGGTATTTCTAAGAGGTAAATACACTTATTTGTTCACAAAGCTTAAGCAGATAAAATTTCTTCTTCATCAGCCCGTAATAGTATACCTTGGACCCGGGGCTCTCCTACTGTAAAGAGGTTTGTTGACGTTTAGATTTATAATTGAAAGAAGCACTCATATTTAATAAGAAAGTAAGTCTTAATTTCATATTTAATATTAAATTTAGTTAAATCATTCTTACCTGTAGGATTTCGTTTGGCTATATAACACACACACACACACACACACATATATATATATATATATATATATATATATATATATATGTGTGTGTGTGTGTGTGTGTGTGTGTGTGTGTGTGTGTGTATGTGTGTCAAATCGATTAGTACCAAATTTTTGGTAGTCAAACATTGTTCCCTTTTATTCGATCACAATGTAAAAAGGTGATATTAGCTTTTTTAGGGCGGCCGGAATGGTAAAATTTATTAACGCAATTTAGTAATTTCTACAAAAAAGGGGTTTATTCTGAATTCTGGTATATCATATCTGAGTGGAAAAACATTTAACATTTGTTTGAAATGTTCCGTTTATTCAGAAGTTTGTTCTATCATATATGGTCTGATATGAAAAGTAAAAAAAAAAACTAAAAATGAGGAAAAAAAGTATTTTACGGCCAAGCTTTGCCCTCCTAAAGAATGAGATTACTTTCGTACAATGAAATGTTCATCCCGATGCTTCATAGCGAGGTCTTCAGGACTTCACATGTTCCGAAATATGTTTGTAATTTTTCGCTTATGAAGGAAATTGACTTTTAATCCTAACCGTTTGTGTAACCCTACTCTGCTTACGTAGCTATGGAAAATAGGTCACAGCTAGGTTAAGGAAATTTCCACAGCATATTTCCCAGAGGCTTATCTAAACCATTTTAACATAAAAACTGTTTTACCTAACGACTTATTTATGTCTCGTGGAAAATATTTACACGATCTTTTTCTTACAAATCTTTGGTTAGTAGGTTGAAATAGTTTTCCTTCATTCATTTATTTATTAATAGGGATATTAATAGGAATAGGGATATTTAATAAAAGGGATTTTAAATCGAATCATTACTTGTGATGAAAAGTAGATACTGTACGATAATCGGAAGCGCTCGTCTCAATGTCTGAACCCTGGAGATCCAGTCAAACCCTGCCCTAAACGAAAATTGACTCAGAAAAGTTACTTGTGAGTGTTTGGTGGACTAGCGCCGGTGTCGTTCACAACAGCTTTCTAAAATCTGGCCAAACGATTACAGCAGATATCTATTATCAGCAACTGCAAACCATGAACGGAGAACTAGCTGTTAAACAACCGAGATTGGTCAATCGCTCTAGGCCACTGTTGCTTCACGACAACGCAAGACCACACACTGCACAACAAACAACCACTAAGTTAGATGAGCTACAATTGCAATGTCTACGACATCCACCGTATTCCCCGGATCTTGCTCTAACAGATTACCATTTTTTCTGGAATTTGGACAACTTCTCACAAGGGAAAAAATTCAACTCCGATGCGGCAGCCCAAACCGCCTTCAAAGAGTTTATTGATTCTCGCCCCCATGGTTTTATTAGTAAAGGGATCAATGAACTACCCATGAGATGGCAAAAGTGCATAGATAACAACGTTGTGCATACTTTGATTAATTAGATATATTTTACGAAAAAAAAAATTGACTTTATATTCCTCCCGTACAAAATGCCAATTTCATATGTAAGGACCTAATATTTTTAGCAGTTGTCAAATAATATAGCATTAATCTTTTTCCTTTTAAAAACGGAAGGAGGAAGCTCGATAAAGTGGAAATACATTCAAAAGAAATCTTGTTATCCTCATCAAGGTGTTTTTCAAACAACACGTTCAGCAAATGACTTGAAAGACCATGTTTTTGATGATTTAAAATCTCAAGTTTTGACCTAAATGGACATAGTTACGCAAAAATAATCCATCCGCAAAAAAACTACTTTTGGAATATTGATGTTTAAAGTTTGTATCGATATTCAAAATTAAAATGGCTGGGTTCGATTTCTTTGTAATTTTGCTAGTAACCCACTGCGACATTTGCTTAAAATTGTTTTATTATGAAGAAACTTACGACAGCATAGATTATTTTAGCATATATGACACACCTTTGAATCTAGGATGAATTGGATTAATTTGCACAAGTAATTACGTCTAAATTAATTAGGCTCTGATGAACGGCGAAAATGATTAATGAAATCTCAACGAACTGTTGCTTCTGTTGTTGGTACAAGTATTTGCACTGCGCTTACTAAATCACCTTCCCAACGTTTTGAAATTTTATAAAAACTGCATTAGTAACGAATTCATTAAAACGTAAGTTTTTGTCATAGAACACCACTTACGATCATAATATTTTCGCGCAAATTTTTTATTGCAATTATCTTGAGTTTGGGTAAAATTTAAATAAAATTAATTCTCTAGCGTGTACATTTTTTCAAAATCAGTAAAACCTAATAAGGTCAAGGCTACTCACAGATGTTTGAGTAGAGAATTGATTGAGGCAACGTTTACCTCAATAAGAATAATAGTATTCTTATTGAGGTAAACGTTGCCTCAATCAATAACAATATATTGATTTCTTTATAGCACTTATAATAACCAATTGGATAATGAAGATTGAACTTATAAACGTACGTACTATTAAAATTCAAACGCGGGCCGAACGATAATGACCACAAAGTTGTTGTTTTATCTTTGTTAAAATAGTATAAAGCTAAAATTTGAACAATTGCAATTTTCGAATAATAAAGTTATTTCTATATCAGGCTTTTGTTCAACACAATATTTTTTAACATTACATAGACACATTATAACAGTATCGCTCGCTGACAGCGACAACTCGGATACAGTCTCGGATCAGTTGATCGACTGATCTGCATATTGTATGAGGGCTAGCGGCCTGTGTTGGTAAATAAATCCAAAACAAAACGACCGTTATTATTATAATTTTTAAGTTTAAAAATAAGTTAATAGCAATAATGTGATTAAACATACTTATATATGAAATGTAACACCATCTTTTTCTAAATTTTACGAGGTAGATCTCTTTTTGCAGCAGATAACTGAACAATTCACCATTTTTGTAGGAAGTCGATTCAACCGCCAAACTAGATTAAGTCTAGTGAGCAGTGCGGCTGCAACTAGTTTTATTGTACACATATGCCCACGTGGGATAGAGATGAGATGGGTTGATAGAGGGAAATTACCTGCGTATGGCTACAATTCCCTAGAGCCTCGTGTCTATGATACTAAGCATGTAACTTAGGATTAATAGCAGTAAATTAATAGGCTGACAGAAAGTTAAACGAACGAGAAAGACATTTTATTTTATGTTGGTAAATTTTGGATAAGATAAATGTTTTAGATTAATATTCTTTCCTAGAACCTCGTGGAATATGTAGAAATGATGGCAGGAGATTCAACTGACTTTGGTCCCTTGGGAGAGAAGTAAAGCTCCAGTGTTGGATGCTTCGTGCTTAGACACTTCATTATCTCATCTCAGAGGTACCTCGTTAACAGTCGGAGCGGCATCAGAGGCAGATAAAATAAGTAAGTGGCGCTGAAAAATGACTACATATTCGTGCCATTTTCTATAGAGACAATCGATCCGTGATTTCCACGTGCGGTAAAGTTCCTAAAGGAAGTATATCTGACGCGATTGATCGCTGTTGGTGATAAGAGAGCTGGATATTTTCTCGCCAAAGGTTAAGTATACCCATTTAGCAAGGAAACACAGCGTTCTTGGCACAACATCGCGTAGAACAGTTTGAATTGAAACAGGTAATGGGCAGTATCTTCCTGAAAACAACTCAAAATAACAATAAAAAAACTGCTGTTGATAACCCGTTCGCCAGACGTGTCATCGATGGTAAAATTCCCCCTATGAGGCAATCTATGGGGGAGGCCTGTTTTCAGCAGTGGACTCTTATAGCCTTGTAATGGATGAATAGACGGATGGACTGTATGTATAATTTAAGTTTTAAGTTTTAATTTTTCATTAAGTTAATAAATATTTTTTTTTTTAATTTTGTAAATAAGTGATTCATATTTTAATTTTTGTGCTTACGCTATAGACAGCATCACATCTAAAATTCATAATCCGACAATTTGGTGAAAATATCCCCTATGTCATTAAACGTAAAACGGAAACCTCAAATACGAGCTCGACTTCCGACAGTCCTTAATAACTTCAGTCGTTTAATAACGATACCACAAATATGGATGCTTTTGCTTTGGTTTAAAGTTGCCTCGAAAACATATCAACGTATTTACAAAACACGTTTGGGTTGGCTTGACATTTTTGAAGTCAGCGTTTTAATGTTAGCAGAATTAAATTTTCTTTTAATGCTATTGGAGTTTAAATTAAATGCTACACAAAAAATAATGCTCAAACAGAACAAAATCAATACAACGGTAATTTGTTACTAGGGATTCACATTTCTTAACGGTTTGTGCCGGTGTAAAATATCCACTACCCCGATCGCCCCTTGGTAGTCGTAAAAGTTGACAAAGGGAATCAAACAAGAAGATTGGGAGCGGCGTCGTCGTTATAACAACTAGAAAAATTAAACTGTGGTCGCCAACCCGCCTGCCAAGCACAGCATCTTTGGTGAATATGGGAAATATTAAGGCAATCTGCGGGGAGGTCTATGTTTAGCAGTGGACTAAGATAGGCTGTAATGAATGAATGCTTGAATAATTTCTTAAAACAATACATAAAACATGTTTGTTACAACAAAACTAGAAATATACAAACAGAAAGTGTAAGGCCCCATGCCCACGAGACGCCGCTAGCAGTTGCGCCGGCTCACGACGCAACTGCTAGCGTCGGCGTCGTGTGATTGGCTTCATAGTGTCCCATACAATATTGACGACCGGACGCAGACCCGGTTTGACGCCGGGCTTAGTCCCGGCGAAAAACCGTCTTGTGGGCATGAGGCCTAAAAGTCCACAGATGATAATAATCCTCTTCCATTTTATTTAGAATTTGCCATAATCACTCCGCTTAATAGGGGGATTAAATTATTAATTTATTTATAAGTTCTTCTTTAACTTACAGTCCACCCAATGGTAAGTGGTTACTGCAGTTCAAGGACACCTTTTTCCTTAATGAAGAAATACACATAACCGCCTCGCGGGGGCAAAGACGTATGATGTCAGACTCGCACCGACTAAAACCCCATGGTGTTACACCTTCGCCGCATATTTTTATTTATAGGATAAGGGTGACAAACGACCTGACAGTCCACCTGATGGTAAGTGGTTGCTGTAACCCATAGACATCTACATCTATCCTCTATTACAAATCAAAATGCAGATGCATTGTCACCTGTGAGGACTAAGATGGAATGCCTCATTTCCAGTAAAAAGGGTCTTCTGTTCTCTACACTCACCATACAATGCTGCTGAGCTAGCAGCGTTAAGCTGCTAATTTACGCTAGTATTCTGTGAGAGCGTGGTCCTTCCCAGTTCGAGCAGACCCATTCGTGCCACAACCATACTACTAATATAGCTGCAGCATGGGTCTACCACGTTAATTATTTGCAGGGCCACGGGAACGCTTTCGCACACATCCGCGGCCCCAACATCGCCGGCCGCTCTATTGCAGCCCCTCCTCGGGAAGGACTTCTCCTTTCCCCCTTCTTTCTCAGGTAAGGCGCACCAGGAATACAAGGTACGCATCTTCGCTCATGGCCTATTACTACAATTACGAAACGGCCTCCCTGAGTCTGATACGCGGAGGCCATGGGGCTAGGAAAAACCAGCACTTGGAAGCACTAGTTTTCCCGACCCCAGCGGTGGATCTGGTATATGGCTCCGCCGCCAACCAATATTCAGATGCGGAGGGTAGGGAGAGCGGCAGTTTCGACACTCCTTTCCCCAGGCAGCCTCACCACCATTGCATCAACGGTGCGGCCCCATTCGAATCGCGGTGGATAGGACGAGTGGCGTATCGCCATATCAACACTCCTCTTCCTCCGCGACTCCCCCTCAGCTGCAGCGGTAGGGGGAGAGAACATCCCTGTCGCCGCTGCCCACCAATACACATCCGAAATGGGCTCGTCAAGCCCACTCGATGTGGCCACCTCGAGCCGGCCCAACACCAAGGGCCAGCCAAGTGGGTTCGTCTTTGTTCACCGTGGGTGACCAAGCCGTAGTAGCTACTAAGCCCCCCCCCCCCCCACCACGACAAGGTGGGTAACCATTCGAGGGGCAGTTCAAGGACACCTAAAGCCAAATTCAAACAAAGAAGGTTACGGATGTGTTGTTACCTTTGAGGGCTAAGATGGAATGCCGTACAGCATTTATTATATTGGCTCTCCTTACTTTTCAGACCGAAAAATTGCATTGCAAGTACTGATATTAGATGTCAGAAATGAATAAGAGATTGGAGATGGACCTACCCAGACGGGATATTAGGCAGAAAGGGAGTTCAACCATCTAAATAAAAAGATTTGTGTTTTGACTTGTTAAAGTTACGCTGTAGCGAATTAAGACTGTAGCACAAATGGGTCTGCTCGATCGAGAAATGAAAAGATTTATACAGAATATAAACACAACATAATGCTCCTGTGGTTTCGTACGGTGAACAAAGAGAACCGGGGTTATAATGGGTAATGATGCATTCCATCTTAATCATTAGAGCTCACAACGAGATCTGTAATTTAAGTCTTAATTGAAAACAAATAAAGGTTTAAAAGGTCTTATACATGTATACAATATTTACCACCTCTATTTCCTCATAATGACGGACCAGGCCCGGTCAGGCGGTGGACGGCAACAAAGGGTAAAAATAAAAATATAACAAAAATTTCGAATCAAAAATAGTGTGAAGTATTTCTTTGTAATGAGAAGACTGCGCTCAGCAATGAATAATTACAGTGAATTTAAAAATTAACGATGAAGAAAAATAAGACGTTAAACGAGACTAATTTGGAAAAAATTTATTGTGTTTATATATACTTTTCTTATTTATATGTCCGACGCTTCGAGTGTTCTTGGAGGTTCTCTTGTAAAAATTACTACTTATGCATATAAAAAAAGCTCTCACAGAATACCAGCGTAAAATAGCAGCTAAATGATGCTGTGTTTCGTATGGTGAGTGTAGAGACCGGAGACCTTTTTTACTGGAAAAGAGGCATTCCATCTTAGTCCTCACGGGTGACAACGCATCTGCGTTTTGATTCGACGAGGATAGATGTAGATGTCTATGGGCCACAGCAAACACTTACCATCAGGTGGACTGTGTGGTCGTTTGTCACCGTTATCCTATAAAAAAAATAAACAAATACAAGTCATAAGGGCAATGTATCTACCTATATAATTGAGTTGTGCTGCAAATGAATTCCGACATTATTAGCGGCTATTACGACGTCATTATTCGACGCTTATTCGCTTTTTATGACGCTCTGAAAACTAGGAAGTCCCCAGTTACCTAATTGGATGCAATTTGAAAATGAGGTGAGCATTTTTCTTCAATTTGTTTCAGAACATTTTTTCTGTATAATTTTTTATTTAATTTATACACATCACAATTCAGCAGCCTTTTGAAGACCACTGCCGGATACAGTGTATACCAAGAATGCACCAGCGCTAGCATGAATCGCTTGATTCTGTCCATAGACCACGCTGGGTGCGCCAATACTCTAGCACTGGTAATGAAACTCCGTATCACTTATCTTTTACTCTTCATTAGCCAATAAAAGTTTAGTCCTGGTCTCTTCCATTATAGGGAAGATTTCTCTTACTTGACAAGCTTTGCAGGCGGATTAGCAATCGTATTTACCAGACGTCTCGCACTTTTGATGCTGGTCTCTGTCGTCAGAGTTACCAGCCAGGGCTACAAGTCTTTGAGCAAAATAGAATATAATAGACGTGGTTGCTTGATTTTGCGAGATTTTGACAGCAAATTAAACGAGCAGATAGTCGATGTTGATAGGAGCTCAAGGCCATTTAGCAGAAAAAATAACCTAAGAATTATAATCAATCACTTATTTCTCTCTGATATAAAAAATTATATCAGAGCACTTATTTCGTCGTTTCTACTAATTTTTCACATGCGCAGACATTTAATACATAAAAGCGCACCATTGACTTCAAAAAAAGAAGATTTACAATTCGACTGTACCTATGTTATTTTTCTTCGTATGTATATTACACGATATCTTCGTCAATTGTGAACCAACTTTGATAATCATTTTATTTATAAAAGATTCATGCTTCAAGGATGGCCCTCTATGAATTTGGAGGAAGAACTTTATCCCTAAAGGTGGCAAAACAGGATGATATTTTTATGTAACTATTAAGACGACATTGAGATTATATTTCTTAGTCCACTCATCATAATTATCATAATTACAGCCTATCAGTCAATCACAGCAAATAAAAAAAAATCATCCTTACTTTATTTTAAATGGTAAGTTGAACCATAAGTTAAATATAGTGGAATGGAAAAGGAAAGGAATGGAAAAATGCCTTAAATAATGGAGCAAAAGGGGTCCGCCACTCTAAATGTACATATTTTAACTATCAGATATCCAATGGGCAATATGGAACCATGGCAGATTGTACTTAAGCAAGTCAAAAAATATTTTAAAACATTAGTAAGAAAATAAATTAAATTAACTATGCGAGACCAAGTTGCAAATATGATTTCAAATACGAAACAGCAAGAACAGTTATGACGTCAGTGTAGCATTTGGTTCAAATGAGTAGAACTTCTCGGTTTTCAATCAATCAAAGCTGAAAGGGCCCGATTTCAAAATTAATTAAATATTAATTTATACAGTAGCACTAAAAAGCATCAAAGAAAAAACTTGTGGCTGATGGCGAGAAATTCATCCAAAAAAGCTGAACCTACATTTGATTAGATTGACATCTTTGTCGTGATATCTTTGAAATAGTGTGTGAAATGCTGTATTATGTATATTATGTAAGTAAGATTGACACATAAGCGATATTATGTCACACACCTATTTTATTAGCAGACTTTAAAGAGAAAGAGGTCCTCATTTCTACTATAAGTTGTGTTTTTTTTTTGTCAAGGAAGGAAATATGAGGGATGAAGTTAGTGATTACTTTGTGGTTGCGATGTTGTTTAGTCCACTCAAAAATTTAATTTTATGAAATAAAACTGACTATACAAATAAATAAAATTAAAGTGTCTGTTTGTAATGTAAAATGTAATAAGTTCAACAATCATTTATATTTCCGACAATGTACTTTTTATATTATTTATTTATGTTCAATATGATTGTTAGATACAATTTTATGCGACAAAACGATGTAATCTCGATTTTTAGACGCTAGTAGAACACACCTACGCGCTTTGTGTTTAAGGCATGAAATAACAATTTTTTACCCAATTCATATGAAAGTATATACGGTACTTATAGCAAAAACAATTTTTAAATTTATTGTCTGTCTGTTTGTTCCGGCTAATCTCTGAAACAGCTGGGTCAATCTGGATGAGACTTTCACTGGCAGATAGCTGATGGTATATGGAGTAACTTAAGCTACTTTCATTTAAGAAAAAATATTAGAGTTTACGACGGACGCTTAGCCCCTGAGCCGCGATAGCTCAGGGGTTAAGCGTTAAGTTATACAGTACGCGAGCAACCCGGGTTCGATCCCCGCCGTCACCAATGAAATTGTTAGTTACAATTTTACGTGCCGATTTACCACGTGCTCGGTGGTGAAAGAAAAAATTGTGAGGAAACCTGCATATCTGAGAAATAAGAAGAAAAAATATTTCGAGGACATGTGAAGTTCGCCAACACGCATTGAGCAGCGCAGTGGACTCTCGCGGCTCTACCACAGCTAATAAAATTCATGCATCTCTTATTTTATTGCCCAAATAAAAGAGACAGACGCCTCAGCTTGCACTTTGTTAGCCTCCGCCTGCATATTGGCAACCTCTGCTTGCAGTTGTGTTGCAGCTGCCAGCATCTGTAATGAAAAATATAGATAGATTGAGAAATGCTTACTAAATCTCTCTAGCATGCTGGTTTGCAAATATTTTTGTTCTTACTTAATCACGCTAAAACATCAGAACAGATTCATATGAAATTTGGCGCATAGATAGACCATATCCTGGATTAACACAGGATACTTTTTATCTCGGAAATAATAGATAAAACAGACGAGCACAGAAATTATAATGTAAGTACGAATCAAATGTATAGCATAGCTCAAACTTACTTATGTCATTTCTTGCACCTGTTGTTCAGTGGTAATGCTTCGGTTGCCGGTCTGTATCCTTTCTTTCCATAACTTTGTTGCTTTAGTGATGCCCGGCTTTTAGTCTCTCCAGACCTTCAAAATAAATAGTTATGTATTCAAGTAAGTATTAGTAACAGTAGTGCTGCAACATGTGCTGGCTGATTTATGTATAAGCCATTAGTAGTAAATCTGGAAAATTCTTTGATTGAAACTTATCTGCTATCCACTGCTCAGGCATCTTGACTGGAGGTGCTGGTTGAGCTCGTCGGCTACTTCCTTCCAGCCAATTTTAAAATTCTTCTTGCCCTAAAGGCCGGTTAATTTTCTTATAAACGAAAATGGACGAGCTCCTGATGGGTTGGGTTTGAAATTAAGTCGCCTGAATTTGAAGATTGTATCATTTTGGGGGGATCAAGGGGTTTATTTTAAGCAATCCATGCGATTTTTGCTGCCGGAGCAGCGTCGAAGTATTTTTTTTAATATTGGTAAATCACTAACTAAACGTGAAATGGAACGTACGTTTTAACTAAATTCTAACGTTTTTGACGTTAAATCTGTCAAAGACATCTGAAAAACGCTGAAAAATGATAGAATTGTAAAATGATTCGCCAGGCCGGCCATTTTGTTGATAGTGACAGATATACTTTACGTCATTCCGTTGCTTCCGAGTTTAAGTGAATGTGTAATTTTTCGACGCCCTCGCTAAGCTTCGCTAATTTCGCAAAGATCCTTTTTTATAAACTGACCTTTTTTGACTAATTTTGACATTAACGTCATAGTGTTGCAAGGAGGCAAACTTTTATGCCCTTCGATATTTAACAAGTTAGTTGCTTGTCACTTACTATGGTAAATATTTTTATTAGATAAGATTTCTTCTGTTTCTGTACAATTTTCATAGAAAAGCAATTATTTTTATAAAATTATGTCTACTGGATTAAAAAAACTTATGTTTAGGTACTGTGATTCAAGGAGATTTTTTTTCAACAGCCAATATTTTTTAACTAAAACACCGCACTATGAATACGTTTTTCGTTAGCGTAACGACATTGTAAAGTAAAGATATGTAAATATTTTGTTCGGTATCTCGGCAAATGAATTTTTGCGTTATTATTTAGCGATCGGTAGTTAGCGATGGCGTCGCTATCTATGTTGAGACTGCAGGCACTGTTTTCTTTTAATCGAGCGTAAGACGTGGCAACACGTTTATTCCGTTGCTTGTCATTAGAAAGAACAGCTTGGTTACTACTGCCTCCATACTCTCCTCTCTAATCCATCAGGCTACTATTTGTTCCGGTTGCTCAAGCAGTGTATATAATGATGGATAGAACCTGTGTAAAATAGCAGCTTAATGCTACTGTGTTTCGTATGGAGAGTGTAGAGAACCAGAGACCCCTTTTATTGCAAATGAAGCATTCCATTTTAGTCCTCATGGGTGACAACGTATCTGCATTATGATTTGTAATCGGGGATAGATATAGATGTCTTTGGGCCGCAGCAACCACTTACCACCTGGTGGAATGTGTGCTCCTTTGCCACCCTTATCCTATAAAAAAAACTTTGTTTCATAGAGTTCGCTGCGAAATGGTGGTGTTGAAGAATCTTCTACCTCTTATCATCCCGTGGATATTGTAAGAGGGAAATAAACACGAGAAGAGCAGGAGCATATTTCTGATAACGGCTTAAAATACAAATAAACTGCTAATCTGCCTACCAAAAATATTTTATTAGGTTACATTATTTTATGTCCCACCTATACGGCAACCTATGGAATCTTTTTTTTTATAGGATAAGGGTGAAAAACGAGCACACAGTCCACATGATGGTAAGTGGTTGCTGCGGCCCATAGACATCTACATCTATCCTCTGTTACAGATCAAAATGCAGATGCGTTTTCACCCGTGAGGACTAGGATGGAATGCCTCATTTCCAGTAAAAAGGGCCTCCGGCCACCTGCACTCACCAAACGAAAAACAGAGGTAAACCTCTACTTCACGCTGGTATTCTGTGAGGTCGTGGTACCACCCCGGTTCGAGCCGGCCCATACATGCGACAGCAAAAGCTGCCGCCTGGCTCTACCACTGTTAAAAGAGAAGAATCTGTCTAATAAATTAAAAAAAAAAACAGTCGATGAATGACGTATGAATAATCGATATTTAATATGTAAAAGTGAAGTAAAATTAGAGCCTATATTTGTTCGTCTATTGGTGGTTACTTTTTTTTATAGGATAGGGTAACAAACGAACACACAGTCCACCTGATGGTAAATGGTTGCTGTGGCCCATAGACACTACATCTATCCTTGTTTGCGAATCAAAATGCAGATGCGTTGTCACCCGTGAGCACTAAGATGGAATGTCTTTTTTCCAGTAAAAAGGGTCGCCGGTTCTCTACACTCACCATACGAAACACAGCAGTATTAAGCTGCTATTTTACGCTGGTATTCTGTGAGAGCGTGGTCCTTCCCCGGTCGAGCTGACCCATTCGTGCTATAACTATTGTTACGGCCTACGGCTGCTCCAGCAAGGGTCAAATCTTCCGGGGCCCATTCAGCAGAAGACTTCACGAGCAGACGCAGGTCGGGCCCCAATATGGCCACGTGGAATGTCCTATCAAAATAAACTATATGGGAGAAAGCTAGAAACCAAAAGTACTTACCAGTATCAGGAGCTAACTTCGCTCCAAGGCTTGGGCAGGCCGTGAGTGTGTGTAATGGTGTTTGGCGAACAGTGTACAGTGAGGTGTGTGAGGCCTGGGCAGGCATAGGCGTCCAGCAGCAGCCGATTTCCAGGCTGCCCCAAAATGCTCCATCGCCGGACCACTTCTTTCGTCATTGTCACTAATTCGGTCTCTTAGCTTCATTGTACATTTAACTAACTTCAATTCGCCTAACTCCACACTCATCGCAGAATCGAACACGTGATACCCGACACGGCAAGGACAGTAGCGCAAAATTCAAAATACGCCTCGTTGACACGCAAATTAATTTAACTAGGCAACCAAAACACAAAAAGGCACTACACGCGACGACACAATTATAACGATATCTTGACAATTAACCGGGAGAAGCTCTCAAACAAGGAATGCGCGGCTCGAATCCTAGACCGTATATCTCCTCGACGCGCGTACACAATTCCGCACTCTCGCACGAGTTAAATATCGCACAATTCACATATCTACGTGACGAAGAAACACGTACTTCATCTAGCTATCTAGACCTACGAAGGACGCGTGAATTTAGGTAAGAGGGCCTCACGGCTCCCCTCTCCAACGCTGGTGGAGCACTAACTGCTCGCCCACGCGTCGAGCGACTGCATGCCCACGCAGCCGCCCCACCTCGGCGTTTACCTCACCTACATACCAAATCAGGTGAGGCGCCAGCTCGAACGCAATTGGATGGCGTACAAAATAGCTTTTTTGGCCTAAAAACTATACTACTAATATAGCTGCAGCGTGGCTCTACCACTTAAAAAATTACCTTATCTTATTCCGAAGAGGATTAGCACGTGGTATATAATCACTAAAAATTGCCATTAAAAACTTCTTTGACATCTGTGGAAGCCATATTCGGGTTGATGTAAATGAAAGGCAAGAGCCCCTGAGCTACCACGGTTGTAATGAGATCGACATAAAATTAAAAGTTATTAAAACCCGAGATCATCTTATATTCGTAAAGATGTACACTCTTTGTGTAATGACGTCACAGCAAAATCCATCACAACTTCCATCCGTGGTGTCTTAAGAATCGACTGGGTAAATGACAATTATATGGCCTCCAATATATTAGAATTAAGGTATAAAACAACCAGGAAGAACAAGGTAAGCCCAATTAAAGTATTAAGGTTATGCTTCTATGTTCCCCCACTCTGAAAGACAAATACAAGATGAAAAAGCGTAATGAACTTTAAGTTATTCATAAAGCCACCCTACTTTATATTATATTTTAAAGAGGCTTATCGTTTAGAAAATAAGCATAAGTAACATTAAGTTGTTATTTATAAAAGGAAGCCATTTAATATTCTGTGTAATAGAATAAAGATTATATCTGCTGAAATTATTAGATTTTAAATAGTTATAAGCAACAATGCATCGTTTGTTCCCAATTTTTAACATAATAAAATCTTTCAAAAGCAAGTTGATTGACAACCACAGTGTTGATGTTTAAATTATCTTTGAAATAGTACTGCTGAATAGTTGTATTTATTGTGTCAGCCTTAAATTTAATGACCTACTCCAGTTTGACAATGAAACAAAATTCGCAAAGAAAGCTGCATACGTAAGAAATAAAATATTTCGAGGATTTTGACGTGGTAAAGCCACGCTGCAGTTTATTAAGGCTGTGCACGATAGAATTGGCTAAATCGGGATATTTTTTTAATTTTTTTACAGGACAAGAGTGACAAACAGCACACCTGATGGTAAGTAGTTGCTGTGGCCCCTAGACATCTACATTCATCCTCAACTACGAATCAAAATGCAGATGCGTTGTCACTCGTGAGGACTAAGATAGAATGCCTCGTTTCCAGTAAAAGGGGTCTCTGGTTCTCTACACTCTCCATACGAAACACAGCCGCGTTAATCTGCTTTTTTACGCTGGTATTCTGTGAGAGCGAAGTCTTTTCCCGGTCGAGCCGACCCATTCGTGCTACAACTATACTACTAGCTGTAGCGTGGCTCTACCACGTTAAAATATCTACGCTCGCACGGAATACCAGCGTGAAATAGCAGCATAATTCTGCGGTGTTGTTGTGAATTTCTTTTACTGATGGCAAGATATTCCATCCTAGTCCTCATGGTTGAAAACGCATATACTGATTGATTCTAAATCGAGGATATGTAGAAGTGTTTACGGGTTTTAAAATAACTTTCTTACAAAGGAAGTATATACGTATAAGAGGCATGCTGTAGTTATAATAAGTTTTTAGTACGAATTGGTCAGTAGAGAACCGGAAAACTCTCTTCCTGAGAAACAGGCATTCCATCTTTGACCTCAGGGGTAACAACGCATTGCAATTCAATTCTTAACTGATGATACATGTAGATGTTTGAGGGTTAAAATATCTACTTGTCATCTGGTGGACTGTATGCTTGTTTGTCACTGTGCTCGTTTGTCGTAATTCTATACACAAAATGTTTCACTAAATAACTGAAAAATCCTCATAAAGTTTGAATCTAATCTGAAAAGTTAATCAAGTTTTGAAAGACATATGGCGAAATTATTTATAGTCTTCACTGTAATAAATGCAAGTAAAGTCAAAACATTGTCACATAATAAGCTTGATCCTTATAATTTCAAATATATAATATGACCGGCAACCGTAAATTATACATTTTGATAGCATATTGGTTTAGAGTAACTCCCGAGAATCCTGCCCTTTCAAATTGTTTTACATTAAACCCTTTGTTAAACTTTGAAACTTTTCGTTGTAATTTTAAGTGTTAATGGAACTTTTGATTGTTAATAAAATTATAAATTTATGTCGAGAGCAAAGTTTTATTTATAGAAGAGGAGGCAATCGAGCATGCAGCTCACTGGATCGTGAGTGATTACAGTCGTATTGCCCCTGGTGAAAGACCACGTTTAAGTTCCGCTATCACTAGCAATACGATAAGTTGTCATCAAGGGTTACAAAAACGCACATTTGCATTTTGATGACTGTAGAAACATTCGAACAAACATTCGAGTGCATACCGGTCCCGACTGACTAGGTGTCGATAGTTCTAAAAAGTTCTTCCATGGAAAATTCTAGAAGGATCTTGAATCTCCTAGTTCTGCTACTCGATACTAGCGGGCGCTAGTAGTAACTAGTATTGCCATTCACCAGTCATTAATGGTGGCTCTCAACACTGCCCCCTTCTAAGACATGCTCGTCCCGAGCATTATCGGGCCCATAATAACGCGCTAGTCGATCCACATGGACGATCTTAGGAGTAACTTTTGCACATTTTTGTATCCGGTAGGTTACGTCATTGATCCTTGTCACAATCCGGTACGGTCCATCCCATTTAGCTTGAAGCTTAGGAGATGTCCCTTTGCTGCGAACTGGATTGTGCAACCACATAAGTGGACCTTCGTCGAACCCTTTGTTGTTCGTTTTGCGGACAAAATAAAAATGTATAATTGAGAGTACTAGTTAAATTTCTAACCTGAAGGTTAAGTTAACCTAAGTAAGTTGATCCCTTGCCAACTCGAAATATACATCAGTATGTTGCTATGCCCGTTGATATTAAAAGTACTGAGGAAGCTACCTCGTTATACACACTGGACGTTGTAGAAAAAGTGGTTCTAAAAATGAAAAGTGGTAAAGCCCCAGGTTTTGATGGACTGAGTTTAGAACATATTTTATTTGCAGGTTTGGACATTTATAGTATTTTGTCAGAATTATTTACGTATTATGTCAATTTTGGATATTTGCCGTAAATCCTTAAAAATAACTAAAATAAAATAAAATCCGGTGACCTTTCTAGTCTTAAAAACTACCGGCCGATTTTTTTAGGGACTATTATAGGTAAATTTTTAGAAAAGCTATTACATCCGAGTATAAGCAACAACATTAGGATTGACGACACGCAATTTCGTTTTCGTTCCGGACTTTCAACGGACTTTCAACGGACTCTGCAATCTTCAGTCTTAAATCGACAGTTAACCACTATATAAATAGAGGTACACCTGTGTATGCTTGCTTTTTAGACCTTAATCGTGCCTTTGATCTAGTTAACTATCAGCGACTATGACATAAACTAATAGCATCAAATGTACCCAGAAAGACTGTGGATCTGTTGAGACACTGGTACGGGAACCAGACAAACTTTGTGAAATGGGGCGACGCCATCTCTAACGATTATTCATTACAGTGTGGCGTACGTCAAGGTTGGCTGACCTCTCCGGATCTATTTAGCTTATACGTAAACGAACTGATTGAGTAACTTAGAAGTACAAAAATTGGTTGTCACATGGGTACAATTTGTCTGAAAAATCTCAGCTACGCTGACGACATGGTGCTACTGAGTCCCTCAATCAGGGGACTTAGAAAGTTATTAGACATATGCGAGCATTATGCGCGGGATCATGGCCTGAAGTATAATGTTAATAAAACGCAGATGATGGTGTGTCCGGGCCGAGGCCCGGAGAGGATTCCGTTAGCATTTCTGAACGGTGAAGCTGTTGCAAGAGTGAGTCTATTCATGTACCTGGGGCACATCCTGACTGACGATTTGCGTGACAACCTCGATATAGAACGTGAAAGGAGGGCTCTGGCTGTTCGGTGTAATATGCTCGCACGCCGGTTTGCGCGGTGCACTCCCAAGGCAAGGCTGACCCTGTTTAGAGCATATTATCAATACTATACTTGTCAGCTTTGGTTGGACAGTACAAAAATGCACTTAGCAGCATTAGAGTGCAGTATAATAATGCATTCCGCATTCTTATGAAATTGCCTAAATACTGCAGTGCGTCAAGCATGTTTGCCAACGCCGGTGTGCCCGATTACTTCGCCGTTATTAGATCTCGGGTTGCAGCTTTTTGGTCCCGCATCCGTGATTCCGAGAATGAGATCCTCAGGGTGTGCTACGAGTGCCCAGAGAATCCCATACTACAATATTGGCGTGCCGTGCATCGCGACAATAACTGTAAATAGATAGAAGGAACTCCCTTTTGGCGGCTATTTTAGTATTTTTAGTATTAACCTATGGTTACAGTTGAATTGTCTTTTATTTATCTTATTTATTGTATACTTATAATTATATTTTCATTTTGTTTTTAACATTTAACATTTATTTATATTTGAGATGGGTGTAAAAAAGCCTAAAATAAATGACTATTATTATTATTATTATTAAAAAGAAACTAATACTAGATAGAGAAGATAATTGTTCCGTCCTAGAAGCAAGCCAGAATAACCCTCTTGACATCTTTGATTTGGGGTTTGATAAAACCATTTACACTGAATCGACATCCAAAGCATTTGCGTTAAATTCTTTCAACACAGCCTATCTATCCTTTTTCGTTCTTGACACACTCCATCAACAAATGGTTAACATCTTCAATTTTGTTGCACACGTCACAATTTGGTGAAGGTTTTTTTCCCATTAAAAAAGCGAACTTTGCTGATGGAATATGACCAGAACGAAGCCTTAAGGCTAATTTAACAAAAATTACATAAAATACTTGTTCCGTGTTAGATTAAACACGCTGTCCAAATAAACTAAGCGCTAAAAGCAAATATGTTGTATTTGCATAAAACATTATTTTGAAATACATGTTTAAATAGTGCTCTACTAATTCTACATTTTCTAATATATCGCCGTATTCTTCAAAATAATGTATTATACGACGACATATTCGACATCGACTTACGACATACATGTTCACAATATTTCACGGAATTTGAATTTGAATTTTTTCTATTAGTTTTATTTTTTTTCTCTTTACTTTTATTTGAATCGTATATAGCCAATTGTTTATCGGTTTTTCATTTAGCACCCTTCCCTCTGTGTTCGAGAAATTGAGTTTGTGAAATCCAATTCGATTCGAATTGACGTTTCTAAAGCCTATTGAACAGGAATATACGCTTGTAAATGTGAGAAATAAGTAAAGCATTGATAAAAATTATGAGTTGAGCAATATTTACGTTTTTCACAATTGAGGCAAGTGAAACAAATGATAAATATATGAAAGTTTTATTATTAACTTTTCGTCATTGACAAAGTTGACTTCATAAATGTTAGCGGTAGAAAACAAAAAATAATATATAATAATAAATAATAATATTATGATTTAAAAATATGTATAAGCTGTATAATATGTCGAAAGTACTGGACAGTCTGCTCGATAACATATTAGCGGATCATGTACAACTAATAATGAAAACAAATTTGGCTTTAGGCCCGGTTTGTCGACCTTACACGCTATTTCATCCCTTAAACCTACTGTCCAATACTACACTGCCAGAAAAACACCTGTATTCGCATGTTATTTGGATTTATCTAGGGCTTTTGACTTTATAAATTATGGTAAATTGTGACAGGAGCTATATGATGAGACTAGTGTACCCAGGGAGATTATATCGTTATTTCAATACTGGTACGGGCACCAGAAAAATGTTGTGAAATGGGATAGCTCTTATTCCGAAGTATAATATGGGTTACAATGTGGCGTGAGACAGGGTGCTTTAAGCTCTCCAAGACTGTTCAACCTCTATGTAAATCAACTGATGGGTCGACTCAACAGTGCCAACGTTGGCTGTTACGTTGATGGTGTTTGTGTGAATAATATCAGTTACGCTGATGATGTGGTTCTGTTGAGTCCATCTATTAGCGGCATGACACGATTTTTGTCTATTTGTGAGGGCTACGCAGCGGCTCACGGACTTAAGTACAACACCAGTAAAAGTGAGTGGATTTTATTTATATCGGGTTCAATTAACTATACAGTACTTCCGGAAATTACATTGTGTGGGAAACTTTTGAAGCGGGTAGCGAATTTTAAAAACGTGGGTCACTGGGTTACAGTTGATTTGGAAGACGATATGGACATGGAGCGGGAGCGTAGATCGTTGGCGGTTCGTTGTAATATGCCGGCTTTGCGCGTTGTAGTAGGCAGGTCAAATTAACGCTTTTTAAAGCTTTCTGTCAATCATTCTACTATTGCAGCCTGTGGGTGAGCTATACACATCGATCAGGCAGTGATCTACGTGTCCAATACAACAATGCCTTGAGGGTACTGTTGGGGCTGCCATGGCGATGCAGCGCCTCAGGTATGTTTGTTGAGAGCCGTATTGACGGCTTCGACGCAATAGTTAGGAGGCGGTGAGCCTCCGCGCTGATCCGTTTGCGGAACAGCACCAACAATGTCCATGGGGTATTCGTTGATCGGTGGGACTTGCCCCTTCTTTTTAGAAGCGTGGGTGCGGGTTCACACATCAGCATAACAGTCTATAATATGTTGTTGTGTGGATCTATCTTACAACTGTTTGATTTTGTTTGTTGTTTTGATAGATATATATTTTTAATAACCCTAGCTATAATATTAATTTGTTAAAAACTCATATGGGCTCTGCCTGAAATAAATAAATAAATAAATAAAAACAATTTGAGAATTTTAATGCATGAAATGAAACTTCGTATAGTTTTGCTTGCACTATACACTGAGTGACTTGATAGTTTTTGTTGCCCTTGAGGAGGATGACTGACTACGCCTGCCGTAATACAGTGCAAACTAGTACGGAGGGTAGAACATTAACTTTTCTGTAATAATATTATCATAACTTGCAATGTATTTTTGTTTACCTCATTTAAATTTGGATTTGTATTAGCTCTTTACTTAAATATGTAACGTTACAGAGAGGTGGTAAGATCTAAGTCTTTGCTTTATTATAAGATGTTATTTGTAACTTGTTGATAAATAAATAAAATTAATAAACAGAACAGAATTTTTTAAAAGAGACATAACTTCGGTTTAAGTAAATGTAATATTTTGCATATGGTAGCAGGTAAAAAAGAGAGTATTAAGGAACTGGTCATATATTACTAAATAGAAACGAATTAGAACACTTGAAAGCGGGAGAACAATATGAATATTTACGTATGAATGAAGCGAGTAAAATAGACCATAGAAACAAAAATAGGAACAGAAACCTTTTTATTCAATAAAGATTATAAGTAACACTTATTGAAAGTCATTGTTTTGTTTAGTTCCGTCTTGGGAAGAACCAACAAGTAACCAAGCGGAACCGACCGACTTCAAAAAAAGTTCTAAGACATTTAAATAAAACTAATTTTACGGATTTTATCGCGTATATTAACTTATTTTACATTCCCGACGTTTCAAGCATTTTACAGCACCCATGGTCACGGGGGGGACTGAGGTGTATGACGTCCCAATGTCATAGTTAACCACGGCTACCTCCAGATTAAAAATTATTAATGTTTGTTCCGATCTACGCAGTATGAACTTACAGTATCATGAAGTCTTGCAGTTGTATGCTTGGGTTGGGATTTAATTTTATTAATTATGGGATCCCAAGCAGATGGTAGCACCCAGCCATCTTCTTTATTGAAATTAGGATGTTTCTTGATTTCAATAGCCTCGCGAATTATCCTTGGAAGGAATCGGTGTTATTTAGCGAGGATTTGTGGTCTATCAAATCTAATGTAGTGACGGGGGCGATCCTGTACGTGTTCACAGACTGCAGACTTCCCGGAGCGTCTATTCTTCACATCAGCTATGTGTTCTTTAAAGCGGGTTTTAATGGATCTTTTAGTTTGTCCTATATAAGAGAGACCACATTCATAGATGGAGTGGTGATGGGTTCACCTGTATCTCCCATTGTTGCCGATACATTCATGGAGGACTTTGAGGAGAAAGCCCTGCGTACTTCTCCCGTAAACCCAAGATTCTACAAGCGGTACGTAGACGACACTTTCACAATTCTCCCTTTACCTGCTGTAACTGCATTTCTAGACCATCTTAACTCCTTAAATTCTAAAATTCAGTTCACAATGGAGTTAGAGGCAAACAATTCTTTAGCTTTTCTAGATGTGTTAGTAATTCGGAATCCTGATAACACCTTTAGCCACACTGTGTATAGAAAAAAGACCCATACAGATAGATATTTAAACGGTGATTCTCACCACCATCCTTCACAGTTAGCTACCGTGGGTAAATCTTTGTTTCAGAGAGCACGAGGGATCTGTGAGAGTTAACACCTGGCCGCCGAGCTCCAACACGTCAAGCAAGTTTTGCACGACAATAAGCTTCGGGTCCCACGCCTACGTCACAGTGAACGAGTGAAGCCGGCCACAGTCGAGCGAGTGCCTGCTGTACTGTCATATGTCAGAGGTGTCACTGACAAGATTGGCTACATCTTGAAGCGTGCTTCCATTAAAACATATTTCAAGCCGCCGAAGAAGATTAGTCAGTTTTTACCATCAGTCAAGTGTAATATTCCTCTGCAAGATGCAGAAGTGTACAAGCTTGATTGTGCACGTGGTCTCTCTTATATAGGATAAACTAAAAGATCCATAAAAACCCGCGTTAAAGAACACATAGCTGATGTGAAGAATAGACGCTCCGGGAAGTCTGCAGTCTGTGAACACGTACAGGATCGCCCCCGTCACTACATTAGATTTGATAGACCACAAATCCTCGCTAAAGAACACCGATTCCTTCCAAGGATGATTTGCGAGGCTATTGAAATCAAGGAACATCCTAATTTCAATATAGAAGATGGCTGGGTGCTACCATCTGCTTGGGATCCCATAATTAATAAAATTAAATCCCAACCCAAGCATACAACTGCAAGGCTTCATGATACTGTAAGTTCATACTGCGTAGATCGGAACAAAAATTAATAATTTTTAATCTGGAGGTAGCCGTGGTTAACTATGACATTGGGACGTCATACACTTCAGTCCCCCCCGTGACCATGGATGCTGTAAAGTGCTTGTAACGTCGGGAATGTAAAATAAGTTAATATTCGCGATAAAATCCGTAAAATTAGTTTTATTTAAATGTGTAGTGTTCGCGTAAATATAAGAAATCATTAAGTACTAAGACATTCTTAATTCGACTGTATTTTTTAATTTATTTTTATGTGTGTTATCTCGGAACGTGAACCGATTTTGATGATTCTTTTTTTATTTGAAAGCTGGTGCTTCATGTGGATCTATATAAATTTGATCAAGATATGACCAGTAGTTTTTGAGTTTTCCTTAATAAAAAAGTAAAGTTGCAGCCTATTTGCGTCCTACTGCTGGGCACAGGTCTCTCATTTCTGAGAGGGTTTTAGGGCAAGGAAATGTCCGCCGCGCTGCCCCAATGCGTGTTGGCGAACGCCACATGTCTTCGAAACATTTTTTTTCTTATGTCTATTATAATATTGAGGAATTTAAGGATAATAATAACCCCTGGGAATGAGGTGATCGCTACCAAGCTATTTCTAATTTGTTCTGTGTTGTTCAACCGACTTCAATATAAGAAAAATGAGAACATTATCAATGTAGTCGAAGTCAATTAAATACGTATTATTAAGGAAAAATGAGAGCCGTGGTAGCTCAGATGGTTAGCGCTCGCTGTAAGCTTCACAGTACTCGAGCAACCCGACTCCCAGCCGGCATCAATGAAATTGTTAATTGCAATTTGAAGTGCTGATTTACCACGTGCTCGGCGGTGAAGGAAAACATCGTGAGGAAACCTGCATATCTGAGAAATAAGAAAAAAAATATTTTGAAGACATGTGAAGTTCGCCAACACGCATTGGGGCAGCGCGGCGGACATTTCCTTGCCCTAAAACCCTCTCAGAAATGAGAGGAAGCCTGTGCCCAGCAGTGGGACGTAAATAGGCTGGAACTTTAATTTTTTATCACTTATTTTTGTATAACTGCTTTTAGTTTTGCGTACGTACATTACATTTTCATAAATGTATTGAGGGGCCAAAGTTAATATATTACTTCCCTTAAATTTTTGTTTAAGCGACTCTTTAGGGTTTATATCATATATTGCTCTTATGGCGCTCTTCTATAAAACAAATATAATTTCAGTAACATACGCATGTTCCCATAGCAAAACACCTCACGACATTATGCTATGAAAATAGCTAAAGTAAACAAGTCCTAACTGTTTCATCACTGGTAAGATTTGTAATCTTTTTTTACAGCATATGCTGCAGAACGAATTTTGTTTGCTAATTTTGATATAGATATGATATATGATATTATAAGGAATATGATTGATAGCATAACGAAACTAGAGAACAAAAAGAATACTACCGTAGAGTAAAATGTCTTAACAAATCACATCTTAATGCTATTAATATACTAAAGGCAATAAACTTATAATAAATTAAAATTTAAATAGGAACTCGCATTCGATACCGAAACATTTATTGTGTTCTTAATTAAATATTAAAGATTGCCAGTAATCTTCCTAATGTGCAACCAAATATTCACTATTTAGTGCTATCTGGTAATGAAACTTGCCAAACAATAACTCTTCCAGCAAATATAAATGCAAGTCATATTAGGAAATCGTTTTGGTTTGAGGAAAAAAGAGACTTAAGTAATGAAAACGTGAAAAAAATTGTGTCCTATTTTTCAGCCTTATCATTTGCTGATATATGAGGCCGAGGATATTAACTTGGCTTTCAACTACTTTCATTATATTCTGACCTTATTTTATAATTTGTGTTTTCCTAAAATAATTGTAAAAATAACAATACCTACCTACCAATAACCTATTAAGAACTAATGGATAACAAGGAGTATTAAAAAATGTGGCATTAATAAAAGACGTTTATATTTAAAATACCGTCTTTCAACAGCAAACAAAAAAGAAATAAGAAAATATATTACAAATATACAAAAATTTTTAGGAAATGCATACAGCAAGCTCAGAAACTTGATAATACACGCTACCTACTCAATTGTAACATTAAAAGTAAGGCAGCTTGGCGAATAATAAAAAACGTTAATAATGACGTTACAGTTATTGATGACATATGTAGATAATATAGACTGATATTATGACTAATATATATAGACTGATAATATGTAATGTCACTAGTAGTTATTGTAGATAACTACTAGTAACAATACATATTATCAGTCAGATAAAATAGCGGATGTATTTAAGGCTAAGCGTCTAGGCTAGGTTCACCGAGCCGAGTCAAATCGAATCGCAGAAAGTCGCCTCCTATATATTTACTATGAAACTGCGTCCATTATCGACGAGCCGCGACGCGCCGAATTGAATCGACCGCGCAAATTGCTTGACAGGCAAATTTCTTCGCTGATGCGATTCGATTCAACTCGGCGCGCCTGAGTCGACGCGGAGAAGTGGATGCGCGCCAGCATATTTTAATTAATTTCTATTTCGTTTTCGTAAAAATCTTTTTGTTTAAATAAAAATGAATGAAGAACTATTGATATCACTGGTCCAACAATATCCAGAATTATTTAATCATGAAGATCCACATTATCTCGATGAAATAAAAACATCTCTTCATCCGAGCTGTCCATGACGCAAAAACGGCCTATTTTTTTGAAGAATTTGCGATGAATGAACAGTTCGATTCGATTCCTCAGAGATGGACGCACTAGGAATAAATGCGACTCACTTCGATTCGACGCATTTCTGCTGTAGTCGACACCAGGCTTATCAATTACTTTATAAATTTAACTAATGATATTAAAACATCAAATACAATAAGAACCAATAATAACTATGTATCTAAATTGACATTTTATCCCAATTCTATTTATCTAGTTCCTATAAATAACACTGACATAAAAATAATTAATTCCTTAAATAATACAAATTGTACAGGTTATGATGATATTAGTACTAAAATCTTAAAACAATGCTCTAGATATTTATCTTTTCCACTGATCCATATTATTAATTTGTCTTTTGTTCAAGGTATATTCCCAACTAGACTAAAATTTTCTATCGTTAAACCCCTATAAAAGAAAGGCGATAAAAGTGATATTAACAATTATCGTCACATAACACTTATAACTGTTTTGTCTAAAGTATTTGAAAAGGCCATACATACCAGAATCTATAACTTCTTTACCAAACATGAAATATTAAAACCAGAGCAATATGGGTTTACAAAAAACAAGTCAACGACTTTAGCATGTTTCAACTTAGTAAGACTTATAAAAACCAGCCTAAACAACAAAATATCTATAACATCCATTTTCATCGATATGTCAAAGGCATTTGACTTTGTTAACCACGAATTATTGTTACACAAACTCAACAGATATGGTACTTGTATGAGAAGTAATGCATTAAAATGAATAGAAGATTATTTAAATCTACGAAAACAGTGCGTCAAGATATCAAGCCACTCTGGACATTCTGAAAAAAATATAGATCACCATATCGCGTAAATAAAGTCGGAGTGCCGCAAGGAAGTATACTAGGACCTCTATAATTCATAATATACATAAACGATCTTTCCAATATAACCACACACAAATGTGTGCTGTATCCGGATGACATTACCATTAATATTGAAAATAATAGTAATAAACCTTTTGACTACGAATTTGAAATAAATAGTACTTTAGAAAAGATAATACATTAGTTAAGGCATAATAATTTACAAGTTTACATCGGAAAAACTAAAATGATATGATTTCAGACATATAATAGCAAACAGGCACCACTTAAAATCGAATATGGGAAAAACGTCATCGAAGAAGTTGACCATACCAACTTTTCAGGTATAACAATAGACAAGTTCTGTAATAGGAAGACACATATTGATAACCTGTGTAGAAAGTTAGATAAATTTGTCTTTGTTGTATATCGTTTAAGATGAGTGGTTAACATACAGGCCGCACTTTCTGCCTATCATGAATATGTTTTTTCGATCCTACGTTACGGCTTAATAATGTGGGGTAATTCTGTCGATTTAATTAAAGCTTCTCGCGGGCAAAAAAATGTTTAAGGTCTTTGTGCGGAGCACACTAATTAGATAATTGTATTCCCCTTTTTCGCAAACATAAAATATTGCCGCTTCCAGCATTATACATTTACGAAATTTGTGTCTTCGCTCCTTAGATTATTTACTCTCTAGATAACGCGTCACGCAATGAGCAATGCAACAAAAACAGGCCAATTTTTACAAGCGTGTGTGCGTGATCAAGCTCACACGCTTAGCGGTTGCTATGGTAACGGAATAAATAACTATGACTTACACCAGTGTCATTTGTATCTGGGAGATACCAACTAATGAATCTATCCCCCGATAAAATGGGGAAAAACTGTAAAATTGTCATGTTAATAAAATCATAAATTATAATATTTTAATATGGTGCTTTCAATTGTGTGTTTAGTTGTCTGTTTCTAATTTTTTTGTAAAGAAAAATATAATCAAATTAAAATCAATTACGCAATTACAAAATATGTTTTATTGTTTAAAGTATGATATTGACTTATAAAATACAAGAGATTGTCTGGCGATTTCGTCTGCGTCATAGTTAAATAATTTATCCCGCAGGTACCCTTTACCGTAATTTTTTTAAATTTAATAGATTATTTTAAGAAAAATTGTTCCGTTCTGCATTGTTGTACCAGCAAGAGTTGATATATGGCCCATTGAAACTTTGCATCTAAGGTCAACCCCAGGAACACAGTAGTCTCTTCTATTTTCAATCTATCATTATTTAAAATTAAATGTTTGTAACTACTAATTTAATGGCCCACTTTTTGAATTTGTTTTTTAAATAATTTGCGTTTTGAGGTTGTATCACTTTTTACATTATCTAATTTAGCTATATGATAACAGAGTATGGTCAAATATTTTTCGGCGACCAGTCTTATTAGATTCACTCGGTGAAGAGAACCACATGCGTGTTCAGTTGCAACTAAACTACAAGTCTTTTTCATGGAAATGTTCAGATTATATCACTGTGGTTTTGGATGATTTCCAGTACACTTCTCCACGGCTTTTTCTCATTATGTCCACCCATACCACAAGCATTACTTGCTTAAATGAAGACCCCAATCAACTATCTAATTAATTTAAGTTTTGTGAAGAAAAATATTTATTTTTCATAATTCTATTCTAATTCTAATTATACTTCTAATTATAGGATCAATAGGTATCCTAACATCATGTATCCAAATGGTCACATTCGATTTTGACAATTATTATACAATACTATTTAATAATACAAATAAAAAAAAATAAAGAAAAAATATTTAAGACTAAATAAAAAAAACACCCTACTGCGCGGAAGCTTGCAAAACAAGAACAATCAGTCCATCCGTTTAGGCTGTAGGCTCAGCCAAACAATTTTTGAAATATAGCCACATACACATACGTACACACACCATGATGTATTTCCTCCTTCTGGTGCAGTCGGGTAAAAATGAACATACATTAGCTTTTAAGACAACTATACGGGGAAATTTGCAATCTAAAACTAGCAACACCATAAAATGACGCGTTGATTTTGTAAATAAAATTATCAAATTATTAGTTTTGTTTTCGTAAATTACTACAAATTTTGAGTTACTTACCGATGGTAAGAAATTTTGTTAGTTGTTTGTAAACGTCTTTTGTAATTTCTGCAGATTTTGATCGCGGAAATTGTTATTTTCACCAAACTAATTTACCTCAAAAAATTAGCCGTGCGTGCGTATCTCTTGACGTTACAATTGACACTGAAGAGCGGGGATCGCTTTAGAGGCTAACAGTTAGCTGATATTTTTTTCGACGCTTTTGAGCCGCCGTTACTCTATCTAGAGAATAAATAATCTAAGCTTCGCTCACAAAATATTAATTTATTTGAAAAACAAAACGAAGTAATAATTAAGACTAATATAAACATACATAAATAATGTGTACCAAAGCAAAGAATACAACTTTACTCAATAAATGTATATTGTATGGCAATACATGTTTACAACAAATCGTCTGTTTTTTTCAAAAAAATTAATATAGAAATCTTTAAAAGTAAATAATATCAATATCTTTTAAATAAATGTTATTATTCTATAAATGACTTCTTAATTTGACTTGAATTGTAATTATTGACATTATTCTTGACTTAATTTATTGACATATTTTAAAAATAAAATATTATGAATTAATTGATTGACATATTTGTTTTCATATAAATGCTACTTAGTTTCCTTAAGTATGTATTGCTGTTAGTATATTTATATTCTTTAATAATTATTGTTATGGTTTTCTTTATATTCTAACATAATCTGTCTTAAAATATTTGTACGCAGGTAACTGCAGAATATTTAGGATCTGAATTATTCTGTAACAACTTAAAAGTACCATATTCTAACAAATAAATCATCTTATCATATCTTACCTTATTTTACGCAGTCACAGTACTTCAGTGTTTCTTTGGTGTTATAAACTACAAAAAAAAAACTGATTTAAAAAAAATTATGTAAAAACGAGGAAATTTTAGCAATGAACAAGGCGCTCCAACCAAAACCAGAATTTGAAATACTTTACTTACCGGTTTTAGAAGAGGGAAATGCTTTATAAAACTCAGATAATAAAATATAGAAAGTATCTAGAATCAAGAAAAGACTTCCTTTTAAGAGCAATAGTAAAACGTGATAAGAAAGGAGATAAATACTCACTATTTAAAGAAGCATTAAAATACTTAAGAGAAATAGGACTAAGGAACAATGAAATAGTTTTACAGAAAAGGAAATAAAAAAGCAGTTATTAGGACAAAGATAAGAAATTGGAAAGCTAAACTGCTCCATGGTCAATTTCATAAGGCAATAGAAAGAGAAAATATAGATGTAAAGTTTTAATTGAGATGGCTTAAAAATAGCAAATAACACCAGGATTAGAGTAATTTATTATTGTTGTTCAGAATCAGGCAATAGTAATAAGACAATATGACGGATACATACTACAGAAACCGGTGGATGTTAAGTACCGACTATGGCTAACGAAAGATAAAACAGGCCAACAAATGACCTCAGGATGTGAGAAACTGGCTGGCACTTATACTAAGAGGCACAATAATATTGTACAGTACATTTTCTAGACGCTCGCAAAATGCACGGATTTAGCGTAGGCAATATATGGTGGAAACTGTATATGTCGCAACCACTAGTCAGAGAGAATAATACAGCGAAACTGATGTGGAAAATGTATGGTCAAACAGATATTACAACAACGCACAATAGGCCAGATATATAATATAAGTAAAAATGAAAATAAAACTTACCTTATCGTTATTACTAATAACACAAAGTTGAGTAGTATTTAACAACTACCAGTGTAGAGTATGTCTACTAAAATACCGATTTCACGAAAACAGAGGTATAGATCAAGATTTTACCGATCACTTATAAAAGTGCCGTGGCGTTTAATAAAGTACGTCGAAATTCAAATTTTTGCCCGAAGCTAATTTTTAAAGAAAACAAATTTCGAGAACTCGTGCCACAAAACGTAGTAAAGTTTTGTGGAACGAGTTCCCGAAAGTAAATATCGACTCTAATTATCTTTTAGTCCATTTTATTGAATTATTTAATTTCCTTGACATTTTAAAGTATTGTTATTGCTGTTTAACGATCTAAAAATGGTATAAAAGTAAAGTAAAGTAATGTTGCAGCCTATTTACGTCCCACTGCTGAGCACAGGCCTTCTCTCATTTCTGAGAAGGTTTAAGGGCAAGGAAATGACCGCCGCGCTGCCCCAATACGTGTTCGCGAACTTCACATGTCTTCGAAATATATATTTTTTTCTTATTTCTCAGACATGCAGGTTTTCTCACGATATTTTCCTTCACCGCCGAGCACGTGGTAAATCAGCACTTAAAGTTGCAGTTAACAATTTCATTGGTGCCGGAGGGGATCGAACCCGGGTTGCTCGAGTAGTGTGAAGCTTATAGCGAGCGCTAACCATCTGAGCTACCACGGTTAAAAATGGTATATAAAGTGATAAAGGCCAACAAAACTATTCTGTCTATGGGCTTTTAGGCTTCTTGCTGCGAATATCCGCGGTTATTGCCAAGACCGCGGCTCAAAATTACTCCGTGAGCATCGAGTTGCCATGCTTAGCTTCGCTCGAAATTGTGTGTCATGGGCTCTCTGGGATAGAGTATTGTTTTCCGATGAAGTCAGGATATTTCTTTGCGGTGAAGACCGACGTCGGCAAGTGCTACAAAGACGAGGAGAACCCTTTTCAGAGACATATTTTGAAGAAATCACACCTTATAGTGGGGGCTCTGTATGTTTTGGGTAGAAATAAATTCATAGAAAACATTTTTAACAACGATAAGAAAGTCAAATTACTTTTTTTTATAGGATTAGGGTGAAAAACGAGCACACAGTCCACCTGATGGTAAATGGTTGCTGCGGCCTACATAGTAGACATCTACATCTATCCTCTGTTACAGATTAAAATGCAGATGCGTTTTCAACCGTGAGGACTAGGATGGAATGCCTCATTTCCAGTAAAAAGGGCCTCCGGCCACCTGCACTCACCAAGCGAAACGCAGAGGTAAACCTCTACTTCACGCTGGTATTCTGTGAGGTCGTGGTACCACCCCGGTTCGAGCCGGCCCATCCGTGCGACAGCAAAAGCTGCCGCCTGGCTCTACCACTGTTTAAATACTTACTTACTTATCTTACTTATCGAATTTAGTACCAAAACCATAATTCCAGTAGAGATGAATCATTTTTATTATATTGCTAATTTGACTTTTTACTACTGTAAACCAAAATTTACTTATGATTAGGAATTTTATGGCAGTATAACAAATCGTGTATCTTTTAAAAAATATTTATTTTTTGTATTATAGTTTAGTATATTATGGAACAATAAATAAATAGAAAGCTGTAGTTATAAGTTTGTTGAAGAATTAATGTAAAAAAAATTAAAGGGTAAATTAATAAGCTTCAGCGATTACAGGAAGATCGCTAATTAGGTGAATAGGCCTTCGCAGTACACCTTTAGACCTTTGTCGCTGCTCCTCACTGGTTTGGTTATTACATCTGGTAAAAAGAAGATAAGCTGTGATCTATACAAAGTCTTCTGACCGTTATATTAGTTGCTTCTGGCGGCATTTTCTCCAAACGAAACGAGAAAATCAATTATCTTTAATTATCACCTCACGGCTAAATCGTGATCATCATACAGGTTTCTTTTGCAATAAACGCTCAAATTTGCAGAGAAGGTTCAGAATAAGTAATAAAAAGGTGAATATTAAAAAAAATTACTTAAAAATATCTGATGCATTCTGTCATTATTTTTTTTTTTATAGAAGAGGGGCAAACGAGCATACGGCTCACCTGATGGTAAGTGACTACCGCCGCCCATGAACAACCGCAACACCAAGGGAATAGCAGATGCGTTGCCGGCCTTTTAAAAAGGTGTAAGCTCTTTTCTTGAAGGTCCCTAAGTCGTATTGGTCCGGAAAAATCGCCAGTGGTAAACAATTTCACAGAAAAGTTGTGCGAGGAAGAAAACTCCTAGTAAAACGTACAGTCGTGGACCGCCAAGCATCCAGATGGTGAGGATGGTGTCGTGAATTTTGACGCGATGTGTGTGTTCGTGAAATTTGGCGGCTGGAATTAATCCGAACAATTCCTCAGAGCATTCCCCGTGGTAAATTCTATAGAAAATGTAAAGGGATGCAACATCCCTACGCAGTACCAGTGTATCAAGCCGACCAGAAACAACTCGGTCGTCAACGATTCGAACCGCTCTGCGCTGGATGCAGTCACGTGGAAGGAGCTGGCACTGGGGTGCCCTGACCCAGAGATGAGAACAGTATTCCATGTGAGGCCGGATTTGCGCTTTGAAAAGTTGCAAGCGATGTGCCGGCATGAAATACTGTCTCGCTCTGCTGAGCACGCCAAGCTTTTTAGAGGCCAATTTGGTCTTCCCTTCCAAGTGACCACGAAACTGCACACTATTCGATATGTCGACGCCGAGGATTCCGATGCTAGCTGAGGCAGTAAGGGGAGTGCCTTGAAACTGACGAGATACGACAAAGGGGTTCTTTTTAGCAGTAAACGCGCAAACTTGTATCTTCTGGGGATTGAACTGGACTAAATTTAGTTGCCCCCAATAAGAGACTTTGTTCAGCAAAGACTCGACTTCAGACATAAGTTTGTCCCGGTACTCGGCGACGTTTTCCCGAGAAATATTGGCACGGCCGGTATATAAGGCATCACCAGTGCTGTCGTCTGCATAGCAATGAATGTTACCAGTTTCCAACATATAATTGATATACAGGAGAAACAGCGTTGGTGATAGCACGCAGCCTTGTGGAACACCAGCGTGGATAGACTTGTAAGTGCGTATGGGGGCTGATTAATAAATAGTCCGTTTCTGCGTAAGCTTGGGTATTAGGCAGACAACGGGTATGGGATACGTATGACGTGCAACGCGGAAGCGGACGAACTGGCGATCTGCTGTCCCGAAGGCGCGGGCGCAGCGAGCGAACCAGTTTTACATTGCTTCATTATGCTAATACATAAAAATGCATGGCGCGTGTCTGCTTGTACATAATTTAATTTATATTATACTATATAACTTAATAGGTAATATCATACAAAATTTACGCCTTTTTATTAACAATGGAATACCCTTAATAAGTAACAGAATAATAATTGATAATAACTTAAAATTTATGTATAAAATATTAAATTTTTAAACTTTCAACAAATAAAGTATAAAACTCGCCACAGACTTGAAATCAGAGCATGCACCGTCTACTCCGATCAGCAAGGAAACTGGTAATCCATTTGCCCAATTTCTCGGGAAGCCCAAAAGAAGGAAGCTTTGAAAGATGCGCTTTGTGCCAGACCCGATCGAAGGCCTTCGCTATGTGCAAACTAATGGCCAATGCCTCCCCCTTGGACTCTACTGCCTCCGCCCATCTATGAGTCAGGTAGACCAGAAGATCACCAGCTGATCAAACCCGACGAAAACCGTACTCGCGGTCACTAATCAGCTGGTGATCCTCAAGGTACATCATGAGCTGGCAGTTTATAATGGATTCCATTATTTTGGAGAACAAGGAGGTGATGGCGACAGGCCTGTAGTTGGACGGGTCTGAGTGGTCGCTTTTTTTAGGGATTGGGTGGACCAAACTTTCTTCCATGAATTCGGGACTACGCTTTTGGAGTAAGAGTGCCGGAAAAGACGCGTTAAATCGGTGCCAACTCCGGAGCACACGTCTTCAGCACAATGGGAGGGACTCCATCAAGCCCACTCGACTTGCTGACGTCCAGGTAGAAGAGTGCTTTACGAACCGAGCGCTGTGTAAATCGCACATCCGGCATGGAGCACTCACACCGCGGGATGGTCGGCGGTGTGTTCCCCCCGACATGTAGAGTCAAGTTGGATGCAAAGATCTCTCTTTTCTTTCTTCTCAACAGATCAGCTTTCTCCTTTGCGGCATGGGCCAGTGAGTCGTCCTCTCTGTGCAAAGATGGAAGAGATGTCTGACAGAAGTTCCTTTGGAAAGCCTTAGCGAGAGACCAGAATGCACGGGTTCCCAAAGGAAGCTTCTCGCCAATTCTGCCGATGTGCTCAGACCTTGCCTTGGCAATGATGCTTTTGAAAGACCTGGAGGCGGAATTATACTTCTTTTTAAGTGCGCTGGTGTTTACATCTTGAGACGTTGATGCTTTAGCCCAGGCCCAGTAGCACTCCTGCTTATAGCGTGATGCTATTTTACAGGAACGACCAAACCATGGCTGGGATCTGCCTGCGAAGGGCACCACAGAGGATGGAACGAAAACTCCCATGACCTGAAGCACCACATCAGCAACAGAATCGGCAATAACACTGGGATCTTCCAGTGAGAAGCAAACCCGCGCCCAAGGGTAGGATGCAAAAAAGACCGTATCACCTCCTAACTGGACGACCTATACTGTCACACACGGCGGTAAGCTGCAGATCGCAACTGCGATGGGAGCGTGAGTGGCACCGTACTCCGGATCAGACAATGGTCCGAAGAGCCCAGAGGAGCATCGACGGAGTCCTGATATCCGGCCGGATGAGAGGTCAGCAGAAGGTCCAACAGGGAAGGTACATGATCCTCCACATCTGGGATCCGTGTAGGCGAAGTAACCAGTTGTGTTAGATCATATGCCAAGGCAAAGTCAAAGACAGATCTACCCACTTGATCGGTTAAACGAGAACCAAGCCATTCAGCATGGTGGGCGTTAAAATCACCGAGTATCACGATCTCTGCGGATGGGACCTGTTGTAGCACGGAGTCTGCAGCCATTTGGACGTGGTCGATGAGTCGGTTTGTGTCGGCATTACCGCTATGGGACCTATAGGGGCACACGTAGACGCGGGGATGGTAGTCGCTGTCTACGCGCAGCCAAAGGATAGACAGGTCCGTACCTTCAAGACTGCTGAGGCTTCGAAAACAGATGTCCTCTCTGACGTACACACAAATTCCATCCCGGGGCACAAAGGAGTATTCTAATTTGTACCTTGGGGTAGGAGAGATATGAAGTATCAGCCGGAGAAGACACTTGAGTCTCGGTTAAAAAGAGCAAGGCCGGGTTCGGCGTCTCTAGATGGTAATGGACAGCGTTGAGGTTGGAATGAAGTCCCCTGATGTTGCAAAAAGTTACGGATAGCGTGACAGGGGTTGCTTTGGTCTTATTGCTCAGCTTGGCTCGGGTAGCATTAGTCGCGAGCGGAATTTTGCTCCCCCCCCCCCCCCCCAGAATACGCGGGGCAGCCTGAGCACCCACGCTGAGGAGTGGAGTAGTTTGGTCGTGAACGCTCAGCCAGGGATTCTCCAGGGTTGCTGGTACCCTCCTGGGTAGTCTTTTATTAAATTTCGCTACCATGTTGATGAGGGGGGAGGGGTTTGAGCCTCCGGCCATCTGCATTCACCAAGCGCAACGCAGAGGTAAACCTCTACTTTACGCTGGTATTCTGTTAGGTCGTGGTACCACCCCGGTTCGAGCCGGCCCAGAATTTTATCTTTTAAAATTATCTTTATTATCTTTTAAATTCAGAATGCGCGAGGTAATGCATTATTTTAACTAATTAATTAATATATAACGCCTACTATTTTATTACGTACGCATACATTCGTAAGGGTCTCTCGGTCGGCAAATACGTTGTGAATCAAATCGTACACAGAGCAGCGCGTATACGCGTAGTTCTTGCCCACAAATCACATTCATTTGAAAATAAATGAAACTAAAAAGAACAAAACAAAACTTTTTTTAATAACATTTAGATACTAATATTTGTGGCCAGTAAGCACGATGATTACAACAGGAGAATTCAAAACTTTCTTGCTTTCCTGTTAATATGTCCATAAGTGTATATAGCATAGCATACAAGTCATCGTTTTGGATTAAAATAAAGAGGCTAAGTCCAAGAATATACCTTCAACAAACCCAACATTTATTCCAAGATCGGATAGTCTTTAATTTTTTTTTGTTTGTAGGATTTTATGGTTTATTACATTCCAATAAGCAAGTAATCGTTTAAGCAGCATTATAAATTAACGAAAAGGCAACATAGTTACATATGTAATAGACTTGATCTGTTTAGTTAGTCCCCATCTCTTAAAACTAATATAAACAACAACTATTTTGCACAGTTTAATGGACTATGTACACAGGCTTAGGTAAACCTAGAGAAATCCCGCATTCCAAAATTAAATATCAACCCTTCGTTAGTTAGTGAATTTTCTTGTTTAACTTCAAAACTAATATTTGTACTAGTGATATAAGATAATCCGTTATCTCTTTTGTACCGTTTTTAATGTAAGTGGCGACTGAATACCAAAATAACCATATTGAATATATTTGAAATATACAGATCCGTGACTGATGACAAATAATTCTGCACGGATTTCGGCTTTGGTTTGTATTCGAGTCCAAAACGAAGAATTTATACGTAATTAACGGAACGTCGTCAAATGAAAAGATTCCTCTTTTTCTCGAAAAATGTATTTAAGATCATATGGGAACGGAAGGAGTATTGATGCTTGGCTCACCAACCCGCCCGTTCAGCGTGGTCGCTATCACCATATTATATATAATATATAACTAACTGTTCGCCGCGACTTCACCGCGTTCAATTTTTTTTTGCGCGGGACTCTAATTCTTTTTCTAAAATAAACGTAGCCAAAGTTACTCCTTATCACATCAGCGGTCTGCCAGTGAAAGTCCCGTAAAAATTGGTCCAGCCATTTCGGAGATTAGCCTGAACAAACAGACAAAGAGACAGGCAGACAGATAGACAAAAATTAAAAAAAAATCATGGTTTTGTTATAAGTACCGTATACACTTTCATATTTATTTAGTAAAAAGCTGTGACTTCAATTTTATTTGTTTGTATATGTTACTGTAAAAGCCCGAATTTTGGTGAATCTAAGGTTTTACTTTTAAATCCTAGGATTTACCAACATGAGCTGGTAAATGTAAGGATTGATATAAAATGCGATGATTTTTCGCGCTTTTACCGTTAGAGTTTGGTACATCCTAGATTTAACCAAAGACTACCAGTAAGTGTTGGTTTTGGAAATTAAACAATATATTTATATAAGTAGAAAGTATTTATTAAACTTTGAATCATATTACCTACTAAATTTTAAAACATTTTTATGGTGATTTCTGAAAGTAGAAATAGAAAAATAAAGAGGCTGGTTTTTTGAAAGTAGAATATAGAAATAAAGAGATGATGTATCGATTCACAACAAATCGATTTTTAAAATATAGATATTTTTTTACAGACTGGCTCATTGAATATTCTTGGCGAAGAAAAATAAAAATAGCGCATAAAGATGTTTTCGAAGAATTAATTAAAGCAATACAATATGTGTATAAAATTGATTAATAAATTATGTCAAAGAACCGAATTGATTGACCCCGACTCCACCTGGTACAAGTCTGTCCTACCCCTAGACAAACGGGTTCCCGCCTTGTGGTGGCGGCGGCGCTTAGTAGCCGTGGCTTGGTCACCCGCGGTGAACAAAGAGGAACCCCTTGGTTGGCCCGTGGTTTAGGGCCGGCCCGAGGTGGCCACTTCGAGTGGGCTTGGCGAGCTCACTTCGGAAGTGTGTCGGTGGGCTGCGGCAAGATAGGTGCCCTCTCCCCCTACTGCTGCAGCCGAGGTGGAGTTACACGGGAAGAGAAGTGTTCTCCTCCTTTTTAAAAAATCGGTTGTCTGTAAAGTCGGTTTACTGACGATAGTTGAACGTGACAACGTCATAAGAAATATTTAATATCGAAAGAATCATTATCTTCTTTGTCGCTCGTTCCGCGCTCTCGCTTGCACTTTAAATGGAACGCCTAGGTAACGCCGCATGAGTCATGTTTTTTCGTGCGTGCCGCCAGCTTCATCGATTTATAAGACGTTGTCACGTCAAAAAAAACGTTACCCCCACACTAGTATGTTCTCCTGTGTCGTGGAGGCAGTTTACAAACATAAGTTGCACGAGGACAAACATCCAGACCCGGTACAATTATTTGTAGGCAATACAAATATTTGTTCCGTGCGAGATTCGAACCCGCGGTCCCCAGCGCAACAACTCATTGCTAAGCCATTATGCCACGGAGCCGTCAAAAATTGTTGGTATGGCGATGCACCACTCGCCCTATCCTCCGCGGCTCTGACGGGGCCGCACCGTTAATTGATGCAGTGTTGGTGATGAAGCTGGGGGCTTATTGGTATTGCGAGACGCCGCTTTCTCTACCCTCCACAGCCGAATCTTGGCTGGCGGCGGAGCCATAGATCAGCTCCGCCGCTGGGGTCAGGAAGGCTGGTGCTTCTGAGTGCTAGTATTTCCTGGCTCCATGGCGTTCGCGCATCGGACACGAAGGCGTCCGTTGGACAAGTGAAGGTGAGGCGGAGGGCGCGCCATGTGTTCTGATGCGCCTTACCTGAGAAGGAGATGAGGGAGGAGTAGTCCTCTCCCGAGGAGCGGCCGCCATAGGGTGGCCAGCGCTGGTGCGGCCGCGGATATGTTCGAAAGCGTTCCCGTGGCCCTGCCAATATGCGACGAAAGTGGAACACCATGGGGTTTGAGTCGGTGCGGGTCATCGACTTTTAAGTCGTCATAATAGACTAAGAGAAAATCTATGGGGACGGGCTTATGTTATGCTGTAATTTTTTATTTATATTTTTTATAAATTATAGGTAATATTACAGTAATTTATAGATTACGTGTTTGTTCTTTATTTTTTGTTGTATTTATTTTATTATTTCTAGGAAAACTTATAGTTTTTTACAGTGAGTTTTTATAGGTTCATTTTTAAAAATTAAATATTACAGTTTTCATAATATGTAGATTAGAAAATAAAAGCTCGCATGCTAAGAAAGTTTGCGATAAAGCTAGGCAATAATTATCTTTTAACTTAACCTATCATGATGTAGACTTTACTTTAAAGTTAAAAAAAAAACTTTACTTCCACACTAGCATTTGCTCAGTTTACAAACATAAATTTCACAAGAATAACATTCAGATCCGGAACAATTATTTATAGGCCATACAAATACTTGTTCCGTGCGGGATTCGAACCGGCGGCCTTTAACGTTGCAACGAATTGCTAAGCCTCTGCGCCACGGAGCTATCAAACTTAAAAGTTATGTTTCCTCGTAGCGATTAAGAAACTTTGTCACCTCGCTTTAATGTAATAGTACTATCTACTAAAGAATATATCCGCCTCAGTGCTATCACTCATTGAATTAAAAAGCCTACAATAGCTTGTACGTATCAATGGAACGTAGATTCTTCGTATTATTATTAAGCTGTATTACGGTTCTGTTCACACAATAAACATGGAAGAAGATTGAAGATAATTCTTCTTAAACCATGAGATGAATTGTTTCAAAATTGATTAATAAAAAATAATATAAGCACTGCGCTGCAATCATGATTACGATAGTTAGCAGGCTCATCACTCGATGATCTGCAGTTATATGTGCAAGTGGAACCCTCAAATAACTCTAATGTTATCTCATTATGAAATGATGACTTGTAATACATCTCCGAATGGTCCAATGTGTATGGCATAAACGTGAACTCATCTAAATGCCAAACAATAATCTTAGGTATTTCACGATTATTATCGAAACTAGATATTCCCACCCTACTATCAATTATGTTTAAAAATAATGTCATACCATTCTCTCCCCGTGTAAAGAACCTTGGTCTGTACGTTGATGGTTGCTTAACATGGAACAAACATATACAGGAGGTGAGTCGCAAAACTATTGGAACTTGGCGATCTCTATATCGATTAAAAAACTTTCCTCCCACTAATACCAAGATTTTACTTGTCCGGTCACTTATTTAACTGATTATGTCGATGTGTGTTGCTCTGACCTGTCTCAACATAATCTTAATACATTAGATCATCTACTTAACACCCTTTTCATGATTCTGAACTATCCATGTGCTCCCGAGTATCTGAAATCCAAATTTCAATACCTGGGAGATTCTCATAATTGTTCTCTTCGTTCTTCGGCTAATCTTAAGTAGCTCACTCCTTTACACCGTACTGGTTATTTATATCACTCTTTCGCCCTCACGGCCATCAGAACATCTGGAACAATATCCCTCTTGACATTAAAAACGCTTCCAATAAGTTTGTTTTTAAAAATCAAGTCCGTAAGTGTAGGGTTTAACTACATTTTTATTATTTAAAATGATAATTTAATATGATATTTATAATGATAGATAAAATGATAACGACTGCTTGATATGAGTGCTTGAATTGCACTGCTTGCCGAGTACAGGGCGTGAAATTGCTGTGTTATTAAGACTGCTAAGTTAACAAATTAAATACATTTAGGTCATTGTGAAATATGTACGTTTCACCGTACATCTTGCACCTCTCGAAAAATACAACGAGGGGTGAAGTTAGATTACTGCTTAATAACATTGTAAGTAACTTACGTACTTAATGTTAAAAACTAAAGTAGGTAGAATTTTTAACAATAAATATATGATAAATTATCCTAATGAGAATAACTATAATAAAATATTAAAGTGTCAAATAAGAAAAGAACAACTAACTAATAATTAAGTGGTTACATGGGCAAGCGATAGGATTTTTATAGTAACAACAATTTAATAGTTTCGGCTAGCGCAAATGACTGATAGATGATACAATGTTTAATGAGAAGTGACAATGTGATACTTATATGTAACAATTATCCTATAGTTCACGTGTTACAGGGCACGACACATTCATTCACAAGGTATCTTAAACTTAATTGAACGATTAGTCATAGGAGAGGTAGCCTTATCGACACTTATTACTGATTCGCATATATCTATCGGAACACTTTGCACGTGACGCACATTTACCACCACTTCACTAGCACTGTCACTATCCGCTGGGTGTGCAGCCTCCCCAGGGTGCCAGTGGTTGTGCGTTGAACTCATAGAGGGTCCCGCCGGTGCCGCAGCGCGTAGACAACACCTCGCTCTTAACCGTTGAAACGCGAAGACACCGCTCATAAGCAACAGTGAGCCGGTGTTGATATACCCGAGCGCATAGCGGTGTACATCGTGAATGCTTAGTTCACCACGAGACTGTTCCTTTAGTTCCGCTATTTGCATATTAAGTACACGCAATTTTTGATCTTGCTCGTCTGCTCGTAATTGTGTGTTAAGTCGTATGCTAGATGTGTTAATCAATTTGTTTAAAATTGACATCTCTGGGAATTCCACATTTTCGCTGATATTAATTTTATTGATGAAATTATTGTGTGCGAAAATTGTAAAGTCCGTTCCTTTCATGTTACACATAGAGCCAAGATGTAGGATTCCATTGCCTCTCAGTTGTTGTGACGACAGATAATTGGCAGATAATGCGCACTGCACATTCTTCGCAACACGCGAACAGCCAGCTGTTATCGGCATGTAACTTAACCCAGCTCTCTCGTCAACTTGATACGAACAAAGTGATATGCTCGTGCCACTGTTAATTAACTTAATGTCGCATATGGATTGTTTAATGTTTATATCGTACACAGGCTTGTCTAGGAAACATAATAATTTTTTCTCAGACAAATGACGGAAAGATGAAAGATCGAATTCTGATAAAAATATAACTGAGTCTCTCCTGATATTGAAGCCAATATAAGGAAAGTTGGAAATAATATTGTAATAATGATTGTTCCGTTTTTGTGGTACACCGATAATTTTGTCTAATTCATAGATGTCACCCCCTAATAAGGGTGTCTGTATTTCTAAAATTAAATACTTGTCGGTGATTCTCGCCGAAGCGCGTAGTAGTTTATATAATTGCTTAATATTGGATCTGTCTGGATGGAACTGGAACTACGAGATCGCCGTGTAGTTGCCCAGATATGATATCCATTTGCTTTTGCAATTGCTCCGGCAGCAATATATGGGTACTTATATGCCCTTGATAAATGTCAGTCACTGTGTCAATTAACGTTTGTTGTATGCTTTTTATTTTAGTAATAATAATGTGGGATGTTAGAGCCGATAGTGAAAATTATAAGCCATTGTTTGTATCTATACCAATTCTATCCGTGTCTAATTTCAAGATATCAATGTGTTGTTCAATGAGAGCGAAGCTTTTATTCATGATATGTATATGTTTGATTCAGCTTCCATGATGATAGTTTGGTTATAAATTAATTTATGTAAATAATTTTCATTGAATCTGATAGTTTCTATGTCCCTTTGATATTGCTCAGCAAACCTCTCATCTAAAACACCGAATAAAGTATTCGCAATATATCCAACGCCATTTAGTAATCCTCTCTTCTGTCTTCTGATATTCTGATTATTTGATAAAATAGTGTTATAATGATTAATCACATCGAGTACATGTTCCAGCTGTAAGATAATGCTCTCAAAGTGGGTGTCTGTTTCTGATTTATATGTTTTCTGCATATATAATATGTAGTTTTGTATGTTGTTTACACTCTGCCAGTAGATACTCACATTATAATAAAGTATAAGTTTCCATTCGTTCCGTATACACTGAAGCTGTGATATTTTACGAAGTATAAGCCTTGATTATTACTTATTTCAGTGATATTAAAACCTGGATGTTTTTGAAGTGAGGGTGATATTAAAAATGATAGGAACATAAAGATATATACGAATGGATTCTGAAGGATATTCTTTCCTTTACTCGTCCTGACGGCGCTGACGTGGGGCATTAATTTCAGCAGTGCAGGGCATATCGTCCGCAGTTGGTGGTGGCAGGTTTTCCGAAGCAACTAAAGGAACCAATTTGATGATATTATTTTGGGTTTTTACCGACACAACCCTGATGTGTCCGTCTTGTCCGGGGTGTAGTTTTTGCACTCGCCCCATCGCCACTTGCCTGGAGGCAAATTATCCTCTTTTAATAGAACTACGTTGTTGATGCCTATGCTATTATCTGGTAATCTCCATTTCGATCTGGTCTGGAGCTGTTGTAAATAGTCAGCTACCCACCGCTTCCAAAACTGTTTATTCATTGACTGGACAAGTTGCCATCTTCTTGATAAACCGATATTTTCTGGTTCCGGTTGTGGCCTTAATAATAATGAACCACCTATTAGGAAGTGTCCTGGCGTCAGTACGGGGTCGTTGAGATTTTCGGTTAAACAACAAAGAGGCCGAGAATTAAGACATGTTTCCACCTGATGCAATAGGGTACTAAATTCTTCGAAAGTCAATTTTTGATCTCCTATTACTCTTTTGATATGGTACTTGAGACTCTTCACGGGGCCTCCCATAATCTTCCAGCATTTGGATAGGCTGGAGCATTAAAATGCCAGCTAATATCCATGTTTCCAATGTTATCAAAAAAGTCCTTGTTGATAGTTCCCATGATATTCCGATATTCCCGCTTCAAAACTCTGTTGACACCTACAAAGTTTGTTCCATTATCGCTATATACGTGACTGGGAACCCCTCGACGAGAACAGAACCGTTGGAATGCTGGTAAGAATGCTGAAGTAGTTAAGTCTGATACGAGCTCCAAATGAACCGATTTGCTGCAGACACAAACGAAAATTGCAAAATAACCCTTTGAAGTGCGTATAGAACGACCCTTGCTCATCTTCAGTTCCACTTGCCCTTCATTTAGAATATGATTAAAGTCGTTGCTAAATTCATAGGATTGCGTGATTTTGATAATGATGGTTAAAGCTCTATTTAGCTCCACAGGTGTTAATGTTAATGACGTGCTTATCACGCAGTTATTTGATGCGTCGCGCCGGACTCGAGTGCGCGCGATGAAATATACTACCCATGCTATTGTTCTTATAATATGGGTGAGTGAACTGTAATTTTTTTTTGTTGATTAATAGACGATTTGATTGATAATCCGGTGACGGATGCTTCCAAGTCACGGAGATGATGCTGTTGCCAAGTGCTCCGGTATCCTAATGCATTATATGCGTTTTCTCAATCTCGCCGATGAGACCCGCTTGTGGGAGGCCGACTCGACCGATTCGCTATTGCACTTCAGACACAGAAACACAAAGGCAAAAAATGCTTTTAGTGATTGATAGAATGATGATTACCAAACACTGCCGTTGGTGATGATGTATGCTGTAGCAGGAACTTGTTCACTGCGCAATTGTTTGAAAAAGTCACCTGCCGTTTTTGCTGAATAGGCGGTAATACATGGGCAGCACTAAACGGGCGAAACGAAGACACGTTGTCGAATCGCGTGGTCCCGCTTATATAGAGCATTGATCAAGTGCCGGTAAGAACCGGCACTAGATTAATGCTCGAAGAACCATAAAGATGTACGGAACACCTTTAAATGCTATATGATATAAGAAAAAATGATTTTATTTAAACTTAATAATGATATTCATACAAAATTGATCCGTTGTTCGTGTCCGCCGTGTTCGGAATGCAAACGTATGTCCTGGTCTTTCCTCTGTCAAAGGCTGACAGTTTCGTAGATGCGCTCTAATGCTGTCAAATCTCTCCTTCAGACTTTCACGTTCATGATCTATTCTTGCTCCGCTTGGTACATCCGCTTGGTACCATAAAAATGTACGGAACACCTTTAAATGATATATGATATAAGAAAAAATGATTTTATTTAAACTTAATAATGATATTGATATAAAATTGATAATGATGAAGAACGCGTCCGCCGTGTTCGGAATGAAAACGTGACGTAAATTTATTTTCCAAAAAATTAACAATTTCGGCTAAAGTTGGCCATTTCTTCCGGTACCATTTTTTCCGATACCCTAAGTTTACTTATTAAAAACTTCATTTTCTGGGCGTTTGACAAGGTTCGATTGGTATGAAGTGCTTCGCAAAACAAATTTTTAAATGTTACCCACTGATGATATTGATATAGTCCGAAGTCTTCCTATGAGAACCGTCCTTCTTGAAATTGGTATACAAATTTTCAATTGCTGTTGATAGCTGCTGCTGCGCAGTGAGGACATCGTTGTCAGACATCATGATATAATGATAAGTAAAATGGAAAGATCTTACTTGATATGATGCTGCTTGCTGATTGTGCTGAGGTGGTTGGCGCGTTCGTGCTGTAGTGGTGGTGAGTACTCAGTGGAGATGCTGATACGCTGATTCGCTCCAAGCTGCTACTGCTGGGCGCCGCTCCAAGACTCGCTACGCCCTCGAATCTGCATGATACTTGATGCTTGGTTACTCCGATGGACAGAGCTTATTGATAATGATAAGAAGCTGCACACTTATTAGTACAGACCGAAAGGCTATTGCACACGTCACTTAGTGCACTATGTCGCAATAGGTCACTGAGGGGAAACACTTTTTCCGGTCGTTAAAACCCGAATTATAAGTCCCGCTACGGAGCTCGAAAGGCCAAAAAACTGAATGCTTGTACTTGCTTGTGAAATCCTTCTGCTTGGTGTGCTTGATGAATGCTTGGAGAGGGCTTGCTTGGTGTGCTTGGTGAATGCTTGCTTGTTCTGCTTGGTTTGCTTGGTGAATGTTTGGAGTACTTGCTTGGTGTACTTGATGAATGCTTGCTTGGTTTGCTTGGTGAATGCTTGCTTGTTTTACTTGGTGAATGTTTGATATTGTTACTGGTTCTCAGTGTATTTGCAGACGCAGTACACGTAGAGCGCCGTCTTAATTCGGCTGGTGAGACCCGCTGGTGGGAGGCCAACCGAACCGATTGCATTTGAGATCCACAATACACTGATCAGTTTGCTCGAAGGACCAAAACAAATGTAGGGTTTAACTACATTTTTATTATTTAAAATGATAATTTAATATGATATTGGTAATGATAACGACTGCTTGATATGAGTGCTTGAATTGCACTGCTCGCCGAGTACAGGGCGTTAAAGTGCTGTTAGGTCATTGTGAAATATGTACGTTTCACCGTACCGTAAGCATGTGAAAAAATCTTTTCAAGTTTGAACTAACACAGCTCTTATTTTCATACACATATGGGTGAATATACAAAAGTTGTGTAACTCGATGTCATCAATCAATAGATACGAGATTTTATTACATTTTTTTATTGTTTCATTTTATTATAAAAGAATTAAAAGCTGTTTATTAGATCACCTAATTTCAGGTATTTATTTTAAGAACAAGTTTGTGAAACAACACGAGAAATCCTCGAATCGTCAGTACATTGGCATGTCACAAGCCCAAAAACACGCAATCAAGTGGCTGTATATTATATACTACCATTAATTTAGGATTACTTAATATTTCACTACAATCTGTAACATATTTAATAATATCTAACACAACTTTCATCATGTAATGCTCTAAGTGTTATTTTTTGTAAATTAAGAATCTTTGTGTTTAGTTTTATTCGTAAGTCCGTGGTGCATTGTTCAAATTTGAAATTCTCGCAAAATAACGCTGACTCAAGATCAAATCCTTGTTAAATTTTGAATGTTAGTAGTGAAGTTACATGTAGTCCCCACCATTTGACGGCCGCCTTTCCTGTGCCAGAGTTAGAGTGGTGGTTATCGTGTGTACACGTGCCGAGCCAGTCAACATTTCAGTACTGTGGCAAGTTGTTATTTCCTTGTATACCTGTTTTATTTCAATTCACACATAGTTAACTATGATTTGTTAAAATGTTGTTTGTGAATACTTATTCGAGAATACCAAAAGAAACATTAGTTCCTTTTGTAAACTCAAATTTATGTCCTTTTCATCAATACTTTGGCGTCAGTCCCGTGTCTTTTAATGCATCAGAGGACTGACATGTTTCCAGAGTACTGATTTTTATATTGTTTTAGATCACATTTATCTCAACTGTTACTGTGTATAAGCATTTCTTTTACTTATTTCAATCCAAAAACAACATGTTGCCTTCTAAAAAACAAAATTTGTCTAGGGGAGATAAATTAGGAAACAAAAGAGAAGTCAAAGTAAAGAAATTATACCAACGGAGCAACAGATAGCCAAAAAAGGGAAAGATTATTCATCAAAATCATCATCATCATCATTACAGCCCTTTACAAGTCCACTGTTGAACATAGGCCTCTCCCCAAGGAAAGCCACAAAGCACGATACTAAAGCACCTGCATCCATGAACTGTCTGCATGTCTTACCAGGATGTCAGTCCATTTAGTGGAGGGGCGCCCTACCCTTCGGTAACCGGTACAAGGTTGCCTCTCGAGAACCTTTTTTTCTTATAATTTGTCAGTTTTTCAAGCTATATGACCGGCCTGTTGCCACTTCAGCTTACTATTCCATTGCGCTATATCGGTTACTCTGTTTCTACTGCGGATAGCCTCATTTCTAAGTTTTCACGCTTAGAAACATGGAGCATAGCCCTCTTCATAGCTCGCTGAGCGCCTTGATCTCCTCATACGGCCAGCAGTAAAGGGATACGACTCAGATCCATAAGTCATCACTGGTAACACGCACCGGTTGTACAATCTCGTTTTGAAGTATTGAGGTATGTCTGACGAGAAGATGTGTCGTAACTTACTTCCCGAACGCTGCGCAACCGAGTTAAATCCGTCGATTGACCTCTCGGTCGAAGTTGGACTTACCTAGTTGGACAATTTTTCCCAGGTAAACATACTCGTCAATAATTTCGAGCTTAGTGCCGAGCATAATAGTTCCTGACGAAAACAGACATATTCGGAGACCGAAGGTACAGAAATAAGCAACAAAAAAGGTGGAAACTGTAATTTCAAAATTGATAACTAAATTAAATATTCAGTACCAAAAATATAAAGGAGCAAATAGGTAAAGATATAACTAAAAAGAAGGAATTACTAAAAAAGGTCCTTTTCGGCGAAATTATCGAAATAAAATTAGAAGAAAACTAAACTAAAGTAAAGACTCATAAAGAAAAATAGTTTAAACATGCTATATCTGGACACCGAAGAATACAGACGTCATCACGAAATGTATCTGTAGCAGACAAATACGAACTATGGAGATTTAAACGAATACAACAAAAAAATCGAAATATCTCACAATGTACTTAAAAAAGTGACTGGTCCGATTTAGAACAATATACTCATTACTTTATCCATCTTAAATATCCAAATTTATCGATTTTTGACTTGAAAAGTATGATAAATTAAATATCACTGAAAGTTACCCAACTTTTGTATATTCTCCCATATGTATATTTCATATTTGTTCTGACATCATTTATGTATAATGTATACCATATGTATTGTGTATATATGTACAGTATGCATGTATAGGTGTATGTATGTATTTATATATGTATATTTTGTGTATGCTTAAGTATATATGTCGATGTATGTGTGTTTATATGTATATTTATATGTATATACAATTTTTTTAGCCTTTTATATTTTGATTACTGCTGCACCACCTTTTGTTTGTCTATTTCTATTTAGCCTAATGGTTGACTGGGAGACACTGCCCTATGGCATTAAATACGCCATATGTACAACTTTGTGCATGAAAGATTAAATAAATTAGTTGCTTAATTAATTAATAAATCAGTATCAATGCGAATTATTATATAGAAAGCTTCACAATCGACCTACGCTACGTGGCATTAAATTTTCGTTTTTCACCACTGCAAAATGTTGTAAATATAACATTTATATTAAATACTGTAAGTATTTATAGAATAGGATGACAAACGAGCACACAGTTCACCTGATGGTAAGTGGATGCTGTAGCTCGCAGACATCCATCTTAATAAAAATGCAGATGCGTTCTCACCCTTATAGATCAAAATGGAATGCCTCATTGCCACAAAAAGGTTCTCTGAATCTAAACTAGCTGAATTTCATATGATCAGAGTGCGTTGTCTTTCTCCAGTCGGGCCAAACGATTCGTGTTGCACCAACAATCGACTAACGGCAGGCCGCCCCACACATCGCCTACGGGTATTAGACTGTTACTCGAGAACCTTTCTTCCCCATAGGTTGTCCGTTATTCGAGCTATATGGCCGGCCCGTTGCCACTTCAGCTTACTAATCCGTTAGGCTACGTAGGTTACTCTGGTTCTACTATAGTTAAACTCCCCCAGCAAGCAGCGAAGGACCATGTCTCAGACCCATAAGTCATTACTGGCAACAGGCACTGGTTGTAAAATTTAGTTTTCAGGTTTTGAGGTACACCTGACGAGATGATGTGTCGTAATTTCTCGAACGTTGCCCAGCCGAGTTGAACCCATCGATTGACCACTCGGTCCAAGTTAGACTTACCTAGTTGGACTATTTGCCCCAACAACTACCGGCATAGATGTGACATCGACATTACACATTATCTTTGTTGTGTCCATGTTCATCTTAAAATCTATCCGTTGGGAGACACTATTGAGGTCATTGAGCATAGTGCTTAGGTCCTACAGCAATTCTGCCATAAGGACTATATCATCGGCAAATCGAAGCTGAGTGATGTACTCGCCATTGATGTTAATACCGTATCCTCTCCAGTCCAGTAGTTTGAAAACGTCTTCCAATGCAGCGGTGAAGAGTTTTGGGGATATAACGTCACCCTGTCTTACACCTTTCTGCAGTTGGATTGGTTTCATAGTCTTGTTCTGTACTCTGAAAGCCATCGTAGCCGTACTGTACAAACACTTCAGCACTTCGATATACTGACAGTCAACTTGGCACCACTGAAGGGACTGTAGCACCGTCCAAATTTCGACGAAATCAAAGACTTTATCATAGTCCACATACGCAAGTAGCAGTTTGTACTCTTCAGTCTTTTGTACAATTTGCCGAAGGGTATGTATGCATTGTCGCCTTTCTTTAAGAACAAAAAACCACTGCAATTCCGCTCCACGCCTCCAGAGTAGTCCCAACATGGAGGACTGAATTAAAGAGCTCCTGAAGGATTTTTTATATTTACGCGAACACTATACATTTAAATAAAACTAGTTTTACGGATTTATTCGCGTATTGCGATTTATCGGATTATCGCGTATATTAACTTATTTTATATTCCCGACGTTTAGAGCACTTTACAGCACCCATGCTCAAGGGGGGAATTGAGGTGTTTGACGTCCTAATGTCATAGTCAACCACGGCTACCGCCAGTTTAAAATTATTAATTTTATTCCGATCTACGAAGTATGAACTTACAGTACCTTGAAGTCTTGCAGTTGTATGTTTGGGCTGGGATTTACTTTTGTTAATTATAGGATCCCAAGCAGATGATAGCGCCCATCCCATCTAACACCTCAGTCTCCCCGTGACCATGGGTCCTGTAAAGTGCTCTAAAAAAATATAAAATAATTTAATATACGCGATAAAATCCGTAAAACTAGTTTTATTTAGAAGTTTTTGAAGGACTTCAGTTACCGGTTTTCCACCCTCCTTTAGACGCTCCGCTGTAATTCTATCCTCGTCCGGGTACTTGCCGTTTTTAAGGTGCTCTCTAGAGCCATTCTGATCTAGCTCAGACTGACGTCCGGGATATCATCGGAATAGTGTCGGATAAGACTTGCTCTTTGATCGTTACTCACACTTGCGTATGACTCCTCTCACTCAAAATATCAGGTGTTCCGGAAACGATTCTGCCACACTCGACTTTAAGCTTTGACAGTGGGCTCTTTCTGGCAGATATTTCTATGGTAAAGACTTTGGAGCCCTGATTCCATTCGATCGCTTCTTCTATACGAGCTGTATTAAAGTTGAGTCCCGCCGCATGCATTTTGAGATCTATCTGTTCAGTTGCCTGTATGCTGATAAATCTGTTGAAGACTACAGCTTCATTTACCATCTAAAAGATGAGATTAAGAGTGTAATCGGAGAGTTTTTGTGTTCTTCTGGGGCGGGTTTTGCAGAACTTAGCTCCGACCGCATGGACAGTTTCCACGAGCTTGTCATTCATATCGTCCACTGAATTGCAGTCTTCTAGGCACTGAAAAAGGTTCCAGGACTGTGGATTAGAGCACGAGGGGCACGGAGCATTGACTTCATTAGACGAGACCGCTCCAACTTAACGGTTAGGTTCAATGTGCCTCTAACCATTCGGTGATCGCTACCAGTTTTCACCCTCGCGATCACGGAGACATCATTGAACAGTTGTCGTCTGGTCGTCATAATGAAGTCAATCTCATTTTTTGTGGAACCGTCGGGGCTCGACCAGGTTGAATTTCTGTGGGACCGCTTCTGGAAGAAAGAGTTCATCATAAAGAGTCCCTTTTTCTCCATGAAGTCGGCCAGCTGCTGGCCCCTTGGGTTCCGTTGTCTTATTCCGAATTACCCTACCTTCAGCTCACGGTTCTCTCTTGTATCTTGTTTTGTGTTGAAGTATCCCATTAACACTATATAGTGGGTTTTGGAGGAATGCATGGTTCTAGAAATATTCTCATACATTTCCTCCACCTCTTCATCTGGATGTGCCGATGTTGGTGCGTAAACCTATATGACCTTCAGCGAGTACCGTGTGGTGATTCTGAGTATAAGGCAACCCCCGACGACATACTCACAATCATTACAACGTTGTTAACGAGAGATTTGTGGACGATAAATCCGACACCTCCTTAGGACAGATGGTCGCCCTCCCGGTGATAGAACAAGTTGCTGAATTCGAGGATTACTGTGTCCTCCCCCTCTCTTCGGACCGCAAATAATCGTATAATATCCCAACGCAACTTGTCTATCTCCTCTTTCAGCTTCAGGATCTTCTCGTCAGTCCTTAGTGTGCGTGTTGCCAAATCAAGTCGTCTTAGGTGGCAACCGAACTGCCACCGGAGATTCTCAGCACCCGCTGCTCCATCGTTGCCATGGTTGCCACCATAGCCAGTAATAGTACAGCCGCCGGGGACTGGGGACCGTCTCTTCGTAACTTTCCTCATGGGGAGATGTTTGCCACGCATAGCGAGCGAGTTGGCAACCGTAATTTTTTTATTGTAGTTGTTGTCATCAGGAGGACGCTGCTGCACAACTCCTGCCTGTTTCCCACTGTCGCCTCTTACAACACCCACGGGAAGATATGGGGTAGTGGATATTTTTAACCGCACGGAACACGGCGTAATTAGGCTAGTAGTCCTGCATGAAGTAGCAATGATTTCCAATGATAATGACTGAAACATAAGTTTATTATAAATAAGCAAATAACAACGAAACCAGATTAAGTATCACTATCATCATATCATTACAGTCCTTCACAAGTCCACTGCTGAACATAGGCCTCAAGGAACGCTAATAAAGCACGGTAAAAGTAAAAGAAAAAAGGAAAAGTAAAAAAAAAGAAAATGCAATTTAAAGCGTTACAATATAGGCCTCGGTGGCTACTTATTCTCGGTTATTTCGTGACCTATCTCAGTCAGTCAAGCTCAAGTCCTATTCAAACATTAGCAATACGTACGGCTGAAAACTATGTATTAGTATGCTACGTTTAATTTCTTTTGTGCAAAGCTTATTCTTCATAAAAAAGGGTTATTATAATATCAAGGAATACATGAATGAAAATAACCCCTGGGAATAAGATGATCGCCACCATGCTGGTTCTATGAAAAATCATTTAAAAATTGTATAAACGAAGTTATTGTTAAGTGAAATATGATTAAAAAAAAGTCCCGTTGGGTTTCTTGCTGGTTCTTCTCAGGACTGGGGTGTTTTCCGAACCAGTGGTAAATAAAAAATGACTTTCAATAAGTATTATGTAATAATCAATATTGAATAACAAAATATTCTATTCTATTCTATTCATACGTAACTGTGTTTATAAAACCCTTAAATTTTAAGTTAATTTATGTGAGAAAAATTGGTATGATAAGAAATCGTATATTTTAAAAAATATGCCAGCTTAAAAAAACTTTATCGCATTTTTCTACTATTAAACTTTATAGGTGCTTATGAAATTTAATAATTATTAGATATTACAGTTATCTTTGTATTAAAATGTATTTATGAAAAGCAGTGGCCCATATTTAAGCGAGTCAAAGTGACAGTTTCTTTTCATGTTCTTTCAAGCGCGAATTGTTCCTGCCCACACTCTCCGTATTGCAGCAGTATTGATACTAGGTGATACTATTACTGGTGATGAAAATTAACTTATTTCTGTAACCCAATGTACCAATCATAAGTTTAATGAAATGTGCTTGTCAAAAAACATGACATTTTCTAACCTAGAAGAATTACCACCACTGTGCGTTTTACTAGCAGTTTTTTTCTACCTACGACCTCTCTGTGGAATCGTTTACCACCGTCCATTTTTCCGGACCATTACGACTTAGGGACCTTCAAGAAAAGAGCTTACCCCTTTCTAAAAGGCTGACAACGTACCTGCAATTCCTCTTGTGTTGCAGTTGCTCATGGACGGCGGTAGTCACCAACTTAACAGTGGTAGAGCCACGCGGCAGCGTTTGATGTCGCACGGATGGGCCGGCTCGAACCGGGGTGGTACCACGACCTCACAGAAAAACCAGCGTGAAGTACAGGTTTATTACCTCTGCGTTTCGCTTGGTGAGTGCAGGTGGCCGGAGGCCCTTTTTACTGGGAATGAGGCATTCCATCTTAGTCCTCACGGGTGACAACGCATCTACATTTTAATTTGTAATAGAGGATAGATGTAGATGTCTATGGGCCGCAGCAACCACTTACCATCAGGTGGACTGTGTGCTCGTTTGTCACCCTGATCCTATAAAAAAAAGTTCTAAATGGTACATCGCACTGTCTTAGCGTAATAAAGCCTATTCACTCTTTCATTAAAGACGCCCGGATTGTATGCGGACTGAAAGACAGACACCGGCAAATTATTCCACTCTTTAGCTGTAAATGCATGGAATATAGCTGCTTGCTGCTGCTAGACCGCTGGTTGACTGATGGTGGAAAGCGGAGGAAGGAATTAAAGTATGTAATCAATGCGCACACTCTTCAAAATATCTTCTATAGAATCCAGAGAGGCTGGCTACTCTGCGCAACCAGGAATTTAATTGGTGCCGGATCAAACTTAGGTTATAGAATAGAATAGAATGAGTTTTATTTAATACCGATTATTACATAATAAGTACTTATTTTTATTTACCACTGGTTCCCTCACCCTTATTCTATAAAAAAAAACCATCAGGAGAGCCGCATGCTCGTTTGCCCCCTTTTCTATTTTTAGCTAACCACTTTACTTTACCCAGTATTGTGATTAGAGTCTCCCATCATCATCGTATAATACATAGCTTCCATCTCCTCATCGGTGCTGCCATACCGTGGAGGGTGCCCTTATTTACGTTAAGTGCCACCACGATACAGGAAAAATTTCTAGTATTATTCTTAGAACTGATAAATAATTATTTCTGTTTGTATTATAGAATTGAAAAAAAAATGCGCATGCGTCTGTAATATCTACGCACTTGATAATCAGTTTTAATTTTAAAAGAAAGTGTATACCGTTAAGTTATACTTAAAATAACAGTACCTACTAGATCAATCGAGTTTCGCTTAACGTCTAGATAAACTTGGAAAGTAAAACATTACCGAAATAAAAAGTTTCATCCAAATCGTTAAAGCTGTTTCCGAGAATCCAATTACATATTATAAACATAACTTATTTATACATATTTAAAATTTCAGTGTACGTGTGTGCGTAATTATTTACCGGAACGGCTTGACCAATTTCGAAGACATTTTAATGGTGTCAACTACGTGGTTCTTAGCTACAGCTGGATCTTGTGGTGCCAACAGATTGACAACAGGTCAATATTCAAAAATCACCGTTGCGAAGCCGATGCAGATCGCTAGTACACGCGCTATATTAAGAAAATGCTTATTAGAGTAGTACGATATAGTTTCGTATTAATTACTTAATTTTTTTAAATAATACGACAAATATTCCGTAACTTCTACCAAAGCACAATAAGGCAGCAACTCTGACTATGCTACTACAAGTATCAAGTATTTAATACTTGTAGTAGCATAGTCAGAGTTGCTGCCGCCCGGAGTGGCGCTATAGACAAGGAAGGCCCCCTTTGAAGGCACTTTAGAAGTATCTTAAAAATATAAAATCGGTGATAGTTTTTTTTAATTTTTTATACACAAATTATTTAAAAATGAATAAAACAATAGTATGTAACAGTATGTTTTGTAATTTGTACTTGTCGGCGATACGCCAGGGTTTTCACGCTCAGAGTCCATCACAATGAAATAGCACGCCAAATATTGAGTAGTTTATTTTCGTACAATTGCTGGTACAGAACAGAACAGTCTTTACATAAAATCAACCGCCTTTTTTAGTTTCCAATAGTTTCCTTTACAAAAACGGATATAGCAAATACAACTTCTTTTAAATCAAACAAATAAAATTAAGTACTACAAAATAATTCTTAAAATAGAGCTCAGTATTCATAATAAATATTTTAATGAATTTAAATAACTACAAATGATTTTTATTACATAAATCTTTGTTCATTTAATTTGAATAGACATTAGTTTTTCATAGTCAGTCAAAATCCGGGCTCTAACACTGTTAAGAGGTGGCGCTGGTGGCAAGCAAGATTCGAATGAAATTAAACAAAACTTATTACATAAAATAATAAAATTTGATACAAAATAATGATATTAATTCTAATAGATATTAATTTGAACATTTACACAGTAAAATTAGTATTTTAACAATAAATGAAACATCAAACGTCTTCAAAAATTTCAAACAGTCAAAACAGTGTCTACTAAATATCAGACCTTAATAAATAACGGTTTATGTTTATAAATAACTATTTAAATTTAAATCTTATATATTTCAGATATTTCTATACTAATATATTCACTTATAATATTATATTTCTTTACTAATATTCACTTTTAAACGATAAACTATTAACATAAATATCAATATTTGCCACTTACTGCCGATAGATGGCGATTTGCGCCCACATATCAATATTTGCTAATTATTGCCGATAGATGGCGATTTGCGCCCATATACTCTACTCTATGTTATATTTTAATCAAAAGTTTCTGGGCTTAATTTTCTTTCCCATAATTTCGCCATCTAAAATATGCCGCCCAAGGCCTTCCTGCCCCTCCTCCGCCAGTCAATTATTGTAGTGGTAATTGTTCGGTACAGTAGTCGAATCACAAACTAATACGAAGAATCATGAGTCGAATGGCGTATTCTAATACACGACCTTCTTGTTTCGCAGTCTGTACTCGGCTTTTTCATTTTGGCTAACTTTATTTTTAATACATTATTTTACCTTATAATGTGATTCACGAAATTTTATACAAAGATTAATAATACATTTTGAGTTGCTCAAATGCTACTTGATGTGCTTATATTGAATTTAAGAAAAGAAAATGAAGCTACCCATTTCATTTATTTTAAAATTGTTTCGTGTCTTACTCGATTCCTTCATTTTTAGATAGTTTGTCTGGTAAAAAATTCATAATTTCTATATTTTTTTCTTGTAGACATAAAAATTGAAACTAGGATACAGTTTTCTTACTCTTTTTAGTTTATTACCTTTTTCCCAATTTAAAAAAAATATAAAACGCTTAATTTTTTAGTTTTTATTAGCAACCTGGACTTACTCTGCCTGAGCAATGTAACACATTCAAATCAGCTTTTATTATTTACTAATGATATATAATCGATTTGCTAACATCCGCGTGAAAAATGAAAATATTATCCAGTTCGCAAGATGTTAGGGTAGTGGTGTCAGAATTAGTCGTGATGGTAATAGTGTGTCCACACACACTATTACTAAAAGGTCCACACCTTAGCTTATTAATTTTAAAATATTTAATATAATGAATTGCCGCGAAGTAACGCTCGAATGTATTTTTTGATTTATTTTTGTTATTCAAAATCAAAATCGATTAAAAATCAATGAAGATATAGCGTAACGGTGCGTACATATTATTTAAGATAACATGTTATATAACATGTTCCAGTAATGTGGAGACTGAATTTTATAAAACGTGTTATATAACTAGAGAGTGTTTTTCTCTGGTCAATAAACTAGGACGAACCCAGTATCTATATTTTCTTTTTTTAAAAGTACAAGAGTTTAACGTCCTCTTGTGTCGACATTGTGAGTAGCACTGCAGAACGACAATCGACAATGTTATATAACATTGTTATGATGAATTGTTATTCTAATGTGTACAGTATTATTATATGTTGTAATGTTGAAAAACAATGTAACATAATGTGGACGTGTTATAAAACAAAAGTTACATAACATGTTACTTAATCTGTACGCACCCTTACATACATAAGAGAAACGTGCAGTTGAATTGTAAATCTTCTCCTTCCCATCCTTTTTTTAAGTCGGCTGCAATGGGCCTCTGGTTCTCGTTGGTACGATATGCTCGTCAGTTATTATACCCAGCAATATTATTCTGCTATTTTTAAGTCAAAACAGCACACTTAGACAAGCCGGACTATTCAAGCGCTGAAGCGTCTACCTCGAAGAAGATTGGTATCAACAAGGAGGAATGTGATCACTTCTCATGTCTACGGTAGAATTTCTTACGTCTGCCAATTGGGTTTTTGATATTCATCACTCATCATATGACTCAGCATAATGTTAGTGCTATTTGTTTCATATTGTGGATTGAACTGATATATTTATGAGCAACAAACAAGACGGCTCCGTGGCGCAGTGGCTTAGCAATCAGTTGTTGCGCTGGGGCCGCGGGTTCGAATCCCGCACGGAACAAGTATTTGTATGGCCTACAAATAATTGTTCCGGGTCTGGATATTTGTTCTTGTGCAATTTATGTTTGTAAACTGCCTCCACGACACTGGATTTTATATTGGTATTTTATAGTGGTAGAGCCACGCGTCAGCTTTTGCTGTCGCACGGATGGGCCGGCTCGAACCGGGGTGGTACCACGACCTCACAGAAAACCAGCGTGAAGTAGAGGTGTATCTCTGCGTTTCGCTTGGTGAGTGCAGGTAGCCGGAGGCCCTTTTTACTGGAAATGAGGCATTCCATCTTAGTCCTCACGGGTGACAACGCATCTACATTTTGATTTGTAATAGAGGATAGATGTAGATGTCTATGGGCCGCAGCAACCACTTACCATCAGGTGGACTGTGTGCTCGTTTGTCACCCTTATCCTATAAAAAAAGGAGAAAATCCTAGTGTGGGAGTAACGTTTTATAAAAAAAATATATAAACGCAACGGTGCTAACATTTATTTATTTATTTATTTATTTATTTATTTATTATACATCCACTTATTACTATCATTACAGGATTGCCCTAATACGATAGATAAGTCATACTTTTGTTATCTTAGACATAATAAGTTTATAAACTAAAACATATATATAACAAGGTAGCCTTTGTGAACTCGTTCAGAGAGCATCTGAATAAATCAATTTGCTCAGCCACCGCATTGAGTGTACATCTACATTTACATTTACATCGCGTAACATGCGATCATATTTTTAACATGACGTGAACGTGTAAACGTGTATAACATTCTTTTTAGACCTATGTGTAGCTAAAATACCATATTCTTATTAATACCGAGTTATATTGTTATATAGAAACTTCAAGCAATAAGGAAGAACAAATACCAGTAGCTACTAAATTATGATAATCCAAAGGTCTAATAAATATGAATAAACAACAGACAAGTAATCTGCAGAAAAATAAAAGCTCATATTTTACAGAGCGTAATAACGTTATGGTAGCGCTTGTTGTAAATTGCACGTACGCGAGCAACCCGAGATCAATCCCCGCATGCATTAATGAAATTGCTATGTGCCGATTTATCACGTGACGCTCGGCGGTGAAGTAGAAGACATGTACAGTCCGCCTACACTCAATGAAGCAGCACGATCGATAACCCTCTCAGTAATGAGAGAAGAACTTTGCCTGTTAATGGGACGTATGTTTATAGACTTTAAGTAACCTGACTAAATTTATTGAAGTATTGAATGTAACTTTCTACTTAAAAGTAACATAGTATGAATGATATATAATTTATACTAGCATTTGTTGTCACTTGGTGAAAACCCAGCTTCATTATTGTGATCATAGCCTGATATTTTACCCTGATGATGCCGTGAGGTGAAACCGGTCGGTCTTTATAATTAGTATTAATTTAGAATAAATATTTTGAAACAAATGTTCATCCGAATTACAAAAATGTAGTATGGATGATTTTAGCTCTTTTATTATAAAGTAAAACTACTTATACGCATCAGAACATTTTATATCATCATTTTTAATTTTATCTCAAATGCATCAGTAGAAAATGTATCGAACTGTTCTGGTTGTCATGGACAGCACGGCGGCAAGTAGTCTAAGTCAATTTTCCTATCAGACATCGTTTCAAAAGTTCGTACTGAATGTTCGAATAGCCATTAAATAATGTTGTAATCATATCTATGGAGACCAATGGCAGCTTTGCAGATTAGCGTACATAGTTCTATTGCTGCCGGCAGCTAAGAAACTTGTAATTGTGATTATAAATGCATATTTCCGCGTGCTTAGTGGCGTAGGCACCATTGTGATGAAATCTGCATGTTTATGAAATCGAAAATGTAAAAAAGTCTCATATAGTTCGCCTATAAATATTGAGGCGGTGAGTCTTTAATGCTTTAAAATATTTAAAAAAAATCTAAGAAAGCGTGTAACGTAGTGATTATATACTCATTAGGCATGCATTTAGCAGTTAGGTAAGCAACAACCTACATACTTCCCGTATGTAGGTTGTGATATCAACATCAACAAGAAACAAATTAATGAAACTGATTTTGTTTCTTCTTGTTGTAAATTTCTTATGAACATTTACAGATGTAACTCACCTAGGTGATTCAAAACTTTAAATATACTCGAGTCAGTGAGCTGCAGCTCTTTTGCAAATTAATCAGCTCACACTAAAGACTTACAAAATATTAAAATAAAAAGGTCATTGAGTCATTCTACCACTAACGGCTGTTACTGTAAAGTTGAGCCAGTTGGACATTAGGCTATGTTTATTTGTCTATTGTATAATTTATCTTTTATTTATTATGAGAAATTTGGAACAAGGAGACGGTTCTACATTCGCCGCATGTTGACAGGGCCATGGAAATGCTTTCGTACATATGTGTAGCACCACCAGCACCAATCCTATCTTAGCGACTCTTCTTCAAATTTCTTAGCCATATTTTGTAGAAAAAGTTTGTCTTTTTCACACGGTTTATATCTCCGTTTGAGCAGTGGATTTACACATCCTCCAGTTCCTTTCGTAGAGGCCATGGGGCCCGGGAAAAACGGTCACCCAAAAACACCAACCTTATTGACACCGCCGACCACATTTCAACCCCGCAGGATAGGGCGAACAGCGTATCATATCATTGAATTTTGTCCCTCAATGGAACCGTCACTGCTACCTGATTGGGTTTGCAAAGCGCACTCGAAGCAGCATCGTCGGGCCATTTATGTAGGTTTCATTCGGTTCATCGTGAGAGACCAATATAACTAAACACAGTTCTGATAACCTACAATGTATGATTTTGCAAATATTAAATTGGCTCTGACTTTCAGAGCTTGGAGCTTGATTATCACGGATTCGATTCTAGCCAAATTCCTTGTCATAGTAGGCAGTTAATTGGACTATCATACCAGTGTTATCATCGTAATTATTTGGCCTAAGGTTTGAAAAAAAAACGTCATAAAAAGAACAAAAAAAATGAAATAAAAAGCGTTGGCTATTATTTTTACAATGCATAAGGAAAATGTTATCCATCAGTCCTGACAATACGCTGGCGAACACTTCATCAAGATCATTTCGGTTAGAATTGGAATTTTCTTTACAAGATAAAAGTAGAACCTGTTAAGAAACATTTTTCACCTCGTAATTTATTGCGTCTGCTTTAATAAAAATTTATAAAATGAAAGAAGTCTATATTAGTCTAAATAAGTCAATGTGTGAAAGAATATATATTTCGATGAACACACGAAGCTTTAAATTGTTAAAAATACTTAAAAGATATTCTGTTTAATTAAACCAAAGATGCATTTTAATACAATCCCCGTATATACACATACAGTCACCAACAGACCTAGTGACACAAAACTAATTAATGCAAATTATGAATCGGTGATCAACCGAACTGCAGTGATTGTAATCACTCCAAACATGATGTGTCACATAGATGAACTAGGGGAGCGGAAATCTTACCGTTGAAGCCGTTGCATAAATGTATAATTCAAAAATTAAGTTCTGATCACTGTGGACAAGTAGTTTCGTTACCATATGTTCACAAAAAGCAAGTAGATAAGAAAGTTGTGTTTGTTCTAGTAAATGCACGTCGCTTGGAGAAATTTAGAAGTAACATAGTGAAAAAACTTCCATCACTTACATACCAAAATGATCCAAATTTTTTGTATGGAACATTATTTAAGCTTATTTGCAATGAATTTAATAATACTTTTACTTCTAAGACATTCTCCTTGAACAGTCGGAAGTCATTTAATGAATGGGCGACAGTAGGAGTCCATAAGAGCAGACATAGGTTATATGATCTTTACCATGAAAGGTCATATAATCATAGCGTCGAATTTAGGGAATATGTAAAAAAATATTCAAAAATATTTAAAAGAGTGTGCTCCACAGCCAAGTCTTTGCATTTGAGCAACAAAATTAAGACGGCTTCTAATAAAATTAAAATGACATGGAGTATAATTAATAGCGAAACTGGTAAGATTAACTCTCGCAATTCAAACTACCAGTTAAGTGTTAATAACAAATTAACCGAATCAGATCAGGACGTTGCAATGGTTTTTGAGAAATATTTTACTGATATTCCGATATTAACCACTAAGTCACTGAATTCTTCTCCTGCGGTCGCCGAATCATTACTTAAACAAAATGTAAATGCGTGTACAAAGAATTTTACATTTCATAAAGTATCATCAAAAGATATTGTAAAATATTTTAAAACTATTGATGTTAAGAAAACTGCGGATCTGTGGGGGATTTCCGTTAAAGTTATTGCGTCTATAATAGATACAATCGCGCCTCATTTAGCTACTATTTTTAATACTAGTATCGAATCTGGTGTGTTTCCTGATTTAATGAAGTATAGTAAAGTAATACCTTTATTTAAATCTGGTAGTACATTAGACCCCGCTAATTTTAGACCTATTTCTGTACTACCAACACTTAGTAAGATTTTTGAAAAAATTATTCTTCATCAAATGTTAAATTTCTTTAATATAAATAATTTACTTCATAAAAATCAATTTGGTTTCACAAGGGGTCGCTCGAAAACTGATGCCGGTATTGAGCTGATTAAATATATATTTAATGCATGGGAGAATTCACAGGATGCTTTGGGTATATTTTGTGACCTATCCAAAGCCTTCGATTGTGTTCACCATGAAACATTAATCAGGAAACTTAAACCCTACGGTGTAAGAAGTGATGCTCTTAAATTAATTATTTCATATTTAAGTAAGAGAACGCAAAAAGTTGTCATTAACAGTATGAGTTCTTCCGGGTCGATGGTACAGATGGGCGTGCCTCAAGACTCAATTCTAGGCCCCTTTCTGTTTCTTGTATACATTAATGACTTACCTTACATAGTAGGAGATAACCATGATATAGTATTATTTGCAGATGACACTTCTTTAATTTTCAAATTAAGTCGACAATTGCTAAAATATGACGAAGTAAATAATGCTATATCTAAATTAGTAAATTGGTTCAATGTTAATAATTTGCATTTAAATGGCACAAAAACGAAATGTATGAAATTATGACTCCAAATGTCAAACAATTAAATACTAATGTAATTTTAAATGGGGAGAAACTGAGTCTTGTAGATACCACCATTTTTCTTGGAATCACACTAGACGCGAAGCTTCAATGGAGCCCCCATATATCAAAACTAGCAAGCAGTCTTAGTTCTGCAGCATATGCCGTAAAAAAGATTAGAAGTCTAACTAGTGTTGAAACAGCTAGACTAGTTTACTTTAGCTATTTCTATAGCATAATGTCGTATGGTATTTTGCTATGGGGACACGCAGCTGACACTGAAATTATATTTGTTTTACAGAAGAGGGCCATAAGAGCAATTTATGATTTAAAGCCTAAAGAGTCGCTGCGACAAAAATTTAAGGAAATTAATATATTAACTTTGGCCTCTCAATACATTTATGAAAATGTAATGTACGTACACAAAAATAAAAGTAGTTTTACAAAAATAAGTGATATTCATTCTGTAAATACTAGGAACAGACACAAGCTAGTAGTACCAGTTACTCGACTCCATCGAGTCAGTAATTCATTCTTGGGGCGATGTATACGCTTTTACAACAAAATTCCAGAAAATATACAAAATTTGACCTGCTCAAAGTTCAAAAACTTTATTAAACTAAGTTTGTATAAAAAGGGTTATTATAGTATTAAAGAATTTATAGATGATAATAACCCCTGGAAATGAGGTGATCGCTACCAAGCTATTTCTAATTTGTTGTGTTGTTAATTTGTGTAACATACATGATTGTAAGCTGTTATTTTTTAAAAAAAAGTCCCGCTGGGTTTCTTGCTGGTTCTTCCCAGGACAGAGGTTTTTTTTTCGAACCAGTGGTAATTATACAAAGGAGTGACTTTCAATAAGCATTATTTATAATCTATATTGAATAAAAAAGTTTCTGTTTCTGTTTCTGTTTCTGTTTACGATTGAGGCGCTATTTAAACTTCAATATAAAATACAAGAGATTTTTCTTTTTCATTAATACATAAAAGTCCACTACTGGAATAAGTGAAAATGCGCTTGTCTAGGTCGTCTTGATATTATACGCCGTGTAAACGAGGTAGATATATCGGCATCTGTCGGAAGCCGTGAAATCTCTCAAGCATTTTTCATCGTCCCTATCTTAAACACCCGCTGGCCAAAATAGGAAAGGGAAAATAATAGGAAAGTGAGATAGATTCTCCAATTCCATCACGACATGGCAATAAAATAGGCTAGTTTACTGCAACTAGCCGCTATAGTTTGCTATTTTTAAGTTCAAGTTTTTTGTAATTACTTGAGAAAATATTTTTATACCTTTAGAGAGATGAATCAACATTTTATTCAAACACCAACACCTCTTGCAAGCAATACCTGCACCATGCAAGAAAGGTTTTGTAGGCAATTAAAAAATATTGGAAAATTCAAAAGTGCACATCTGGAACGGGACAGTTTACAATAGTGAAATTCAAAAGGCTTCCTAAGGATTAAAATCTATAGCTAATAAAAAGTTTAAAAAAATATCTTGTTCACATCCATACCGACCAACTAACGTCCAAGTGAAATTATTTTCAATCATTTTATTAATAATAATTGAAAAAATAACAAATATAAATAATCTTATTACTACGTTACAAGTATTAGTTGAAATCTTCTCTTGCTGGTGTTTTTTTATAATACAAGTGCAATATAAAGCTGGTGGAAGTGATTTATGTTGAGTGGATCGTGATGTTTTGATTTAGAGACAGTAGAGCACTACATCTCTGCTTTGCGTTCAGTGTGTGCAAAACATATAAATATAACATAACATAAACACTCACGCCTGTCACCCAGAGGGGTAGGCAGAGACTATGGAATTCCATTTGGCACGATCCTGACACACCTCTCTCGCTTCCTCCACATCCATATACCTACGCATACACGCTCGTCGGTTAAAGGTACTCTTAATTTGGCCCTTTTTCAATATTTCGCCAATTTGGTCGATAAACTTTCGCCTACGGCGACCCTTCCCGACTCTGCCATTCACCTCTGCAACATAAATTTGCTTTGTCACTTTTTCCTCATTCATTCTTTCTACATGACCAAATCACCGAAGCATTCCTTTCTTAATCCTAGTCACAACATCATCTTGCAAACCACACATTTCTCTTATCACACTATTTCTCACCCTGTCATTCAAATTCAGCCCTAGCATACTACGTAATGACCGCATTTCTACAGCATTTATGCTACTCTCGTGCTTCTTCTGCCACACCCAACTTTCACTACCATACATTAAAGTAGGCACTAACACAGCAATGTGAATTGCCAAACATGCCTTTTTGGACACATTATGACTTTTCACAATAGAGTGTAGAGCCCCATTCAATCTATTTCCTGCATTCACACGTCGTTCTATATCCTTATCTTATCTACCATCCCTGCTAAACACACATCCCAAATACACAAACTCATCTACTTGCTCTACCAACTCCCCTTCTATTCTTATTTCACATATCGTTTTACTTTCTTCTCTTTCAAAAACCATAACTTTCGTCTTACTTGCGTTCACTTTCATTCCCTTTTCTTTTAATGTCCTGTTCATTAATGTAACCATCATTTGCAACTCGGCCGCCGACGACGCAAGTATGACTTGATCATCGGCGTACAAAAGGCATTTGACGGTTAACTCACCCATTCTTAACCCACATTCTTCTGCTTTCAAATTTTCCAAACAACTGTCCTTAAATAGGTTGAACAGCCACGGGAAAGCCACACAGCCCTGTCTGACACCTTTATGGATGCCAAACCAGTCCGAGTAGGCCCCGTTGATCCTGACACAAGCACTAGAGTCCCTATATAGAGACTTCAATGCCTGTATCATGCCAGCGCTCAACCCAAATGAGTTCAGTGTTTGCCATAACACATCCCTATTCACTCTGTCATAAGCCTTCTCCAAGTCTATGAACGCATAAAAAACTTTTTGGTTTTTGGCCAAAAACTTCTCCGCGATCATGCGCATGGAAAAAACCTGATCCGTACATCCCATTCCCTTTCTAAATCCCGCTTGCACATCCCAAATTTTTCCATCAGTTTCTTTCATAACTCTTTCAATTAGTACCTTAGCATACAGTTTTCCCATAATGCTAAGAAGGCTGATACCACGGTAGTTTTTACAGTCCTGCTGTGATCCTTTTCCTTTATATATTGGGACTATCACGGCTTTGCACCAGTCTCCCGGTACACGCTTAAGTTCCCAACATAAGTTAAACAAGGTGTACGTACAGCAGGTCTGCCATCACTCCTTCTCCAGCCCTTAGCATTTCGAGAGATACTCTATCATAACCGGCTGCCTTTCCTGCTTTCATACTTTTCATTGCTTTCATTATTTCATCTATACTTACATCTCTATCTATTTCGTCTTCTTCTGGAATTTCTATTTCATTTAATTTAAACGTCTCATCACTCATAAACACGCTTTCAAAGTATTCCTTCCATCTCCTTAAACTCAAAACTTCGTCATTCAGAATACAGCCATTCTGGTCTCGTATAGCATTCATTCTAGGCTGTTCTGAATGTCCCATGGTAGTTCTTACGAGTTACCAGAACATTTTAATGTTTGCCTGGAAGATATCCGATATTGTTCTATCATTCTTATCCGTTCTTTCTTGCTTTTTCCTTTCAACTACTTCTTTTACTCTCTTATTTAGGTGTCTAAAGACTGCCTTTTTCCTTTCAATATCATCATTCATACTGCTACAATTATTAGCCTTGGTTGCTAGTAAATCTAGCCATGCTTTCTTCTTTGCTACAACTTCCATCCGTACCTCATCATCCCACCATAACGTGTTAATTTTCCTTTCATTCGTTCTCTTACTGACACCACATACTTCGGTAGCTACATCCACTAAACCTTTCTTGACATTATACCACACAGTCTCCAAGTCCAAATCATTCATACACAATTCAGCAATACCACTTATATTTTCTCTCAATCTATATTTGAACTTCTCTCTCACACCTTCATCTTGTAACCTCTCTGTTCTTATACGCTGTAACGCAGTGGTAGACACAGATGTCCGATGCCTCCAACGTCTGAAAAAACCATTAATTCGGCATAAGACCAAGTAATGACCCGTCCCTACGTTAGAGCCCCGGTAAACCCTTGTATCTACCACCGCACTCCTCATTCTTTCATCAACAATTATGAAATCTATCATACTTCTATCATCACCTCTTTCCCATGTATACGTGTGAATCTTCATATGACGAAAGAAAGTGTTCGTCACAAAAAGATTCTTTTCCACGCATACGGCGAGAAGGCTTTCACCATTCTCATTTATACTTTCATCACCAAACGTTCCCAATATCCTTTCATAACCAAGCCTCCTCACCCCAACCCTTCCATTAAAATCGCCTAATATCACAATATTTTCATTAACCTTGCATTTCATTAGCACCATCCTTACCAACTCCCAAAACTGCTCTCGGATATAAGTGGGCTTAGACATGTCTGGGGCGTAGACCCCTAAAACAAACAACTTCTTTAACCCCACTTTCATTCGTATCCATAGCAGTCTCGGGCTTACACATTCATACTCTTTCACACAATGACCCATTCTTTCTGAAAGGATGATACCGACTCCCTGGCATGCCCGCTCGGTCTCGTCTACACCAGACCAGTACGCGGTATACATGCCATGTGTAGTGGAATCCTTTCCCTTCCGTTTTGTCTCATTTACACATAACACGTCTATTCCTCTATCATGCATCATATCGCATACTTCATCCATCTTATCATTCATTCCTCCACATACATTCAATGTAGCCAGACGGGCTTCCGCAATCCACTTTTCGCCCCTCCGGGGGACAGAACGTGACGGGTGGCGAACCTCGTCGCCGGTTTTCCTTCCAGAGATTCTTCGCACCCCTGCCCCATTAAAGGGGCGCCGGGAACTCGGGGCCATTTCTTTAATTTTATGCCTGTGAAATTATGGTGTTAATTATGGTGTGAATGTAGGGTGTGGTATTTTTTTACGCCGCTACCACACGGCGAGGAGCCGAGTCAGTTCTTTCGGCTTTGTCGCTTGTTTAGCACCACCCGGGGGACACGTGTAGGGTGGGCCTAGGATTAGGTGGTCAAAGCCTACGGACGCGAGCGACTCATCCCCAAAAACATATGGCGAACAAAATTTCCAAAGACCAGGATTCACGCTCAGGAACTCATCCGGACAGCGAGGTGAGCATGCTTTTGATTGCTGCACCTTGGAAAGGCTACGTTCAGCATTCAATATACACATGATGGTAAAAAAGAAAAAAGTCACTTATCGTCACGCACAATCCCTGACGGGGTAGCCAGAGAGAACAGATCGCCAAGTGTCACGATCCTTACATACCTCTTTCACTTCTTTCAGATTCATTATCTTCTTCATACATGCACGTCTAGGTATCCGAGTACTCTTGACCCTCCCCTCTTCGAGCAATTTGCTCACATGGTCTTCGAAAGTTAGTCTCGGTCTACCTCGACACCTTTTAATATTAACTTTCGCGCTATATATTTTCTTCACCATTCGGTCTTCACTCATTCTCTCAACGTGCCCAAACCATCGAAGCACGCCCTTATCAATTTTTGTGATAAGGTCATCTTTCAAACCTGCCATATTGCGAATCTCTTCGTTTCGCTTTCGGTCAGCCATGGTGACGCCGCACATTTTACGAAGAGAAATAAATAAAGCTAATAATAAAATAAATAAAGCTAAATTTCATAACTTCATGTAGCAGTCTGTTAATATTTGTGCACTCTATGTAATACTTCTGTCATTTTAAGTTTTTGAATTTACAACCAACTAATTGGTGCAATTTAAACTGAGTTTTTAAAAAGTTACCGTTAGAGCACTTAGATGAGATTTTGGTTAAAGTTTTCCAAAGTTGCTTAATTGCAGATTTAAATGAAATAGTTTATTAATTGCTTCATTTTAATAATATTTACAGCCTTTATTTTAATAGCCTTTATTTTTTTACTCTCTGTTCTCCGCGACTACATTCGTGTGGAATTTATTATGGGTTTTAATTTTTTTTTGCACGAAACGTTTATTCTGTTCCAAAATAACAGTAGCCTAAGTTACTCCTTATAATATCAGCTATCTGCCAATAATAGTTCCGTCAAAATCAGTCCAGCCGTTTCGAAGATTAGCCAAAACAAACAATAACAAAAACTTTAAAAATTGTTTTTTTGTTATTTGTAGCGTATATACTTTCATATGCATTTAGTAAAAAGCTGTTATTTTAACATTACAAACAGACACTTCAATTTTATTTATTTGTACAGAGTATAGACAAAAAAGATAAATCGACGAACTACGAATAAAATTTACTTAATTTTTGAAAATCTTTAATAATTTCAACCTACATAATTCAAAATAAAAAAAAAACTGAATTTATGTTTCATATCCGGTAACATAAATGTTTTACGTATCGTCAAAACTTTATTTTCAATTTTCGAATTAATAAACATTCGATTAAATGGATTGAATATAATACTGTGACAAAACAAAATACAACAAGGTACTGAAAAGCATCGCTTGGAAGCACATCAAAAGAGTCGCTCGCTTTGATACAGCCAGATACGTGTCGCTAACTATCTGTATAATTTGTGTTGATTCAGAAACAAAACACTGTACTGGTTTTGCACGCGTCAAGTTGAATTAAATAAGTATTCTGCCATTAACCATGTTGGCCTGGCGGGTTGGTTATCGTAGTGCTAGGTATTGTTACTCAAGTTTTGGTGTTACCTATAGCTTAAATTTATATGGGTATGGTATAGAAGCCGTGGTAGTTCAGGGGCAAAGCGCTCGATGTAAATTTCACAGTACGCGAGCGAAACGGGCACGGCAAAAAATATCCCCGACGGAACCAATGACATCGTTGATTGTTCTAGGTGTTAATTTACAACGTACTCAGTGGTAAAGGAAAAATCTACATGGGTGATGAATAAAATATTTAAACGTCATTTGAAGTCTGCCAGCACGCATTGGAGCAGCTTGATAGAATAATTACTTCATAGCCCTGTCAGAAATGAGAGCGAGCCTCTGCCCAGCTATGGAACGTATATGTGATGTAACTAACAATTTACTATAAAAGGATACCCCACACCCCAAACCCGATGGAATATACTTAAATAATGAGACAAGTACTGTAACTGGGGAATTTTGCTCTACTTTTTTCTATTTCTGCCGTCAAATAGCAGCGTTTGCACTGCTGTGTACCGGTTTGAAGGGTGTATGTAGAAAGTCAGTATAATTACACGCTGTGAGACATTCCATCTTAGTCCTTTAGGTGACAACGCATCTGTAGCTTTGTTTGCATGAAGTTTGTTACAGGTGTTCATTACAGGAGCTCGTCTTACTGGAAACGAGGAATCCCACCGTTCTCTTCAAGGGTGACAATGCATCTGAATTATGTCACGGTTAAGCATCTTCAATTTCATTGCACGGTGTGCTGCTGTAGCTTCGTCTGGTAGGTATTACGCGCTATTAAATGCTTAAGGTTTAAGTACGTAACAATTTTAATATATTTGTTGAATCGCATTTATTTTTGTCGTAATAGTAGCTCTGGTTCTAAGCATTCGCTGTAAATTTTCCCGGGTTTGATCTCCGGCAACACGCATTGGAGCAGCGCGGCAGACATTTCCTTGCCCTAAAAACCTCTCAGAAATAAGAAGAGTCCTGTACCCAGTAGAGGGACTTGTATAGCTTGTTACTTTACTTTTGTATAGCAATATTCATATTCGTTTCAGATACAGAAGGGTACCTAATGATAACAAAAATATCATGTGGAGGCGACGAAAACGTAAAACATCTTTGTACCTAGATAAAATGTTTGAGAGATTATCAGTCATTTTATACGCCACATTTTCTATAGAGCGTAGAACGTTTCTGATAGGGCAAAATAAAAAATTATACAAAATATTATGGGAATGATTTATTACTCATATATACCTTTATAGGGATTTATAATAAAAATAATTACTAAAATACTAATACAAGCTGCAAGGTTCAACTAATAGTGTTTCTTGTAAACACAATTGTAAAATTCCTGTTTTGATTTTTATCAATGCTTAATTAAGGAAAAGTAGTCCAGATCCCTTAATATAAAATATATTTAATTAAAATTGACACATGACCTATTTGGCCTTCTACTTACAACTCGGCGGAAATTTGAAAAGGAAGATTTTGTCTGTTCTTAATTATCTTGTGTACACCATTTTTCACAGATGTATTGTCTACAACTGGCGTGGTTTCGAAAAGCGTGATTAAGTGTCAGCTATATATTGTCAATTAGGTCCTGAACTTTTTGAAATTTATTTTTTTGTTATATCTTCTTAAAAACAGACGACATCTCATTATTTTATTATTAGTTATATTTTTTGTAACGCATAGGGTATCTTGGATAAGCTTGTCATTTTTTTTTAATTTTATCACAAAATTTCCGCAATAAATTATTACCTTTTGTATAGTGATTCTCTCCTTTTAGTTTCGGCGTGACTGTAGGATGTTATACTGAGTCACCGTCAGTTACTAAGCGGCCATAAATCATTATATGTATGTATAGACATACAGATATACATTTTTTGATTTTAATATTTTTTTTGAATTTTGATTGAATTTGTGAAACTTGGTAAAATTTTTTTTTCCATACCAATTGATGGCCCTTAGTATAACGCCAGTTGTGCTTTATCTGAGGTTATTTTTTATTTTATACACAATTGCAGACAAAACAATGTTGATTGCGCATCTCTAAAACAAAATATTACCTCTTCTCCTTCTAATAATAGCTCCTGCACCTGACACGGCCGAGTAGTTATTATCTATAAGACCATTTGCAGTAACAATTTTTGTTAACAGTTATGAGTGTAACATTTTTATCGGCTGCTTTATTCATAGTGGCTTGAGCAACACTTTGCCGGTTTATGTAGAGAAAATGATGCTGGCTTTGCTATTTCTTATTTGGAATAATTTGTAGGCGTAGTGCTGCAGAAAACTGTTCAAAATATGGATGGCCGCTATCAATGAATATAATACCTGCTATGTTACACTTATTTAGATAGAAACTTTAATTATCATTTGCATAAAATTCTAAATAGCACTTTTTTCACAAGAAAGTAAACTTTTAGATCAGTCCATCTTGTTTTTCACTAATTAAGTGAATAGTAAAACAAACCAATAGGTCCGTGATTTAAAATTTCTTGAAGCTTTTGTTAGAAAAGCATGACCTTATCATAATATAATAGTCAATAATTTAGCCATCTGATAAAAGTTTTAAGTGTGCTAGTTAAACATTAATGATTATATTTGGGTCATTATACTGGAAATAGGTTTTTAAATATTTTGTAGTACAATTGATCATCTTCAGTATGATAGACCGTGTGTATGACTTTTATAAGTCTATGTTATTTTTGATGAAAATAATTATTGCAGATAAAAGCTCTTTCACATTTATTTTAGTCTCGTAATAAATTAATCAAAATGAAAATTTAAACTTTTTAATAAGTCTCATCGGTAGCCTTTGTTCTACATAGAAATCTTGTAATGTAAAGTCGTGTTTCTTTGATATTGATTAGGTTTGTTTTATCCAACACTTTGCTGATGAAACGTCGTAAAAATTAGCTAGGATAGGTTTAGCTTTTGCAAAATGTCCCATTAATGGCTCTTTATAACTGATTTGTGTTGAAGCTCCGCTGGTAAAATAACCAAATATATATATATATATATATATATATATATATATATATATATATATATATATATATATATATATATAAACATATATTACAGTTCTTGACGAAAATAAGGTATCCGCGTTACATCGCATCATACCAAGAATTTCTAATGTAAGCTAAGATGTGGTAATAACTGTAAACAATAGAATAACAAAATAATAAAAACATTTGTCAATACTTGCTTTACAACCTAGTCAAGATTCGAAATTGACTCAGGACGTTTTTAAAAAGACTTTATTTTAAACTTATTACTATTAATGTGCAATACATTACTTATATACTACTTAATTAATCCGCGATGGATTCTAACTTAAAACTACACGTCCGATACATGTGAGAGCCTAACTATGACTATCCTAATTCTTATTCTAGATCTTTAAGCCAAAGAACAGTTATCAGTATTCACACGAAAGACCACCCGTCCTCCAGACGCAATTTAGTAATCTACGCCCACGCTTACGCTTGAATTGTGATGGTCTCCGGTGCAGTTCCGGGAATACCGGGATGCATAACTAACTAATAAATATTATTTGACCGTAATAAAATAAAACAAGATAGTCTTCGGCATGAAAGTATAAATAAATATTTGCGATTATTTTTGCAATATCTAACAGCCGGGTCATCGCGCGATTCAGATCCATCTAAAGACGCTAAATTTCAGCAAGCACTGTCATATTCAATAGGAGTGATAGAAAAAACGCTTCTTGATATAGAAGGCAAATAAATTATTTAACCTATAAAGTAAAATCACTTTATTAAAAATTAAAATAGTCCAATAGCTTTATTAACATGTGACACATAATTATACGAATACTTACAATACTCAACATTATTTTACTGAAATCTCAGAAAGTTTTTTTTATGGGATAAGGGTGACAATCGAGCACACAGTCTACCTGATGGTAAGTGGCTGCTGCGGCCCATAGACATCTACATCTATTCTCGATTACGAATCAAATTGCAGATGCGTTGTCACCCGTGAAGACTAAGATGTAATGCCTCGTTTCCAGTAAAAAGGGTCTCCGGTTCTCTACACTCACCATACGAAACACAGCAGCGTTAAGCTGCTATTTTACAATGGTATTCTGTGAGAGCGTGGTCCTTCCCCGGGCGAGCCAACTCATTCGTGCTACAACGATACCTAGTACTAATATAGCTGCAGCATGGCTCTACCACGTAAGAAAAAAAATGACGTTGAAAATTTTAGTATTTTCAGAAGCTATTACAATTATTAAATTAGTTTAGTCATTAGTTAAATTATGCAATTAGTTTCTATTGCTAATTGTTTCTATTTGCAAACCGCCACCTGAAATACGTACATTTTTTTTCAAAAAGGATGTGAAATCACAAAACGATCCTCATGCATATCAATGTGGCTCTGTTCAGCCTCTTACTATGGATATACCTAGGGACTCAGAGATTTTAAGAGTTTTCATGCGTAGATAATGGAAGATATAATATTATATTATTACAGTCCTGTGTGAGGCAACATTTATACTTATATACATATTCTCATCATATTTTTATTGTTGGTTAGAAAAATTATATCTACATGCAAACTTTCACAGGCTTTATTTTACTATTTTTACCCAGCACGTAGTAAAGCAACTACAATCCACCGGTAAGTAGTTATGTAGCCTAAGATTGTGAATTGCACTGACTTAAAAAAAACCTATTCACTCTTGCCTAATAGTAGTAGGTAAGTATTATTTGCTGTGTGCGTGTATGCGTGTGTGCGTGCGCGTGTGTGTGTGTGTGTGTGTATGTGTGAAGAAAATCGTATGAGAATACGTGAAGAGGAGTAAAGGTTGAGTAATACTTCGCTTACCGGTACGAGGTTGCCACTCGAGAACCTTTCTTCCTATTTTTTATCGGTTTTCCAAGTTATATAGTCAGCCTATTGCCATTTCACTTTAATATTCCGTAGGGCTATGTCAGTTACTCTGGTTCTACTGCGAATATCTTCATTTCTAACTTTATCACGTAGAGAAACCCCTCTCCAATTTAAAATTTTTACATTTTTTTAGATGATAGTTTGTCTAACATTAAAAAAAAACCATAAAGCCAAGAATGTCTTTATATAGTTATTTATACTTAGGGAAGCACCATTTTTTATTTATTTAAATTGTTTGATTTAATTTGATAACAGTGTACCTAAATGTAAGTATCTGTATATATATTTCCCTCCCCAGTAATATTTTATTTAAGTCATACTCATAAAAACAGCGTTTTATTGTAATTCATAATTATAAAATTCAGTATCAACCAATTAATAAAAATATGCGACAATAAAACTACATGGGTATTAAAAACTATCGAAATTTCAGTAACGAGAGAATGTTGGTCGTTCCACATCTAAATTATATAAAAATGCATTTTTCAATTTCACTAATCAACGTCGCCGCGAAAATTTCTTCTTCTTTGGGCACTTTAAAAAATAATTTATTTAGAAAACAGTATTTACAGTTACCAGTGTACAGATATTAACTAAATTAAGTATTTCTAGTCATAAAAATATTTATAATTGAGTAAAAACTTTTATAAAACTAAAATATATTTGAACGAAGTCGCTCCAACACCGACGTGCGGTCCAACCTCGACGATTTTCGAAAAGTGCGACAGACCTCGCGGGTGATTACAGGGCGACGGAGCATGCACGCTCGCTCGAATATATTCAATTTCGGGGAAAAATTATATTTTCTCGAGTAAAACGGGGAATAAAAATAAAACTCAATAAAAAATATTAATATTTTTAAACCTTTTTTTTAAATATAAAAACTATCTAAAAAACTTATGCCGTTTTGTAGAAATTTTGCAAAATATGACAAAGATAGGATCTCTTTGGGGATTTTTTTTTCTAATAAGGGGTTGATAAAAATACAATTTTGTTCAATTAAAAACATTTACTAAATCCTCTTTTGTTAACCTGTATTTTTTCTTTGTAGATTAAATGAACAGTTATTGTGATTTTTTTACTTAAATATCCAAGAATTTAGGCATTTCAACTGCACTTAAAGCCTTAATCGGTCATTTTATCATTTGTCAGCGATTAATTTATTTAGACGTAGTTACTTACGCAAATGGGTCCAATACCTTTTTTTATAAAACAAGAGTGACAAGCGAGCACACGGCCCACCCGATGGTAAGTGGATGCTGTGGCCCATAGACATATACATCTATCTTCGATTAGGAATCAAAATGCAGATAGATGTGTTGCCACCACTGAGGACTAAAATAACACATACATAAATACTCACGCCTGTCACCCAGAGGGGTAGGCAGAGACTATGGGCTTCCATTTGGCACGATCCTGACACACCTCTCTCGCTTCCTCTGCATCCATATACCTACGCATACACGCTCGTCGGTTAGAGGTACTCTTAATTTGGCCCATTTTCAATATATCGCCAATTTGGTCGATAAACTTTCGCCTAGGGCGACCCTTCCCGACTCTGCCATTCACCTCTGCAACATAAATTTGCTTTGTCACTCTTTCCTCATTCATTCTTTCTACATAACCAAACCACCGAAGCATTCCTTTCTTAATCCTAGTTACAACATCATCTTGTAAACCACACTCTTCTCTTATTAAACAATTTCTCACTCTGTCATTCAGATTCATCCCTAACATACTCCTTAATGACCGCATTTCTACAGCATTTATTCTACTCTCGTGCTTCTTCTGCCACACCCAACTTTCACTACCATACATTAAAGTAGGCACTAACACAGCATTGTGAATTGCCATACGTGCCTTTTTGGAAACATTCTGACTTTTCACAATAGAGTGTAGAGCCCCATTCACTCTATTTCCTGCATTCACTCGTCGTTCTATATACTTATCATATCTACCATCCCTGCTAAACACACATCCCAAATACACAAACTCATCTACTTGCTCTACCAACTCCCCTTCTATTCTTATTTCACATATCGTTTTACTTTCTTCTCTTTCAAAAACCATAACTTTCGTCTTACTTGCGTTCACTTTCATTCCTTTTTCTTTTAATGTCCTGTTCATTAATGTAACCATCATTTGCAACTCGGCCGCCGACGACGCAAGTATGACTTGATCATCGGCGTACAAAAGGCATTTGACGGTTAACTCACCCATTCTTAACCCACATTCTTCTGCTTTCAAATTTTCCAAACAACTGTCCATAAATAGGTTGAACAGCCACGGGGAAACCACACAGCCCTGTCTGACACCTTTATGGATGCCAAACCAGTCCGAGTAGGCCCCGTTGATCCTGACACAGGCACTAGAGTCCCTATATAGAGACTTCAATGCCTGTATCAGACCAGCGCTCAACCCAAATGAGTTCAGTGTTTGCCATAACACATCCCTGTCCACTCTGTCATAAGCCTTCTCCAAGTCTATGAACGCACAAAAAGCTCTTTGGTTTTTGGCCAAAAACTTCTCCGGGATCATACGCATGGAAAAGACCTGATCCGTACATCCCATTCCCTTTCTAAATCCCGCTTGCACATCCCAAATTTTTCCATCAGTTTCTTTCATAACTCTTTCAATTAGTACCTTAGCATACAGTTTTCCCACAATGCTAAGAAGGCTGATACCACGGTAGTTTTTACAGTCCTGCTGTGATCCTTTTCCTTTATATATTGGGACTATCACGGCTTTGCACCAGTCTCCCGGTACACGCTTAAGTTCCCAACATAAGTTAAACAAGGTGTACGTACAGCAGGTCTGCCATCACTCCTTCTCCAGCCTTTATCATTTCGAGAGATACTCTATCATAACCGGCTGCCTTACCTGCTTTCATACTTTTCGTTGCTTTCATTATTTCATCTATACTTATATCTCTATCTATTTCCTCTTCTTTCGAAATTTCAATTTCATTTCATTCAAACGTCTCATCACTCATAAACACGCTTTCAAAGTATTCCTTCCATCTCCTTAAACTCAAAACTTCGTCATTCAGAATAAATCCATTCTGGTCTCGTATAGCATTCATTCTAGGCTGTTTTGAATGTCGCCTGGTAGTTCTTACGAGTTTCCAGATCATTTTAATGTTTGCCTGGAAGTTATCCGATATTATTCTATCATTCTTATCCGTTCTTTCTTGCTTTTTCCTTTCAACTTCTTCTTTTACTCTCTTATTAAGGTGTCTAAAGACTGCCTTTTTCCTTTCAATATCATCATTCATACTGCTAGAATTACTAGCTTTGGTTGCTAGTAAATCTAGCCATGCTTTCTTCTTTGCTTCAACTTCCATCCGTACCTCATCATCCCACGATAACATGTTATTTTTCCTTTCATTCTTTCTCTTAGTTACACCACATAAAATCTATCCAGTAAAAAGGATCTCTGGTTCTCTACACTCACCATACGAAACACATTAGCATTAGGCCGCTGTTTTACGCTGGTATTTGGTGAGAGCGTAGTCCTACCCCGGTAGAGCGGACCCTTTAATGCTACAACCATAATATAGCTGCAACTTGGCTCCACCGCGTAAACAACCTACGTATTCGGTTCAAAGTTGTGTTATGTATGCTGAAATAATCTTTCCAGTCGGTATTTTTGAAGTGAAAACTTTTTAGGATCGTTGTGATTTGAATCAAATTAAACAAAAAAGTGACAATAAAGAGACAATTTATAAATCTATAGAAGAGAATGAGATAGACACTATACTAATACAATAAAGCGAAAGAGGTTTTTTTTGTTTGTTTAAACACGCTAATCTCTGGAACCACCAGTATATATAATTAAATTAAATATTGATTGACTGTAGTAAACGTTATTACAAAGCAATTTTCGTCGAGAGTAAATATAATTTTGATTTAATTCACTAAAATGAAGGCTTTACATGTCTAAAAATAAAGATTTTAACATTTATTTGCTAAAAATCAAACTTTTATGTTACATTTTATGCCGCACTTGTGGTTGAAAACTATCGAATTAAATAAATCGTTTGCTGTAAAATGTTTTTGTTTTATATTTAATTTCATTTGAAGGTTTCACTTCTACCGCGTATAAACTGCACACATGTTTTTTCATAGTAAACACAATTTCAAGCAATTGTCGCAGTACTATCAAAATTACAAAGAAATTCGAACCGAGCTTTTTTTAATTTTGAATATCGATACAAAATTCAAACGTCAATATCTCAAAAGTAAACTACTTGTTTATGCGTAACTATATTATCTATTTAGATCGACATTGTAGACAAAAACCGCTATTTGTTGAAATTATTGCTTAAAACCACCTATATGGGGATGACAAGGTTTCTTTTGAATGTATTTTCACTTTATCGAGCTTCGTACTTCGCCTTTGCAAAAAAGAAAAGATTAATGCTATAAATTTCACAACTGCTAAAAATATTATTTACTTTGGGTTTATAGTCATACAAAACTGAATATTTTTCATAATTTTCTAAGCGAGTTTGGAAAGATTTTATCATCCTCACCTGCCAGTATTAATAAATGAATGAAGGAGAACAATTTAACCTACTAACCAAAGATTTGTTAGAAAAAAAAACGTGTAAATATTTTCCACGAGACACATAAATAAGTCGTTAGGTAAAACAGTTTTTATGTTTAAATGGTTTAAGGGTTTAAGCCTCTGGGAAATATGCTGTGGAAATTTCCTTAATCTAGGTGTGACCTATTTTCCATAGTAACGTGAGAGGAAAGTAAGGTTCCAAAACAGTTAAATTCATTCATAAGCAAAAAATCACAACACAGAAGAAATGTGAAGTCCACCACCTCGCAATGAAGCATTGCGCTAGACTTTTATTTGCGTTAAAATACTCACAGAAATGTAGAGTATTTATATAATGTAGAGGTTGTCTTATCCGACACTATTCCGATGATATCGCGGACGTCAGTCTGAGCGAGATTAGAATAGCTCTCCAGCACCTTAAAAACGCCGGCGGTTTTTAAAGGCGGGCAACGCATCTGCAATTCCCCTGGTTCCCCTGGTGATGCAGTTGTTTATGGGCGAAAGTAGTCACATACCATCACGTGAGCCGCATGCTCGTTTGCTCCCTCTTCCGTAAAAAAACGGGCGAGAATGGATTTACAGCGGAGCTTTTGAAAGCGGGTGGAAAAACAGTACTTGAAGTCCTTCAAAAGCTCTTTAATTCCTTCTTCCACGGTGGCACTACTCCAGAGGCGTGGAACAGAAGTGCGGTGGTCTTGATCTTCAAGAAAGGCGACAATGCTCTATTGCAGAACTACAGAGCGATTTCCCTTCTGTTCCGCGTCTACGTGCTGTTTTCGAGAGTCATTACGAGTCGTCTCGCCCGCAGACTCGACGAGTTCCAGCCTCTAGAACAAGCTGGTTTCCGAAAGCGCTTTAGCAAGATAGAACACATACATAACTTTAAGCAAATTGTACAGAAGACCGAAGAGTACAATTCGTCACTTTGTCTTGCGTATTAGGACTATGAGAAAGCCTTTGATTCCATCGAAATTTGGGCGGTGGTGCAGTCCCTTCAGCAGTGCCAAGTTGACTGTCGCTATATCGAAGTGCTGAAGTGTTTGTATAGTAAGGCCACGATGGTTATCCGAGAACAGAACCAAAGTACGTAACCTATCCAACTGTAGAGAGATGTAAGACAGGGTAACGTTATATTCCCGAAACTCTTCACCGCTGCATTGGAAGATGTTTTCAAGCTACTGGAATGGATCAACTTTCATTTTCCGATGATATATGTGATATGATGATATAGTCCTTATGGCAGAATCACTGGAGGACCTAGCACTTTGCTCAATGACCTCAATAGTGTCTCCCAACGGATAGGTCTTAAGATAAACATGGACACAAAAAGTCATGTGTAACATCCATGTTTCACTTATGGCGATAGTTGTTGGGAGCACTAAGCCTCGAAGTTGTTGACGAGTATGTTTACCTGGGTTAAATAGTCCGACTAGGTAAGTCCGACTTGGATCGAGACGTCAATCGACGGATTCAACTTGGTTGGGCAGCGTTCGAGAGATTATGACACATCTTCTCGTCAGACATACCTCAAAACCTCAAAAAAAGATTGTACAATCAAATGCTTGTTGCGAGTGATGAACTATGGATCTGAGACGTGGTCCTTTACTGCTGGCCGTATGAGGAAGCTCAAGGTCGCTCAGAGAACTAAAGAGGGAGCTGTGCTCGGGGTTTCTCTGCGTGATAAACTTACAAACGAGGATATCCGCAGTAGAACCAGAGTAACCGACATAGCCTAACGGATTATGAAGCTGAAGTGGAAATGGGCCGGCCAACAAGAAAACATAGCTGCGGTTGCCAACCCGCCTGTCTAACATAGCAACTTTCATAAATCTGTGGGGAGGGCTTGATAGAGTCTATCATAGTCCACTGCTGAACATATCAGCAATATATATAAGTATATATATTTATAAATATTTAATTTAAAGGCCGGCAACGCATCTGCAATTCCCCTGGTGTTGCGGTTGTTCGTGGGCGGCGGTAGTCACCATCAGGTGAGCCGCATGCTCGTTTGCCCCCTATTCTATAAAAAAAATATAATAATAAATGAATGATTCAATGATTTCTTAAAACAATACATTAAACATGTTTGTTACAAAAAAAAATCGAAATACACAAACGGCAAACATGCTACGGAACATATGTTCATTTTTTAAAAAAAAATCTATTGTAAATTAAACCGCCATTTATTGTAGGCCATGAAGTTTTCCTAACATTTCTCGTATTCGCATTTTACAACAACCACGGATCAAAAAAAAAACTATGCTATTACTACTCTCGTATTAGTGGAAAAATCAATTGCAGAAATGAAAATCGCAAAACTTTAGAAATGCTCTAAATTTACTGCTAATTTCTAATTAAGTGCTTTTATAGCGAAAACGAAAAGCAAAGAAATTGAGTGCTGCAGTGGAAAACCAAAATATCGATACAATATTAGTTTTGTTTGTAGTTTATAAAATTGAATTAAGTCTATGAGTAAAAGCGCATTTTTTACTCCATTACTTTAGCGGTTCGACACAATATAATTTTTATTATGCTTGTACTCGTAGAGGCCATGAATCTGCAATGTTGAGCGAGAAGTTCTCGCGGTGATAATTTAGTGCTCAATTTTGCTGTTATGATAATTTTATTAATTTATTTATAAGTTCTTCTTTAATTTACAGTCCACCTAATGGTAAGTGGTTACTGCAGTTCAAGGACACCTGCAGTTCACTTCAAACAAAGAAGGCTACGGATGTGTTGTTACCTTTGAGGGCTAAGTGGAATGCCTCGCAAAATTTATTTATATTGGCTCTGCTTACTCTTCAGATCTGAACAAGGCAGTGCAAGCGCTGTTATAAGATGGAAGAAACAGGTTCTTTCCTGTTTCTGCCATCTAGCGCTTGGTCTAATAACCTCTTGGTTGGTGTTCCTGTGTTTTGTAAAGTGAACAATGAGAACCGGGGACCCTATTATTAGATATTTACCCATGACTGCACGACGGCTCTGTGGCACAATGGCTGAGCAATTGAGTTGCAGCGATAAGGACCGCGGGTTCGAATCCCGCACGGAACAAGTATTTCTATCACGGAAAAATATTTTTGTTTTCTTCTTTTAAAAAAAAATTGTTCCGGATCTGGATGTTAGTCCTTGTACAAATTATGTTTCTTATTCACGATACAGGACAAAATCTTAGTGTGTCGATTACGTATTTTCTCAAAGAAAGAATAAATGAATGAATGAAATTGTCGTTTTTTGTGAAATAGTTAACGTTATTTTCTTTCCATATTTTATTTTTATTTTTATTTATCAACGTAATCGCCCATGCAATTGATGCATCTTAACTATCGCAGTGGCAGTTTATTGATGCTCTTCTTGAAGAAATTTGCTAGACGAGAGGCAACAATTTCTTCAAAGGCAATTTGTGCTGCCTCTCGGGTATAAAAAAATTTCGCGCCAAAAATTTACCTAAATTCTAGAAAAAGTGTAAGCCCGTAGGTGCAAGGCCTGATGAGCATGGCGGATGACGGAGAGCTTCCAACCCCAGCTATTGTAACTTTGAGACGATCTGTTGTGGAGTATGAGGTCGCGCATTGTTGTGCAGGAGCAGCTGGGACGAGCGATTGACCAAAGCTGGTTGGAGACGTGCATGCTCCTCCATCATTGTGTTCAATTTTTCACAGTACATATCTCCAGTAATGCTAATTCCCTTTCGTAAGAAGTTGTGATAAATCACACTGGCGCTAGACCAACAAACAGGAACCATTACATTTCTTGGGGTATGTTTTCGTTAACGGCTTTGTTTAAGTGCTAAACTAGGATCCAAACAACTAACTGAGCGCTTGCGATTGTCAAACAGAACCAATTTTTGTCGTAGGAAACAATGCGGTTCAAAACTCCTTAGTTTGTGTACCTGTTGAGCAGTGCAAGGCATGTCTCGATTCGTACTTCGCGCTGAAGATAACTGAGTTCGTTTAGCGCCCATTTGTAAAACTTTTTACCTTGCCAATTTGATGCAAATGGACCAGTAGTGTTTTGATGCTAACGTCGAAAGCTGCTGCTAATTCAGCCGTAGATCATCCGCTTCCACAATAGCCTTAATGCATCGACAAAACTTTTAGGACGACCACGGGGTTAATTTTTTAGTTCGAAATTGCCAGAACGGAATCGGGCAAACCAATAACTGTTGCGTTTGTTTATAGTATTCGCTCCGTAAACGTCGTTGATGGTACGTGCCGCTTGTGATTTTTAATTTTTAACGTATCCCCGAAACTATGACGAATAAGATTCAAATGCGATGAAAAAATAACGCCAATCAGTAAACAAATTACTAATTTTGAAATAAGAAATGCTTTTTAAAATAAAATTAATTTTAAATTAGAATTCTTAGACGTACAAAAATTATTCAGATTTGAAATGGCCAGTGCTGCAGAACGGCAATTTCATGGGTAAATACCTATTATAATTGGTAATGATGCATTCGATCTTAGTCCTCAGGGCTAACAACGAATTCTATATTTTAAGTCTTAATCGAAGACAAATAAAGGTTAAAAAGGTACTATATATACACAAAATTTATCACTAATATTCCCTCATAATGACGGGCCAGACCCGGCCGGGCGATGAACGACGAGAAACGGCAAAAATAAAAAATCGAACAAAAATTTCGAATGAAAAATATGCAAATTAAGTATTTCTTTGTTACGAAACGTTACTGACTGCGGTCAGCAATTAAAAATTAATGTAAATTTAAAAAGCCTGACGATAAATTAAAAAAAACACGATAAATAAGACTAATTTGAAAAGATTTTATTATGTTTATTTTACTTTTTTCTTCTTTATATGCCCGACGTTTCGAGTGCTTTGTAGCACTCGTGTTTATTATAGAGAATCTCTTGTAAAAATTAGTAATTACGCATACAAAAAATATAAATTAATATCACTTATAAGGGCAATGTACCTACCTATATAATTGGTTTGTGCTGTAAATGAGTTCAGACATTATTAGCGGCTATCATGACGTCATTATTCGACGCTTATTCGCTTTTTATGACGCTTTGTGAAGTATGGCGTCGCCAATTACCTAATTGGATGCGATTCTTAAATGAGATGAGCAGTTTCATTCAATTTGTTTGAGAATATTTTTGCTGTATTATTTTTATTTAATTACATCAGCAGCCTTTTGAAGACCACTGATGGATACAGTGTATTCCAAGAATGCGCCAGCGCCAGCAAACATCGCTTGAAACTGTTCATAGACTACTCTAAGCAGGCGAGTTGGTGCGAGCAGAGTTAATGCTCTAGCACTGGTAATACAACTCCTATTACTTATCTTTTTTTATAAGATAAGGGTGACATACGAGCACACAGTCCACCTGATGGTAAGTAGTTGCTGTGGCTCATAGACATCTACATCTATCCTCGATTACAAATCAAAATGCAGATGCGTCGTCACCCGTTAGCACTAAGATGGAATGCCTCGTTTCCAGTAAAAAGGGTCTCCGGTTCTCTACACTCACCATACGAAACGCAGCAGCGTTAAGCTGCTATTTTACGCTGATATTCTGTGAGAGCGTGGTCCTTCCGCGGTCGAGCCGACCCATTCGTGCTAGAACTATACTACTAATATAGCTACAGCATCGCTCTACCACGTAAGTTATTTTCATTTCTCTTCATCATAAAAGTTTACTCTTGGTCTCTTCCATTATAAGGAAGATTTGTCTTACTTACGAAGCTTTGAAGGCGGAATAGCAATCGTATTTACCAGACGTCTCGCACTTTTGATGCTGTTCTCTGTCGGCCATCTGAGTCCTTTTTTTAAATTTACTGCATTATTAGCTACAAGACTTTCAGGAAATTAAAAGAGAGTAAACGTGGTTGCTTCAAAATATTTTGATCATATTAAAATGTATTTTAAAAAGGTAGTGACCCATATCCAATCCACAAAGCAACAGTATCTTTTCATCTTATTGCAAGCGCAAATTGTTGCTGTCCATACTTTTAGTATTGCCCTGATATTGAGGTACTAGGTGATAAAATTACAGGTGATAATAATGAAGTTATTTATGTAACCAAATTAGTTCAACTTATTTTTATGAAATTTTATTGAAATTTGAAAAATGTCAAATGTTTTGTCCAATTCAAAATTAATTAATGCAATTAAGTTAATAAATTAATTAAAGCAACCACGTCACTAAGTCTAATATTGATTGTATGTATATATACGGAAATTGCATTAAAATCATAGACTTTGTATCTTATACTAACTAAACATTCCGTGACGTCATCAGCGTGTGAAAGGAATGCACGTATATAGTTAGACATAAGAGTAAGGGAGAAGCAAATCTATATTTCTTGTCTTTTTCTAGGTATGCGTTTTTGATCGTTTTCCCTCCTTTATTTGACATTAACGATGTCAAGCTCTTGTGAATAACATTGATATTATAAGCAAACAGGTAATTGAATTTAGTGTTGTTTGTGGGTTTTAGTAGGTTAAAAAGATGGTAAGTTGTAGCATTTTAGGATGCAACAGCATCAGTCAACGAAAAATTGATAATATTACCTTTCATCGGTAAGTTTGTTTAGTACTTATATTTGCTAGTTGTACTGATTAATATCTATTATTTTGAATATAAAGTGTAACAATTCACGTGTTTAATGAACTTTGTGATGTATTTTGTCAAATATTTGGACTCCCAAATTGTAAATTCTTCATGATAATGCTCCTTAATTTGAACGGTCATTCGAAAGCTTAAAGTCATAACAAACGTGTACTTTTTGATTTGGTAGGATTATAGAAACTTTAGGGATATCAGCGAGTACAATAATGTTTTCGCATTGTTGAATAATAATTGTTATTGTGATTAGTAGTTATGTCCTTAAATATGAATCACATAATGTTATACATATACATACACTTTTATGTTGAGCTATATAATTCCTTATTGCCCTACAACTCTTCAATCATTTTCCATATTACATAGACGTCACAGATAATATGTAAGTATCAACCTGAAAACATGTTTGGATTCAAGTACATAAACATTGGGCAAAGTATATTTAATTTCACAAAATAGGTGTTGCCTGAAATCAGATGCACAAAACTTTATTACATTCCATTAATTCTATTATACATTAGCAACAGTCACATTACAAATTTATTAAAAAAATAAATTAATATGTCATACTAATATAAAAATAAATATAAACATAGATAAAATAAGTATTAATCTCAAGGTACACAATAACACAACAACATAAGATAATATTCTCAATTAATGATGTAGAAAAAATTTGATGGTAATATACTTACATTAGTCATTATCAAAAGTCAAAAGTTATAGGTTTTGTGATAGTGTCCTAGCTTGGCAGGAGAATTGGCAACTGCAGTTATTTGGAGACAAACTGTGTGGGAGGCCTATGTTCAGCTGTGGAGGACATAACTATGTTAGGCTGTAAATGTATTAATTAACAATATCTAAATAATTTTTTTAAATGTTTGGTATGACTAATATTATCATTACATTTACATATATGTACTTGCTATTTAATTAAATCAATTGATATTGTATTAATTGTTATAGGTATTGTATTTATGCACAGATACCCATACTTGATTTTTTTTTGTTAAATGCCTTGATATAAAAGTGTACTATATATTTAATATATTAATTTCTTTTAAATATATTATTTCACAGCTTTTCTAAGGAATCAGCTATTCGTAACTGTTCGATAATCGCTACTGGTAGTAATTGAGGTAACCAACAAAACTTAGCATTATATGCTCAAAACATTATGAGTCTCATTGTTTTAGGTGGACTAAGTATACTTAACTTATGTAATTTATAATATAAATAAAATATTTTTTTTTAAGTGTTATAATTTCTTGTTGTTTCTCCATAAGTGATATAAGATTGACCTTATTAGTAGTTATGATTTTTGACATTGTTCTGTATGTATTAAAAATTGACTTTCATTGCTTATTTTATTTTCAAATGCTGACATTCTGTATTATTATGTGTTGTAATAATTTGGTTGCATGTCAATGACAAAATATTTATTTATAGATGGATTGATTAAACATGAATCCTCATTTACAAATGTTGGAACTTTATCTGTACTACCATGTTTTATGCAAATAAAGATTTAAATAAAAGAAATAAATAAATAATTTAAAGTCCTGACCTAAATATACAAATGAATAATTTTATTTTTTATTTAATAATTGTAAAACTGACTGGGAATGCCTACCAATGGAACATTTAATCCCTTTTATAAAGGTGTTATAAACAATAATGTGTAAATAAATTAAGAAATAAATGTAATAATTATGATAATTTCTATTTAATTGTCATAAATAATGTAATAAAGATGTTTTTGATAATATATATACATATATATATAATGCCTTAATATATATATATACACCCTTCTAATCCGATTCTAACAACCAGCACCCCATGCAAAACTATAAATCAAGTTTACAAATGCATATTTTTGAGAAATTCTAAAGCTACTCAAACCAAGAATTACAACGAATGCTCTAGAAAGAAGACAAAAATTTTGTTAAATTTGTTTATTAATGTGATGAAAAATTAATAAATAATCGTTTTTTTTTATAGGATAAGGGTGACAAACGAGCACACAGTCAACCTGATGGTAAGTGGTTGCTGCGGCCCATAGACATTTACATCTATCCTCTATTACAATTCAAAATGTAGATGCGTTGTCACCCGTGAGGACTAAGATGGAATGCCTCATTTCCAGTAAAAAGGGCCTCCGGCCACCTGCACTCACCAGGCGAAACGCAGAGGTAAACCTCTACTTCACGCTGGTATTCTGTGAGATAGTGGTACCACCCCGGTTCGAGCCGGCCCATCCGTGCGACAGCAAAAGCTGCCGCGTGGCTCTATCACTGTTGTATGTTTAGTTGTCGTATGTTTAGTTTAATGTTATTGAATTATATTTAATATATAATTGTGTTTTCATTTGTTTTACTTAATGTAACATTGTTAATATTTCTAAATGTTGTGTAAGTACAAAAAATTTAGTTCTTTTTCCTTTTTATATTTCTATATATTTTCATTTGAATAGAATATATTTCTTTACAGCCTATCAAAAGTCCACTGTTGAACATAAACATGATTATAGTTATTTGCCATAGTTTCAACGCTTGGAAAGCGGGTTGGCAACCACTGTTTTTTTTAATTTAGCTGTTATTAGGAAAATGCTGCTGTTTATCTTCTTTGATGTTTCCCTATGTCGCCTCATACACCACCCATAGAATGATATGCGGTGGCAGATAATCTTACACTGCATGGTAAATTAAAATAGAATATTATAAAACATTCGTTTTTATTTTATATACCAACATATTACAAAAACAAACCCTTTGTTGATGCTTTACAGCGTGTATTAACTAAAACATTTTACCACCTTAACCATTAGGTAACATGATTAAGCCACCTAACCATAAGTAAGTCACCTAAAAAGGCCTTCACTAGATATTCTCATAGGATGACTTTTACCATAGCTGCCACACCTGCGTGAAAATATGCGTTATGCTGGTTGGCCACCGCAGTTATTTATTATTTTAAGTTTTCATCGGGAAAGTGCTACTGCCCCATCCCCATCTTGTATTATTGCTTACGACGCGGGGTAATATCATTCCGTGTACAGACAAATTCTCTTGTACGCCACAACTTGCCGCACACAAGACACTAACTTAGCAAAACATGCAGGAAATCGCGGGAGTAGCCTCATAACCGTGTTTTGTACTACAAAACCTAAGTGGAAAGCCTTTCCTTTCGGAGGTCTATGGTCAGCACTGAACTTGTGATGGAATGGTATGTTAAAACATTATTGATTTTTTTTTGTAAAAACAAAACTCGACACGAGGAAATTTTTGTTTATTATTTAATATTTTTATTCTTAATTAATATTTAAATACATACATAACATATTGTTATTTATTAGCAATATCACACTTTGTGCTAGTAGCGTCTTCAATTAGTGCCGTCGAAATTCAGAGTTTATTGAATGTCCAGTAAAATCGTCGATGCGCCGTTGAATACAGAATGATGATTCTGTTTTTACGCCGTTTCCACCCGTAGTTTTTAGTCACAGAATGTATTTACAAGAGAAATGAATTAATCATCTGAATTATAAAAGAACATTTTTTTATTGTAACAATTAAGTTTTTTGTATGAATGTAAGTGCTGTGAATATAAATAAACCCATAACAGGGGAAATGGAATAATATCTTTTAACCCAGTACCTCCCGCCTATTTCTATCTCAAAAGCATACGCGAATGCTTTATCTAGTCAATCCTCTATCTACGATTAAAATGAGTCTTTGGTGTAATTATACTCTATTCCAATTACGACGTCCCATTTGACAGATGTCAATAATCAAGCTAGTACTTGAAGTACCGCTATAGTCGATACTTGACGATATTGATCTTCGATTACTATAACAAACAAATTAAAATCGTATGGACAGAAAAAGGATTAGCATCAAATTAAAATTTATAAAACTGTTTTTTTTCATTTGAATTAGATAATATTACATGATATTTTTATCAAGATGGAACATATTCATCATCACTAGCCGAAATCGATATTTCATGGTCGGCATCGTCGTCATCACCCTCATCATCGTCTGTAGAATCCCCTGTTTTTATTATAATTTGGTTATCTATGACGGCATCGATATGTATGTCTCTGTCCCAATCAGCGAAAATCAAATTTTTTGTTCGTAAAACCACACTTTCCCAATTCGCGGCAGTAACACAACACAAGCTTTTTGCAACAATGACAGCATTTTGTTTGCAGTAAACGGTGGGCTGGTATTTTTACGAGCCGCATAACCTAAAATAGTAAAAATAAATTAAAAAAAGATTTGTTTAAATTCTTGCCTTTAATTTGCGCCCAAATCAATTCTACGGCATTGTATTGACAATGGTAGGGTAGAAGGCGCATTACATTGTGCCCGGCTTCCTTAGCCATTTCGTCCAATACGTATTTTGGTCTAGCTGGCTTATTTATAGCAACCAAATGCAGCAGCTCAACTTTTAACATGGACATGTCAGCAACAATATTATTGTCATTCAGCCATTTCACAATATCGGCTTTTTTGCTGCTAGAAGTTGGAGGCTTACTTATTTGTATTGAATGATACGGTGCATTATCCATAATGATCGTCGATGGCTCATTCAAGTTGGTCAATAAGGTACAAAACCATTCCTTAAATGTAACAATTATTTACTACACGTTATTACTATACGTTATTTACACATATTAAATTATTAATTATATAATAATTAATAATTTAATACGTGATAGAGCCATGCTGCAGCTATATTATGCTTGTAGCACGAATGGGTCGGCTCGACCGGGGAAAGGACCACGCTCTCACAGAAAACCAGCGCAAAATAGCAGCTTAACGCTGTTGTGTTTCGTATGGTGAGTGTAGAGAACCGGAGACCCTTTTTACTGGCAAAGAGGCATTCCATCTTAGTCCTCACGGGTAACAACGCATCTGCATCTTGAGTCTTTATTGAAATAGATATAGATGTCTATGGGTCACAGTAACCACTTACCATCAGGTGGACAGTGTGCTCGTTTGTCAACCGATCCTATAAAAAAAAGCAGAATATCTTTGAAGTATTTTTAACTATTTAGTGTTCATCAAATATATTCCTTAACACATTGACAACTAAAATCCAATATATTTTTGCTTCTAGTAAATGGTACTAATATTTGTAATTTTATGTTTGTTACTCAAGCTATTTAATCAATTTTGCGGATTTAAAAAAAGTTTATACGCTTTTAGATCATAGTTACCGCATAAAATTTTAACCAGTTCTGAGAAATTTAAAGTAATGTTTTTCACAAGGACTTTTTATATGGCCTTTTATTGTATTTCTTAATTGTTTTATACTTTACAGTCTTAGTTTCCGTATGAATTTAAATTTGTAAATAGCCAAAATCTAAATCTGTGCTCTCTACGAGTATTTACCTCTATAAACTTATTACAATTTAGGAATTTTTATTAAAGCAGACGCAATAAATTTCGAGATGAAAAATGTTTCCTAACATGTTCTACTTTTACCTTGTAAAGAAAATTCCAATTCTTACCGAGGTGATCTTGATTAAGTGTTCGCCAGTGTATTGTCAGGACTGGCGGATAACATTTTCCTTATACGTTGTAAAGAAAAAAAGTCAACGTTTTTTTTTTACTTCATTTTTTTTGTTATCTTTGTGACGTTTTTTTTATTAACTGAGAAGCTTAAGACGAAACCATTGATGTGATAGTCCGATTAGCTGCCTACTGTGGCAAGGATCTGGCTGGTATCAAATCTGACCTAATCACGCTCTGAGCTCTGAGAATCAGAGCCAATGTAGTTTTTGCAAAAACATACATTGTAGGTTTTGATTGATATGATTCATTGAGATTCGTGGTAGCTGAGACGGTTAGTGCTCGCTATAAGTTTTACAGTACGTGAACAACCCGGGTTCGAACCCCACCGGCACCCATTGAGTTATATGGACACCAATGAAATTGTTAATTGAAATTTTAAGTGCTGATTTACGATGTGTGTGGCGGTGAAGGAAAACATCGCGTGGAAACTTGCATGTCTGAGAAATAAGAAAAAAATATTTCGAAGACATTTGAAGTTCGCCAACAGGCATTGACGCAGCGCGGTGAAGATTTCTTTGCCCTAAAACACTCTCAAAAATGAAAGGAGCCCTGTGCCCAACAGTGGAACGTATATAGCCTGTAACTTTAACTTTAACATTGTAGGCTCTTAGATCTGTGTTTGAGTGGGGACAACCTACACCCAAATATTCACTTCTTATTTTATTACGTAACTACATCAGATTTAGTTTGGCTGAAACAAGTACATAATATGATAATAAATTATTATAATAAACAACTATGTAATAAGTCCTATACGAGTTACCACCTTGTCGTGGCGTGGCGCTTTGTAACCGTATCTAGGTCTCTCACGATGAACTGAGGGAAACCTACATGACTAGCCGCTCCGAGTGGGCTTTGCGAACCCAATTAGATAGCTGTGATGGTTCCACGGAAGGACAAAAGTGTCAATAATATGATACGCTACAGCACCCTACCCTGTGGGGTCAAAATAAATGTGGTCGGTGGGGTCAAGAAGGTTGGTGCTTTCGGGTGAATGTTTTTCCTGGGCCCATGGCCTCTACGAAACTAACTAGAGAAATGTGTAAATCCACTGCTCAGACGGAGATAGAAACCGTGTAAAAAAGAGCGCGCTTGGTTTAAAAAATATGGCTAAGAAATATGAAAAAGGGCCGCTAAAATACGAGTGGTGTTACTGGTGGTGCGCATATGAACGAAAGCATTCCCATGGCCCTGCTGACGTGCGGCAAAGGTAGACCTGTCGCATTGACAACGCATGGTGGGTGCGTAAGCATTTCCTCGTGAGAAATAAAAGGTAAATGTCACAATAGATAAAAATCCAACTGATTCAAGTTTAAAACAATATTAGTGGCAGAATATGACTCTATGATTTTTTTATCTTAATATTATCTGACTTGTTGGGGCATTTCAAAATGTGTGAGCTGATTAATTTGCAAAAGAGCTGCTGCTCATTGGCTAAACTATATTTCATTATTTAAACCACTTATGACGTGAGTTACATCCGTAGGTATATGAACAAAAGGAATTAAAAACAACAAGAAACAAAATCAGTTTCATTATTTTGTTTCTTGTTATTGTGGTTACAACCTACATAAAGGAATTATGTAGGTTGTTGCTTACCTACCTGCTAAATGAATGTCCAAGGTGTATATAATCACTACGTTACACGCTTTCTTTGTTTTTTTTTTTTAAATATTGAAGCCAATAATGACGCACTGTCTCAATACTTATTGGCGAACTATGTCTGTATGAGACTTTTTTTTAATTTTGGATTTCATAAATATGCAGATTTCCTCACGATGGTTCCTTCGCCGCTAAGCACGTGGTAAATATGCATTTATAATCACAATTACAAATTTCTTAGCTGCCGGCGGCGATAGAACTATGTTTATTGGCACGCTGATCCCTGAAGCTGCCATAAGTCTACATAAATATGAGCACAACATTGAATTGCTATTCGAAAATTCAGTAAGAACTTTTGAAAATAAACTTGACCCAGACTACTTGCCGCCGTGCTGTCCTTGACATCCGGAGCAGTTCGATACATATTCTACTCCTTCTTGTGACATAAAATTAAAAATGATGATATAAAATGTTCTGATGCATATAAGTATTACAAAAGAGTTAAAATCATCTATACAACATTTTTGTAATTCGGATGAACACTTGTACTTGTTCCACAATATTTATTCTAAATGAATTAATAACTATTTAAATAAAACTAATTTTACGGATTTTATCACGTATATTAACTTATTTTATATTCCCGACGTTTCGGGCACTTTTCAGCACCCATGGTCACGGGGGGGACTGAGGTGTATGACGTCCCAATGTCATAGTTAACCACGGCTACCTTCAGATTAAAAATTATTAATTTTTGTTCTGATCTACGCAGTTGCAGTTGTACATACAACTGCATGAAGTCTTGCAGTTGTATGTACAAGATTAATTTTAAGTTTTTGATTTTACAACCAACTAATTGGTGCAATTTAAATTGAGTTTTTAAAAAGTTACCGTTAGAGCACTCAGATGACACTTTAGTTAAAGTTTTCCAAAGTTGCTTAATTGCAGATTTATATGAAATAGTTTATTAATTGCTTCATTTTAATAATCTTTACAGCCTTTACTTTAATAGCCTTTATTTTTTTCCTAGCTGTTCTCTGCGACTTCATTCGCGTGGAATTTATTATGGGTTTTAATTTTTTTGCACGACGCTTATTCTGTTCCAAAATGACACTAGCCTATGTTACTCCTCATAACATCAGCTATCTGCCAGTGAAAGTCCCGTAAAAATCAGTCCCGCCGTTTCGGAGATTAGCCAGAACAAACAAAGACAAAAACTTTAAAAATTGTTTATTTTTGTTATTAGTACCGTGTATACTTTCATATGCATTTAGTAAAAAGCTGTTATTTTAACATTGCAAACAGACTCTTCAATTTTATTTATTTGTAAAGATATAGAGTATAGATAAAAAAGTTAAATCGACGAACTACGAATTGAATTAACTTAATTTTTGAAAATCTTTAATAATTTCTACCTATTTCTCATAATCTATATCTATACAAATAAATAAAATTGAAGTGTCTGTTTGTAATTTCAAAATTACAGCTTTTTACTATATGAAAGTATTTACGGTACTAATAACAAAAATACAATTTTTAAAGTTTTTGTCTGTCTGTCTGTCTGTTCGTCTGTCTGTCTGTTTGTTCCGGCTAATTTCCGAAACGGCTGGACCAATTTTGACGGAATTTTCAATGGCACATCGCTGATGTCACAAGGAGTAACTTAGGCTATTTTTATTTTAGAAAAAGACTTAGGGTTCCGCGCAAGAAAACTAAAACCTCAAATAACACGCGGCCGAAGTCGCGGAGAACAGCTAGTTCGAAATAAAAAATAAAAACTTTGAATTTATGTTTCATAACCGGTAACATAAATGTTTTACGTATCTTCAAAACTTGATTTTCGATTATCGAATTAATAAACATTCGATTAAATGGGTTGAATATAACACTGTGGCAAGACAAAATACACCACAGCAGGTACTGGAAAGCATCGCTTGAAAGCACATCAAAAGAGTCGCTCGCTTTGACACAGCCAGATACGTGTCGCTGACTATCTGTATAATTTGTGTTGATTCAGAAACAAAACACTGTACTGGTTTTGCACGCATGAAGTTGGATTAAATAAGTATTCTGCCATTAACCATGTTAGCCTGGAGGATTGGTTATCGTAGTGCTAGGTATTGTTACTTAAGTTTTGGTGGTACCTATAGCTTAAATTTATATGGGTATGGTATAGAAGCCGTGGTAGTTCAGGGGCTAAGCGCTCGATGTAAATTTCACAGTACTCGTGCGCCACGGGCCCGGCAAAAAAAATCCCTGACGGAACCAATCAAATCGTTGATTGTTCTAGGTGTTAATTTACAACGTACTCGGTGGTAAAGGAAAACATCGCTAGGAAATCTGCATGGGTGATGAATAAAATATTTAGAGTACAAGTGAAGTCTGCCAGCACGCATTGGCGCAGCTTGATAGAGTTATTACTTCATAGCTCTGTCAGAAATGAGAAGGAGCCTGTGCCCAGCTGAGAAACGTATATATGCTGTAACAAACAATTTACTATAATAGGATACCCCACACTCCAAAGCCGATGGAATATACTTAAATAATGAGACAAGAACTGTAACTATAGTTGTGACAATCTAAGAAGCCTGATTTGACAGCTATAAAAATACTCTGCGTAATGATGGGAAAAAAATTGGTTAGTTTAAAAACCGATTTTCGAGACATATCGATTATTTAGAGTTTGTAATGGACGATGTATCTACATCGATTTAAATTTATTCTCAAGGGATATAGTTTTAAAACATGTACGAGTTTGTAATATTTAACAGTTATTACATAATTCCAAACTAAGTTTAAAGGAGATGAACTTGGTTCCATACAAACTTGGGCCCGGCGTGAACAAAGTTCAAATATACCTTATTTTAAATATTTAAATATTTGCTACTTAAAACAAAAAATCATATTCTTGTAGGACCTGGGGTTTTGTTTTTATTTTGGTTTATTATTTGTAGGTTATATAGTAAAATCACTCGTTCTTGGGATAAGTTGTTTCAATACATTGAAAGTACACATAAGGATGCAGTTTTTTTAATTGTTATTAAATAAAATAAAATACAACTCAAACTTTTTAATTTTTTAATTATTTTATGCAATTATTAATAAAATGTCATCTCGAAAAGCAGCTTGAGGCTATACATTGTCTGTTCTATTCCTCTCAAAACCCAAGTTACATATTATTGTTATTATGTAGGCGCAACAATCTACTGTCCTGTAAATCAAGAGAAAAGCTAAGGGTCAAGTTAAATTAATTCACGAAAATAAAAACACGAAATATATCCACAAACAACAACAATACCAAATGTTGTTGTTATTGTTTTTATTATTCGCTCGAGAGAGCAGGCAAAGGAACTATGCCATACAGCCTTGTCTTCATGTATAATTTTCCTTCATATTTCACTGCTTCACAATATGTTGATGCGTCACATTGTGCAGCCTTGGGAGATTTTGACGATAACTTGAGCCAGCAGGCAGCTGACAGTTGGCGATGGTATCTAAAGGCGCCTATGCAAACAAACAGCTTATCTTGAGATTCCATCACCATCAGAGCACTTGTTTCACAGTTTCCATTAATAGTTCACATGCGCAGACACTTAATACACAAAATCGCACTACTTTTACATATCAAAGTCCACTTCAAACCATTATTTAAACAATAATACAGGAGCAGCAAGCCGCCGCCGGTCGAGTTCCCGCCAAAACCCCCCAATACCAAATGCGTATGACAAGTTTAAACTCGAAGTTACCAAGTCTCCTTCGAAACATGCAATGATCAACGACCATACAGCCTATTCAATTGTGTCTTATATTATTAAAATATTTTGTTTAGTTTAATACCGTAGCCTATTCAATCTATTTTCTAAAAAGATTTATTTTACTCAGTATTAACCTCTACTGATTCGCCTCAACGTTTCATTATTATGAGTTTTTTTGATACTGAAAATAGCCTAATCATATGTCATAATGTCTCATGCCATAGACAAAATACATAAAAATATTTAAAACGTTTTGCTTTTGCTATGGTAAAAGCATTGGTTTTCGTTTTTCAGTTTAAAAAAAAATGTTTTTATAATTGTCCCATACACTACAAAAATAAAAGCCATTTAATTATGCTTATAATTTATTTTTATATTACCTACATATTTTTGTATAACTGTTACGAACAATTTCATACATCTCCCTTGGGCCAGTTTCAAAGCCATGACGCAAACTAAAATCCAACATACATCGTATGTTATGTAGGCACGCCACTGATGTGCACCCGTACGAAGCCGAGGGGGGTCGCTAGTCAAAAATAAAATTAACAATAAATAAGTGTGGTTGGGTCAGGTAAATAAATAAATTCATTGAATTCGTAACATTTTTATTCTTAATTCTTATCTTAATGCCAACAAACATTTTTTTTAAAACCTTTCCTGGCAGATCCAGCATGACAAATAATGAGGCCCTTTCCCATTGGAACTTTCTGTTCTACCCAAGGTTAGCTGGTAGAGAATGCCATATAGCATTAAGCTCGCCTTTTGTACAAATATTTGGTGCAAAAAAGAATAAATAAATAAATAAATAAACTTTTGAGCTGGATGCTTGCGTATCATACGTCCAAGATTGTGGCACAAGCATTTAACCATGTCTCGTCAATAAATATATCCTTGTCCCAGTTGGTTATTTTATTAACTTCTCTTAAGGCGCGGGTTGAGCAAAATGTCGCGCTAGTCGTTATTTGTGCGGTTTTTAGGAGCTATCTACTTTTTATTTAAAAGATATATCAACAAATAAAAAACACATTATATTTCTACATAATCTTGATTTCATAAGAGCTGTATCCAATTTTTTTTAAAGGAATAAATATTAATATAATCTCCTTACAACGAAACCACATAAATGTGAAATTATTATTGATAACATGCATCTCCTCGTAAAGTAAGTATTATTTTATTTTGCGATTTACACCAATGGATAGGCAATTTATTAATGAACATTTCTATTGTAAAATTTTTTTCAAAAGACCAAAATTTGATTTTATTAAGAAATTATTTTAAAATCTGGGTGTATTCACTGCCCACGGGCTTGCTGGATCATTGAGCGTTGAGCTCTCGAACGTGGAGCCCGTGTCGTTCGTTAGAGCATCGGCCTGCGCACACGCTCACGTCTCAGTCGATAATATTATTACTTATTAGGTTATTTTATAGGTAGTATTATTTGTTTGTTTTGGGTATAATTTTTCGTATTAGTTATACATATATTTGTTGTGTTTTTACTGCGCGATGAAGCTTTTTGCGTGTATTTTCTTTGAAGTAAATGCAAATAAAAAAATGAAGCACCATTAGCATGTAAGGTTCGAATCCATAATTAACATTTCGACAAATATTATAATTTACACTATAAAAGGCTAATTCGATATTATCAGTATAGTATACAGTTAAAAATAATCGTAATAACCAACTACAATATCTTATCAGGTGTAGTACTGCCTCGTTGGTCTAGTGGTTGTAGTAGTGCGGCTGCTGATCATGAGGTCCCGGGTTCGAATCCTGGGTCGGTTATGAGTTTTTCATTTATGTTCTAAGTTATAATTAGTATTACTAAGTTATAGTTTTTTTGCTAAAATATAGTATATTATTTATTGCTTGTTTTTTCTTCTTTTTCAAAAAATAATTGAGTACATAAGGTATTCTATACTTATAATTCGGTAAAAAGTATCTAAGTAGATACTAATATACCTACTTTTTACTATAAACTAAAAAATTTTAAAACTAAATTTAACTAAAAAGACTAAGCTGACCATTTATTTTTTAACTCAAAACAGGACATGGGTTTATTTATACTCTAAAAACTATAACTTTATACAATAAATTAAAAAATAATGTTGCATTTAAAAATAGGTAATTATTAAATGCAACATTTTTTTTAAATTATGAATTACATTTGTCAGTGGATTAAATTTGCTTTAATAAAGTTGGTGATGATTTTAAATAAGAATAAAATTCTGCTCAATTTTTTTTATTGTTATCTTTCAACATCGCCTTTAGAACTGGAACCGTAAGTGTTTCTTTCAGACGTCCACAATTTATTCAAAATAAAAAAATACTCTTTCTATCGGAGCATTTGTACCAGGTAGACATAAAATATATTCGATTAAAAAAATTATGTTGAAGATTGTTGGCTTTGAATACTTCCATCCAAAGAGTTACGGGACAATTTTGTGTCCCGGAGCTTTATTTGGGGACAATGGGACAGGTGACCGAGAAAAGGGACAGTCCCGTTCAAAACGGGACGTATGGTCACTTTACCTATAACCCGGCGACGGCTCTGTGGCGCAGTGGCTTAGCAATCAGTTGTTGCGCTGGGGGCCGCGGGTTCGAATCCCGCACGGAACAAATATTTGTAAGGCCTACAAATAATCGTTCCGGGTCTGGATGTTTGTCCTTGTGCAATTTATGTTTGTAAGCTGCCTCCACGACTCTCATTTTATATTACTCTCACTCTGCGAAACATCCTATTTATTTGTTTATTATTTATTGCACCAAATATTTGTACAAAAGGCGAGCTATCTATCTATTTACCTATAGTGAGTAGGTATCTTTTAAACTCACAATTTTCAATGCTTCATTTTTAATATATAATTAATTATAAAATTTCATAATTAGATAATATATGAGAATACATAATTCTAATATAATGCAACTAATATACCGAAAGAAAAAATGGTTTATAATGGTCACAACACTACGGCAACGAACCCAAAGATATCAACAGACATGTCATTGTAATGTGGAAATATCAATCAACGATTAATTCGTGTTTTTGAGATCATTTTTCGAATATAAAGTGAAACTTGGTGCTTACGAATAATACTCATTGTCATAGTATATGGATAACATAATAATTATTTAGGATAGTGAATTTGATTTTTCGATTTCTTACGTCAACGTTCATGCAAAGTTATCGCGGCATGTATAATGAGAAACGTCAAATCGGGCTTTTTAGATTGTCGCAAGTATAGGGAATTTTGCTCTACTTCTTACTATTTCTGCCATCAAATAGCAGTGTTTGCACTGCTGTGTTCCGGTTTGAAAGGTGTACCTAGAAAGCCAGTATTATTACGGGTTGTAAGGCATTCCATCTTAGTCCTTAGGTTTTTTTTATAGGAGAGGGGGTAAACGAGCATGCGGCTCACCTGATGGTAAGTGACTACTGCCGCCCATGAACAACTGCAACACCAGGGGGGGAATTGCAGATGCGTTGCCAGCCTTTTAAAAATGACTACGCTCTTTTCTTGAAGGGCCCTTAGTCGTATCGGTCCGGAAAAATCGCTGATGGTAATCAATTCCACAAGGAAGTCGTGCGAGGAAGAAAACATCTTCTAAATCGCACAGTGGTGGACCGCCAATCATCCAGATGGTGTGCATGGTATCGGGAGTTCTGCCGCGATGTGCGTTCGTGAAATTTCGCGGCTGGGATTAATCCGAACAATTCCTCAGAGCACTCCCCATGGTAGATGTGAAAGAAAATGCAAAGGGATGCAACGTCTCATCGCAGTGCTAATGAATCGAGCCGATCGGAAAGGACTCGGTCGTCGATGATTCGAGCCGCTCTGCGCTGGATGCGGTCAAGTGAAAGGAACTGGCACTGAGGAGCCCCTGCCTAGAGATGGGAACAGTATTCCATGTGAGGCCGAACCTGCGCCTTGTAAAGCTGCAGGCGGTGTGCAGGCATGAAATACTGTCCCGCTCTGCTGAGCACGACAAGCTTTTTAGAGGCCAATTTGGCCTTCTCTTCCAAGTGACCAGGAAACTGCACGTCACTCGATGTGTCGACTCTGAGGATTCCGATACTGGCTGAGGCAAGAAGAGGAGTGCCTTGAAACTGAGGAGATACGACAAAGGGGTTCTTTTTAGCGATAAACGGGCAAACTTGTGTCTTCTGAGGATTAAACCGGACTAGATTTAATAGCCCCCAATCCGAGACTTTGTTCAGCAAAGACTCGACTTCAGACACAAGTTTGTTCCGGTACTCGGCGACGTTTTCCCGAGAAATATTGGCACGGCCGGTGTATAGAGCATCACCAGTGCTGTCATCCGCATAGCAATTAATGTTACCAGTTAGCAACATACCATTTATATGCAGAAGAAACAGCGTTGGTGATAGCGCATAGCCTTGTGGAACACCAGCGTTAACAGGCTTGTAGTCGGAGCATGTACCGTCTACAACGACCTTGATGCTCCGATCTGCAAGGAAGCTGGTGATCCAATTGCACAATTTCTCGGGAAGCCCATAGGAAGGGAGCTTCGAAAGAAGCGCTTTGTGCCAAACCCATTCGAAGGCCTTCGCAATGTCCAAACTAACGGCCAACGCCTCCCCCTTGGACTCTACTGCCTCCGCCCATCTATGGGCCAGGTAGACCAGAAGATCACCAGCTGATCGACTCCGACGAAAACCGTATTGGCGGTCACTAATCAGCTGGTGATCCTCTAGGTACCGCATGAGCTGGCAGTTTATAATGGATTCCATTATTTTGGAGAACAAGGAGGTGATCGCGATAGGCCTATAAACAGAACATAACAGACAGAACAGAAACTTTTTTATTCAATATAGATTATAAATAATACTTATTGAAAGTCACTCTTTTGTATACTTACCACTGGTTCGAAAAAAAACTCTGGGAAGAACCAGCAAGAAACCCAGCGGGACTTTTTTTTAACAGCTTACAATCATGTATGTTACACAAATTAACAACAAAACAAATTAGAAATAGTTTGGGAGCGATCACCTCACTTCCAGGGGTTATTATCATCTATAAATTCTTTAATAAGTATTATAATAACCCTTTTTATACAAACTTAGTTTAATAAAGTTTTTGAACTTTGAGCAGGTCAAATTTTGTATATTTTCTGGAATTTTGTTGTAAAAGCGTATACATCGCCGCAAGAATGAATTACTGACTCGATGGAGTCGAGTAACTGGTACTACTAGCTTGTGTCTGTTCCTAGTATTTACAGAATGAATATCACTTATTTTTGTAAAACTACTTTTATTTTTGTGTACGTACATTACATTTACATAAATGTATTGAGAGGCCAAAGTTAATATATTAATTTCCTTAAATTTTTGTCGCAGCGACTCTTTAGGCTTTAAATCATAAATTGCTCTTATGGCCCTCTTCTGTAAAACAAATATAATTTCAGTGTCAGCTGCGTGTCCCCATAGCAAAATACCATACGACATTATGCTATGGAAATAGCTAAAGTAAACTAGTCTAGCTGTTTCAACACTAGTTAGACTTCTAATCTTTTTTACGGCATATGCTGCAGAACTAAGTCTGCTTGCTAGTTTTGATATATGAGGGCTCCATTGAAGCTTCGCGTCTAGTGTGATTCCAAGAAAAATGGTGGTATCTACAAGACTCAATTTCTCCCCATTTAAAATTACATTACTATTTAATTGTTTGACATTTGGAGTCATAAATTTCATACATTTCGTTTTAGTGCCATTTAAATGCAAATTATTAACATTGAACCAATTTACTAATTAGATATAGCATTATTTACTTCGTCATATTTTAGCAATTGTCGACTTAATTTGAAAATTAAAGAAGTGTCATCTGCCAATAATACTATATCATGGTTATCTTCTACTATGTAAGGTAAGTCATTAATGTATACAAGAAACAGAAAGGGGCCGAGAATTGAGCCTTGAGGCACGCCCATCTGTACCATCGACCCGGAAGAACTCATACTGTTAATGACAACTTTTTGCGTTCTCTTACTTAAATATGAAATAATTAATTTAAGAGCATCACTTCTTACACCGTAGTGTTGAAGTTTCCTGATTAATGTTTCATGGTGAACACAATTGAAGGCTTTGGATAGGTCTCAAAATATACCCAAAGCATCCTGTGAATTCTCCCATGCATTAAATATATATTTAATCAGCTCAACACCGGCATCAGTTGTCGAGCGACCCCTTGTGAAACCAAATTAATTTTTATGAAGTAAATTATTTATTTTAAAGAAATTTTACATTAGATAAAGAATTATTTTTTCAAAAATCTTACTAAGTGTTGGTAGTACAGAAATAGGTCTAAAATTGCCGGGGTCTAATGTACTACCAGATTTAAATAAAGGTATTACTTTACTATACTTCATTAAATCAGGAAACACACCAGATTCGATACTAGTATTAAAATAGTAGCTAAATGAGGCTCGATTGTCTCTTTTATAGTCGTAATAACTTTAACGGAAATCCCCTACAGATCCGCAGTTTTCTTAACATCAATAGTTTTAAAATATTTTACAATATATTTGGTGATACTTTATGAAATGTAAAATTCTTCTTACAGTTGGACGGGTCTGAGCGGTCGCCTTTTTAGGGATCGGGTGTACAAAAGCTGTCTTCCATGAATTCAGGACTACGCCTTGGGAGTAGGAGTACCGGAAAAGACGCGTTAGGACCGTTGCCAACTCCGGAGCACACGTCCTCAGCACAATTGGGGGGATTCCGTCAGCCCCACTCGACTTCTGGATGTCCAGGGAGAGGAGTGCTTTGCGAACCGAGCGCTGTGAGAACAGCACATCCGGCATGGAGTACCGCGGGATGGTCGGCGGTGTTTCCCCCCGTCATCAAGAGTCGAGTTGGACGCAAAAAGGGAGCCTAAAAGGTCGGCTTTGTCTTTTGCGGTTTGGGCCAGTGAGTCGTCCTCCCTATGCAGAGATGGTAGTGATGGCTTACAGAAATTCCCTTGGACAGCTTTGGCGAGAGACCAGAATGCACGGGTTCCCGAAGGAAGGCGAACTAGTTTCTCGCCAATTCTGCCTATGTGCTCTGACTTTGCCTTGGCAATAACTCTTTTGAAGGACTTGGAGGCCAAGTTATACTTCTTTTTAAGTATGCTGGTGTTTACATCCCGAGTCGCCGAAGCCGCAGCCCAGGCTTGATAACACTCCTGCTTACTGCGTAATGCAGTCTTACAGGAGCGACCAAACCAAGGCTGAGATCTGCCTCCGATGGGTACCACAGATGATGGAATAAATAGTTTCATTCCCTGTAGTACCACATTAGTGACAGAGTCAGCAACAGCGCTGGGATCATCCGTTGGCCTTCTCTTCCAAGTGACCAGGAAACTGCACGTCACTCGATGTGTCGACTCTGAGGATTCCGATACTGGCTGAGGCAAGAAGAGGAGTGCCTTGAAACTGAGGAGATACGACAAAGGGGTCCTTTTTAGCGATAAACGCGCAAACTTGTGTCTTCCGAGGATTAAACCGGACTAGATTTAATAGCCCCCAATCCGAGAGTAAGAAAAGAGTCTGGTAAATACGATTGCGATCCGCCTACAAAGCTTGGCTAGTAAGACAAATCTTTCCTATAATGGAAGAGACCAGGAGTAAACTTTTATTGGCTGATGAAGAGAAATAAAGATAAGTAATAGGATTTGTATTACCAGTGCTAGAGCATTGACACTCCGCGCACCAACTCGCCTGCCCAGCGTGGTCTATGTACAGTTTCAAGCGATTCTTGCTGGCATTAGTCTTCAAAAGGCTGCTGATGTAATTAAATAATAAAACCAGCCAAGTGCAAGTCAGACACGCGCAACGAGGGTTCCGAACAAATCCGTAGGTATATAAGTTTAAAATTATTAAAAATATTTTTATTATATGATGTAACTAAAAATGTATGCTTTTCGCAATTTTTCCTTTATCTGTGCTATAATACGTTGCCTCGTACCAAGTTGTAGGATTCGCGGGAAGTACCCTGTAGGTTTTAATTCCCTTGCAAATGTCGAAAATTTGCGGCATAAACGGCTGTATCTTTTGACTGCGTTGGCTTAGAAGTTTGATTTTTTCACAGCTCCAAGGGACAGTAGATTTGAGTATTTGATATGAATTTCAGCTTGATACACGAGTTCCTGAGAAAAAGGGTCTTGACAGACAGACAGACGGACAACAAAGTGTTCTTATAAGGGCTCCGTTTTTACCTTTTGAAGCACGGAACCCTAAAAATTAAACAGAAAAAATATTCTGAAACAAATTTAATGAAACTGCTCACCTCATTTAAGAATCGCATCCAATTAGGTAATTGGCGACGTCCTACTTCACAGCGTCATAAAAAGCGAATAAGCGTCGAATAATGACGTCATCGTAGCTGCTAATAATGTCTGAACTCATTTGCAGCTCAACCCAATTATACAGGTAGGTACATTTCCCTTATAAGTTATATTTATTTATATTTTTTGTATGCATAGGTAGTAATTTTTACAAGGGATTCTCCATGAACACGAGTGCTATAAAGCAGTCGAAACGTCGGGCATATAAAGAAGAAAAAATGTAAAATAAACCCAATAAAATCTTTCCAAATTCGTCGTGTTTTTTTTTAATTATCGTCAGGCTTATTAAATTTACAGTAATTTTTCATTGCTAAGCGCAGTCAATAACGTTTCATTACAAAGAAATACTTCAGTTGCATTTTTTTCATACGAAATTTTTGTTCGATTTTTTATTTTTGCCGTTTCTCTTCGTTCATCGCCCGGTCGGGCATGGTCCGTCATTATGAGGGAATATTAGTGATAAATTGTGTGTATATATAGTAACCTTTATTTGTCTTCGATTAAGACTTAAAATATAGAATGCGTTGTGAGCCCTGAGGACCAAGATCGAATGCATCATTACCAATTATAATAGGTATTTACCCATAAAATTGCCGTTCTGCAGCACTGGACATTTTAAATCAGAATAATTTTTGTATGTCTAAGAAATCTAATTTAAAATTAATTTTATTTTAAAAACATAGAATTCTTTTTTCAAAATTTGTAATTTGTGTAAAAAAATGCGATGAAAAAATAACGCCAATCAGCGTTATTTTTTCATCGCATTTGAATTTTTTTCGTAATCGTTTCGGATACGTTAAAAATACGAGTAATTATATCACAAGCGGCACGCACCATCAACGACGTTTACGGAGCGAATACTACAAACGAATGCAATAGTTATTGGTACCCCAAGAAATGTGATGGTCACTGTTTGGGGGTCTAGTGCCTGTGTGATTTATCACAGCTTCTTACCTAACGGAATGAGCATTACTGGAGATGTGTACTATGAAAAACTGAACAAAATAATGGAGAAGCTTGCACGTCTCGAACCAGCTTTGGTCAATCGCTCGTCCCAGCTGCTCCTGCACGACTGCAGTGTTGTAATTTTTTGAATTGAATGAAATTAACTGTTTTGAAACCCTACTCTTCCCCTCAAGTTGCTATGGAAAATAGGTCACAACTAGGTTAAGGAAATTTCCACAGCATATTTCCCAGAGGTTTATCTAAACCATTTTAACATAAAAACTGTATTACCTAGCGACTTATTTATGTGTCTCGTGGAAAATATTTACACGAATTTTTTCTAACAAATCTTTGGTTAGTAGGTTAAATTGTTTTCCTTCATTCTTTATTAATACTGGCATGTGAGAATGATAAAATGTCTCCAAACTCGCTTAAAAAATCATGAAAAAATCTGTAACCCGTATGTATGGCGTTACTCAAAGAAATAATAATTTTAGCAGTTGTCAGATTTATAGCATTAATCCTTTATTTTTTGCAAAAGTGAAGTATGAAGCTCCATAAAGTAGAAATACATCCAAAAGAAACCTTATCATCTCCATCTACGTAGTTTTAAACAATACTTTCAACAAATGGCGGTTTTTGATGCTTTAAAATAACTTCAGTCTCAAATGTCGACTTAAATATATATATATATATATATATATATATATATATATATATATATATATATATATATATATATATATATATATATAATCAGTCAGGTCATAAGTATTGTCACACAGTAAAAACTTTTCTTTTAGAATGCTGGCCACAAAAAAGTTTATTGAATTCGAATTTCGAATTGTTCATGAAAATAAAACTGTATACTTTTTAGAATTTTACTCATTTTTAAATATTGAGTGGACGCTTAAAGAAGACCGTGTTGCAGTTATTGCGTTGCATCGTTGCGGTTACGCGCCAATTCAAATGTTTGACATACTGAAAAATTTGAATATAACCAAAAGATTCGTTTATCGTACCATTAAACGATACAATGAAGACTCTAGTGTAGATGACAGGTCAAGAAGTGGTCGCCCTCGGTCTGTTAGGACTCCAGCAGTGATAAAAGCTGTGAAGGCGCGAATTCAAAGAAATCCCAAATGTAAGCAGAAACTGTTGGCCCTTCAGATGGGGTTAAGCAGAACCACGCTGAAAACGGTGTTAAATGAAGACTTAGGGCTTCGGGCATATCGAAGAAAAACAGGACATCATTTCAATGCTCGTCTAATGGACCTGAGACTGAAGAGATGCCGCGCTTTGTTGAAGCGGTACGCGGGAAAAAAATATCGGTAAAATTCTTTTATCGGATGAAAAAATTTTTACCGTAGAAGAGAGCTACAACAAACAAAATGATAAGGTGTATGCACACAGTAGTGAAGAAGCGAGCAACCGTATTCCGCGTGTCCAACGAGGTCATATCTATCCTCGCACATGGTATGGTTGGGAGTTTCTTATTGGGGCTTAACAGAGGTACATTTTTGTGAGAAAGGTGTAAAAACGAATGCAGTTGTGTATCAAAATACAGTCCTGACGAACCTTGTGAAACCTGTTTCTCATACCATGTTCAATAACAGGCACTGGGTATTCCAACAAGATTCGGCGCCAGCTCATAGAGCGAAGAGCACACAAGATTGGCTGGAAGCGAGTGAAATCGACTTCATCTGGCACAAAGACTGGCACTCCTCCAGTCCAGATTTGAATCCGTTAAATTACAAGATATGGCAACACTTGGAGGAAAAGGCGTGCTCAAAGCCTCATCCTAATTTGGAATCACTCAAGACATCCTTGATTAAGGCAGCCGCCGATATTGACATGGACCTCGTTCGTGCTGCGATAGACGACTGGCCGCGCAGATTGAAGGCCTGTATTCAAAATCACGGAGGTCATTTTGAATAAACTTTAGTGTCATAAGAATCTATGTTTTTTTAAGTTCATTTTGGTATATAAATGGTTACATAATGAATAAACTTGTTTTAATTATTTTATATTAAACATGTGACAGAATTTATGACCTGACTAGGTATATAATATATACCTAGTCAGGTCATAAACTGTACACAGACCACGCTGGGCAGGCGAGTTGGTGCGCGGAGTGTCAATGCTCTAGCACCGGTAATACAAATCCTATTACTTATCTTTATTTCTCTTCATCAGCCAATAAAAGTTTACTCCTGGTCTCTTCCATTATAGGAAAGATTTGTCTTACTAGCCAAGCTTTGTAGGCGGATCGCAATCGTATTTACCAGACTCTTTTCTTACTCTCGGATTGGGGGCTATTAAATCTAGTCCGGTTTAATCCTCGGAAGACAAAAGTTTACGCGTTTATCGCTAAAAAGGACCCCTTTGTCGTATCTCCTCAGTTTCAAGGCACTCCTCTTCTTGCCTCAGCCAGTATCGGAATCCTCAGAGTCGACACATCGAGTGACGTGCAGTTTCCTGGTCACTTGGAAGAGAAGGCCAAATTGGCCTCTAAAAAGCTTGGCGTGCTCAGCAGAGCGGGACAGTATTTCATGCCTGCACACCGCCTGCAGCTTTACAAGGCGCAGGTTCGGCTTCACATGGAATACTGTTCCCATCTCTGGGCAGGGTCTCCCCAATGCCAGCTCCTTCCACTTGACCACATCCAGAGCAAAACGGCTCGAATCGTCGACGACCGAGTCCTTTCCGATCGGCTCGATTCATTGGCACTGCGAAGAGATGTTGCATCCCTTTGCATTTTTTTTCATATTTACCACGGGGAGTGCTCTGAGGAATTGTTCGGATTAATTCAAATTTCACGAACGAACATTGCGGCAGAACTTCCAATACCATCCACACCATCTGGATGATTGGCGGTCCACCACTGTGCGATTTTGAAGATGTTTTCTCCCTCGCATGACTTCGTTGTGGAATCGATTACCATCAGCGATTTTTCCGGACCGATACGACTTAGGGACCTTCAAAAAAAGAGCCTACTCCTTTTTATAAGGCAGGCAACGCATCTGCAATTCCCCTGGTTCCCCTGGTGTTGCAGTTGTTAATGAGCGGCGTTAGTCACTTACCACCAGGTGAGCCGCATGCTCGTTTGCCCCCTCTCCTATAGAAAAAACAGATGTCTCGCGCTTTTATTGATTATTCCTGACGCCAATGTGAGTTTTTTTTACTGCAAGCTACAAGAATTTCAGGAAAATAAAAGAGAATAGACGTGGTTGCTTCAAAATATGTTGGTCTGATTTTGCGAGATTTCAACAGCAGATTAATCCAGCAGTTAGTCGATGTTGACAGGAGGTCAGGGCGACTTAACAGACAAAATAACCTAAGTTCTATAAAATCAACGGAGCACTTATTTCGTCGTTTCCACTAATAGTTCACATGTACAGCCAACTTGAAAAAAAGAAGGAGATTTAAATTCTAGTTCTAAATTAAAATATTACTTTTTTTTCTGTCAACGAATCAGTTATTTTGAAAATTTAATTGAGTTTGTAAAATCTTTAAATTTTAAGTTAATTTATGTGAGAAAATGCGGTATGATAAGGCATTGTAAATTAAAAAATGTAAAGAAAGTGTTTTTTCTTTTACTTACTACACATTTAAATAAAACTAATTTTTACGGATTCTGTGGTGTATATTAACTTATTTTATATTCCCGACGTATCGGGGTGAATTAACTTTTAACAACCTCCTTTATCGACGTTTTGTAAGAACCAACTTATATATTTTTTGGACTGAAATTGAAAGGAATCCTATATAAGATAAAGTTTAATATATCTTAGTTTTCATTTCTGTCACTGTCCACGATATTAAATTTCTATTTTTTAAGTTATTAAGTTAATTTCGCGAGGCAGACTTGAAATTTTTCTTTTGCGTTACGTAAATAAAAATGACTTTTTTTAATAAATAAAAATCAATTGGAGTACTTTGCAACTAAAATCGTTTGTTAAATCATAAAAGCAACCTCCTTGCACAAAAAACATGAAGATTAATTGAAAAATGTAACCAATATTTTAATTTTTTATTCTAGTGCGTTACTATTGCCAAAATAAAAATAAAAGCTTTTCGATATCTTTTTTTCTACATCTATTAGACATTTGTAACAAATTAGTTAAATTAAGCCAGTATTATATGCAACGGAATTAGCGTTCATTTATAGAAAAACAAAAACAAAAAGAACAATTCTACAAAAATTCAAACTAAAATTAAGGGACATTTGGTAACGCATGAGAAGTTTTTGATAACGTATGAGAAAATATATTAACATATTGCCCTACAAAATATACTTAGTATAAGTATTTTAAAACCAAAAACAAATTTTATTAAAACAAAACAAATCTTTTTGCACAAAAAATAACTAAAAATATAACCACGATCTTCTTTATTTTACTATGATACTATTACGGTAAAATCATCATCTCTTGAAAATAATTGTTTAATTTCTTTTTTATGCTTGTTTCTCTATTATTACAGTTTTTTTTCTTAAGTTTATCAATGCCTAGATTTTCCTTCAGTAATTTCTTCTTTATTCTTGAGTTCACGACTTCAGCTGTAGAAAATATTTTTAATATTTTGCTTTCTTTTCTTGATCTGATTCTTTTGAATGTTTTTAGAATAGCTGAGCTAACTAAAACATTATACTTTAAGTCTTCCTGTTTCTGTGTTGAACCATTATGGTTCTTTCTTGTGTATCGTTTCTTTTACTCCTCGCGTATTTTCTTTCAGCTTTTCGTTTTCTTTTTTTAGTTTCTTGTTTTCCCTATAAACTTTGGTCCTATCTTTTTTCATTTTCATCTTCCACGTGCTTTTGCAGATTGTGAATTTGGTGTAACACACGAAGTCGTTTCTAATGCATCGATAGCTAGTGGTGTATTAGCAGTGTTCACGCAAAAGCGTTAGTGTCAGGCATCGACGTTAGATGGCGATCGGCTCGGCCGATACGGGATGACGTTCGTGCGTGTTGAACGTCCGAGCTTGCTGAAAGGTGGGAGTCGAGAGCGAAAAATTAGATGCCTTCTTCGCGTCGAAAGAGAAGGCAGTCCGTTTGTTGGGAGCTCTTAGATCTAATTTTATGTTAGGCGCGTATAGTAAATATACCACTGGGAATGGTAGCGCGTGTTGAGAGTTTACCCGGGACTTTAGGTTTAACGCAGAATCTGTATAAGTGGATTCGACTGTATTAGTTACTAGTGCGGTAGTTAATATTCTAGAAATAACGGTGACCTTTGACCCGTACGTTCTGTGTTCATTTTCGCGAGTCAATCGTAACAAAGGAAGAAAGTGACTGCGGAAGGCGACCTTAGCTTGGAGAGGAGCTGAGGGCCGAACTGCTGCAGGGGGAACGGTCAAATAAGGTCAATAACACTACCAGCCACACCCAAATACACATCACTGACCTTTACTTCTAGCACAATACATCCACACGACACCTGACCGAATCCTGAGGGACCAGTCGCCTTGAATAGAGGTAAGTAAGCTCTGTTCAATAATTGTAACGCTCCCCCCGGATTGTTTAGTGTAATTAGACTTTTAACCCGTGGCGTGAGGACGCCCGACCAGCATCTGCCTGTAGCTTCTTCGTCTATGGGCCGCGAAGGATTCTACTCCTGGGATAGGCAGCTGTTGGCCGTAACATTTGGTAGCAGAGCGTGGTTCTGGGATCGATTCCCGGTTGATCCACCGACCATAGTATTTGATAAAAATTTAATAATTTTGGTGGCAGGGAGCGTTGGGTTGATTGGTTTAATTTTGTGTCTACAATCACGCCCGTCCGTAATACGTAAAAATATTTTTTTTTATTATATACGTAATAATAAAATTCCTTTCTTTGTTAGCTTGCTTTGTTGTTTGCGGGTAAATTTGAAAGCCGCGCCCGTTTAGCGCGCAAGCGGGAGATTGCGTCATGTAGGTAGATGGTTATTTTTGCGTAATCGGTTAATTATCGTTGCGGATAGTTGTGGTGTATTACTTATCGAAGGGTCGATTTCCGAGCAAGGCATTTTTTGTTGATGTGTATCTTCGTTATGTATCTTTCGTATTGTAATTTGTATTTGAACTAAAGAGTGGTAATTTGTATTTACGTAATTTGAATTAACTTGATTTGATCGCACTAGTATTTGTTATTGTTAATTTGATTTACCTTTTCTTTTGTACTAACTTGTGTTTGATTTGATAAATAGCGGTTCTTATTTATGTACATTCTATTCAACTCGATTTGATAGGAACTGCATTAGTTAGCTGTTAATTTTTGTATTTTTTATTTGTTATTTTTGTAATTGTGCTCGAGCGGCGTCGTAATTTGTATTTAGTAGTGATGTCCTCGCCCAAGATGCTAATCCATTGCCTGCGGACTGAGTTACGCTGGGCCACCAGCGCCCATGCTTTGATAGGTCGACCGGATAGGGTCCATAATTTGATGAAGCGGTTCGAGCAGGTCGATGCTCGAAGGCCTGCAGTGGAGGAGGCTTACGCTGAGCTTGAGGATTTGGATGTGGAAAAGGGAGTCCTGGACTCCTGCTTCGCAGACTACGAGCAGTTCTTGTGGCTCACGGACGAGTTGATCGAGGCTGAAGGCAGGTATACCGAGGAGGCGCGTGAAGCTCGGACGAGTGGCCTGCCCGAGTCCTTCGGAAGCAGCCTCAGCCGGAGCTGTTGGGACGACTCCCAACTCTGGACTTGCCAAGTTCTCCGGGGTCCTTTCCGAGTGGCTGACCTTCGTTGGTCTTTTCGACGGCCTAGTGGACGCCCGGAGTGACTTGACCCCGAGCCAGAAGATGGCGTACCTCCTGGCCTCACTGGAGGGGGACGCCCTGGACGTTGTCAGCCATTTGAGCTTGTCGGACGACGCCTACTAGACTGCTCGGGACCTCCTAGTCAGAAGATACGCCAACGTCCGGCGAATTGCGGACGAACATGTTAAGCAGCTTCTGAGCCTCTCGCTGCTTAGTGACCGGGCCAGACTACGTCCGGACCTGTTGGATCCAGTCTTGGTGGCCTGTAATATGTTGAGGCGGCTGGATGTACCAGTGGGCGAATGGGCCTTCTTGTTGCTCCGCATCGTGCTGTCCCGTCTACCTCTCGACCTTCGAATGCATTTTGAGGAAAGGTACGGCGGGGACGAGGCCTCCTATATTCCGCCCTTCTATGACCTGTTGCGGTTTTTGGAGGAGCAGTGCCGACAGATCGAGCACGCGGCGGGCACCGTCGACGACTTACGAGCCGTGCCCAGAGAGAGGTGAAATCCGCCGGGCAAGTCGTCGTAAACCCCCCCCTGCTCCTATTGTCGAGCATCTGATCACCGGGTAACGTCTTGCCCAAAATTATTAGGTAAGCCGAGTCCGGCTAGGCGAACTATCACCAAGGAGCGCCGCTGGTGCTACTCCTGTTTGGAAGGGCACCTCCCCCGACCAGTCGGGGGGTAATTCCCCCAGGGGCGGGGGTGTCATCACCCCCCCTCAGCGTGCGAAGAGGAACTTCACGGCCACTCATCGGTCCGCTGGACCCTTCTCACTCCCGTTAGCTAAGTGGCCGCGACTGGTGTACCACTGTACCCCATTTGATGGAGGTGGCCCTAGCTAGCTGCCGCCTTAGCTCCAACCATGGCTGCCTCTACTGAGCCTTAAGCCGTCAACAGTCCACTTGTCAAGCTGTTCTGTTGCCGACGGCCTCAGTGAGGGCGTACAACCCGAGTGGCGACCGTTAGCGGTTGCGCTCTGTTAGTATCGGGTTCACGCGGTGTGGCCTCCACTTGGTGGTGGGAAGATTAGGGCCCCCTGGAGAGTTGAATCACGCTCTCAAGGGGTATTGGATTTGGTTTGGTCGAGCACTTAGTTAAAAATTCTTTAAATTTAAATTAAAATGCTTTTGGGTTTTCCGCGAAATTCATATTGTAGCGGTTATGATTAAAAGAATTGAATTTAAAATACTCCTTTAAATGCTGCTGCATATGTTGTAAATACATTTGATCACTGCGTTTGTTGTTGCACGGAAAATTGAGATTAAATTGTGTGCCCTTTTTTAATGCTTGTGATAGTGTTTAATCATTTTACTTTGTGATAAGGAAGGTTGAAATTAGATAACCCTGTGGTTGCCAAAGGAAATAGAAGTCAATTCTCTTTTGGTTTAGATTTTGTTGGCACTGTCTGAGATATTTATTTGAAATAAGAAATAGGGCTGTCCCTTACGTTTATTGTTTTGTTTACTTTGCCAAGTTGACCTATGTGCATCGGTGATTACTTGTTTTAATTAATTCTGTAATTGAACATTGATGCTTTTGAAAAATTAGTTGAAATATGAGCATAGGATCACCTGCTAAGGACCATCTGTGCGTTTCGTTCAGCTCTCCACAGACGACGTTCATGGGGAATTTGGGGGTGCTCTCTGCACTGAAGCTTGAAGGTCCCTCTGGGCCGCTTCGTGTCGCGTCGCTGTTTGCAGACCTGATCCGGTCGAATTGCGGAACTAATCATAGGAGCGCAGATAGGTGTTTGAAGGAGGTCGTCTGACTTCTGTCTAGGAATAAGACTTATTTATGTGCTGCGATGTCCAGGAAGGGCATCCAGTTCAACTCTCCGGCTAGCCCACGTTGGGGCTGCAATTTTGGGGCGTTGGTTAGGGTTGCAAGATCTGATTGGGTGCGTAAGGTGGTCTAGTTTGGTTGTAGATTCGATCTTGCAACTTGCCGTCGCGACCCTGTCCCGCTGACCGGTTTGCTCTCGGACCTAAATCCTTATGTCCGGGACGGGGGTTTGTTCACGCAAAAGCGTTAGTGTCAGGCATCGACGTTAGATGGCGATCGGCTCGGCCGATACGGGATGACGTTCGTGCGTGTTGAACGTCCGAGCTTGCTGAAAGGTGGGAGTCGAGAGCGAAAAATTAGATGCCTTCTTCGCGTCGAAAGAGAAGGCAGTCCGTTTTGTTGGGAGCTCTTAGATCTAATTTTATGTTAGGCGCGTATAGTAAATATACCACTGGGAATGGTAGCGCGTGTTGAGAGTTTACCCGGGACTTTAGGTTTAACGCAGAATCTGTATAAGTGGATTCGACTGTATTAGTTACTAGTGCGGTAGTTAATATTCTAGAAATAACGGTGACCTTTGACCCGTACGTTCTGTGTTCATTTTCGCGAGTCAATCGTAACAAAGGAAGAAAGTGACTGCGGAAGGCGACCTTAGCTTGGAGAGGAGCTGAGGGCCGAACTGCTGCAGGGGGAACGGTCAAATAAGGTCAATAACACTACCAGCCACACCCAAATACACATCACTGACCTTTACTTTCTAGCACAATACATTCACACGACACCTGACCGAATCCTGAGGGACCAGTCGCCTTGAATAGAGGTAAGTAAGCTCTGTTCAATAATTGTAACGCTCCCCCCGGATTGTTTAGTGTAATTAGACTTTTAACCCGTGGCGTGAGGACGCCCGACCAGCATCTGCCTGTAGCTTCTTCGTCTATGGGCCGCGAAGGATTCTACTCCTGGGATAGGCAGCTGTTGGCCGTAACAGGCAGTATTGGAGGTGTGATTCGTGGAATGTCTTGGTCTTGAAGAGCAAAATTTTCTAGGCTAGAATATCAGTTCGTGGTAAATCTGGAGGCGTTTGGATAGCTTCATTTTCAAACAATTCTAGCATTATATTTTTGTATTGGTGTCAGATCTTTTACAGTCTTTTGGTCTTATGATATCTTATACTTTGTTTTTATTTTGCTAACTCATACTTTTCTGAATTATTCTTTAATCTCTCCCTATATCTTTTTTGTTTTTCTGCCTATGTGAGACCCGTTTCTAGTTTTAACAGCACCTGAATAAAATAAATAATACTGTACTCAAGTATACTTTTCTTAAATTGATTTTTTAAATGAAATGAAGTAAATAACTTTCAATAATCAAAGTTTCCATATTAAACAGTTGTGATTCTACGTATCCGATAACAATTTTAACACATTTCCAGTGTTGATCAGATGCGCCACGTGTATTACGGTAACGCACGAGAAATCTTCTCTTGCGTTAGTAGTAGTATTCTCTGGTGTTACCAGTAACGCAAGAGAAAAAAACTTAAGGAAAGAAGAAATTAACAACTCAAATATCAACAAATCTACAAACTTGTGTTTTGACCTTGAAATTAGATCAAAACTCCATGGCAACAAGTAAATTAAATCCAAATATCTGTTATACTTACGCAGAATCACGTGGTAACTTAGAGTTTAGTTGAATACTCTAAGCGTGGTAACGTAGCAGAAACACAATTAACCCACACACCCTCTCCGAGAGCTTTCCGCGGACGGACCGGCGATTCCAGATAAATTCCCCTCTATCGATGTTACCAAAGAATTTTCAGACAAAACAACAGCTGTGGAGAGATATGTGCCATCGCTCAGATCGAGTATGAACTACTTAGACTAGTAACTTAGAAGAACGGTATTGTGAAATAGTTTTTGGGGACAAAGATTGAAATATTTTTATAAATTACGTTATTTATAATAAAATCGTAATTATATTATTATAGTGAAGTTATTTCTAATTAAAAACATGTAAATAAACAGTGTTCTCTTACAAAAAAATTAATAACTTTAAGAATGTATAGAGTAACTTATGTTTAGGGACAAACAAGTTTTGTATGGACGACGGTTTTTGTCTACAGCGTTACTATAAAAAAGTATTCTTGTTTATTTTATCTACCAAAGTAAATTACTTTAGTAGAAGTAAAATATGTCTAATTTTATAATAAGGTTTTTAGAAATCCTTGATTTTAAATGAATTTTTCGTCATTATTTCCAAGTTCACTGTGAGGACAGCAAAAGAGTACCTTAAAAGTTGATTAACCCATCGAGCATTATAAATAAGCACTATAATATACGCGATAGAACCCGTAAAAAATCGTTTTATTAAAAAAAAATGCTAACTTAGAAACCCTTATCGCATTTTTATGAACTATTTAAGTTATTTATAAAATTTAATAATTATTAGATTTTAAAGTTATCTTCATATAAAAAAATTAAAATAGGCGGTGACCCATATCCAATCCACAAAGCAACAGTTACTTTCCATGTTAATTCAAGCACGAATTGTTTCTGGCCATACAGATATTGAGGTAGTAGGTGATAAAATTACTAGTGATAATAATGAACTTATTTATATAACCAAATTAGTTCAACTTGTTTCTATTAAATTTTATTGCAATTTGAAAAATGTCAGATTTTTGTCCAATTTCAAAATTATTATTTTTTACTTATTATAAGCCAGTGCTTGACCCCAATCCCACCTGGTGGTAAGTGGTGATGCAGCCTTAGATGGTAAATCGTACTGTCTTATCGTAACAAAAGCCTATTCACTCTTGCCTTGAAGACGCCTAGATTGTATTCGGACGGAAAGATAGACGCCGGCAAATTATTCCACTCCTTTGCTGTACGCATTACAAAAGACGAAGCAAACCGTTTGGTTCTAATGCGTGGGATATCGACAACAAAGGGATGCAGACCCGCCGACCGTCTGGTTGTCCGATGGTGGAAAGGAGAGGGAGGAATTAAGGCGTGTAATTTCTGTGCACACTCACCGAAATGCATCCTATAGAATACCGAGAGACTGGCTACTCTGCGCCTGTGCTCAAGGCTGACAAGATTGGTTTTAACCAAATCTAGGTCACCAATGAGCCTCTTAGCACGTCTCTCCACTGAGTCCAATGCTGCCAGGTGGCATTTTGCAGCACCAGCCCATATGTGACAGCAGTACTCCATGCACGACCGGACTTGCGCTTTATATAAGGTAAGAAGCTGCCCCGGCGTGAAGTACCGCCGCACCCTTGCAAGGACACCAAGTTTCCTTGCGGCTGCTTTGGCTCTGGACTCAATGAACCGCCCAAAGTTTAGGTTCGGAGAAAATTCAATCCCTAACAACTGAAGGCGGTCAGTATACTCCAAGGATACATTCCGGAAAGTAGGAGCCAAGGTGAGCGGGCTCCTTTTAGCGGTAAAAAGACACGCTTGTGTTTTGGAGGCGTTAAATCTCACGAGATTGGCATCGCCCCATTCGGAAAATGTCTGTAGTGTGAGACTCACACGCTCAACCATAGCCTCTCTTTCTGACTGGATTTGATCCCGACTGGCCCGGGCACTTGGTTGGTATCTCTCCACAACTGTGCTGTCGTCTGCATACCCATAGACACCGGGAATGAGCAGATCATTTATATGCAGCAGGAAGAGAGTTGCGGAGAGAACGGACCCCTGAGGAACACCGGCGTTAGTCGCCACAGTATTGGATGAGCAGCCATCAACGACGACCCGGAGAGACCGTTCACTCAGAAAGTCCTTCACCCAGACAATTAGGCCAGGGGATAAGCCGTACGCTGAAAGCTTGCCTAATAGACTAGCGTGCCAAACCCTGTCAAAAGCCTTCGAAACATTGAGGGAAACAGCAAGTGCTTCACCACTGTTCTCGAGGGCTTCGCCCCATATGTGAGTGGCATACGCTAGAAGGTCCCCAGTTGATCGATTTCGGCGAAACCCGTACTGGCGATCACTGAGGAGATCATTTTGCTCTAGGTATGCCATAAGGTGGGCGTTCAATATACGCTCCATAATCTTGCAGAGTATGGAGCTAATTGAAATTGGCCGATAGTTGGCAGGGTCGGTACGGCTACCTTTTTTAGGCACAGGCTGCACATTGGCCAGCTTCCAAGATTTAGGCACTATTCCAGTCCTGAATGAGAGGCGGAACAAGCGTGTCAACACAGGAGACAACTCAGGTGCACAGACCTTTAGAACTATAGCTGGTATACCATCAGGTCCACTAGCTTTATTCACGTCTAGACTTCGCAAGGTTTTAAGAACCTCCTTGTTGGTGATACGGACCTCAGTCATAGAGGTATCGCAGTGAGGTAATTGTGATGGTACGCTGTTGCTACTGTCCAGACGCGAATTGCAAGCAAAAAGAGAAGCAAATATGTCCGCTTTCTCCTTAGGCGCATGCGCCAGTGAGCCATCTGGTTTTACCAGCGGAGGCAGTGTAGACCGACAAAAGTTTGTCTCGACCGCTTTGGCGAGAGACCAAAAAGCTCTACTGCCAGATGGTTTGACAGAGAGCTTTGTGCCGATGCGTTTAATGCGGTCGAAACTGGCTTGGCGTAATGCCTTTTTGCTCGACTTGGCGGCTTGGTTAAAGGCTCTCTTCTTAAGGCTAACATCCGGAGCTTTACGGTCTCGAGCATCGACCCAGGATAAGTACGCCATATGCTTGTGCTTTTCAGCACGAGCGCACTCGGCGTTAAACCAAGGGCGAGCTTAACCACCAATGGGCACGTCAGCAAAGGGGATGAAATACTCCATCGCTTGACGTATCACATTGGTTATGGCATCCGCGCAGCTCGATGGGTCTCTAGAGGAGAAGCAGACCTGCCGCCAAGGATAAGATGCAAAGAAATTAATGCAATTAAGTTAAAAATTAATTAAAACAACCACGTCACTAAGTCTATTATTAATTGTATGTATATAGACACCGGCACAATTAGCGGAACACAAAAAAAAGCAGGATTTTAAAATCTTTTACTTGAGGAACTGGCCAGTTATGATATTTTTTTTAATTTATTGTCAAATTTGAAAACAGAAAATTAGATGACATACACTTTTTTCATTCATTTGTTTTATTTTCCCGAACAATATGTTTTGTCAACTTGTTCGAGTAATAACTACGTAATTGTAATTTTTTTGAAAAATTGCACTTAATGGTTTTTTATAAATTTGTTATTCTATAGGCAATTTTGTTTATTAAAAGCTCTTTATTATGCCTGACTTAACATCACTGGAAATCATTAGGGCTGATGAAATGAGAAGAAATGGCCATACATACAGATCGATTGCCTCAAGGCTTCGTCGACCAGTATCAACGATTCATCGCAGCATCCAGCGGTACAGATCGTCTAATTCTCTTGTGAGGAGGAGGGGTCAAGGTAGAAAAAGATGTACATCGAGGCGAGATGACAGTTTTTTACAACTTGGAGTTCGTAGGAATACGCGATTAACGGCTGTACAAGCTCGAAATGAACTGGAAGACGTTCGAGGAGTACGAGTAAGTGAGCGTACAGTTCGCAGGAGATTTGAAGAAGTTGGTTTAGGGTCGTATATACCTGCCAAAGGCCCAAAACTTGAGAGACGTCACCGCGTAAACCGATTAAGCTATGCGCGAGAACATCGTCATTGGGATTTGAACGAATGGCAGCAGGTTCTCTTTACTGATGAGTGCAGAGTTCTTTTAAAACAGATCGATGGGAGACAGCGAATATGGAAACGCAAAGGAGAACGCCACATACAGTCTAATTTTGAACACACAGTGGCTTATGGTGGCGGCTCGATTATGGTTTGGGGAGGGATATGTTTGGGAGCTCGCACGGAGTTAGTGACAGTCACAGGAGGGACCATGACAGCAGATCGATACATCAGAGACATTTTAGAAGAACATGTTGTACCATTTGCCCCATTTATTGGTGACGACTTTATTCTAATGCAAGATAATGCTCGTGCTCATAGTGCACAATCGGTACAGGCATATCTGAGCCACGTAGGTATACCGGTGATGCAGTGGCCAGCAAATTCCCCCGATATGAATCCGATAGAGCATGTCTGGGACTTGCTAAAAAGAAGGGTTAAATTCAGAATGCCACACCCTAACAATCTGAATGAACTTGGAAACGTATTACTTGAGGAGTGGGAGCGGTTGCCTCAAGAAATCATCGATGGTTCATAATCATCTAAAAATTTCACTTATTTCAAATTTCTTTATTTTTCAATAAAAAATAACGAAGACTTTTCAAAGTCGTTGTTAAAAGATGTTAATCAATTTGTTATTTTGTGTCTAATAACATTTTCGTCAAATATATGCGTTATTATCTCATAGTCTCACTTTTTTTTTCTGTTCCGCTAATTGTGCCGGTGTGTATATATACGGGCATTGCATTAAATTGCGTCTTTGGTTTAATTAAGCAGAATGTCTTTGAAGTATTTTTAACTGTTCAGAGTGTGTTCATCAAATATATTCTTTAACACATTGACAACTAAAATCCAATAAAGAGCAATGGCAGAAAAATAGTTAGAAAAATTATAGCGTCTAGAAATAAGTTATATATAAAATGAGTTTTATAATTTTTATATGATTTTTCAAATAAAAATGTATTTTAATTAAAGTCACAGAAAAAAAAACAAACAATTTGGGAATATCAAATGACCTAAATCATTTTACTCTATTCAAATATTGCCATTTAGTATATTCATACTATTTTCGTATATACTTTGTAACACTACCAACACAACACAAAAAATATTTTTATATTAAGTTATTAAAAGTAATAACTGTACTATCAGTAATAATAACAACAAAAGTGTTATGGCTGAGAATAAATATCTTACAAAGAATTTCCTACAATAATACATTATCTCAATCATAGTACTATGTAACAATTCCATTTAATGTTATGCCAACACTAGCTATAAAATAAAATGTCACTATTTTACTAGCTTTACGGCTCTGGGTTCTAGCCCTTCTGAGAATGTCACTATGATACAAAAGCCCTGGAGCCATTTCAGAAATATACATTCATAGTATGCAAATATATAATAGAGATACAATAATATAAAAACTCTCAATTATGCATTATTTATTAAGCTAACATCAAACAACCACAGGAAGCATGACTCTTTCCAAGTGACATAGGACATAACCTAAATAGGTTCAAATGTAAATATCTTTTTTTTGACGCCTTCTCAGTACCAAATTCTTTGACAGAGTTACTAAGGGACTGACGCTTAACATTTTAAGATATTTTTGGTATATAGACGCTACCATTTCTTCTCAATTAATTTTATGTATGAAAGTCTGCCATTGCTCTTTTTGCTTCTAGTAAATTGTACTAATATTTCTATAGATCTTCATTCTAAATGTCTAGTTCATATCAAAATCTTGTTCTCACACTGTAAAGAATATTATTTAACAATTTAACTTTAATATCATAAAAGAAAAAGTTGCAATATTTGGTAGCAATTTAACCTTGTATGTTACTCAAGATATTTAATTCATTTTGCGAATTAAAAAAAAGTTTATACGCTTTTAGATCATAGTTACCGCATAAAATTTTAACCAGTTCTGAGAAATTTAAAGTAATGATTATTCACAAGGACTTATAAGGCTATATGGCCTTTTATTATATTTCGTAATTGTTTTATATTTTGCAATCTAAGTTTCCATATGAATTTAAATTTGTAAATAGCCAAAATCTATGCTCATTATTTATCTCTATAGACATATTTCAATTTAGGATTTTTTATTAAAGCAGACGCAATAAATTTCGAGATGAAAAATGTTTCTTAACAGGTTCTACTACCTTGTAAAGAAAATTCCAATTCTTATCGAGGTGATCTTGATGAAGTGTTCGCCAGTGTATTGTCAGAACTGACGGATAACATTTTCCTTATACGTTGTTAAGAAAAATAGTCAACGTTTTTTTTTTACTTCATTTTTTTGTTATCTTTATGACGCTTTTTTATTAACTGAGAAGCTTAAGCCGAAAATATTGATGTGATAGTCCGATTAGCTGTCTACTGTGGCAAGGATCTGGCTGGTATCAAATCTGAGAAAATCAAGCTCTGAGCTCTGAGTTTCAGAGCCAATGTAGTTTTTGCAAAAACATACATTGTAGGTTTTGATTGATATAATTCATTGAGAATCGTGGTAGCTCAGACGGTTAGTGCTCGCTGTAAGTTTTACAGTACGCGAGCAACCCGAGTTTGATCCCCGCCGGAAGCAATGAAATTGTTAATTGCAATTTTAAGTGCTGATTTATCACGTGCCCGGCGGTGAAGTAAACATCGAGGTAGTAGTGATGTACATAAGGGACGTATTTAGGCTGTTGCTTACCTAACTGCTAAATGAATGCCCAAGCAGTATATAATCACTACGTTACACACTTCATTTGGTTTTTTTTTTAAAAAAGATTGAAGCCATTAAATACGCACCGTCTCAATACTTATTGCCGAACTATATCTGTATGAGACTTTTTTTTAATTTTGGATTTCACAAATATGCAGATTTGCTCAAGATGGTGCCTTCGCCGCTAAACACGTGGAAATATGCATTTATAATCACAATTACAAATTTCTTAGCTGCCGGTGGCGGTAGAACTATGTTTATTGGCACGCTGATTCTCTAAGCTGCCATTAGTCTACATAAATACGAGTACAACATTGAATTGCTATTCGAAAATTCAGTAAGAACTTTTGAAAAGAAACTTGACCCAGACTACTTGCCACCGTGCTGTCCTTGACATCCGGAGCAGTTCGATACATTTTCTACTCCTTCTTATGAGATAAAATTAAAAATGATGATATAAAATGTTCTGATGCATATAAGTATAACAAAAGAGTTAAAATCATCCATACAACATTTTTGTAATTCAGATGAACACTTGTATTTGTTCCACAATATTTATTCTAAATTAATTAATAACTAATTATATAAACCGACCGGTTTCACCTTACGGCATCACCAGGGTAATATATCAGGGTATGATGACAAAAATGAAGCTGGCTTTTAAACAAACGACAACAATCGTAAGTATTAATTATATATCATCCATACTACGTATAAGAAAATTACATTTAATACTTCAATAAAATTATTCAGGTTACGTAAAGTCCATAAACATACGTCCCACTCCCACTAGCTTACCTTTCATTACTGAGAGGGTTATCGATCGTGTTGCTTCATTGAGTGTAGGCGGACTGTACACGTCTTCTACTTCACCGCAGAGCGTCACGTGATAAATCGGCACAGCAATTTCATTAATGCATGCGGGGATTGGTCTCGCGTTGCTTGCGTACGTGCAATTTATACAAGCGCTACCATAACCTTATTACGCTCTGTAAAAGATTAACTTTTATTTCCCTGCAGATTACTTGTCTGCTGTTTATTCATATTGTTTGCTGTTAAGTGACTATCGCCGCCTATGAACATCTGCAACACCAGGGGAATTGCACATGCGTTGCTGGTCTTTTAAAAATTAGTAGGCTCTTTTCTTGAAGGCCCCTAAAACGTATCGGTCCGGAAAAATGGCTGGTGGTAATCGTTTCCACAAGGAAGATGTGCGAGGAAAAAATCTTCTTCTAAATCGCTTTTTTGCGATTTGCGATAGTGAAATCGAACCTCTGAATTAGTTCGAACAATTCCTCAGAGCAACCCCGTGATAGGTGCGATAAAATACGGAAAGAGATGCAACATCTCTACGCAGTGCCAGTGAGTCAAGCCGATCGGAAAGAACTCGGTCGTCGACGAATCGAACCGCTCTGCGCTGGATGCGATCAAATGGATGTAGCTATCACTGGGGAGCCCCGGCCTTGAGATGGGAACTGTAACTGTTCCATGTGAAACCAAACCTGCGTCTTCTAAAGTTACAAGCGGTGTGCCGGAAAGTAGCATACTTATGTTTCAGTTGTACATATAGCGAATACTTGTATAGGACTTGAGCTAGACTGACTGAGATAGGTCACGAAATAACCGACAATAAGTAGGCACTAAGCCCTATTTTATAACGCTGTAAATTGCATTTTTGTATACTTAATCTAGTTTCATTTTTATGCACTTATTTATAGTGAACTAGCGATGGGCTCCAGCTTCGCACATGTGATTTTCTGGACCTCGACAAGTGCGCCACCTACCGAAAGCAATTGTAAATTTAAACTATCTAAGGATGCTCTCAAACACACACAAAAAATTTCATCAAAATCGGTCCAGCCGTTTTCGAGTTTTAGCGATACTAACGGGCAGCAATTGATTTTTATATATAGACATGTATATTTCAATCATTATCATTGGAAATCATTACTAATTCATGGGTAAGCATAAGCTTCTACTACACTGAAAGTAAGCATGATTCTTAACTATCTAATGTCATGAACTTCATCTTTTTTTAAGTATATGGTAAGTGGTATGTAAATGGTAAAGCGCGCTGGTGTAGCGTGACAAAAGCTTATTTACTCTTGTCTTGAATACGCCTACTTGTAATCAGAGGTAATGACACGCTGGCCAACCATTGCACTCCTCTGCTTTAAGTATTAGGAACGACTAGGTAAACCGCTTGGTTGCAATACGTAGAACCACGACAACAACGTGTGAAGCAGGCTTAGTAGATTGTTTTTGCAACATTATTTCGTGTAGTGGCGGGCAACCGTCATCGTGTAGGCGGTGGAAAAGGAATCCATCAAGCCAATTTCTCGTAAGATTGACTGTGGAAAATACTAGAAATAACACACGGCTTACGTCTGCTTGATGATTGGCAACAGAAATGCCAATGTCTGGCAATAGACTTTTATTGACTTATAAAAAGCAGACTTTCTATAGCAAAATGTCATTTGAAATGTGTTATTTATACATAGTAGTATCATCATTTGAAATGTGTTATTTATACATAGTAGTAACATCTTCCCGATAACAGCAAAATTACAATAAAAAAACTGCAGTTGCCAACCCGCTCGCCAAGCGTGGCCACTATGGCAAATACCCCCCAATGATGAGAGTAACAAAGAAACGGCCCCCAGTCTCCGGCGGCCTCGCTATTCCTGGCTACGGTGGCGACCATGGTAACGGCGGGTCAGGGGGTGCTAAGAATCTCCGGTGGAGGTTAGGTTGCCATCTACGACGACTCAACCTGGCAACTTATAACGCACACACCCTGAGAACTGACGAGAAGATACTGGAGCTGGAAGAAGAGATAGGCAAGTTGCGCTAGAATATCATGGTCCGAAGAGAGGGGGAGGACACGGTAATCCTCGAATCCGGCAACTTGCTCTATCACCGAGAGGACGACCCTCTGTCACAAGGAGGTGTCGGATTTATCGTCCACAAGTCTCTCGTTAACAACTTTGTAAATATTGAGTGTGTCGACGAGGGTTGCGTACCTTATACTCAGAACCACCAAACGGTATTCGCTGAAGATCATACAGGTTTACGCACCAACCTCGGCACATCCCGATGAGGAGGTGGAGGAAATGTATGAGGATATCTTTAGAGACATGCATTCCTCCAAAACCCACTATACGGTTGTTAATGGCAGACTTCAATGCAAAACTAGGAACAAGAAAGAACGGTGAGCTGAAAGTAGGGAAATTTGCAATAGGGCAACGGAGCCCAAGGGGCCAGCAGCTGGCCGACTTCTTGGAGAAAGAGGGACTCTTTATGATGAACTCTTTCTTCCAGAAGCGGCCCCACAGGAAGTGAAAGGGAAGGACCTGGTCAAGCCCCGACGGTTCGACAAAAAATTAGATTGACTTCATTATGACGACCAAACGGAAACTGTTCAGTGATGTCTCCTTGATCATGAGGGTGAAAACTGGTAGCGATCACCGAATGGTTAGAGGCACACTGAACCTAAACGTTAAGTTGGAGAGGTCTCTTGTAATGAAGTCAACGCTCCGTCCTCCTCGTGCTCTGTTCCAAAGTCCCGAAATCTTTTAGCTCGAGTTACAAAACCGTTTTCAGTACCTTGAAGACTGCAATGAAGTGGGCGATTTGAATGACAAGCTCGTGGAAACTGTCCGTGCGGTCGGAACTAAGTGCTGCAAGACTCGCCGCAGAAGAACACAAAAACTCTCCGATCACACTCTTAATCTCATGGCTGTTAAACAGGAGATGAAGCTGCAGTCTTTAACAGATTTGACAGCATACAGGCAACTGAACAGACAGATCTCCAAATGCATGCGGTGGGACTTACGCAACTTCAATACAGCTTGTATTGAAGAAAAGATCGAGCGGAACCAAGGCTCCAAAGTCTTTACCAGAGATCTGCCTGCCAGAAAGATCCAACTGTCAAGGCTGAAGACCGAGTGTGGCAGCATCGTTTCCGGGACACCTGAGATTTTGAGTGAGATTGAGAGGTTCTATGGGCAGCTGTACACACATCGTTGGAGCCACACGTAAGTGTGAGTAACGATCTGAGAGCGAGTCTTACCGACACTATTCCGATGATATCCCGGACGTCAGTCTGAGCGAGATTACTCGTAGAATGGATCTCCAGCACTGTGAAACCGGCAGGGCCCCAGGTTAGGATGGAATTACAGCGCAGCTTCTGAAAGCGGGTGGAAAACCGGTACTTGAAGTCCTTCAGAAGCTGTTTAATTCCGTCCTTCATAGTGGCAATACTCCAGAGGCGTGAAGCAGGAGTGCGGTAGTCTTGTTCTTCAAGAAAGGCGACAACGCTCTCTGGAAGAACTACAGACGGATTTTACTTCTGAGCCGCGTCTACGAGCTGTTTTCGAGAGTTATTACAACGCAAACAGTCACACAGACTTGGCGACTTCCAGCCTCTTAGTACCACGGACCACTCTTACACATACACACTCTTCGGCAGATTGTACAGAAGACAGAAGAGTAAAAATCTACCACTTTGCCTTGCGTATGTGGACTATGAGAAAGCCCTTGATTCCGTTGAAATTTTGGCGGTGCTGCAGTCCCTTCAGCGATGTCAAGTTGACTGTCGGTACTTCGAAGTGCTGAAGTATTTGTACAGTAGAGCTACGATGGCTATACGAGTACAGAATCAGAGTACGAAACCTATCCAACTGCAGAGAGGTATAAGACAGGCTAACGTTATATCTTCGAAACTCTTCACCACTGCATTGGAAGACGTTTTCAAGCTACTGGACTGGAAAGGTTGCGGTATTAACATCAATGGCGAGTACATCACTCACCTTCGACTTGCCTACGATAAAGTCCCTATGGCAAAATCGCTGGAGGACCTAAGCACTATGCTCAATGACCTCAATAGTGTCTCTCAACGGATAGGTCTTAAGATTAACATGGACAAAACAAAAGTCATGTTTAACGTCCATGACACATCTATGCCGGTAGTTGTAGGGAGCACTAAGCTCGAAGTTGTTGACGAGTATGTTTACCTGGGACAAATAGTCCGACTAGGTAAGTCCAACTTCGACCGAGAGGTCAATCGACGGATTCAACTCGGCTGGGCAGCGTTCGGGAAACTACGACATATCTTCTCGTTAGGCATACCTCAAAACCGTGACGTAGTTCTTCACTGCTGGCCGTATGAGGAAGCTCAAGGCCGCTCAGCGAACTATGGAGAGGGCTATGCTTGGAGTTTCTCTGCGTACAAACTTAGAAATGAGGATATCCGCAGTAGAACCAGAGTAACCGACATAACCCAACGGATTAGTAAGCTGAAGTGACCAGTGGGCCGGCCATATAGCTCGAAGAAATGACAACCGATGGGGAAGAAGGGTTCTCGAGTGGCAGCCTTATACCGGTAGGCGAAGTGTAGGGCAACCCACCATTAAATGGAGTGGCGACCTGGTAAGACATGCAGAAATTCGATGGATGCAGGTGGCTCAGGACCGTGCTTTGTGGCATTCCTTGGGGGAGGCCTATGTTCAGAGCGGACTTATGAAAGGCTGTAATGATGATGATGAACAATCTCTAGTGGCTGCATTTATCATTTATTATTCTTTAAATACGCACAATGATCCTATATAGATCCTAAATCAACTACGGACGCTATACATATTTTTACAGAAATTATTGTGCAAAAATTAGACTCCAATAAAAAAGTATCATAATCTTAATTGATATTCAAAAAGCTTTTGACACTATTTCATCTTCTAAACTGATTGAGAAAGTTGAAAAAATGGGTATTAGAAATGTATAATTACAACTCTTTAAAGATTACCTACAAAATCACTCACAACGAGTTGGGATATGAGAGATTTTTAGTGATGAAGACCAATCAACTACGGAGTACCCTCCTTCAATCAATCAAATCAACTACGTACTCTTCCTTTCCTATATAAACGATCTTTGTCATTTACACATCCCAAATTATATAATAATCTTATATGCTGACGACATAACCCTCTCGTTTTACGGTGACTCATGGGAAGAAGTTTTTAAAATTGCACAGGATGTTTTCAATATAGTCTGCCATTGGCTTGCTCTAAATAGTCTCAGTTTAAATTCTGATAAAACCAAGTATGTAGTGTTTTCCATCCGAAATTCATTCTGTATTAAAAATAAGTCCCAATCCCCCCCCCCCCCATCAACATGGTAGTGGAATTAAATAAAAGACTTCAGGAGGGTACCAGCACCCCTGGAGAATCTCTCGCTGAGCATCCACGACCAAACGACTTCACTCCTGAGCGTGGGTGCTCAGGCTGCCCCGCGTATTCTGGGGGGGGGGAGGGAAGCAAAGTTCCGCTCGCGACTAATGCTGCTCGGGGCACGCGGAGCTATACAACCAAGGCAACCCCTGTCACGCTATCCGTGACTCAGGTGTCTTCTCCGGCTGATACTTCATATCTCTCCTACCCGGGGTACAAATTGGAATACTCCTTTGTGCCCCGGGCTAGAGTTTGCGTATACGTCAGAGAGGACAGTCTGTTTTCGACGCTTCGGCAGTCTTGAAGGTACGGACCTGTCCATCCTATGGCTGCGCGTAGACAGCGACGACCATCCCCGCGTCTACGGGTGCCTCTATAGGTCCCATAGCGGTAATGCCGACACAGACCGACTTATTGACCACGTCCAAATGGCTGCAGACTCCGTGCTACAACAGGTACCATCCGCAGAGATCGTGGTACTCGGTGATTTTAACGCCCACCACGCTGAATGGCCTGGTTCTCGTTTAACCGATCATACGGGTAGATCTGTCTATGACTTTGCTTTGGCATATGGTCTTACACAACTGGTTACTTCGCCTACGCGGATCCCAGATGTGGAAAACCATGTACATTCCCTGTTGGACCTTCTGCTGACCTCTCATCCAGACGGATATCAGGTCTCCGTCTATGCCCCTATGGGCTCTTCGGACCATTGTCTGATTCGGAGTACGGTGCCACTCACGCTCCAATCGCAGTTGCGATCTGCAGCTTGCCGCCGTGTTTGGCACTATAGGTCAGCCGATTGGGATGGGATGCAGTCTTTTTTTGCATCCTACCCTTGGGGGCGGGCTTGCTTCTCGCCGGAAGATCCCAGCGTTGTTTCTGATTCTGTTGCTGATGTGGTACTTCAGGGTATGGAACTTTTTATTCCATCCTCTGTGGTGCCCATCGGAGGCAGATCCCAGCCATGGTTCGGTCGATGCTGTAAAATAACATCACGCTATAAGCAGGAGTGCTCCCGGGCCTGGGCTGACGCAGCAACATCTCGGGATGTGAACACCAGCGCACTTAAAAAGAAGTATAATTCCGCCTCCAGGTCCTTCAAAAGCGTCATTACCAAGGCAAGGTCTGAGCACATCGACAGAATTGGCGAGAAGCTAGTTCGCCTTCCTTTGGGAACCCGTGCATTCTGGGCTCACAGCAAGGCTGTCCAAGGGAACTTCTGTGAGCCATCTCTTCCATCTCTGCACAGAGAGGACGACTCATTGGCCCATACCACAAAGGAGAAAGCTGATCTGTTGAGCTCTCTCTTTGCGTCCAACTCGACTGTAGATGACGGGGGGAACACACATCTGACCATCCCGCGATGTGAGTGCTCCATGCCGGATGTGCGGTTTACACAGCGCTCGGTTCGCAAAGCACTCTTCTTCCTGGACGTCAGCAAGTCGAGTGGGCCCGATGGAGTCCCTCCCATTGTGCTGAAGACGTGTGCTCCGGAGTTGGCACCGGCTTTAACGCGGCTTTTCCGGTACTCCTACTCCTAAGGCGTAGTCCCAAATTCATGGAAGACAGCTTTGGTACACCCAATCTCTAAAAAAGGCGACCGCTCAAACCCGTCGAACTACAGGCCTATCGCCATCACCTCCTTGTTCTCCAAAATAATGGAATCCATTATAAACTGCCAGCTCATGGGGTACCTTGAGGATCACCAACTGATTAGTGACCGCCAGTACGGTTTCCGTCGGGGTCGATCAACTGGTGATCTTCTAGTCTACTTATAGATGGGCGGAGGCAGTAGAGTCCAAGGGGGAGGCATTGGTCGTTAGTTTGGACATATCGAAGGCCTTCGATCGGGTCTGGCACAAAGCGCTTCTTTCGAAGCTTCCTTCCTATGGGCTTCCCGAGAAATTGTGCAAATGGATCACCAGTTTCCTTGCTGATCGGAGCATCAAGGTCGTATTAGACGGTGCATGCTCTGATTTCAAGCCTATCAATGCTGGTGTTCCACAAGGCTGCGTGCTATCACCAACGCTGTTTCTCCTGCATATCAATGATATGTTGCTAACTGGTAGCATTCATTGCTATGCGGACTACAGCACTGGTGATGCCTTACATACCGGCCGTGCCAATATTTCTCGGGTAGACGTCGCCGAGTACCGGGAAAAACTTGTGTCTGAAGTCGAGTCTTTGCTTAACAAAGTCTCGGATTGGGGGCGACTAAATCTAGTCCAGTTCAATCTCCAGAAGACACAAGTTTGCGCGTTTACCGCTAAAAAGAACCCCTTTGTCGTATCTCCTCAGCTCAGTTTCAAGGCACTCCTTTTGATGCCTCAGCCAGTATCGGAATCCTTGGCGTCGACATATCGAATAGTATGTAGTTTCGCGGTCACTTGGAAGGGAAGGCCAAATTGGCCTCTAAAAAGCTTGGCGTGCTCAACAGAGCGAGACAATATTTCATGCCGGCAGATCGCTAGCAACTTTACAAAGCGCAAGTTCGGCCCCACACGGAATACTGTTTTCATCTCTGGGCTGGGGCACTCCAGTGCCAGCTTCTCCCACTTGACCGCATCTAGCGCAGAGCGGTTCGAATCGTCGACGACCGAGTTCTTTTTGATCGGCTCGATACACTGGCACTGCGTAAAGATGTTGCATCTCTTTGCGTATTTTATCGTATCTATCACGGGGAGTGCTCTGAGGAATTGTTCGGACTAATTCCAGCCGCTCAATTTCACCATCGCACATCGCGACAAAACTCGCGTTACCATCCATACCATCTGGATGATTGGCGGTCCACCACTGTGCGATTTATAAGAAGTTTTCTACCTCACACAAGTTCCTTGTGGAATCAATTACCACCAGCGAATTTTCCGGACCGATACGACTTAGGAACCTTCAAGAAAAGAGCTTACACCTTTCTAAAAGGCCGGCAACGCATTTGAAATTCCCCTGGTGTTGCGTTTGTTCATGGGCGGTGGTAGTCACTTACCATCAGGTGAGCCGCATGCTCGTTAGACCCCTCTTGTATAAAAAAAATATATTTAAAAACTTAAGACATCGCAAATTGGAATTTCATTAAACTGTGTATGAATCGTAAGGTAAATCTATCCTGTTCTATGGCATTTCTGTATGGGGAGACTCTAGTAAAACATTAATGATGGAAGTTGAAAAGGTACAAAAGATGATATTAAAATTGCCTCGAAAAAACTTAGGATGTATTCGACTACGAACTTGTATGAGTACGCAGAAGCCAATGTGTTAACGGTTCCAAAAATTTACATATTTTCAATAATCATAAAAAACATAGTTGTATTGATTTGTTGAATAATATAAGGAACTCTGGTACTAGGAGAGATTATGAAGTTTGTGAAATTATTCCGGTAAAAACATTTTTTGCTCAAAAGTTATTCAATTTTAGAGGTAGTCGATTATATAACAAAGCAAACAAATTACACCGTATCATTAACCTTACAAAATTTGATTGTAAAAAGAAAATTTCAGATTTACTGCTTAAACATGATTATGAAAAAACAGAACAATTACTGCAAATTGTATCTTAACATAGGGTGAGTGGGGGGAAGATGAAAAACGGGGTAAGACAAAAAGGCATCAGTAAAAACAGATTTTGTGTAATTTATCCAATGCAGGCAACATTCATAAGACCGCCATTTTGTTACGTACCACACCTAAGTCGGCACTTGTCGTTTTGAGGGATCGGTTGTATGTTATAAGGGAATATCTACGTTGTGAAATTTACGCAAGCAAGTCGGGTGTTTTAATCTTACCCCGTGTCGTGTAACTTGATTTACGAGGTAGGTAGGAGTTTTTTATTTGTATACATACTTATTATTTTTAATGGGTAGTTATGTTGCTATGTCTAAATATCGCTACTTTTTGGATTTTAGGATTTATTGTAACATTCCGTCTTTACCCGCCAATATTTGACGGGGTAAGATAAACATAAAAGTTTCCATCTTGCCCCGTTTTCAAAAGTCATACAAATGGTCTCATGTTCTCAAACTGTACCTGAAAAAATGTTTTGTTTTGTTACAGCCATTATATAAATTGTCAGCGGCATAATTTCAGCTAATTTTATCTAAAGGTATTTATTTTAAATTTTTATTGTATATTATATATAAGAGAGGCGAAAAGAGCAAGCGGGTCACCTGATGGCTAAGTGATTTTACCGCTGTTCATAGACACAAGAAACAAAAGGAGTGTTACTTGTGCGTTGCCTTCTCATAAGGTATAGGAACAGGATTCATAGGTATGGGAGTAGGAATTTAAAGAAAGGGGAAAGACCACCAGACACTCGTTAGTAAATGCAACATCACAGCTCCTAGAACAATGCAACGTCACATCGGTTTATCTAGCAAACTTCAATATTCGGGTGGCCCTAAGAAAAGGGGAAAAGGAACGGACATCCGGAACTCTCACTAGCCAGACGAAATATGGCAGCCACTAAGAAGCTAAACACTTCACGCTGATTTTCTATGAGAGGGTAGTATAGCACCGGTCGACCCTGCTCATTTATGTGTTACAGTGTGTATTGTCTGCTATCTTCTCTAATCACTGTAGTGTAACACAGGCTCGGCACGCACTTAACTAAACACGTCCACTCTCGCCCGAGGCTCTCGTGTAACTGACGCGGTGCGATCGAGACTGTGACTTATATATAAATGTATGTTTGTGTATTTGTGCAAACACTACATCTCTTTCTTATCAAGATTTTTTTTTGTATTTTATCTCTATCCGTGATATCTGAATCTAAATGATTGTCTGTAATTTATTTCACCTATTGATGGAATTTTATCCCTACTTTTTCGTTGAAAAAACAGTTCAGACGGTAACCTCCCGGTAACTGTAAGGAGGGGTGCTGTTATACATTAGAAGATACTCCCACAAATATTCTTTTAAATCCTTCCTCTCGATCTGAGTGATACGAAGACGTTTCAAAATATCTCTGTTTTGTCTTTCAACTTCGCCGGTCATTTGAGGCCAATATGGTACAGTACTAAATAACTTAATGTTACATTCTTTAAAGAAAGATCGAAACTCTTCACTAACGAACTGCTTGCCATTGTCTGCGGTGATAGAAATAGGATAACCAAGTCTACTGAACATTTCTTTTACCATTTTAATAATCTGTAAGCTTGTGATGTTTTTGTAATTTTTTACTTCTTTGTATCGACTATAGTAGTCGACCACTACTAACAGATACTCACTACTTGGCAATGGTCCCATTAGATCCATTGTGACATTTATCCATGGAGCTGCAGGCAACTCTCGTCTCTTCATTGGTGCAGGTGGGTTTGGCAAACCCACTAATGTACAAATTTTACAGGCCTTTACTAATTGTTCTACGTCTTTATCGATACGGGGCCACCATACCTTTGATCTCAAGCGTCCCTTCATCGCTACGATACCTGGATGACCCTCCTATGCAGCATCTAATACACTTTTGAAGAGTTGCTGTGGTATTACAATTTTATTTCCACGAAGTAGAATGCTATCGTGGAAACAACTCGTTTTCAAAAAATTTGTAACTCTTAATTGAATCGTCCCAGTCGTTCTGATAGACACCTTTTTCACTTTGTAAATCTCTTGGTCTTTTTCTGAATATGCTACAATGGTACTCATTGGTATAGCAACTGGTCTAGAATTTTCCACTATTTGGTACACATGCTGGTCTTTTCCTTTTGGTGGGTTATCAGGATAGTTACATGATCGTGACAAGGGATCAGCTATATTTGTTTTCCTGGCTTGTGTACAACCTTGAATGAATAAGACTATAGCCTTAGTACCCATCGTTCAATCCTCGCACATGGTTTTGACTTAGACCCGAACAATATCTCTAGCGGCTTGTGGTCAGTGACTAAATCAAAAGGCTTTCCAAATAAAAAAAATATTAATGTTCGACCCCCCAAACTAATGCTAGTGCCTCTTTTTCCGTTTGGCTATACCTGCGCTCGCAGTCTGTCAAAGTTCGATTACCATAGGCAATAATTCTAAGGACATTTGTATCATTTTGTACAAGGACAGCACCAAGTCTGACAGAGCTAGAATCTGCTATCACCTGTCTTGCATCTCTGACGTCATAATACCCTAAAATCTGTATTTCCGTGAGCATCCGTTTGAGTTTTTTGGAATGCTTTATCTTGTTCCCCAGACCATTGTTTTTCCAAGCTCTTCCTTTTGCTCATCTTCTGTCTTAGCAGGTGCTTCAGAAGTTCTGTCATGGCGGCCAAGTTAGGTATCCATTTGTTTATGTAGTTTAAGAGTCCTAACAAACTTTGGAGTTCTTCTATGGTCTTTGGGACCCTAAACTTCATAATGCTCTTAACATACTTGTTGAAGGGTTTACTCCTTCATGTGTAAGCCTGTGTCCCAGAAAATTCACATCCTGCGTTTTATATATGCATTTATTGCTATTCAGCACGGCGTTGTTTTTACTAAGTACCTGTAGAACTTTCTTTAGTCATGCGCCATGTTCTTCTTCACTGTTTCCGAATACCAGGATATCACCAATAAAATTGACGACCCCTTCACAGTTTATCAGCATCCTTTCAATGATCTTCTGAAAAATCTCGGAAGCACAGGTAATTCCAAGCATTATTCTTTATATCTATATAATCTTTTGGGGGTTATAAAAGTCGTTATGTGTCTGGATTCAGAGTGAATTTCCGCTTGATGGAAGGCATTGTTTTATGTCTAATTTGTTAAAATATTTAGCTTTCTTCATTTTAGGCAAATATGGTCCATAGTAGGCAGGGGGTGGTTTTCTCGCAATATAGCGACGTTCGTACATCTCATATCTACGCACAAACGTAATTCACCATTTTCTTTTATGATTGGAACATTGGTGAAACCCATTTAGACGGGCCTTGCACTTCTTCAATTATATCACTGTTTAGTGATTCCTTAATTTTGATTGCAACCTTCTCTTTAACGGGGATCGGTACTCTCCACTTGATTTATCCCGATACCAAGTTTTAAGACACCTAGACGGACTGCTGTGTTCTTAACCAACAGGTCTCTAGTACCCCCCGAAATCACGTAAATGGTTGTATGTTCCTTTCGTCCACCGACTTCGAGTATAGTTTCAAATGAACCCTCTATTGCCAAAGGAGAGTTACTACTATATGCTAATACTGTCTTGTCTGGTCTAAGACATTTGATTAAAAACATATACTTTTTTGCTTGTTAACTCTTCCCACGTTTTTGTAAGAATTACACTTTTCCGCAATTTGATCTATGAGATGATCATCTTGCTTTTCGAATGCACACTTTTCGGCCTGTTGACGCAATCTTATCAAAAACTTCTCAAATTTTTCTCCTTTTTCCTGTTTTAGCAATCTAAAAACATGCCGCTCATAAACTTTGCTCCGTTTAGGTTGAAAATACTCGTAGAGTTTTTTTATGGCTACTTTAAATACATCAACGGTTTCTGATGACTCGACACTGGCACCCGGTAAATTGTAGAATATTTTTTGTAACCCAGAGCCACCAAAATGCAATAGCATAGCTCGTTTATTGAGTGCTGATATAACTTAAGCTGCGTCCAGATAGATTAGACCTATTCCATTTTTCACATTAAAACTGATAGCGGTATTATTATTATTATTATTTTAGGGGCAAACTGAAACAGTTTCTTATATTTTTATTTCCAATTTAATGCTGGTATTTTAATACCCAAAGTCCAATTTAATGGTAGTAACTTACTTACTTACTTACTTACTTACTTATCGTCACGCACAATCCCTGACGGGGTAGCCAGAGAGAACAGATCGCCAAGTGTCACGATCCTTACATACCTCTTTCGCTTCTTTCAGATTCATCATCTTCGTCTAGGTATCCGAGTACTCTTGACCCTCCCCTCTTCGAGCAATTTGCTCACATGGTCTTCGAAAGTTAGTCTCGGTCTACCTCGACACCTTTTAATATTAACTTTCGCGCTATATATTTTCTTCACCATTCGGTCTTCACTCATTCGCTCAACGTGCCCAAACCATCGAAGCACGCCCTTATCAATTTTTGTGATAAGGTCATCTTTCAAACCTGCCATATTGCGAATCTCTTCGTTTCGCTTTCGGTCAGCCATGGTGACGCCGCACATTTTACGAAGAGATCGCATCTCCACTGCATTCAACTTGCTTTTATGCTTCTTCTGGCATACCCAGGTTTCGCTGCCATATAACAAAGTCGGTACCAACACTGCGTTATGTATTGCAAGGCGTGCACTCTTCACTACGCCTTGCCTTTTGACTAACGCAGTCAGGGCACCATTGACTTTGTTCCCGGCAGCGACACGCCTGTCCACATGTAAATCACATCTTCCATCCCGGCTAAAAGCACTCCCCAAGTATACAATTTCATTTAACTGTTCTAGACATTCCTGATTTACCCATATTTCACACTTCGTTCTCTCTTCGTCCCTTTCAAATACCAGAACCTTAGTTTTATTAGCATTCAAGCGGAGACCTTTAATTTCACATTCCTCTTTCATACACGTGACTAATGCCTGCAGTTCTGCCTCTGATGGTGCAATAAGCACTACATCATCAGCATACAGCAGACAATTTACTTTAATGTCACCCAATTTCACACCCAAACAGCTATCTTTCAGTTTCTGTAAACAGCTGTCGAGATACAGTATGAACAGCCAGGAAGACATGACACAACCCTGTTTTACGCCCGTTTGGACGCTAAACATGGGTGACAGGTCATGCCCTACCCGCACACAGGCTTTACAGTCACAGTAAAGTGACTGCACAGCCCTTAGCAATCGACCATCCACACCATACCCCGGCAACAGTTCCCACATTTTCTTCCTTACAACCTTATCAAATGCTTTCTCAAGATCCACAAAAGCACAGAAAATCTTCTGGTTAGCAGCCAGAAGCTTTTCCGTGATCATGCGGAGAGAAAACATTTGATCCGTGCATCCTCTTCCAGGTCTAAATCCGCATTGTGCCTCCCATAGAAATCTTTCCGATTTCTCTTGCATCCTACGTGTCAAAACCTTCGAGTAAACTTTACTTGCTAAACTGGTCAAGCTGATCGCCCGATAGCACCCGCAGTCAAAATGTGAACCTTTACCTTTATATAAAGGCACAATGACTGCGGATCGCCAATCATCCGGGACATCCCCCGTCCGCCAGCACAAATTGCACAGCAGATGAAAGCTGTCCCAGACGCGAGGCCCACCATACTTGACCATTTCAGCAGTAACTCTGTCTAGTCCCGCAGCCTTACCACATTTCAAACTTCGAATCGCACGTTCAATCTCTTTCATACTGATGACCTCAGTGTCATCGAGGTCCAGGTCTGGCGTACCAGTCTCGACGTCATCCCCGGATCCCTCACTAAGATCATCACACGCATACATTTCTCTATAAAATTCGCTCCATCGCTGCATGACGTCCGATTTTTCTGAGAGGACGTCATTAGTTCCCGAAAGCACTTTGTTCATTCTTAAGGCCGTCGCACCACTTCGGGTCCTTCCAACCTCTTTCCAGAAGAGTTTGGAGTTCTCCTTAAAGTTTTGCGACAACCTTTCGTCCGCTTCCATTCTACACCTTTCACGCACTTCCTCAATCAATGCTTTCGTGTGAACTTTCTGCAGCTTACATCTTTCTTTCATCTTCTCTCTCATATCCTTATCATTACTAGAGGCCAAGTAGTCTTACCATGCTTTCTTCTTCTTCTTTACAGCTTCTTTCACTTCATCATTCCACCATGCATCTCTTCTTTTACTACTGCCTCTTTTAATCGTTCCACACACTTCTTCCGCTGCACTTACCATTCCATCCCTAAGGTTCTGCCATGTTCTTTCAACACATTCTTTTCTGCCATCGATGTTGTCAAGCTTTTCGGCTACCCTCGCATGATATTCGTTTCTAGTATCCGCTTCCTGAAGCTTCCAGCTTCGGATGCGACAGACCGACTGTGGTTCTGTTACCGCCGTCCGGTAGCGCCAACCCGCAAACAGACCCCTAAATCTAGTAATCACTAGATAGTGATCCGTTCCCAGGTCAGCACCCCTGAACACTCGCGTATCCATCACCTGTTTTCGCAGTCGGTCATCCACCAGGAACAAATCGATCATACTTCTCTCATTCTTACTTTCTCTAGTATACATATGGATCTTCTTGTGATTAAACATAGTGTTTGTCACAAGAAGACCCTTTTCCTTGCATACCGCCAGTATAAGCTTGCCAGCATCATTAACCCTTTTATCGCCAAACTTTCCAAGCACCGACTCGTACCCTGGTCGAGCGGTACCAACCCATCCATTCAAATCACCACATACAACAATTCTTTCGTTTCCCCTAGCCAAATCTAGAACTTCTCTTACATTCTCCCAAAACTCCTCCAGCTCAGCCCTGGACGACGAAGCTACCGGCGCATAAACAGCCAAAAGGAATAACTTCGTCAGTCCCAATTTAAAGCGAACCCAGAGAAGTCTTGAGTTCACAACCTTATATTCAGTCATAACATCGACCAACCGAGACGACAGCAGCACCCCCACTCCCTGGCGGGCGCTCTCGCTCTCCGGGACTCCGGACCATAGAGCTAACGCCCCGCCAGGGAGCTCTTCAGTACCACTGCCCTTCCGTTTGGTCTCCGACATACACACGACATCTAATTCTCTTTCTTTCATTATTTCGATCAACTCATTCGTCTTATCTCTCATGCCTCCTCTAACATTCCACGTGCCAACTCTGCACTCTGTCCTCCACCTTCCGCCGTGTCGGGCTGTGCGTGACGGGTGGCGGTCCCCATCGCCGCTTTGCGCGCTGCATTCCACACCAACGGGGACGAGCTGGTGTGCGTCGCCTTGGGGGGACGCTCTAACCCTCGTTGACATGGATGCGCAGCTAAGTAGAATTGCAGCCCTGAAAAGGGCTGGCAGGGGTCGCGACGAGCACGCTTCTACAGTGACCCCCATGGTAGTAACTTAGTACCCAAATTCCAATTTAATGGTAGTATCTTAGTACCCAAAGTTCAATTTAATGGTGGTATCTTAATACCCAACTTCCAATTTAATGGTGGTATCTTAATACCCAACTTCCTATTTAATGGTGGTATCTTAATACCCAACTTCCAATTTAATGGTGGTATCTTAATACCCAACTTCCAATTTAATGGTGGTATTTTAATACCCAACATCAAATTTAATGGTGGTATCTTAATACCCAACTTCCAATTTAATGGTGGTATCTTAATAACCAACTTCCAATTTAATGGTGGTATCTTAATACCCAACTTCCAATTTAATGGTGGTATCTTAATACCCAACTTCCAATTTAATGGTGGTATCTTAATACCCAACTTCCAATTTAATGGTGGTATCTTAATACCCAACTCAATTTAATGATGGTATCTTAGTACCCAACTCAATTTAATGATGGTATCTTAGTACCCAACGCAATTTAATGATGGTATCTTAGTACCCAACTCAATTTAATGATGGTATCTTAGTACCCAACTCAATTTAATAATGGTATCTTAGTACCAAACATCAATTTAATGGTTGGTATCTTAATACCCAAACTCAATTTCTTGATAGTAATATGTTCCATAACACTCGCCCTTCTCTTTCGGTTTATTTGTTATACCGACTACTTCCATTGCTGTGCTATTGGTGGTGGTTGGTGAATTCAATACCTATAATGTGCATTTACAGAAGTCGTGAAGTGTCCACGATTTTTTGTAAGACATATATGACCTGAAAGTGGTAAAATAGTATTTTCATTAAAGGCGATAAATATCACATCTACATGTAAAATGCCACTAAAATTTAGCTAACGACATTGTATTTCGGTTCGAATCGAGAGTAGTGATTAGTTACATCTACTATTTTTCCATCAAAATATTTTTAAATAAAAGTTGTGCTAATAGACATATGTTAAAATAAATCATTATTTTATCATTGCTACAGAAACAGAAACTTTTTTTTTAATTCAATATAGATTATAAATAATACTTATTGAAAGTCACTCCTTTGTATAATTACCACTGGTTCGAAAAAAACCTCTGTCCTGGGAAGAACCAGCAAGAAACCCAGCGGGACTTTTTTTTTAAATAACAGCTTACAATCATGTATGTTACACAAATCAACAACACAACAAATCAGAAATAGCTTGGGAGCGATCACCCCACTTCCAGGGGCTATTATCATCTATAAAATCTTTAATATTATAATAATAAATAACTTAAAGACATAAAGAAAATATTTTTTTTCACACCATAAGCGTGGTCATATGCGAACATATAATTTATATAAATTATTAAAATGATCATAACAGGGTTAAGACAATAAATCATAATTCATAATCCACAGTTTTTTTTTTCGCGGGTACTCTAGGAATTAATTTGCAATTGCAATGCTAATAGCTGTACATTGCTAACCTATTTTTGATTATATCTTTATGCTAAATAGGTACTTATCTTTTTCCTCGTCGCCATTTGTATTGTCTGCTATCTTCTCTAATCACTGTAGTGTAACACAGGCTCGGCACGCACTTAACTAAACACGTCCACTCTCGCCCGAGGCTCTCGTGTAACTGACGCGGTGCGATCGAGACTGTGACTTATATATAAATGTATGTTTGTGTATTTGTGCAAACACTACACAGTGAACTGTAGACGTGGATCTACTACAATTTTTTTATTAATGTTTAGATAATATTTTCTTAGAAATTTTTCTATGTTTTTAGTTGTGGCATTTTTCTAAGATCTTATTAATTGGTTAGCTGTTTAATTTTGAAATATTTGATTTTTACGTTTTGTGCTACATATTTTGTTGATCAAAATGGTAAAAGGTACATGTACGTAATTGTGTTTAAAATTATCTTGGCATTATCAATTAAAAGATTTATATGATTGATATCTTTCATTCTCTGTATAATCTTATCCAAGTAAAGTGAAAAGTTTGAGAAACTCTAGTTCAATCTTTCCCCGGCGGGGCAGGATTGAAATATAAAAAACAAATAATTTGTGTTATCTATGTTATTTGAAGGTATTTTGATATTATAGACAGTCCTGAAGTGTCAGGACAATTAAAATTGTAGCCTACTTACCGTCAATATCGTCTGACATTAATTTGAACGATTTTAGAAACTACTTCGATATTACCCCACCACCCTTTCACCTTTCCCCCTCTTTTTTTTCTTTCGATAAAAACATTGTAATTAATTTTTGTTTGCTTTCAAATAAATATAACAGGGATTTATCGATATGACATGAAAATATGCTCTTTGTACTTTATTCACTATAGATATAATTTTAGCTTAAGTTAATATGTACTGTTCTACAAGACGTCAAACACAACACTGCTCATCTCATCAAAAAACCGTTCGATCTCCCCCCCCCCCCTCACCCTACCACGAACGAGTTAACACACACACGCATACACACACGCACGCACACACACACACACACACACACACACACACACACACACACACACAAACAATAAGATTAAAGCGCTTACGCGTATGCTCTCTCGCAAACGGAAAAAAATTGTCACTGCTATATATCATAAAAAAAAGAAAAAAATCTAGTTGATCATCCTAAATGGGGAGCCGGGAGATCCATAGCACAGGGTATCCTAGTTTGGACTCCCGTTTCCCACAAATTTATGTACTCTTGTTTTGTTTATTAAAAAATATAAATGTTTTTAAAAGATAAAATATGCAATGTACAATTTGTGGGAGAAAATAATAAAGGCTTATTTTATTTTATTTAATATTTTATTTTTTTTATCATTTATTCATTTTATAGTACGTATACGTGTACCATTATAGTTGATTCAACCCAAAACGAAACAAAAAATAATATATTCTTATTTTTTTACGGATAAAATCGTTTTATTATGACAAAAAACTTGCAGCCCAAGAATTAAAATTCTACTAAATAATTAAAATTCTAATTCCGTGCATGCTTACATGCAACTTATTTGGAATTTGTCTTTTCCAACAATTCTACTTAGTTTACTAACTTTATCCGCGCACAGTTCTCAAGTTAGTTTCCTCATGAAACGGAAACTTGTCGCTACCAATACAACGATGTTAACATTGAAAGTAAGATGTATTTTTTTATATTTTGAGAAAGACTACGCACACACTGTTTATATGGTACTAAATTCAGGTAGTTTAGATCCAGATAACCTTTTTTCTGTAGAAAGGCATTCCATCTTGATCCAAAAGGGTGACAACGCATCTGCATTTTTTGCATTTCATTAAGATAGATATAGGTGTCTGAGGGCTACATCATCTACTTACAATCAAATGACTAGGTGATTTTATGTCATCCTTATCTGAATAAAAATATATAAAACCTTGATGCTTACTGTGTTTAATTTGAGTGTTATATTTTGATTGTGAAGCTTTCTATATAATAATTTGCATTGCTATCGAGTGTCAAGCCTGTCAACTTTCGTAATCAGGATTACAGCGCATTCCTCATATAATTTTTAATTAATCATCTTTGTAACAATTCATCCCATGGTATAAGAATAAATATCATCAATCTTCGTCTATGCAGTTTATGTAAATAGAACCGGAATACAGATTAATAATATCGAAGAATGTACGTTCCATTGGCACGTACGAACTATCGAAAAATACATACCTCGTTCGTACTTGCAGGTTTCTTAATTTAATGAATGATAGCACTGAAACGGTTATATTCATTAATATATGTTTCTATTACATCAAAGTGAATGTTGGTGACAAAGTTTCTTATTTGATACGAGGATACATATCTTTTAATTTCTTTATCATGCTAGGTTATGTTTAAAGATATTTATTGCCTGGCTTTATCACAAATTTTCTTAGCATACGATTTTACTTTCTAATCTACGTGTAAAAACTTTGTAAAGGTTAATTTCTAAAAATGTATAAAAAAATCATTGTTATAATTGTATGTTTTCTTAAAAACAATAACATAATAAAGTACAAAAACGTAGGCTATGAATTACTGTATGTTATATGTGGTAGAGCCATGCTACAGCTATATTAATAACTTAAGTCATAATTTGTGCTCTTCATACCACTTGTATGCCGATCTCCAAATCTACATTCAGTCCTCTCTTGAAGATTTGTCTAAAGCAGTTGAAACTATTAACGCTGATCTGACTTGTATTTCGAAGTGGAGTAAACGTTATGGTTTAACAATTAATCCTAAGAAAACTCAGGTCATTTTCATCGGTAGTTCTAGATTAATTAGAAAAATTTACTGGTCTTCCCTACCTCCTATTTTACTAGACTGCACTCAAATCCCTTACAGTAACAAGGTTAAAAATCTGGGGTTGAATCTCGACTCTTGTATGTCTTGGACCTCACGGGTTAATGAGGTTAGTGGAAAAATGTTTGCTGCGTTAATCTCTTTATGAAGATTATCTAATTTTCTTCCCACAGTAACTAAAGTTACGCTAGCCCAGTCTCTACTTCTGCCTATCTTTGACTATGCTGATATTTGCTGTCTTGATATTACCGAGAAGTAGCTTAATAATCTGGAGCTTTACTCTACCAGATAACAGACTATCATCTTACGATTTTGCTACTTTCACTATTCCTGATTCGTTTACATCTGCATGTACAACATCAACTCTTCCACGAGCGAGTTTTCTTTTAATAGTTTACTTTTTTTTTATATATGATAAGGGTGACAAACGAGCACACAGTCCACCTAATGGTAAGTGGTTGCGCTGCGGCTCATAGACATTTACATCTATCCTCTATTACAAATCAAAATGTAAATGCGTTGTCACCCGTGAGGACTAAGATGGAATGCCTCATTTCCAGTAAAAAGAGCCTCCGGTCACCTGCACTCACCAAGCGAAACGCAGAGGTAAACCTCTACTTCACGCTGGTATTCTGTGAGGTCGTGGTAACACCCCGGTTCGAGCCGGCCCATCCGTGCGACAGCAAAAGCTGCCGCGTGACTCTACCACTGTGTAAAAGCTGTAGATAATATATTTGATTAAAATAAATAGGTACATATTTATCAAATAGTAATTTCTATTATTTTATTATTGAGATTTAGTAAGCTGCATAGAAAGATGATAACAGCAGAATAAAGCCTATTTATTTTTCAGGCTTAGTCAAAGGAAACATTTGAAAACTATAATTAGATTCACACCATTGCACTTACATCAAGATAATGAAACATGCCTCAACACCTATATTCCAAGCTAAATCTCTTTTTTTAAAGAAAAAAGTTGCGCCGGGGTTGAAAAACTTTATTAAGCCTCAACTTGAGAAAAAAATGTAAAAGTGGGAAGCTCTCACAAGCTATTTTGCTACTACTATTTTGCTTTAACTCTCTATATTTATACAAGAATTTCTGTTTTACTGACAGAAGCGAACCCACTAAAATGTATTCGTTATACATATACAAAACTAATCCATTTTAAAAATCAGTGATAGATTATACTATCACTGGTTATTAAAATTATATAAACGTTAAGTTTTTAGTTAAACGGTAGGTAAAAGTCCTATCTTTATTAAAATATCCACCTTTTCATCGATAATGCGTATCGACAGTTGTTACATCCATGGCTGTAAGCAATTTGTCATTGTAATTGAGTCACTTCATTACACTGTTATGACACAGAATATATCTGTGTATGTAAAATTGTTAATGTGTTATTTTAATTGTTATATTTTGTGGTTTTGAGTATCGTAGTGGCAGACGTGTATTTTCTTGTAGGAGTCGGAGTGTGCGTGGCGCAGAATTCCCCCCACAAAAAATGACAGTCAGTTTGGTATAGGAAAATTATTCTTTGGCTTCTCTCCTCCGTGGTAGCTCAGATGGTTAGCGCTCGCTGTCAACTTCACAGTACTCAAGCAACCCGGGTTCGATCCCCGCCGGCACCAATGAAATTGTTAATTGCAATTTAAAGTGCTGATTCACCACGTGCTTGCGGTGAAGGAAAACATCGTGAGGAAACCTGCATGTCTGAGAAATAAGAAAATAAATATTTCGAAGACATGTGAAATTCGCCAACACGCATAGGGGCAGCGCGGCGGACATTTCCCTGCCCTAAAACCCTCTCAGAAATGAGAGGAGGCCTGTGCCCAGCAGTGGGACGTAAATAGGCTGCAACTTTACTTTACTTTACTTTTTCTCTCCTCCTGTGTTATTCTATGAATGCCTACAAGTTAGAGAACAAAATGGCGACTATGTATTACAATTAAATGTACCTAATTAAGCTTTGAAGATATATTTTTCCCGACCCGATTTAAATAATAAATATGACCCGATAAATAATAAATATCAAAAATAACAGCGTAGCCTCCCCCATCGATTGTCTTTTAGAGGAATATTACAACGGCTTAAAAGTTAGGTCATGTAGACCTAACTTTGTTCCCCGCGTATCGTTAGAGACTGCTACGGAAAAAACCTATGAGATCCCTAGACATTTCTAATATATATATATAGTATATGATTGTATGATATACGAGTAAGTTTTATCCACATGATAAACTTACTCCTATATTAGTGAGAGAAAGTAGCGTGAAAAATACGGCAAAGGTAAGAGATATCGATACTTTGATATCAATTTTGCTTACCAGCCAAATCTTTCGTACAATAGGAACAGCAGTCCGCCCAGCGGCGCACTGTTAAAGAAGAGAGAAGAAGTGGAAAATTTGAGTGTACCCAAGTAATTAGCAAGTTAAGTTTAGTTAAGGCTACCAACACTTTTGTCCCAAAGAACTAATGTGAGCGTTCTACAACCAACTACAGACAAATACCTTGTGGGAAGACGGACGGCAAGTAACTCGAAGCAAGTTAAAACTATATGGTGTTCCACCTTCACCGCATCACATCTGCAGGGGCACTGGAACGTTTTTTCACAACACTGCAACCCTATAACCATCCCTTGGCGGCCCTTGTCGTTGGCGGAAAACTCATACTCCTATTTCTAACCTAGTAAAGTTCGCGTCTTCCTACAAGGCCTTCATTTTGCCTCGCGTAATGGTTAGAGATTCTTAACCTACGGAGTTTGTGCATGTGTGCCCGGGTCCAGAAATGAGAACATTATGTAGCTAAGGCCAGAATGGAATATAGTCCCTCTCTACCAAGCATGCCAAGTTTATTGGCGACAAAATTAGCCTTTTTTGATGTGACCGCGGAACTGAGTGTTACTCGATATATCATATTGTAGAAAGTTCTAGAGATACTGCAAAGTCTTTGCCAGAGATCTAACTGCTAGAGATTCTATAAACTGTACACGTCATCATTGGAGCCACACGCAAGTGAGTGTAACGATTCAAGAGCAATTCTTACAGTTACGAACTTTAGAGCATTCACTGTATATATATATATATACTACTGACTTATATATATATAGGAACTAAATATGATTCGTTAATTTAAAATTAGAAGTTTTGTACAGATGACTTCAATATAAATTAGTATAAATATTAAATAAACTCAAAAACTATTGGTCTGACGTTCATCAAATTCATATGGGACCACATGTGAAGTACCAACTTTCAAATAAAAAAAGAATTATCGAAATCGGTTCACCCAGTAGAAAGTTATGAGGTAACACACATAAAAAAACATACAGTGAATTGAGTACTGTCTCCTTTTTGAATTCGGCAGAAAGAATACTAGAGTTTAAAAAACTTAAACGATCCTTTTGAGAATACTACATCATATTCATGAATTATTTTGCTGCAAAACATACAGTGAATTGAGTACTGTCTCCTTTTTGAATTCGGCAGAAAGAATACTAGAGTTTAAAAAACTTAAACGATCCTTTTGAGAATACTACATCATATTCATGAATTATTTTGCTGCAAAACATACAGTGAATTGAGTACTGTCTCCTTTTTGAATTCGGCAGAAAGAATACTAGAGTTTAAAAAACTTAAACGATCCTTTTGAGAATACTACATCATATTCATGAATTATTTTGCTGCAAAACATACAGTGAATTGAGTACTGTCTCCTTTTTGAATTCGGCAGAAAGAATACTAGAGTTTAAAAAACTTAAACGATCCTTTTGAGAATACTACATCATATTCATGAATTATTTTGCTGCAAAACATACAGTGAATTGAGTACTGTCTCCTTTTTGAATTCGGCAGAAAAAATACTAGAGTTTAAAAAACTTAAACGATCCTTTTGAAAATACTACATCATATTCATGAATTATTTTGCTGCAAAACATACAGTGAATTGAGTACTGTCTCCTTTTTGAATTCGGCAGAAAGAATACTAGAGTTTAAAAAACTTAAACGATCCTTTTGAGAATACTACATCATATTCATGAATTATTTTGCTGCAAAACATACAGTGAATTGAGTACTGTCTCCTTTTTGAATTCGGCAGAAAGAATACTAGAGTTTAAAAAACTTAAACGATCCTTTTGAGAATACTACATCATATTCATGAATTATTTTGCTGCAAAACATACAGTGAATTGAGTACTGTCTCCTTTTTGAATTCGGCAGAAAAAATACTAGAGTTTAAAAAACTTAAACGATCCTTTTGAAAATACTACATCATATTCATGAATTATTTTGCTGCAAAACATACAGTGAATTGAGTACTGTCTCCTTTTTGAATTCGGCAGAAAAAATTTTAGAGTTTAAAAAACATAAACGATCCTTTTGAGAATACTACATCACATTCATGAATTATTTTGCTACCGCCAGAACTTAATACGCCTACAAACTTTGGATTATTTAGACAGCTGGGAGTGGGTGGAAATTGTATTATACAATTATATTTCTTTTATGTATACATACATAGACCAAAGGTCAATGTGATATAAGGCGTCTTAAAAATAAAACTGTTTTTATTTTATTTCAAACGCAATTAATGTTATATTGATGTAATACAATGTTAATTTTGTTAGACAAGTCATCAATTAATCCCAACTAAAAAGCTGTTAGAATTTAAACGAAGCAAGTTTATTTTATTTTATTAATTTTATAGCGACCCCTAATGTTACTACTCTACGACCTTTGAATAAATTATTGTTTTGAATTCAGCAACTCTTTAGAAATGGAGCCTTAGATATGACCAATGAGTTATCTAAAATACAAATTAAATTTATAGTGGAAGTTTGATACTTTATGAGTTTTACTAAATTTATTCATATATATAGTAAAGTTAACATAAAAGCCTTTACAAGGTTAATTTGAAACGGATTTTGACGTTCAGTGATTACCTATCAAGCTTTGTAATTTTCACTTTAGACTAAGTATTTTGTTATGTAGTTAACACACGACAAACAAACAGTTTAACTAATGATAAGCGGATACTGGGACCTATAGAATTTTATATTTATCGTCGATTCATCATCTAAATGTAGGCGTTGTTGTAACCCTTGATGACTACTTATCGTATTGCTAGTGAAAGCGGTACTGAAACGTGGTTTTTATGTGTGGTGTTCACGTGGTTGTATGACGATGTGTTGCAGAGATGGTCATGTACGAGGGTAATCACTTAGGATCTAGTGAGCTGCATGCTCGCTTGCCTCCTTTTATATACAAAAAAAACTTCGTTCTCGACATAAATTTATAATTTTATTAAAAACCAAATATTCCATTAACCTTTAAAATTACAACGAGAAGTTTTAACTCATTAATTAAGTAACAAAGGGTTTATTGTATAACATTTTAGAAGAGCAGGATTCTCGGGACTTACTGTGAACCCTAAATATTCTATCAAAATGTACTATTTACGGTTGGTGGTCAAATTATATTTCTGAAATAATAAGGATCAAGCTTATTATGTGGCAATGTTTTGTCTTTGCGTGTATTTATTATAGTGAAAGCTATAAATAACTTCACCATCTGTCTTTCAAAACTTGATTAACGTTATTTAGTGAAACATTTTTTGTATAGAACTGTCACTCTAAAGTGACAAACGAGGACACAGTCCACCTGATAATTAGTAGATACTGTGGCCCATAGATATCTACATACATATATCGTTAAGAATCCAAATCCAGATGCGTTGTCACCCATAAGGACTAAGACGGAATGATTCGTTTACAGTAAAAAGGGTCGTCGGTTCTCTACACTCACAATGCAAAACAGCAAAATAATGCTGCTATTATACGCTCTTATTCTGTGAGATCGTAGTACTTCCCCGGTCGAACAGAACCATTCGTACTACGGCTCTACCGCGTTGTTACAAAGGTTTTTATAAATCAAAATACCGACATTTTCCCCAACTTCTTGTATATGTGTGTTGACATTATTCCCATGTTAGATGTCCCGTATTAAATCCAAGCATATCTCCAATCTTTTAGCAAAGGTTTCATACATACATAAACACTCACACCCAGAAGGGTAGGCAGAGACTATGGACTTCCATTTGGCACGATGCTGAAACACCTCTCTCTCATACGTGTTGCGCATACACGGCACAAAGCTTACATTTGTCATTAATATCGTTACAGCCCTTCACAAGTCCACTGCTGAACATAATTTGCTTACCAATACTAGGTTATCACTCGAGAAAATAATACATTACATTAATTCTCCGTACTAATTTGGTACATTTGTGTAAACTTAATAATGTCATGGTAGATAACGATGCCATCTCACGCTGGTATTTCGCGCGAGCTTGGATTTTCCCCGGTCGAACCGACTAATTCATGCTACAGTCCTTATAAACTGCAGCGTGGCTCTACCACGTCAAAATCCTCGAAACATTTTATTTTTTATGTATGCAGGTTTTTCTGTGATTTTTTTTGCAGCGCCGATAATTAACCATTTATGTTATGTTGTTTCTGCGTGGATCATACTCGAGTAAATCGCTTATTGTTAAATTTAAGGCTGACACAACAAATACAACTATTCAATAATTCTATTTCAAAAATACTTTAAACATCACACTGCGGTTGTCAAATAACCTGCTTAACGGGAAGACTGAAATAGACTCCCTTTTAGAATTTTAACATTGGAAACAAAAGACTCATTGCCGCTTATAATTATTTAAAATCTAAATATTTTAGTAAAAATAATCTACATTCTATTGTACATGATATTAAATGTCTGTGCTTTATAAATAATAATTCAATTTTACTTATAGTTATCTCCTAACGATATGCTTTTTAAAATTATAACATGAATTAGGTTGTCTTTACGAGTAACTTCAAAATCTTAACACAAATTCTTCTTGCAACGCTTTGGTTTTTCTATTTTACCTTCATTTAAAATAAAAGCGAGGAAGTAAATGGCGTTGCATAAAGTGAACAGCCACAATCATTTCTAGTGAGGAGACAACGTGAACCCAACTCCCGCTAGAAAGTTAATGCAATATATTGAAAGCTATGAAAATATTTTAAATTCGATAGTATTTCAAGATGATAATGAACACATTACACGGTTTCACCGTATTAGATATCGATTAAGAAATAAGCCGAAGCAATTAAGGCAAATCCTTCAGACTGTGGGAAATGTATATAAACGTACTGTTTACATCACAAACCTTCTTTAGCTTTGTCATAATCTGTTTTATTAGCATGTAACTATCAAAAACTTATTGGAAACTATTATAATAGTTTTTAAGTCGTTTGTAATCTTTCGTAGTACTATAATTACTCTTACCAATATTGCAATATACAATTTAAGTTGAAATTTATTGCGCGCACTTTGGATTTACTTAGTAAAACAACACTATGTTATTCTTTATATTTAAACCGTGTTCTCTTAATGAAAAAAAGTACATCCACAGGTTTCGGTAATGTTAAATAGGTCCCCTATTCAACTGTCATTTTATGTACAAATTCAAAGCGTTATCTAATAATAATCAATCTGTGAGTTACGTACAAAGTTTAGAGGGTATAAACGGTATTAGAGGGTTTAAGCTTCCTTACTTAAAGTATTTAGCATATTAAATACAGCTTATTTCCAGGGTTATATTTTAATGTATTTTGTTACTGATTAGAATGAGGTATGCTTATTGAAATTTGAGGAAGAAAGGTTCTCTAGTGGGAGCCTCATAACGTAACCGAAATGTAGGGCGGCCCCCCACTAGATGTTGAGGAACCAGATGAGAGATGCGGGAAGTCGAAGCATGCAGGTGGCTCAGGACCGTGGCTTATAGCATTCCTTGAGGGCTTATGCTCCGAAGTGGACTTGTGACGGAGTGTAATAATGAAGGATAATGTTAATCGAAGAATCTTTTAAGCCCGGGGTAAGACACTGCCTTAAATTTCATAGTACGAAAGCAATAATAATTAATAACAGATGTACATATATATATATATATATATATATATATATATATATATATATATATATCCCCAGTAGTATAATGTATATTGTTCCAGTATAATATATATACATATGTATATAACCTAAATATAATTCTCAGTGCTCGTCAGTAACAAAAACGTCGAAATGAAAATGGCATATCATAAACATTTAAAACTAATTTCACCAACAACATTAGGAGTTATAAAAAATGTTGCCAAAAAATGTTCTTTTCCTTGCGGAAACCAAGCCATACAGAGTCAAGTCAAATTAATAAGGCCAGTAGCGGAAACTCGTGTCGAAGGTGAAGAAAAAAGACAACAGGCGTTCCTTTAATCCTTTTGGCTAGCGTGATGATAACGAAAAATTTTCCTTAAATGGGAAAGAAAAAGAAAAATTGTAGGGATAATTTTAATATTTAAGATAAAATAAGTCCATGGAAATACTCAAGTGATATAGAAGTCAACTGAGTGAATATCAAAAAAAAAACTATATTAGTTGAAGTTATTTTTACGTAATACCTATTGTGACAAAAAATGTTGTACGGATCTATTGCTGTATGATTTCGATCGTAGATAACTATAATTCGCATTTATTAAAAATAAACCCTATCGAATAAATCGGCTTTATTTACAATATTCGCAATCTACTACTTTGCAAAATATTGGTGCCTCATCTAAGGCTAGGCTAACAGTTCCGCCTATCGAACTTATGACGTTTTCGGGTGATATTCGCTCATGGCTTTTATTTTATGCCAGCTTTAATCAACCGTCCATGACAACCAATCACTCACTGACGCTGAAAAGTTATACTATCTGCTAGGAAAACTGACGGGCAAGGCTTTGTCGGTGTGCTCAGGTATAACTCCATGCGCTGAAAATAATAAAACTTTATTATAAGCACTCATTGATAAATACAAAGACATGCGTATGCTAGCCTCCGCCTATATAAATCAGATGTTCGAGTTTAAGCCATTGTAATTGTCCACAACAAATAAATTTGATTTATTTACTGATAACAGTGGTAGAGCCACGCGGCAGCTTTTTATGTCGCACGGATGGGCCGGCTCGAACCGGGGTGGTAACACGATCTCACAGAAACCCAGCGTGAAGTAGAGGTTTACCTCTGCGTTGCGCTCGGTGAGTGCAGGTGGCCGGAGGCCCTTTTTACTGGAAATGAGGCATTCCATCTTAGTCCTCACGGATGACAACGCATCTGCATTTTGATTCGCAAACGGGGATAGATGTAGATGTCTATGGGCCGCAGCAACTACTTACCATCAGGTGGACTGTGTGCTCGTTTGTCACCCTATCCTATAAAAAAAAAACTTTATAAGTGCAGTGCGCGCTTTACAAACTTAAAGTTGGATAATCTCGCGGACTTAATTGTTCTGCATATCGCGCTAAAGAAGCTTGACTCGGATAGATCTTTCGAATATAATCATAGCTCGATAATACCTACCTTTGATGATTTAGTAAACTTTATTAAAACCCGCTCTAAAGTTCTGCAACGCACCGATTCTAGTACAAACTCTAGTAGTCCATCAAATAGTCGACGAGGTAATGATAATAATCGTCGCTTTAATAATATTTCGTCGCCGAAGTATCAAGCATACGTAAGTACGACGACTAGTCGTTCAAACAAGTGCCTGTGTGATAATATTGTGCTATTTAAGTATGCAGACTTTAATAAAATGACACTGCTCGAACGGTTTAAATGTGTGAAGAGTAACAATGCATGTGTGAATTGTCTCAGCGTAAGTCATCGAGTATCTAATTGCTCTTCAAACTTTAGTTGTCGAATTTGTAAATTTAAGCATCATACATTGTTGCACCTCCAGCGTGGAAGCGATAATTCTTCCACTGCGCTGCCTCCGCCTCAGCCTCAGCAAGCTGTGCTTAAGGCTGCAGCTCCCGCGCCCACAGCGCCCACATACTCGCCACCTCTCACCTTGGGTGAGCGTTCGGACGTCGCTCTGTGTACTTCGTTCACGAATTTTTCCCAACATTCACCGCCCCCCGCGCGCGCAAGTCGTTCGCAGAAGACTGTTTTATTACCAACCGCACAAATCTTTGCACACGACGCTAAGGGAGAGAAACAATTAATTCGCATATTATTAGACTCCGCGTCTCAAAGCCATTTTATAAATAAGGTATGCTGTCATCATTTAGGCGTCCAACAACATGATACCGAATGTACTATAGTAAATGGCGTAGAAACGATGGCGTAGAAAAAATCGTTAAATCAAAATCGATCAATATTAAAATTTTTTCACGTTTCAACTAATATTAACTTCAATATTTCACCGCTCGTTGTTGATGAAATCACCGATCGTATGCCCACCGCTGTGGTAGACAAATCAGTCTTAGCACAATTTAATGATATAAGGCTCGCTGATGTTTGCCGATTTATTGTCCTTCAGACATTGAATGTGAAGAGTTTTATAAGTCGACGACATCCCGCGATCCTGATAATGGTAGATACATTGTTAGCCTACCATTTAAAGATGACGTTTATTTTCTCGGAGATTATTACGATACTGCTCGACGACGATTCTTGTGCTTGGAAAGAAAACTTCAAGCATCACCTGTACTAAGGTTGGCATATGAAGACGTTATAAAGGAATATTTAGACAAAAATTATATCTCTCCCGCACCACCATACGACTCTCATGACTCCGCTCCAATCTATGTCATCCCGCATCATGGAGTCTAACGCGAAGATAAGAAGTCGACACGTTTACGTATAGTCCTGAATGCTAGCAGTAAGACTAGCACCTGTCGAGCATTAAATGATATCCTAAACTCAGGGTCAAATTTGCGAGGCGATTTGTTCAATATAATTCTAAATTTCCGCCTACATGCAGTCGCTATGACAGCCAACTGTCGCCAGGAATTCCTGCAGATAATTGTCCGCGATTCTGATCTTCGTTATCAATGCTTCCTATACCGCTTTCGTCCACACGACCCACTTGTGTTGTACCATTTCAATCGCGTATGCTTCAGTTTAACTTCGAGTCCATACCATGCATGCGTACGGCAAGACAGCTTATCGATGACATTGGCGCAAAGTATCTACTTGCGAGTCGTATCGTGTCTACTTCGCTATATATGGACGATATCGCGTTCTCTTTGCCCAGTGAATCTGAAACCAGTGACGCCTCTCAGCAGCTGATAGGCTTATTCAAGGGTGCACAATGGGACTTAATAAAATAGAATAGCAACCGTCGACCTGTTCTAGATAACTTCCCTGCTTCTCATAAGATTACAGGAGAAGTAGAGTTCGATAAATTAAGGCAACATAAATGCCTTTGTAGATTCAAATGTTGCTCTGTACTAGATAAAGAGGTCGCCACACAAGTGGCAGAAATTTGTGGCAAACCGCGTTGTTCAGATCACTGAAAATATTCCCGCTGGTGTGACGTGCACTAAGTACTACACCTTATCCATTACCGCCCGCCTGTGGCACATAAGAAGTTTCGTTGCTCCCACAGTCGCGTATGTCAAGTTGTTAACAAAACAACTTTGGCAACTTAATTTAGATTATTAAATGATTGCCCCGCCGCAGCACTAATGTAGTGACTGCTGATGATCTCAGTTTATCTGAGGTTATAATGACCCGCGCCCTGCAAAAACAACACTTTGCAGTGGAATATTTAAATATTAAGGGTAACAAACCTTGGTCACCCACTTTCATTCGTTTAAGGCGTATAGTTGAAAACGGATTGATCCGCGTAGGCCTCTCGAAAACCGCGTTATTATTTAATTAAATTAGCAATTAAGTTTATATATCATATTATAAAATGTTAAACCGCTATATTAAATCTGTGTACACATTTTATCGCTTTCCAATCAAGCTTAGTAAATCAAATATGCACATTGAGCGCATTCTCTCAATCTATATACCGCTCTATTTTCTCACTATAAATACTCACTCTGTATACCGCAAAACTATTTGTTCTTTTTTATTTTTTTATTTATCTTACGGTTTTTTTAAAGGTGACCCTTTAAGGGCGGGAGGAAATGGTAACGCCAGTTAACAATTTAATTTATAAATCTAATAGAACACTTGGTACACAACTTTAACCTCCTCCCTTCCCTAATCTTTCATATCTGCACGCACGGCCGTTGACAGACGCAAGCGCCACACGACGGCAGTTCAGTTGCGATCGAACAATATCCGCGACCGCTCACACTGCGCGAGGACATTATGTCCTTCGCCCCCCGCTTTAATATTAATTTATCACCGGACATTGTATTCTTGTTATTTCACAAATGTGACGCGCTTTCCGCGATTCCAATAAGTCGAGAGTTAAGGAGTGTGATATCCTAGAATCGATCTACGAGTGCGTGCGCCGACCACTTCGTGTCCTGCTGCTAGCTGAGACGTCGGGAGAAGGCGAGGCAGTCCCTCACAAGGTTAGTGCGTGCATTCTACTCTCATCCACTTTCCTTGCTCCGTTTGTTGTATGTACCAAATACAGCCCACAAAGCTTTATCGAAGAACTCAAGTTACTGGCGCATCCAGGAATTTCATTTTTATCACACACTTTCTAAGTAATAGTCTGTATGTTTGTATATACTTCCGCGTCTAATTGACTTCTTCCGGGACTTCACATCAAAATGAAAGATAGCATAAAAATCTGCTAGATAGCATAAAGATGCTGCTCCTCTTGTATCGACGTTTTCTCTGCTGCTGGGATCGCACATATTTTTGAGTGTTGATACAAGTTTCTCAAAATTATTCTGTAGTTGTTTAACAGCATCGTGATGAGCACTCTATCTTGTCCCTGATTGTCATTTGACGGATACGCCTACACTTTTCCTTAAAATTACCTATCGATGTATGGATGATGAAATGAATGTGTTAACTCTTTCTATTGTTCTGAAAAAAGTTAAATTTGAATTAACACCCCCAAATGAGTGCACTCCACATAGATTTATGATTGGTTAGCACCAGGCGTATACAACGTTCTAGAATTGCGTTCTTTGATTCTGGCTTGTTCGCCACCGTGAACTCTTGCCATTGTTGCAGCGTTATCATATTCTTGAGCCGTTACTTACCTTCTTCGATTGCGTTACTTACTCTCGACCGAGCGCTACCTAACCTGAAGTCTTTAATTTAGAAAATTAAATTATGTTCGAAAATAAGTAAAAATAAATATACGATACCTACTTATTAAGATATTAAGATTTGTATGCAGGTAGATACTATAGTAGGTAGCTATTTATTTTTGGTATGACTTTGAGGACTAATTCTTCTGTAAGAATTCTCTGGCTGTACGAGTAAGTTATCATCGTCACCTCTTGGTGCTTGGTACCCGGGGTGGACCACCCCCACTGCCCCCCCCCCCTTTTCACCGCCACTGCCTAATGCTCAGATCTTTTGGTTAATAAGTATGCAGGTTCTGGCTTTAAATCTTAGCTGCAGCCAAGAAATCATTGTTATTGACTTTTATTATTTTTATTTTTTTTTGTTGGCATTGCATCCAAGTACACCTCATGGCAAACGTCTTGAGGAAACCTGCATGTCTCAGAAATAAGAAAAAAATATTTCGAAGTTATGTGAAGTTCGACAACACCCATTGAGACAGCGCGGCAAACATTTACTCGCCCTAAAACCCTCTCAGAAATTAGAGGAGGTCTGTGCCCAGCTGTGGGACGTATATAGGTTGTAGCTCTTAACTTTACATCATTTGAAGACACCACTACTTTAAATTTAACTTCATAAATATATCCTTCTTCTTCTTTTTTTAAAAAACGTTACCCCCACACTAGGATTTTCTTTACAAACATAAATTGCACAAGGACAAATATCCAGACCCGGAACAATTATTTGTAGATCATACAAATACTTGTCCCGTGCGGTATTTGAACCCGTGGCCCCCAGCGCTGCAACTCATTGCTAAGCCACTGCGCCACGGAGTCGTCAAATATATTGTATACTTGATGACTTTCTTTGTAATTACCTGCATAAGTAATACAAAATAATAAAACAGAATATTATTCAAAACTCGTATGAGTATTATTGTTTCAGTATATTGTCTAGTTTAGCTAGTAGGAGAGGGCTTCCGACCGCCGTAGGGATCGGATGCAATTCGCATCGCTAGTGACTTGTGGACTACTGGTGGACAGCCGGTGTACGGGTTGTCGACTGGTGTACTGCTGGTGGACAGCCGGGTGATAACTGGTGACTGGTTGTCAATTCGGTTGTCATCTGGTGGACAGTCGGTGGACAGATGGTGGACAACCAGTGTTAAGCGATTAAAGAGTGGACAATTTGTGGACTATCGGCGGACAACCGGTGTATGGGTTGGTGGACTAACAGTGGACAATAAGTGTACATCAAGTTGATGACAGCGAATTGTGATAAGAGCTATGTTGTCTATATAGCGATAAATGTGTCAAAATTAACAAGTGACAGTGAGAGAGAGAGAGGGCGCTACTGAGCCATGATAAACATCGGTTCCGTATTTAGTGTAATATAAAAATAAAAACAAGTGATATTTGACATTAAAAACAAGTGGAGTGGAATAATAAATAAACAAGTGACTATCGAAAAACATTGTGGACAAGGTCCGAAAACAGTGAATAGCAAACTATTACAAGTGCAAAACAGTGAAGTGAAAAAGACCTCAAAACTAAACTATTAACAATATTTCCCACATTAGATTGTCAACAGTAGTCTAAAAACAAATGAACGAAGTGCAAAACTATAATTTACATTATTCAAGTGCAAAACTTACAAAACACAATTAAATTAGGCATGATTTTGCATTTTTGATCAATAAAACAGTGTCATCTAGAGAAAATACTCAAAACTATAAAGACTATCACGCACCAAACAACTGTCCCGTCCTCTAGTTCCTAATCGAACCAGCAGAGGACAGCACAAGTTGCAAAACGACAAAAAAATATTCACAACACTATATTATCGTAAAATATATCCAACAAATATGGAGGAAGTAATGAATATGCTTAGAAAAATTCAAAATGAGCTGAATGAACAAAAAGCAACAATTGTGCAATCAGCTGACAAAGTTACGGAACAAGTTACGCAAAATATAAACTCCATATTGGAGGAAAAGTTTAAAGCAATAGATATAAAATACGAAAACCTTAAAGAGAAGCTGGAAAACCAGGAAAAAAGATTATACTTTTTAGAAAAACAGTCAAGACAGAGGAACATCGTTATTTTTGGCTTAGCGGAAACTGATACATCATATGCAAATTTAGAAAAAAACGTATTAAGTTTCATAAATCAATACTTCTCTGTAGGACTAGAACACAGAGATATACAAGAAACTAGGAGAATAGGGAAGAAAGGAGAAAAACCACGGCCGATTACCGTAACGTTTACTTCATTGGGCACGAAAATAGAAATCTTTAAACACAGGAGAGTATTGAAAGATACCACTTATTACATAAAAGAAGACTTTCCACAACATATTTTAGAAAAAAGAAGGGAACTGCAAGAGCAAGCAAAAATTGAAAAAGAGAAAGGAAACTCCGCCACTATCAAGTACGATAAACTGATAATACACTACAAAAATGCAAATACATCAGGCAACAAGAAAAGAACTCTACCAACATCGCCAAACTACAATGATTTTACGCAACCAGAACCAAAGACACAAGCTAATAAAAAGAACAAAACTCAAACAGGACTACGAAGATCGTCGAGTTTATCAGAGGGAGTTATGAAACCAGGAATACTTAGTTTCCTAACAACTAAAAACCAAACCACCAACAACCAAAATAACCTACCATACGACCAAACAAACAAAAATAACGAACAATAACAATTACAGCCCTCTCTCACGGAAAACACACCACAAATAATAACAAACACTAAACCACATCTTCCAAGCCGGCTGGTCCCCGTGGAAGATTACGACCAAAACCCTCCAGAGGAAACATTAGCAGGTTCGTCAAAGACTACTAAAAACAAGTATCATAACCACCTATATATATCGACCTACAACGTTAAAACCCTATCGACTTATCCACGACTACTGGAACTAACAGAATCATTAAAAAAAAAACGTAAAGTACGATATTATTGGTCTCTCAGAAGTCAAAAAACTCGGTAACAAAATAGAAGAACATGATGAGTTTATTTTCTACCACATTGGAGAAACGCCGGGATTATATGGAGTAGGCTTAATTGTCAAAAAACAGCTGAAAAAATACATAAAAAGTTTCAATGGACTGTCAGAAAGAGTGGCCCTGATAAGAATGCATACCAACAATTTAGACTTAAGCATCATTCAAGTTTACGCCCCAACAGAGGCCTCGAAGGAAGAAGAACTAGAGCTATTCTACAGTACTGTCGACAAAGCCATACAACTTTCAGGAAATAATATAATAGTCATGGGTGACTTTAACGTCAAAATTGGTCAACCCAAACCAAACGAAACCATTACGGGAAGTTACGGCTATGGTAATAGAAACTGAGGAGACAGACTCATCGAGTTTGCGTACGAGAACAATCTAGCTATTATGAATACTTTTTTCAAAAAGAACAACAAACAGAGATGGACTTGGAAACCACCCGATGACTCTGGAGGAGGCCTTTACCCTCCGTTGAGAGGGGTTCTTGCAATTGTACAAAAACAAAAAAAAAACTTTCATTATGCATTGTTATAATTGTCTAAGACAACTACTAGAAGTAAGAAGATAAATTGTCTTGTTCTATATTATTCTATTACATATCTATCTATCAAAATTAAGTATATTCCTTACTAAATAAACGTTATATTCCTAACTATTAAAAGTAATATATACCAAAATACTAAGTTTTTTTGTAACACTAGATTAATTTTTTTTTTTTTTTTGCATGCACACTGTTTTAAAATTGTAAATTTCTACTTTGAAGCAAGAAATAAAAGGCTTTTTTATTTTTATTTTTATTTTTTTTTATATTGTCTAGTTTAGAATGTCATAATTTTAATGACGCACGTACGGTTTCAATTATTTATTCTTAACTTGCTGCTCTCAAAAACAGCCTGTAACAATTTTAAGTTTGAATGTATTATGACATACAAACGAAATGAAACTCTATAATCCGAAAAAAACTTGCATTGATTAAAACATAACATTTTGAAATAAAATATTTGTAATTCAATAAATCCATTTGTCAAACTTAAAAGTTCTGCTACTTATTCAAACAATTATCTGCTGAAATTGTGCTTCTGTAATTGTAAAGATGATCTCTTAATTGCCACACTTACCAGGTTGATTCGCGATCGCAATACCAGGCATCTAGTACTCTTCGTGCTACTTTCCGTCGTCGGACTAGGTGTTACATCTTCTTAGGCCACAAAAAATATTCAATTTCAAGATTTGTTACGACTACTCTTTCTTATCTCACTGATCATGCTTCGACATTCGTGATACGTGTTAGCCAGCAAAAGATTATTTACATACTTTTTTTGTATCACTATTATCTCAACACTTACCGGTACAAGGCTGCCGTTAGAGAATAATAGAATGAGAGTATCGCTTTTGTTCACACATTATTTTGGGTTTTCATTCCTATGGTATTTCGTACTATTTATAATATAAGATTTTCCTCTACTTAAGTGTAGTATTTACCGTGTAGTGACGGCATAAGAATCCACTAACCCATATCATCTTATAGTTGCCGTAAGAGGCGATAACGAGAACCTGAATTAGGAGATGGGTAGCAGCATCTTCTTAATAAGATATAAAAGTGATTGCTACTGCCAACTTATGTAACTGCGGTTGCCAACCCGTCTGCTAAACGTGGCAACTATAGAAAATATCTCCCCTGAGGCCTTTGTTCAGTAGTGCTCTTTTAATAGGCGTTAATGAGTAATGAATGAAATTGTAAGAATTTGTAACACGAAAATTTTCGTGTACATTATTTTAGCATATTTATATTATAACAGTCGATGAAAAGACATCAGTGCGCCATCTAACGTCATTAGTTCGAAGTAACTAGAAACGTATATTGACGAATCGAGCTAGCTAATTGCATGCAATTGACCTTTCGTGTTAGTTCGAAATCCTACCACGGATCGACGGCGGCGCGTAGCCCAAGGGAGGCCTAGTCTTTTTGAGCGAGCCGTTGTAATGATCGGACACGCACATATATAATTTTTGAATCGAAACGCCGGAACATGAATTTAAAGTGACGAGTACTTGGGCGTACGGCCCCTTAAACACAATGTCTACAGGCAGTTTAATGTGTTGAAACACATCATCCCATAAATTGTAAGTACTTAATGTTTTTGTCTTCTTAAAAGCACATGTGCTCTAATAAATGGTACATGGTATTTCATAGATTCTTTTGTCTTGTCATAGGGGTCTTTAGTCCTTACTTTGAGTATGGTCCATTATCAAGTTTAACTATGTGAACGAGGCGAGGCAGCTTCAACTGGTGGCTATATTGGGACTGGGCGGTCTGGAGACCGCGACCTGAGTACATCTGGAGGACATCTGTTACCTCACTGCTTCGCGGGATTGACCATAAACAGTGTAATATTGTGTAATCCACCAGGTTAGTCAAAACCTCAGTTCCCAGTGTATTTTAAAGTGACAACTTGATATTTGGGGCTACCCATATGAACTTTAGAAGGAAATAAACTACTTTTTGTCTGTATATGTAACTTTGAATTTTCATTTACTAATCATCCAACAACAGGCGCCCTGGGATAGTTTTATTTTGATACTCGAGTCTCTTAACTCTCCGATGACCGTAGCCGGTGAGTAACGCCCTAAAAAGTGTTATAAAGTGGCGCCCAACGTGGGGCCTTCAGTTGCTGGATGTTAGTAGATGAATTAACCTTAATTGTAACTATTTAAGCTGTTAAAAACCCATTTAATATGAAAACTTAGTAAAATTAAATGTTAACATTTTTTTGATGTAGGTAGATTTAAGTAAGCTTGAGAACAAAGAAAGTTTAACTTGAATGTGATTTATATGTACTTAAATGAATTAAAACTTAACATAATAAAAATATTTGTGCTATTTGAAGTAGATATTTTTAATATCAACCGATTTAAGACTTTTTTGTAACCGTCAGTACATTTTAACAAAATGTCGATCCACAAGTATATAGACTCATTACATAAAGATGAAATCAGATATGAACTCGCCATTATTAGTGTTTCCACAGATGAAAATGTAACCACCGATGCAGTGAGGGGGCAGATCCTCCAGGTGTACAAACTCGCACGCCGTGGAAGCATGAATTGTGAACCACTCGAGTCACCCAGTATAGCCTCTGAACTAGAGATCTGCACCCCAAAGGTCGAACTTCTGGAATCCCAGCTGCAGGCGGGTAAAGTAGATGATCGCAATTTGACTCTTAAACTGTCTCGTCGTGCAAATTATTTGATGGATAGGCTGGCTCGTATCTCTGAAAGTAGTTCGCATTTGTCAGATCTTCGTAGTCGTTTGATTCGCATTTTGAGTGTCATAGACGGTGAAGATAGCGACACGGATAGTGAATACAAGGAAACCCAGGCACAGCCGTCTAACCAGAAAGTGGAAAGTAACGTGATCTATGTGAAAGATAAACCCTTGAACCTAAATACATTTAACTTAAAATTTGACGGAACCACGTGTGTTCGTGTATTTATTGAACGGCTTGAGGAACTTAAAGAGGCTCGCAACATTACTGAAGCTCGCATACTTTCAGCTTTTTCTGATCTTTTAGAAAACTCTGCTTTATTTTGGTTTAGAAGTAATAAGGATAATATCCACTCATATTCACAATTATTGAAATGCTTAAGGGACGACTTTGATATTCCCGATTTAGACTATAAACTATTAAATGAAATAAGGCAGCGTACACAGGCCAGACACGAAACGATAGTAGTCTATCTTTCCATTATGCAGGGAATGTTCTCGCGACTCACTCACCCGTTGTCGAATAGACAACAACTCGAAATCTTGATGCATAACATTAGACCAGAGTACATGAAAGATTTAGCTTTACATGATATAACCTCTGTAGACAAACTTAAACTTAATTGTAAACAGTTAGAAATTGCGCGATCGCGTGCGGAACAATTTAGTGAACCTAACTTGAATAACTTTAAAATTACAGCGGACTTAAATAAACAAACGCCGCGATCTCACAGTAAACAAGTCTCTGTGCTGAATGAAGCTGGCTCTTCGAGGCAATTGGATAGGAAATGCTTTAGGTGTGGATTAAACACTCATTTCACTAATCAATGCAATTCGAAAGAGTTAGTGTGTTTTAAGTGTGGATTAAAAGGTGTTAAGCGTACAGATTGTAGTAATTGC